>OZ025206.1:22916405-24116405 GCA_964019055.1 Anthopleura xanthogrammica | reverse complement strand
TAATGTCAACAGAATAATCTAATGGTTTTCCTTGCTCATACAGCTTGAAATTTTTTGCAAATACTTCAGCAACCTGCAAATAGAAAATAATTATTTGTCATGAAAAAATGTTATTCTTGGTCATGCATTCTTGGCTAATGCAAGCATTTCCTAGGTTCCGAGATAAATGCTGAAACTGATGGGTACTAATATGTCGAATGGTTCACATCACATCTTACAAAAAGGAAACAATTTGTATCAATGATGTTTTTCTTCAGTTTTCAATCTCAAAGTTGGTGTTCCTCAAGATCAGTATTGGGACCCATTTTGTATGTTCTTTATACATCTCCAATTGCTGATATACTGTGATTCTCGATACTCTGCAAAATTTGGTAGTTGCAAGTTGCCCATTGGAATTTGGTTTTCACTGCCACCAGTCAACAATACAAATGGTACCGACTGATTAACGTATCTAAACAAATACCCCATTGTCTAGATGATTAATCTGATTAATTTTTTGATTGACGGCAGCAAAAAAAAAAAAACAATTTCACAACAAGCCATGTCTGAGTTTACAGAATATCAAGAATCTCTGTATTGTAAGAGTTATTTAAGATATAATTCCACACCTTTCCAACAATGGAGAAATTATCTTGTTAGCAATGAGAAAATATCAGCATATATCATTGATGAGAGAAAAACAGAAACCTCAAAGTACTTACATCCTCAGCAAATGAGACTGCAGCACAATGTGGTGTAATAGTGACCCCAGGCATGTCCCACAGTTCACTGTCTTTGGGTAGGGGTTCTTTTTCAAATACATCTAAAACAGCACCCGCAATCCATCCATTTTTTAGTGCTTTTAAAAGGCTCTCCTCACTTATGACATCTCCACGGCCTACATTTATGAACACCGACTGACGGCACTTGCAGACCTCGAGTACATCACCAGATAAAAGGTTTTGTGTTGTGGGTGTACTAGGTAGAATGTTACAAATGTAATCGCTTGACTCCAACACTTCTTTCAAACCAGACTGTGTTCTAAAATGATCCACATCTGGTGGTAATTCAGTCCTCTCAGTCCGTCCCATCGCCCAAATAGTCATCCCTAAGGCTTTGCAGTACTTTGCAACATCCTTTCCAATGTCTCCAAGCCCAAGAATACCAAGAGTCAAATTTGATAAGCTGCGATACTTCGCATCATTTAACCTGTCGATCAGATAATACACTGAAAGCATTATACTTTACAATCTGCAACATCACTATTGCCAACATTATATTAATTTTATCTAATGGAAAGAAACTTTTTACAAGAAATGTCACACTTGACAGAACTTTTTTGCAACACTGAAAGAAAAACTTAGAAACCTGATTCAGAGGCACCTTGGCATTGCATATATGCTTCCCCCTAGTTGTAATTAATAACAAAAATGATGCCTTCAATTTCAATAGACCTTAATTGTTTTGGTATAATATTTTCCCATAATTTCAGACTATGTTTCATTCCTTTGTGTATCATTTTCTTTGTTTAATGGTTGCACATGAAAAGACACATCAAACTGGACTCAATACAACTCAAACAAAGAATCTTATTTCAGTGATTTCATTAGGAGCCAGCAACCTGCAAACTCTGGTGTCTACTTTCCATATCTGAGCTGGCTACTTTTGCCATTCCACTTCCCAAATGTGTGGCTCTTACAGTATATTAAGCAAAATCTCCACCTACTTGAAATTTTAATGAAATCCCTGCCTATTCTCAAGAAAATGATACAGTCTGAAATCGGAAAACATTACGCCCAACAAACAAAAAATGGTCTAAGTCAGGTTTTGAACAATTTACATTACCAATAATGCTCTTCTTGTCTTTTCCAAAATTTTCTGGAACTTCTCTCTCTTGCAATAATCTCTCCTATGACAAATTCTGCCATATCTTGCCCAAAGACACCACCAAAACGAGTAACCAGGTAAGATGGAGGAGCTTTGTCATTGAAGCTTTCTATAACACTGTCAATACCTGCCCATGTCAGCTGAAGCCACTTCAAGTTTGGAAGTTGAGTGACATAAGGGATTATTACAGGATCACAAATTAAAATCCCTGCTTCTTGAAGGTTGGTCAAAGCTAAAACATAATCACAGCTTTTAATACTTTCATTGTTTGCGTGACCATGCAAATATATTACTATAGCAATATATTCTCTCCTTTAATTCACATTGCCCATAATACATAGCCCTTTAGGGGGAGGGTAAATATAACCCGATAATTTCTTGATGTTCTAAATGATAATTAAATGATAATCAGTACCCCCAACCGCAATGTGTTATGCACCTATCAATGTCTTGCCCCAACGCGGGTGGAGTGCCGGCATAGACGGGCTATTGAAAATGAAACGTTACCCGTTATTGGGGTGGCTTGGCCTTTTTTGACTAACGGTTCCCCTTGGGTAGGGTTCATTAACATTTTGACCGAGGTGGACTTGGCCCAGAGTATATAATGAATGTCTGCGATTACAATTATAATAGTACAATACGTTTTCAAGAGAAATTACAATAGGGGCATTTGACAAATATTGACATGCACATACACCTCCAGAATGGGGATTATTGACGAAAAAATATGAAAAATGTCAATAGCCCCTGGGTATGCCCGCACTCCCTCCGTTGGTGCAAGACATTGATAGGTGCATTATGGCAATGTGAAAGTAGAGAATTAGCACTTATTGACGGGGACCGAGGGAAACAGTGTTTATCGAGGAACTCAGAACTTTCGTTTTTTTTTTATACACATATAACTTTTAAGTTTTAAGCTTAAAAGCTCAAGATAACACAATGTGAAATAGTGGTAAGCTTATTTTGACTAGAAGTAGCTAGTGAAAACTTTCGAGTCCTCAAGAACGGCCTGAGTGGGCACAGAGCAGTACATAAGCTTAGGTCTTTCCAACTCACCGTCATAATCAAAACCTTTGTTTTCTGAGACAGGGATTTCCTTAAATTTCAGTTCTGAGCATCTCTTAATCAGTAATCTCGTCAAGTTAGGTATCAGGGAAAATACGTGAACAGTCCTGGCAGACATGACTGATGGCTGGTGGATCTGTGACTAGTCGACACAGGCCGATTGCGTGACAATTGCACAGCTGACCTGAGGTCGACCTGACGGCCGGGAGGGAGGTGGAGATACGCTAAAAGGCCGAAATTTTCTACTAGTTAAAAACACAATGGAAAAAAAACAATCAATTAAGACATAAATAACAGGACTTTTATTTCTATTTGCAGAAATATCGATATCGTAGAGTTTGTTAGGTCTGTGCTCCGACTTTCGAGCAGTCACGAGCTACTCACGTTTTTCCGACGCTATTCCGACATAATATCGATTTGAACACATGATGTAATAAATGAAGCGTCAAGGAGAAAAGCCGATGTGAAAAGATGGCCGGTTGATCAGATCATGGATGAGCGTTGCCTCCACGTGTAGACGGCAAATAATTTTTTATGCCATCCACAAAGAGCCTATATTGCTCTCCAATCGCCATCATGAATCGTGGAGAAGTTATCGGGGCTCTTAACCGATGGAAGTGGCCAGTAGCTGGCGTAGCAGCTGCTTTTGTCGGGTCATTGTACACGTTAGGGTTCAGTCAGGTTTTTCAACTTTACGCCGCTGATGACAAAGAAGTAGCTGGGAGCTCATCTTATGGAGTAAAAGGGCTTCTTAAAAAACTAATACATGACTTCATTCAAGGAGGAAAAAACCCTGAAAATCCACCTTTAAGTCCAAACGAAGCAAGCATGATTATCAGAAAAAATGAAAAACGTGTCGATGTGAACTGTGGAGTGGTGTATTATTACGATACCAACAACTTGCCGTCTAATAACCCCATGGAAGATCGAAACACAGAGTGCAGAATACTCAAGACTAACGGTGTTCTCTTTAGTGTGTTTGATGGTCATGGTGGCTGGCAGTGTGCTGAGGCTGTTAAGAATCGCCTTCCATTATATATTGCACTGTCTTTGCTCAAAAAATCTGAACTCGGGAGATTTGAAAAAGAAATTGTCAGGGATTTACTCGTGTCCAGTTTTTACAGCAATGAAAGTTCTGCAGCGAACTCAAATGCCAATGAAGCACCAGCTCTCACCACTGATTATACTTTATCTAAGAAGCAAGACATGTTTCATACTGGCCCAAAATATCTAGTCCAAAGTCTGAAGGAGGTATTGAATGGTGTTGACAAGTTAACAACAGAGGAAGCCTTGAGTCTTGCTTACTCACAGTTGGATGACGATATTTCTGCTGAAGCAATTCCTGTTAAGATGTTGGATGACTCTTTCGTAGTTGGTGCAACTGGTGCTTGTGCAGTTTCTGCTTATGTAGAAGGAGATAGTATCCATTTAGCAAACTCTGGTAAGTTTAAATGTCATTTAAATTTCCAGGACTTGCATAACAAGTTCTCCACCCCCCACCCAACCCCATCCATCACCTTCATATCTGTCATCAGTATTGGTCAAAGAAAGGCTGCCACTGGCTGAGAAGAAGGAACAACAGGAGGAGTTTAAGAATATCAGTAAGAGTGTTATCTAAGGTGTAAATGCTCCCTCCCCTGTGCCCCTCCCCCTCTACATGCCCCCTGCTACTCATAAACAGAATACTTATTTTTGCTGTTGTTGTTGTCTTAGGCGACTGTCGAGTAGTATTAGGAAGTAAAACACCAGGTGAATCGTGGGTTGCCCATCAGCTTACTGAAGACCAGAACAGCAAAAATGAGAAAGAATACCGGAGATTACTTAAGGAACACCCAGGTGAAGAAGGAACAGTGATTAAGAATGAGAGGCTTCTTGGGCAATTACAGCCATTACGTGCCTTTGGTGATGTTCAATACAAGTGGGACCAAGTAACCCACTCTCACATTCTTACTCAAATATATGGAGGTCCAATCGTTCCTCCCCACTTGTACAAAACGCCTCCATATCTTACAGCAAAACCAGTCACTACCAAGCACCAGATTAAAAATCAGGACAAATTCATCATTCTTGCTTCAGATGGGCTCTGGGATTCGCTGTCCAGTCAACAAGCTGTGGAATTAGTTGGTCAGTTCTTAGATTCAAGTAAGAAAAATGTTGGTGAGATTCTAGAGAAGAATGCAGCAACACACCTGATAAGACATGCTGTTGGTGGTAATGATCATCATTTTGTAGCTCAGATGCTTCTTGTGCCAGAACAGTACCGTCGCATGTGGAGGGATGATATAACAGTTACTGTTGTCTTTCTTAAATCAGATGACTTGACTTCTAAACTGTGATAAAATCCCTTTGTTTTGTACTCGTGTTCATGCACAATATTTGTGTGAAAGTATGTCATCTTAAAGTCACCTGAAGTTTCATTAAAACACCAAGGATTGTAATAACAAGACAAAGTTGCATGTTCTGAGAAATGGTACTAAAAATAAATGCAAGAAGGCAATAGTTTCCATGGCTCATCATACTTTATCTTTTTTTGTTGTTGCACCTTTATCATCCTTCCTTATTTTACGAAACCAAACCAGCTAGTAATCTGGACACTAGACACTAATGTTTGCCTCAACTTGGGTCACATGTGCCATGCTGGAAGCCAGCTCAATTTAAGAAATTTAAATGGGTTTTTGCTTTTTCTGGGCCTTCTTGCCCCTAGAAGACCGCATGGCTAATTCGCATTACAATATAAAAACCATCATGGCATCTATCGTGAATGTCACCTTAGTATTTTGATTAACGTTTTTGTTTTGCTTAGGCAATTTTGACTTTTTTTTGTTTTGGTCATTTTGGGGCAGGAGCCATTTGTTAGCTGCATTGCAAATGCTCCTTTCCTTGATCAGAATCAACCAGTGATAATGTATGCAAACTAGTTTGATGCTCTACCAACTGAGCAAACCACACGTCAGTGGCTATTTAGGGGGGGGGGGGCTTTCATTTATTACTGTATGGGGGGGGTTGGCAATATTGGGGGGTCACATTATTTTCAGAAGCTATATAGGGGAGGTTACTAATTTTATGCAGCTTTATAAGGGTTTAGTAATAAACTGAGCAAAATATAGGGGGGTTATGATTGGGTAATATTTGGAAAAGACAACAGATGATTTTGCCGACCCCCCCCCCCCCCCCCCCAATACAGTAATAAATGAAAGCCCCCTCACTACAGCACAACACTAAATTATGACCACATTTAATGTATTCACACACTTCTATGCACTGGCTTTTTTACGCCAAACAAGCTTTTACATGACTTCCTTGTATGGTAACACCCGCCAGCTTTGCATCAAAACATGTTGGTTTAACATACAAAAGCCAGTGCACAAAAGTATGTTAATACATTAAATGTGGTCATATTCTTGTGCATTGTGCTGTAATTTAAATTCAAACAAACACAAGATGTAAATAATTCTGCACAAAGCTTTCCTTGGAGTTTTCCAAGGCAAATTTAATTCCCTTTCTGACCATGAATTTGTAAACAATATCAAGATTTAGAAAATATACATTGTTTGACTGTAACGTTCATTTATTGTTGATACACTAACTAAGGAGAAAGATTATGAAAGGTGGATTTATTTTGAAATTGTTATGTTTGCTCAAGAAAAATTGATCTCTTTGACTGAGAAGCAGTTTCGAGGGGGAAAATGAATTTCCTGCTTAGCTGTGACTGCATATTACTGTATGTGTTTATTGATCCAAGGTATGGTATGTCAATTATTGTAGCCAGTATCTTAGGACATCATAGGTTAAACAATGCCTAAGGTCTTTTTGAAGAAAAGAATATTCTAATAGGCAATGTGCATCAAAGCTCACAAAGCACTCTGGGAAAGTGAGTTCTTTAAAATGCATCAGGGAAATCAAAGGAACGATCAGAAAAAAATTACTGTTATTTTCGTCTGCTGAAATCCTTTTATTTCCATAGAAAATATCGAAGGAAAATTTTTCAGATGAACTTTTAGAGGAGCCAAAAAAGCGTAAGAACTCACTTTCCCATCATGCTTTGTGCTATAATTTCGAGCTCATGCACATTGGCTATTATCCATCAGATACCAGAATATCACTGATATTGATCACACTTGGAAAATCTCAAAAACATACCAAATTTTGAAATGATTTCTAAAATTAAATAATCATAAATAAGGCAATGCCTTTGTTGGACACTGTAAATTAAAGTGTGAATAGGACAGATCAGATTATTCAACTTTACTATGTTCATTTAGTCCCTTCTCCTTGTCAAACAATATTGTTTCTAGTGCGTCGTGATGCCCAGTGGAGAGCATCAGCATACATACTGAATTAACCTTGTTAACCATGTTCCATCACCATAATCAGCTCCATTCAGATCAACAGTAACCATGCATGGCTTGTAGTTACAGCATTGGTATTACTATAAACCATGAATCCAAACTACTGGACAGATACACTTCACAAACAGTAGCTGCTGCAGTACAAATACTTGTGCATACTCTTCAAAAATGCATGCAATGTTCTTGACAGTGCTTAGTTCATTCCTGGGCTGCTTCAACAAATTGCTTTATCATTGTGCTGCATGTATTTGCCTGACGTCAATCAGTGTCTGTAGAGCTAAATAGGCATCTCTATCGCTTTTATCCTTGCTGTTGCATTGCATTGTTCATTAACTGTATTAGTCGTATTTCAGTTTACTGTGGATTTGTCATCCCACTATTTGTTTAATTTTTCACCATATTATTCATCAAAATGCTTTCATGATACCTCTCCTGTTCCCTCTAGGGCATTTATTTCAGATGGTGATGCACTACTCTCACTTTCTGCAAAGCTACTGGTTCTTGGAATGTTTTCACATGTTACAAGATGAACTGCACACCATACAGTTGTACGAATGGCACGTGTCTGCACACAGAGCTCTTTGACAGCTGTCACCAAGCCTTGGAGATCTAAATGCGAGATTTCAATAGAAATATAAAGGAATTAGGAAAAAGGAATTCATGTAATGATTCTGTGGATTTTGCCTTTTGTGTGTGTGTGGGGGGCATGAGTAAGATGCATGAACTTATTAAAAGACTAATCAATTTCAGAACTTATTGTATGACTACTCAACTTGCAAGTGAACAGTTTTCACTGTCATTCGCAAAAAGCAATTCTCTTTGCTATCAAGTGCACTAAAAAAAAACTACCAGCAGGATTGAGGGGGCAGGCAGGGGCACTACAGCTCTGTGATTATAGCTTTTTAGATAACTGAAATTAGGCTAACTAAAGGTTAAATATCGGTGTTTCAACATAATGATCCTCTATAACCCAACCCCTGATCAGGGTCATCTCAAAATGAAGGGAAATATTTGACATTTTGTTTTTAGGGTATACCCTCTAATGAATATCCTAAATCTGCCCCTGGATTAACTTTCAATTCATTTTGTTTTGAGAATGAAATTAAAAGACTATGATTATGAGCAGTCAGCGACTAGGGTATTTCCAGTATAACTAAGTCTTACCAGAACCATCAAGGAACCTTGAAGCAGAGCATAGCCTGCTACGCCCTGCATTACCACCATTACAGCTGTTTATTTCTTCTCTTCTCTTGGCCTGTAGCTCCTTAATGGCCTCCTGCCATTGATCTACACATTCACTGATACTAAGATGTAAGGGAGAGTGACGTATACGTTCTATTCTGCTCACAAGGGCTTCAACCTTGAAAAAGATGAAACAACAAAAATGACGTCATTATGAATAAATTCCAAGCGTATCAGTACATAAATACTAAAACAACAATGATTTTTTCTTACCTTTGCATGTTCTCTTAGCTGGTCAATCACCATCTTGTCAACACGAGAAGGATTTGGTGGAAGTCTCAAGTTAACGCAGTTCCCTGAACTAGAAAGCCTACGACTTGACCATAGATGAGAAATCACTGCTTCTGCCTGATATATACAAAATAGTTGACTCGATAAGGCAACAAAATAGTTTTAAAACTTACATACAAGCATAAATAAGAACCAAACTTAAACACTGTTTTAAAAAAGTCAATACAGTTCAAAACATTTTTACGAATTGTTATATATATCAATAAGTTTCCTTCTTACTCAAACAAAGATGGCTAATTTCTGTTATAGACCTACTCACACCATTTGTCATACTCTTGAGTATTATTTCTTTATTTACTACATATTTATCATATTACAGCCAATGGATTAGATATATCTAAGAAAGTTATTTGTTATAAACAATAGAATATGACCTTTGATTTAGTTGTTTCATTGCATTTCTAAATTACAGTCAAAACGGCTCAAGCATACTCCCTACAATCCATTAATGAATTTATTATTCAAATATTGAGTTCATTATTCACTCTGACTCCAAACTTGAAAATGAATTATCTACTTGAGTTTTGATTGGATTTTCCAACAACTGCCATGCCAAGGTAGAAAAACTCCCCAGAAAGGTATTCCCTTAGAAATTATTTCAGTGTGAAATGAATGTGAAGTTTGGAGTCTTCCAATTTTTTAATGAAAACTCAGAGTGAATAATCAACTCAATATTCGAATAATGGAATCATTAATGGAGCCTACTGTAGGGGGTACGCTTGAGCCATTTTGAATGTAATGCTTACTCATTTATCTTTTCAAATTCCATTCATAATGCACGAATATTATGTTTACTACAGATTTTACCAGTGAAAAATATTGAAAATATTGAAAAATGATTACCTTCTTTCTTTCCTTTTCCAGACATCTCAGTTGCTCATAGCATTCATCAAGGCGTAGGTGAAGCTCACTTGTAAAAGGGCTTTTAGTTCTCTGTAGAGGACTAAATGATGTGTATCCATTTTCTCTGCGCTCCTTAGGTGAGGGGCTTTGAAACTGATAAGATTTCTCCCTAAAACAATGCTGTTTTGACTTTGAGGGGCTGATCATAATTTGCTCACTTTCTGAGCTCAAATACTTGAGATCCAATTTCATTTGTCCCAAGGGAGGGGATGATGGAGACAGGCTAGGAGAACTGTTGTACTGGCTTCCTGGTGCTGATAATGGCAAAATAAAACTCTGGATTTCTGGTGATGATGCCACGTAGCCATGAAGAGATGACGGTGACATTTGTGTGCCATAGTTTGAATTACTAACATAACCAGATTCACATGACTGTTGGCTCCTCCCATTACAGTAGGGTTCTTGAATCGGAAGAAATGACTGGTGTGGTGAGGCATTAGAAGAGCTGTATGACTGTCCAGTAGGAGAAGGATAAGGAGATTGATCATCAATAAAACCATTAACCAAAGGAGAAAACCTTTCATATTCTGGCAAAGAATTAGGTCTTACAGGTTTTTGAAGGCTGAAGCTATCATTGACAGATAGCTCATTGTAGCTAGAAGGAGGAGATGAGTCGAGAGGAGACAGTGGAGGTGTTACACCATGGTTGGATTCATTTGACCAGATGCTTTGTCCTCGAAAAGAGCCAATGTTTGGTGCGATGCCAGGAATAGTGACAGATGGTGCAGCTGGTTGAGTATGGTTGGTTGTGGAGCTAAGAGGCCAGGAGTGTGCTGTGCCATCAAAACTGAAAGGAAAAAAAAACAAAATTTTCTTGATCAAATATTTTAGTACAATATACTGAGCTCTGAATGAATTAACTTGAACTAGTTTATTTGTACAACAAAAGTACAATTATGTTATCTTTCCTCATGGAAATTTCACATCAACCTACTACCTTACTTCACTTTTGAAAATATAGTTATCAAAACAAAGGCTTAAAAGGAAAACACTTTTACAGTACTTCACTTATGTGTGTATCTAATATAAAGCACTTTCCCTTTGTCTAATATCCAATTGGTTATATCTTACTGGCTTAATTTGTTTTGAAACAGACATGGATCTGACAGCTGTCAAATAATATCCCTGCTTTTAATTGAAAAGCATACTCAAACGAAAAGCATAACACATTCAGGCAAATTATGTACAGAGCAGATTTTAAAATAAGTAGGGAAATATAAGATAAATTTTGCAGGTAAAATAATATTTCCTGGTAAACAAGATTATACAAGTAATTGTGAAAGCAATACCCTGCATATAGAGGTCTTTTTCTGCTCTCTGTTAGCTGCAGGCTTTAGGTCAGTGCAGTGGCCAAGTGAATTGGGGCAAGGGGTCACCCCCCTAAAATTTTCGAGGATTTTTTTGTTTGATGGATGATGGCAATGCCAGTGGCATAGGGAGGGGGCAGGCATGTGCCCCCCCCCCCCCCCCCCCACCCAAATTTTACATTATTCTAGGTATCCCCCAGATCCTGGGTCCTCACAATGCCTCTGGGTCAGGGGAGAAATTTTAAGCACCTCTTCCCTGATACAATTGTTCTTTATGTAAAAATACACACATTTTGGAGTTAGTCACATGGCAAATGGATATTATCTCACATGAATATGAATTTTGGGCATTAACAATTGATCATTTCAAGGCAGAGGTATTTTTCTCCCAACCAGCATGCTGCTCAGCCCTACGGAGGGGAAGAAAATAACCTCTGCTTGCAGGGTATGGGACCAAATGCAATTATCTTGTACAAGATAGGGTTCCACTGCCAAGCCTTATCTCTCTTTCAGTATAAATTTAAACAAATTATCAACCAATCACAAAGCTTCGATACCTACAGTATAGAATTGTACCTATTCCTACAAATATAATCTGAAATAGTATAATCTATCACTGAACTCACTCTTGACAATGAGGTGGATATCCAGGAGCAGAAGAGAAGGGTTCGGGAAGATTGGTTGATTCATCAATGCTAGTGAAATTGAAGATAGTTTCATCATCCAGAACCTTTGATAGAAGGTGAAGAGCAATGTGTTTTCCAGGTTGAGATTGTGCAGAATGAAGAGGCTTTTCTATCTGAACTCCATTGCTGTTTGTGCGAGAATGAAGAAGTGCATTTCCAGTGATGCCATTAGGCAAAGATCCGTTTTTGAAACCATGATGTGTATTTGTTGCTAATGTTTTGACATCCTTGTATCCATTGATGTCACTTTCAAACTGAAAAATAAACCAATATTGCCTTCAAAAACCTCTCAAAATTATCAATACCCTGAAACAACCTCTAAGTTAGGGCACAGCTACAAGTAACTCACAGATGGAATTAGAATTTAGCATGTACGCTGTTGCTGATAAAGTAAAATTGGAGAACCTAGAGAAAAACCCTCAAATCAAGGAGGAGACCTGACAAACTCTACTCAAATGTGATACTAGGAATGAACATCAGATCCTAAAGGTGAGGGCTACTGCTATATATGCTACTCTCAATATTTACCAATTATTCACCAAAGACAAAGTGAATATTGGTGAATATTTACCGAGACACAGTTGAGGTTTATATGTATTCTGCCACCATATTCACTGAACCTGAGGTGTAAAATTGTTCTAGTATAATTTTAGACTTGAACATCAGAGAAAAGACTAAATTCAGGATAAAATAAGATGTTTTAGTATTACAGTACATGTACTTCTGTTCTAGTAAACTTTGGCAAACTTCATAATCATCACTCGAGCAGTCAATGTCATCTTACAGTACAGTATTACCATACATGTACTTCCTCTAGTAAACTTTGGCAAACCTCACAATCACCTCTCGAGTAGTGATTGTCGTCTCATAATCACTGGTCGTTCAACCCATCACAATGTATCAAACTCTATATTCAAGTCTAAAATTAAATTATACGTCTAAAACAGGGCACGAAATTAACATTTTAAACTCACTAGCAAAATCTTCTAAACTTTTCATCCCTTCAATTTCTGGACTGTGGTCATACTCGCAAAACTTAGCTAGTTAATTTTTTCTTACTCGCTTAATACAAAATTTCACTCGCATTTTGCAAGTTTGTGAGTGTTAAATTTGTGCCTTGTAATACCATGAGATACTGACGAAGATGAATAATAATAAGATGACCCATTCTTTGCTTCTTAATTTCCAGCCTACCATAAAATATAATCTATAAATTAATGGTATCCTTAGCACTCTACAGTGTGATAGCCAATGTTAAATTAAAATACAATAAATTATTTATTAAGCTTAGAAAGGACTTCCTTTTTAGAAACTTTTGTCTTATATTTTTTTGCTTACAAGAAGTTAACTGGCCATGCACCAGGTGTTCATGAGTGTTTTCTGTCAGAGATGGATAAAGGCTTTTAGTTTAAGTTATGAATACAAATAACTCTGAATTGGTGTGTATACCTACTGTAGGGGTATATAATAAAAAATTATACTGAACAGTAATAGTACAATTTCAGTTCCCATGCATTTATAGTATTTGCTTATGTAAATTATCTTCCTTCAGAATAGCAACATAAAAGTATCAACAAAATAAACAAATCTCACGTTTTATTTTTTTAACATGAAAAACTTCTCACGTTCTTCAGCAAAAATATAGCATTCACACCAACAAATTGAGTTATTCTCTGATTTGAAATTTAAAGAGATTTGTGTTCGTAAACCAATAATGAAATATATCAAATTGATTTGAAATAAAGATCTATAGATGAATGATCTATACCAATCATATTGATGAGCCAATACAGAATGAAAAGGCCATCAAAGTCAAACACAAGTGTGCTGGGTACACAATCTTTTTAAGTGAACTAGCTATCAGCAGCTGAAGGCAATGGTTACCATGGCTGCGAATCTTCAATAATCTTGATTAACATTTCAAGTCATTCAGTACGAAAAATATTTAAACAATAAAAAGAAATATCTATATTCATCAGAAATACAATACACAAAAAATATGATTTAAGAAACAATGCTTTGAAAAACTCCTTAAGTAAAAAAAAATTAACACAAACTTTAGTTGTTTCAATTTTTTGTAAGAGTACTTTAGGAAGATAAAAAAATATTGATTCAAACCAAAATACAAAGGATTAATGCTTTGTGATTGAAGTTAAGGAAGAACTTTTTTAAAAACAAACAGTAGTTTTAACTTCAGCATTAAAATGAGAAAAATTGTCTGACCAGTTTAAAGAACTAAATATGCAGAATTATATCCTTCATGAAATAAGCTAAAGCTCAATATTTTTGATAAAAAAAAAAAGTTATATCCCCAATTTTTTTTCTTTTTTTTTTTAAACAGTTATAGCTTAGTTACATGATTATGCTCAATATTTCCAAATGAGAGAATCAAACTTTTCTTATTCAAACAGTATTTACCATGTGTTATTTTTTGTGGGATGTAAAAAAAAATTATCACTAATAAAAGTAAAGGAACTGAAATCTCGAAACTTTTTCACTTGCTCGTCGGCTAAAATAAACAGGAGGAATAGTAAATGTAGTGATGATTTGATTTTAGAATCTAAGCTTGAAGACAAGAATATAAGAAAACGTTTGGGGAAATAGTTTTTGAGAAATTACAAAGTTTTTTAATATCATAAGGTGAGGGACATCGAGTCATAGCTTCGTTCAAATGAGCTAACTCTTTGATCTTCGCGGAAACGATGGCTTGCAAACTGCTTGTTTGCATTAACTGGTCAAAGTAAGCCACCTCTGTTACTTTGGAGTTATAAAAATACATTGGCCGTTATGTAAGGTCACTAACTAGACTCAGGAAAGTTATATTTACCTGTAATAGCGAGCTCTGCCCCCTGTGAGCCGTAGACCAGGTCTTGTTAGAGCGAGTCGAGTTGTCGAAGTTAGAACTCGGCACGAAAGGCTTTGCCGCGGGATTAGGAATAAACTACAAGTAAAAACACAGCTTTATCAACCTCAATAAGGTCTTCAGATGTACTAGATTAAGTAAACTCAAAATAAGAAGGATATCTTTCTTCTTGGATAAGCAAAAAATATTTCTTCTGTTGAGAGGAACGTCCGATAGCTTCCATCAACAAAGTTTAGAGGGTTACGATTACATGCATAGATATTGCTTCAGTGAGGTCGGAGAGCTTCAAAATTAGCACCAAAAGATGCCAGGACAAACCTTGGTTTTCTCTCTTCTCGAAACTTTGACTATACCGGACAAATCCCTGTGCGTTCGATCGTTTTGCCCATGGTCCGGCTGGGCGGAAAACGCCATTACTTCGCCATATTACCAACCTTCGAGGAGAAAACTGCGCTGAGGAGACATCGATTGGTTCAAACTGGACAACCAATCACGATACTGGGACAATAGAGCACGCAAGGGGAGGGGTGAGTCAAAGTCAGGGACTTTTTCTCGAATATTTGCATTTGATTTATGATAGTTTTGGTAACGATGGCAACCTTTTTATAAAATGAGGATTTTTGTCCATAATTACTGTTATATTTTTCTTGTCCTTTTTATTTATTTTCGAATATTATACTAGCTAGAGGATTGTAGAGGATTGACGTCTAGCCCTGCTGAGACTGATACGCTTCTTGCATCGATCTTCAAACGTTTGATTTCGCTTTTGGTTGTATAAACGACAACGTAAATAGAAAAAAAAGGTCATTTTGACAACTCATTTTTTTAAAGTTATTGATCGAAACTTGCAGCGAACAAGATTAATTATTACATCATCGATCGGCTGAGCCACTAGTGAAAATTTGAAAATATGAAAGAAAAAATGAAATATCTGTATCCTGAATTTCACCAAAGTCAAAACATGTACTCAAACAATCCAATAATCTTTCTTGTTAATTTTCGATTCTATATTCAAATACAAAGTTCGTACCTAAAATTAGAAAGGGATTATAAATATAGCATGATATGACGTACGTCAAGGAAGGAATGATGGTACCCAGGGTAGGTCAAGACTCGACGAGATACATGATCATGACTTGGAAAATTCTGCTAATGCTGTGGTATACGGACGCGTGACGATTGCTTTAACAATCAAGATATAGAATAGAGTGTGTACTAGAGTGTATTAATGAAAGATTCTTCTTCATTATCATCATCTCCATGTCACGATCATTATTAGGGGATCGCACGTTTTCGTGTACAAGTAGATACAAAACATGCACATGTATGCATGTATACAGGGCCGTAGCTACGATGAGGCAAGCGAGGCAGTTGCCTCGGTAAAATTTCAGATATTATTATTTGTTTAGTTTTCTTTAATTCTTAAAGAATGAAAACAAATTCTCTTCTTTTTCTTTGCCAGAATGTGCAAAATTGACATAACTTTAATACAATGAATATGTCGCAAATGCCTCTCAAGGCTCTCAAGACACTGGAAATCCCATTTCCGACGGTCTGAATATCAAATTTTTTTGGGGAAGCATGCCCCCCAATCCCCTAGTTGCTCCCACCTACAGCAGTCGATTGCCACGGTAAACATTTCAGTCTGGCTACGGCCCTGGTATAGAATTTTTATTCCCATAGTAAATTAAGGGACCTTTCATTTTTTATCGGGGAGGGGGGGAGGGGGGGCGGTGAGATTCTGGCCGGGGGGGCATTAAAAAAATCAGGCTCAAGGAGGGGGGCCACACATAGAAAAATTAGAGTGATAAGGGGAGCCCATGAAAAATCCACAGCACTTTTAACTCTGAAACAGATTTTTAATGCGATTTTCAAATTCGAATATGTTTGGTATTAAAACTGTCCATTTCAGAAGTTGTGATAAAAAGGTAAATTTTACACCGTAAAAAATAAAAAAAGATCACTTACTGACGTTTCGGACGCTAGTCCTTCGTCGGAGTAAAAGAGAGAATAAGAGTGGAAGGTAGTGTATATATGGTAAAGATGGAAAATAAATAACCAATGAGAGCAAGGTAGGAAGGTCCATTTCAGAAGTTATTCACTACTGAAATCGATCTAGCAGTTTCAAAGTAGATTTCTGAAAAATGTTAGAATAAGGGTTGCGGGGGGTCATGGATTTACAGCAACAGAGAGGGAGGTAATTTTTTTCTGTATGGGCTCCTACAGAAAATCCACTACCTCCCCTCCCCGATAAAAAATGAACGGTCCCTAATAGGTACTCCTATGGAATACAATATAGTCATTAGCATATGACGAGAAAAAACCTTTATAACTTCAAGACGCATCACTCAACTATATATGTTTTTTGGTCACTGAACAGCTCACCTCCTGTAGAATCAATACTGAGAATATTGTCAGAGATGGTATAGGCAATTTAACTTCACTTTAATAATTATAGTAGACTTATCAAAATTACTCGATTCTGATTGGTTGAGAGCAGTACAATTATTCCTATATTGTACTCCACAGGAGTACCTATAAATAGACCTCTTTACCTTCGTTGTTTGTTGTGCCCATTTCAGACCATGTGATGCCACTCTTGGGAGTTGATTCTTTCATGTGTTAAATTTTTAACAAAAGAACATTTCTCAAAGGAATGACATGTGGTCTGAAATGGGCAATTTGCATACGAAGGTAAAAAGGTCTATTTACTATGGAAATAGAAATTCTATACATGTGCATGTTTTGTAGGTACTATGAGGACGTGCGATTCCCTATAAATGATGATCCGTGATGGTAATGATGATGATGTGCAGTTTTACTGAAGAACTTCCAAGATATCACTTCAGTACTTGAGGTCGAGCAATTTCCTTTACTAACTATCATCATCATCATCATCATCATCATCATCATCATCATCATCATCATCATCATCATCATCATCATCATCATCATCATCATCATCATCAAGGGTGTGGGAGGCGCCAAAATATTTTGGAATTTTCTTGGTTTTCCTTTTTTTCAACTTGCTTCGATTCTTCACATTTACATTTACATTCTAGATTTTACTATTTCCCTAATTTCTAATGTGAAGTTCCACTGGTGGAGACAGGGTCGACAGTGGAGCATAGTTCCTGCCCCATGAAAATTTTGAAATTGAGGCTCTTTCAGATTTCCAGGGCCACGGTTTTGAGGGGCAATCGCAACATATATTTATTTTCAAAGCTTTAAGGTATCGTAACTCATGACAGAAAATTATTTTTAGCTAAGACGCGGGGGGCTAAGTCCCTGCCTCCGCGGTGCCTGTCGGAGATACCTTAGCTGTTTGAATAGAATTTCTATAAGTTTGTTATCAGATGTTGTATAATTAAGTCCACGGAGTCAGGAGACCGTTACGTTTAAGGACTTCGCAAAAAAAAAAGAAATATTAAAGAATCAATAGGGAAGAAAGAACGAAAAAATGAATGATGAATAGAGTAATTGATAATTGACGTTTATCACTGTATCACATCATACTTTTAAAAAAAAAAAAAATTTGTAAACGATACTACAGTATATATACGTTTTATCCGCATTCATGAATATCACGTGAAGGGAACCGGAAATCGAATACTTATTTTTCGAAGAAAATACGCTTTTCCCAGAAACTTTCCGGAAACCGGAACAGCGTTGTAACCCGAAAGAACGGAAAGCATCCGACTCTACCGAGGGCTCTCCGAACGAGAAGCGAATCCCTTTAACTTTATTCTGATTGGATAACGATTGGTATCCGAAAGTGAAGCTGATATTTTTTCCAAGAAATGGCGGATGTTTATACGATTTCTTGGAATTCCTTGATATATTATGAGTCAAAAGGGAACGTTCTTCCCGAGTGAAGACTTATATAACCTCATGCTCTAAAACAAAAAGGAGAAACGATTGACTAGAGTTCTTTGTACATCAAAAGACATCAACTCCAGCTTGCACAAACGAAAGCGAACTTCTTCAGGATGGCTTTTATTCAGCAGATTCAACAGCTGTCAGTCGATGAACAAACTCAATTGATGCAAGATCTGCATGCAAAATACCCCGACAATCTTGAACTAACTAATGCTTATACTCAGTTGATAGTATGGATTCAAGACCAGCCATGGTAAGAATGATTGATGAAAACACATGACTGAAAAACTCACACACCTTCGATTTCACTTTGTTGATTTTGCAGTTCAGGGTATGAAAGTTCCAGGTTAATTAAGTCTTGAGCTAATGTTTGTGGTGTACAACTCCTAAAGTACAAGGCACATCATGTCCTTGATACACTTGGATGATAAAAAGAACTGTCTAGATTATGCATTATCTAGCAAGAAATCACATGTTGGTATTGCAAGAACTTTGCTAAATAATTAGTGTAATATACTAGTTAAAATTTAACTTACACTAATTGAATTGATAGCTTAAGAGCTTATAAATTTCAGCCCCTGCTCTAGAGCTTTTGCAGCCACAGTTTTTAATTGGGAGTAAATAGTTGGATAATAGATCTTGCATGATTGAGAAGGGTACCTGCATCAGACACACAACTAGCAAACACGTGGACATGCTCCAGACATCTGGTTTTTGGCTTTGGGCCATTAGGCTAATTAAGCTTTTATAAGCTTAAAAGTAAAAAAAAAAGTAGCTGAAGTTTCTTTGGAATCCAATCGCAAGCTACGGTGGGGAAAACCACTTGAGTTATTATACTTCAAGCTTGTATAAAATGAAAATAGACTGAGCAGTTTTCATATGTGTGGGAAACACTTTTTGACACATGGATATATTATACATGAAGCATTGAATCATGTTATTGCTAGGCGTCTGAATATGTATTGCAAATGTGTCACTTGCGCAGTCATAATATGGACGCTCCTGCATGAAGCAGTTCAAGATCTAGTAAACAATTATCAATCGTATTATGTTGTCTGTTTAGGAAAGTTACTGTACACAAAGTTTACTTGCTTGGATTTCATACATGAAAGCACCTCAAAGCTTTGAAGGCAATAACATTTTTACCATAACTGTGAAATTTCTAGCATGCTGATTGGTCAAGAGCCATGTTAAATAAGAGGACATAAAGATAGAATGACAAATCACTCAAGGAGCAAGCGCAAGCTTCAAACGGTTTTTTCTTTCAACCTTTTTCTTCGTTTTGGATCTTTTATTTGACTTTGTTCTAGTAAAAAACAAATTTCCGATAGTTTTGCATGGTATGTCCTCTTATTTACCACGATATGGTGTCAAAAATTGGTCAAAATGTTATGTACTCACAAGGCGTAGCCGAAATTTGTTAAATTTATACTAGGAATTTGCATTTTGCTGTTTGATGTGGGATGATATCTAGCACATTGTACTGAGCATGTGCTGACGGGTTCACCTAAAACCTAGAAAACAGAATCCGGAATCCAGAACGGAATCTGGAATGGGGAAAAAAATACAGACCTCATATCACATAGAAGAGAAGATTTTTGAACGGATAAAAAAAAAATGCATGTAAATTTTTTGTTTTTGGTCCTTCCAGGTTTTAGTATTCCACATACTTTTTTCTGGATTTCATTTTCCAGGTTTTAGGTGAACCATGCGCAAACACACATATATATATATAGCTTTATTTACAGTGCAACTATACTAAAACTGGGGCCACTTAGACAACAAGAACCAATTGAAATTGTGAATGAAAATAATTCATTCTAACTTGGGCTAGTCGAGCCAATCAAAAACAATTACATAGAATTAAAATCTTGTCCCACAAACAACTAATTAAGGAAATTTTGATATATTTTCACAGGACGGCAAACAATTAATTTAAAAAAATTGTAATCAATTTTCTGCGATCAGAGTTTTAAATTCAGAGATATTCTAGTTAATATGTTGAGCTCATGGGACATAGCAACAGTAACTAAGGGGAGTATTGTAACTTGACATGTGGTAACACATTTTTTATTTAGGGAAGAGGCCAGTGACCCAAATAATCCTGATCATTGCCTAAAAGCAAAAGCTTTGATGGATAAAGCAAATGAACAGGTAATGCTACAGATGTCACCAAAGTTGTTTTTCACAGCAGAAAAACATGTCATGGTCACGCCCTAAAATGGCTACAACTCTGCTGACAAACATCAATGTTTTAGTCTGCATTCCATTCTGATTAGCATCCTTTTGACTGGTTTCTTCACTATAACAAATTAAAAGGATGCCAACCCGTGGAGAAATGAATGCAGACTAAAGTATTGATGTTCGTAAGCAGGGCCGTAGACATTTTAGGGCGTGTCACTGTGACATGTTTTTCTGGTGTGAAAAACCACTTCAGTGCCATCCAATATAAGAAGTTAGCATTTAAAAGTTGTGAGACATTTAATATGGTAATTAAATTTTAATATGCCAATTCTTATACTAATGTATGGTTGTTTACTGTATATATAGTTGCAGTCTCAGGGAAATTTCCAAGGAATTATGATGGCCCGAGCGCTGATGGTAAGCTTGAACGAATTAGTAATATAAATTCTAATTAGTAAGTAATTGCTATTCACCAACCTACCTATGTAACTGCCTAGCTCAACCTAACTTAACCTACCTCTCCACTCACCTAGATATACTTAACCTACCCACCCAAGCACCCACCTACACTGTATCTACCTTTATGTTAGCTTGTATCTATCTCTCTACCATTATCTACCTAGCTAGTCACCCTTCTACTGTCCCACCCAACTATATCTAGCTAGTTGGCTACCTATCTTTCAATATACCTGTAAATGGGGGACATTTACATTTGAATTATTCATGTAAGAGTAGGGGATTGTCTCCTGGTTTAATTTGGAGGCATAACACTAATTACTAACAATTCACTCATGAAATCTTGTAAGCTGCATGGCTGCTAATAGCGCCTTAATATGCAGTCTGTAAAGTCCTCCACTGGTCACATTATTGTAAAGCGCATTGAGACATTGTGACATGCCGCATATAAGAATTTCCCATTATTGTTATTATTATTATACCTAGCTACCTATCTATTTACATATAGATTCTTACCCTAGCCGACACCAACCTACCTAGTATATAGCTATCAATCCATTCACCTACAGTACCTACCTATTTACCCACCTACCTTCTAAGTTTTCAGAATTTTTTGGGTGTTTTTAGTTTTACACATCCATTAGCTACTAACAGTAATAGTATAATCTTGCCTCATAAGAAAATTAATATGCAAATTTCTTGCATATGCCATATGAATGAACTGATGCAAAATGATTGTTATATTGAATTGACGTTGAGCAATTTTTCGAAAAAAAATACTAATATAATATTAGATGGCAACATAAACATTGCACATTTTTTTTATATCAGGGTAGCAAATACCAAGAACATCCAATGAATTTTGTTAGGGCTTTGCAAGAACTCAACAAATTCATGATCAGTCAGGTTGAGAAATTTACCAGTCAAGTAAGTAAAAAAACTATCAACAATTTCACCTATTAGTGAAACCCCAGTACAGTACATTTGTTGTACAATCATATGTTTCTGCATGCCAAATGCTATTTTTCATGCTCCATTCAGTAATAAAGCACTTAGCTGGGAAGTAGCAAAAGCACTCAAGAAGTATGAGAAGCACAATGTCATGTATGGCCCGTGCTTCTCTTCATATTTCTTTCATGCTTACATTGCTTCCTGCCTGCTTTATAGACTTGCTACAAGTTGTCTGTTCCTCTCCCTGCCCATAGAAAGAGAACTGGGCGAGAACGAATTGCGAGCATATTATGAGTAATGGAGTGGTGAGTGAACAACTTGTTTCCCTTGCAGGAATTCAATTTCCGTTTTGTTCCAAAAATGTTGGCATTTTCTGTTTGGTATAATTTATTCACTGACTGAAAAACCAGTTGGTAAATTTCGGACAAAGCAGAGATGAAAAGTCCTCTCTCTGTCCAGCCAGTAAAAAAGGGGCAGTCAGGGCTTTTAGAAAGTATACCTGCCTTATTTCTGAATGAAGCATGGAAAAAGCAGTTTTAAATTAAGCAGTAAGAAACAGCTGATGTGTTAGTGCCACGCGCACCCTGTTACCCTTAAATTCAATTGAGTTACAGAATTCTATCATCATTATTAAAGTTACTGATACAATATTCTTATTGAAACTTTCTTAGGAAGCAGCAGTGAAGGGTATCCCAGCAGTATCAGTAGATGATGATGATGCCATGGACCAGGGGGTAGTAAGTGATCCAATAGAAGATATCACAAAAGATCTTGAAGCTGCCAATAAAGAAAGCCAGGTATTTTCTGAGTCATCACCTGAATGCTGATATTTGTGAATCTATTAAATAAATTTAGATGCTTTGAAGAGATCAATATGATCATTATGATTGATTTCATAGCATTAAACCATGAAATCTCATACTATACCATACCGTGCTGAGCCATTCCACACCACGCCATGCCATACCATGCTATACCATGCCATTCCATACCATATCATGCCATACCATACCATACCCTACCCTACCCTTCCCTACCTTACCCTACCCTACCCTTCCCTACCCTACCTTACCCTACCCTGCCCTGCCCTGCCCTGCCCTGCCCTGCCCTGCCCTGCCCTGCCCTGCCCTGCCCTGCCCTGCCCTGCCCTGCCCTGCCCTGCCCTGCCCTGCCCTGCCCTGCCCTGCCCTGCCCTGCCCTGCCCTGCCCTGCCCTGCCCTGCCCTGCCCTGCCCTGCCCTGCCCTGCCCTGCCCTGCCCTGCCCTGCCCTGCCCTACCATGTACACCACGCCATGCCATTCCATGCCATTCCATACCATGCCATACCCTACCCTACCCTACCCTACCCTACCCTACCCTACCCTACCCTACCCTACCCTACCCTACCCTACCCTACCCTACCATGTACCACGTACCACGTACCACGTACCACGTACCACGTACCACGTACCACGTACCACGTACCACGTACCACGTACCACGTACCACGTACCACGTACCACGTACCACGTACCACGTACCACGTACCACGTACCACGTACCACGTACCACGTACCATGCCATGCCTTACCAGACCATACCAAACAATGCCATGCCATGCCATGCCGTATCATACCATGCCATGCCGTATCATACCATGCCATACCACACCATACCACGCCACCCAATACCACGCCTCACCATACCATATCATGCCATGCCATGCCCTGCCATGTCATTCCATGCCTTACCAGACCATACCATACCCCACCATACCACAACCATACCATACTACACCACACCACACCACACCACACCACACCACACCACACCACACCACACCACACCATACCATACCACACCATACCATATACCATCCATACTATATACCATACCATGCCATCATACCATACCTTACCATACCACACTATGCCATGCTATATAACACTTTACCACATCATGCTAATGCCATACCACACCACACTACACCATGCCATAACACACCACCACACCATGCTATACCATGCCATACCACAATAATTCTCACAGAAATGAGGAATGGTCTGAAATGGAAAATTTTTATGCCTGCTTCTAAGATTATAAGGCTCATTTCTCATTCATAATGATTATGCTTTTACTTATCAGTGAATACTACTATTTTTAATGATTGTGACATGCTGAAGACTCACTATTGTTGTAGGACAATGAAGAGCTTTCAAAGACAGTAGAACAGTTGAAGGAGCAGTACATTATCCTATTTACAGAAAAAAGTGCAGAAATAGGTAAGTTGCTAAAATTTAACCTTTAAAAAATGTTGAATTACAATTATCACAAGCACACGGCACATGTTGGCAGCGTGTGCTCTGTCACTGCAATCGCTATTGCTGTTGTGGTCATGGCCATGTGTTTTCAAACACTCATGCCTATGGAACAGATTGTCGAGGACCTAAATTGTACAATCCCACGCACATTATGTAGTGGAAATATCACAATTTGTGATAGCTATTGGACAGGAATTCTTTAGCTATTCTTTGTTTTCATTTGTTTATAATTAATTTATATCCCTTTAAGCTCAACTTGAAGTTCATAAGAGAAGGCATATTACTAATTGCCCTGGTAACAAAGAAGCTGAACAGGTATATAGACTTTTAGATATTGAATATTGTATTAGCTGTAACAGTTAATATTCTGTTTAGAATTCAACTGAATGATCCAATTGACAATTTCTTCATAACTCAATATACTATTAGCCTTTATTCTGCTTTCGAATGCACATGTACACTGTAGTTCTCTGTAGTTCAAATTATGTCCTGCCTCGAAGACTCAACTGATTATAATCTAAGAACTTGGACCTACCTAGATCAGGTTGTCATGCACAATGGCTCATGGGCCGAATACAAACATTCTAGCAACAACTGTTCTGCTCTAAGCTACTTTTTTCTGCATTATTAAGGTTACTGGAGACCTTCAGGGGTATGCTTCGTTTAAAACTCTCTCAACGCAACACTTTGAACAAAACCCTACAAAACTATATATCGTTTGAAAGGTCATATGATACAGATTACAAAAAATATAGTTTTTGAACGCAATTTTTCAATCTAAAACTCTCTCAACGCAACACTTTGAACAAAACCCTACAAAACTATATATCGTTTGAAAGGTCATATGATACAGATTACAAAAAATATAGTTTTTGAACGCAATTTTTCAATCTAAAACGATGCCGGAGCCTTAAACGCAAATCGGGTTGGTTCCATTGATGTGAATTAATGGACATGGCGTTAGCGCGAATTGATTAAAAAAAATCACTGTGTGAATTAGTGAAATATAAACTACAAAAGGGTGTGAGTGTTTTTTGATTTTTTGCTTATTTAAAAAGTTATTGAATCTCAAAGTTGGAGTTTCCAAAAATGTCCGTGTCGGTTGACGTTTTACCACATAAAAGTAGAAATAATCAAAATATCAAAAATCACTCACACCCTTTTTTTTATCAATACTTCCCCATGCTTCTTGCCAAATTTCATTGAAATTGAACAAAACCACATACCCTATTAATTCATTTAAAGAGAGAGAATTGTAGTAAAAACGATCCTAGAGATTTTAAGCTTTAAAGATTTGGGAGAGTTTCACACCTCGTTAAGACGTCTGTCAACATAGTGATACCGCCAGCCAACCAAAAACAAGGAACAAGGGGACCAACGGAGTGTTGACAAATACTTCGAACTACGCGGGAAATCATCTAAAAATCGAACACTTCGTTTCTCCGGTAAACTTTTAATAAAGACAGAAAAAGAATGTAGAATCCCCAAAGGTATCAAAAGTATAGTGTATTCAAGACGAAAAAGAAATCAGAAAGCGCCAGAGTTTCGAAGCGTGGTAGGACACGAATTTCATCTCGCGGGAAAATCCAAAGAGTAACCGACTCAAGTATAATAGGATTAACGAGGGTCACGACGCCTTCGGTTTAGATTTATTTTCCCTTCAAATCATGTTTTTTAAAATAACTAGCAAACTTTTAAACATTTCTAGAAAAAAATTGTTCAAAAAGAAAGATTAATGTAGAAACTTTTAATTAGTGAAATAAATTTTTTTTAGAAACATTTTACCCGCGAAGGTCTCCAGTAACCTTAAAGCAAGCTAAAAAGCCCTCGGCTGACATTCTATAAAGCAGTAGACCATGGCCAGTAGTAATAGGCATACTTTTTATTAGAAAAAACCTACTAATGGTCTATCACCAATCGAGCCCTGTGATTGGCTGAGCTACTAGGGGTCTATTAGTGATAGACCTCTAGTAGCGAAAAGCGCCGGTTTTGAAAACCAAAAAAAATATATTTAAAGCAAAATCCAAAACTTTTTGCATCCTTTTATTGGACCGATTAGTAGGTTTTTCGCCCTCATGGCCTACAAGTCAATAGCCCATTCGGCCTTCGGCCTCATGGGCTATTGACTCGTAGACCATTCGGACTCGAGGACTAATTGTTAAGTATTCATGATACTTGTACACTGCTAGTTGTCATAACCATTAGATTTTCAGTTTTCTACTAGTAAGTGTAAAACTAGCTGTTTGACTAATCTATGTACTCCTCTTGATGCACAGATAAAACAGATTGAACAACAAATAAATGCTAATAAGACAGAATTAACATCAAAAGGAAATGAGCTTACAGTGACCAAAAGACTGGTATGCCTTAATTCTAAGTCTTCAAGGTGTATGCGTGTGGTGGACAAAAAAGTTGAAGTTCGACTTTTTTGGTGTTTACACTTTTATCTATTCACAAAGTTGATGGAAAAATACAATTGAAAGTAATATCACACAATATATTGGGGGTGTAACGAGGTCTCCATCATAGGGTGATATACCATGTTCTCACCATATCCACAGGAACCCTGCATGAGTTAATGAAATTTCGGTGCTGAGATTGAACTTTAGGGGGGGGGGGGGGAGTCAGTCAGTCCCCTCGCTGTGCCACTACTGACCAGCATTGAAAATAATTGACAATCATTCCTGTGATGGTTGTTTGA
This sequence comes from Anthopleura xanthogrammica, assembly GCA_964019055.1. Classification (NCBI taxonomy): domain Eukaryota; kingdom Metazoa; phylum Cnidaria; class Anthozoa; order Actiniaria; family Actiniidae; genus Anthopleura; species Anthopleura xanthogrammica. Next base: position 24,089,362 of record OZ025206.1, on the reverse strand, counting down.
TAATGTTCATAGAAAGACCTAGAAGCAGTGTACTACAAACAGTTGGTGGATTCCTCAGCAGATGTTGGGGGTGGGGCCGGCAGGGGCAAAGCACAGATAAAAAAAAGATACTCTATGTTGCCTCCTGAGTATATTTAAAGCAGAATTCGGCACTGGTCATCAAGCTTACAACAATAAATTATGACTGTGCCATAGACCTTTTCTGAGATAGCGAACTCGGAGCATTGTAATCTAGCTTAATTTCAGTACAAACATCTTTATTAATTTGTTCATTATGCCTTACTGTATATGGTGATATTTGTACCCATGCTAGACCACAATGCATCCTGTTTATCCAACTCAGAAATGGCCTATTCTATGCAGCCTGTTTTCAAACAATTATAAATATCAAAGGCTGTTACTGATCTTTAAGATAAATTATTCTGCTTAATCATATATTAATGTTGTTGTTGTTGTTAAGGCTCTGTACAACAAATTATCAGGTCATTTGAGGCAGCTGCAGCAGATTCAAAATGTCATCATTGCAGAAATAAGCAAGTGGACAAGTCAGCAGCAGAGATCACTGTCAGGTTGGCCTAATCCACAACCCCTTGATAACCTACAACCCTTGTAAGTATTGTTCACTGTAACACTCACCTTGCATGGACTGCAGAGCTTCCTAAAAAGTGGTGGGGCTATATATAAGAGACTAGTATGGGAAAACGTGGTGGGGATCAGATTGGAAAATATAAGAGATTAGTATGGGAAAACGTGGTGGGGATCAGATTGGAAAATATATTAAGAGACTAGTATGGGGAAAAGGGAAAAGTAGTAAGGCTATACCCTACCAGGCCCAGCTACACAGGCTTGTACTTACTTTGCCAGTTGCTGGCTAATATAACAGAAGGTTGACCGAACGAATGATGATGCTGATGATCAGCCAACAGTCAGCTGAGTGATAATTGATGCATTTTGGCTGGTCTTAAAGTACACAATTACAATTCCTCAGCATACAAGATTGTAATGGGATTAAAACAATGGAATTACGGTACTTTCGCTAAAATACTTCGACATGGTAGCGAAAGTACTTCAACATGGTAGCGAAAGCATAGTCATTGGTAGCGAAGGTACTGGTAGCGAAAGTACATGGTAGCGAAAGTACCGGACACCAAACAATGGGGGGAAAAGAAATGTTAGTGAGGATTAGTGTAAGGGGAAAGAGAAAAAAATCAGAAGATTTCAAGTGCTAGACACAAATTATTACTTGAGCAATTTGACCAATTATTTTCAGGTGTGAACTGCATGCTGACCTACTCTGTCGACTCTATCAACATATAATAAAGGTATATATATATACTAGCTGTGTTATATAAGGTAGAATGATCTTCATTGTAGTATTTGGGTGTGCTGATCCCCACATACCAACCACCCTGGATTGATCTGTACATGTGTTTAATTTATTGGATATCATTTTGATTAATTTGGATCGTGGTTGACATTAACAAACATACTGGTAATTTAAAAAAAAATCTGACCAAAATTTAACCACCAAAACATGGTGGTTAAATCGAACACAGTTGAACATTCTATAATCAAACAATTCTTCAATAAATTGAGCATATCAAACTCTTCAAAACGTCCCTTGGTTTGATTATGTTCAATTGCCAAACCAATCATAAAACAATCAAAATTAAAATGATTGAGTTTGATTGGATTTTTGTGCAATTTTGTTTGATTAGGTACCCGAGGGAGTGGGTACAGTACCCTGGGTATTCATAACTGAAACACCATTTATTAGATATTGTTTTTACTCCTGACTAATGTCTGAAATGTCATACAGTTATAACATTTTTACACAGTGTTTAAATCAGTTTCTTTAATTACTAACAGGAAATAGTAAACATAAGTGCCTCAGAAGACCTGTCGACCAACTGTCAACCAATTGTCAGTCGATAATTGGTCAAAAGGGACTCGACATACCACAGTAGATAACACTTGACAGTCGGTGGACAAAGTCGGTCGTTAAATGGTGGATAGTGGGTCAACACTTGGTTGACAGGTGCTAATGGTTACTATTTGCTTACTGAACAATCCACCCATGCCTTCGCAAATAGTAATTTGTTATCTATTCCACTTTCATTGGTTACTATATCAATACAGTTTTAATGCTGGTCTTTGTACCTTTTTTAGTTGGACAGCATGTTTCGCCCAGCTTTAACTCAAGATGAAGGAGAGATCAAAAGAATAGACAACTTGAAAGCAACTTCAAAAACGTTGCTGTCACACTTCCTGAACAAGTAATTTTTAAAATGTTTATTATCTTCTGCTGTAAGAGTGACTAATTCACCACCAACCAAAGAGCAAGAACGTGTGCGGCACCTTCCAATCACATTTCATGAATCTCAATGCAAACCTTTTATGTCATCAATTCCACATTACGTCTGGGCTATGTCAGTGAGGGCACAGTTTAGAATGGAATTCAGATCGTCACGTTTTTCAGAGGGAGAAAAACTGGTAGGAGAAAAACCCTAAAATCAAGGGAGAGACCCGATAAACTTAACTGAGTAACACAATAATGCTGAATCCAGGAATCAAACCTGAGACTCCAGAGGTGAGAGCAAGTAAGTCAAATATCTCATTTCAGTTGTGGGTCTCACTTCAATGCAAAGGCACTGCGACCTTTCAAGATGGCACAGGAAACTGTATATTAAGGGGACTATTTTTCTAATTCTATTTTGTTTTTATAGATGTTTTGTTATTGAGAAACATCCCCCTCAAGTATTGAAAACCAATACGAAATTTGGCACCACTCTGAGGTGAGGACAAAATCAACCAGCTGAGTTGATCACATTCCCCAAAAGGAATTATGGGTCAAATATTTTTGGTCAACATTTTTGGAGCAAGAACATAGGAAATGCTAATCAAAATATTTAAATCGAATCCTCATTTCTGATTGGTTGACCTTGAGTTTGTTCTGAAGATCAACTCAGCTGGAAACAGGCAAGAAGGAACCAAAGGAATAGTAATAATTGATCGTGACTTCTTGATTGGCATTTTTGGGTTTTATAGCTGTATTTTTTTGCTTTAATTATCAGGCATTTGATTGGTGGAAGGCTGAATGCCCATATTCACCCACCAGAAGTAATTTGCACCCTTGTGTCGTAAGTAAATCTGTACCTTTTTCTTCTGGTTAAGCATCAACCATTGGTTTTTTCCTGGATCTTTCCATTCATGGTATGATAATTATACTGTGGATGACAAACATGTAAAATAGAGGGTTTATATTTGCACAACATGGAGCCATGTTGTAGGACAAAATAGTATCCTTTTTCTCCTCTTTCATGCAAAACAATTCATTGTTTGTGTCTTCCAAGGCTGTGCAATGCTATGCAATGCTGTGCTGTGCAGTGCTGTGCTGTGCTGTGCTGTGTAGTGCTGTGCTGTGCTGTGCTGTGCTGTGTAGTGCTGTGCTGTGTAGTGCTGTGCTGTGCTGTGCTGTGCTGTGCTGTGCTGTGCTGTGCTGTGCTGTGCTGTGCTGTGCTGTGCTGTGCTGTGCTGTGCTGTGCTGTGCTGTGCTGTGCTGTGCTGTGCTGTGCTGTGCTGTGCTGTGCTGTGCTGTGCTGTGCTGTGCTGTGCTGTGCTGTGCTGTGCTAGATTGCTATGCTATGCAGCCTTTAAATAATTTGTTATGTCATGCATAGGCATTCCCCCCCTTTTTGATATGCCATGCCATACTATACAATACTATGCTGTGCTATGTTGCTGACAACTGCTTTTCTGTTTTCTCTTCCAGAGAAAAATATGTGCGTTCATTGTATGATTCAAAAGGAAAAATGTATGTTTTTTCCCTCATTAAGAAAAATTAAGATAAGCTTGACAAAATAAAGAGTATGTTTTGTGTGACTGAGACGGTATGATCATGTTAAGGCCCTGCTCAGCCTATGAAATAAAAGGCTTGAAAACATTGTTCGTGTCACTGTGATTGAACCCTGAAAAAAACTCTGGGCTGATCTAAGTCAGGGCATGGCTAACTTACAGACCTGGGCTAAACAAAGCAAATATGCTTGAATGGAAATATAACGAGCTAAATATATATACAAATTTGTTATGTTCAGGCAACACTTATTGTGCTGTTAATTTATAATCTATAACTTATGCCTTTTGATACAGTCTTTAACTTATAATTTCTTCGTTGTTCATTAGAAACCCACCACCAAATGACAAAAACATCCTTAATAACAAAAAGGTATGGCTTTATGATTACTCCTTTTCACAATATCTTGGGCACTATAATTCTCCAGGGGTCACAGTATCGAGCTCTTGATTATGGAGGGGGGGGGGGCAATGTACCATTTTCCTGCCATATTCACAGGAATCCCACATGAATGAATGAAACTTTGGTTATGAGATCTACCAAAGGGGAGGGGGAGGCAGGGGCGTGGCTCCTGCTTAATGCCACTCTCTCTTCCTTTTGCTCCTGTTCTTCTTTTCCTCCCCCTCCTCTCCATCTTCCTCTTTCTTCTTCCCATCCCTTTAATCTTCCCCATCTTAATTTCCACTTTTTCTTTGAATTCATCAATTCATTTTGGGATATTCTGGAACGCCTTTACTTATCTCCTCAGGCAATGGAATATAACCAGAAGAGCAACACCTTTACTGTGGAATTCAAGAATTTGGTAAGCTACGATTACCATTCTGTAATGCTTACATCCATTCCATAAATATGAAACCAACACAGCCCAAGACAGCTTGGAGTTTGGCTTCTGTCAATAAACAAATACTGACTCAGAACTTTATAAATTTGATTGAAATGGTCACAACAGGGTAATTGGGCAATAGACTACCATCAATCGAATAAATCATTAGAATACATGAAGGTACAAGGAGATCATGAGAAGGTGCAATGGGAAAATTACGCTTTATATGATGTACAGTAGGCCTTTCCCAAAGGGAACTTGACTGATTTGACTACGAGTTTGAGTATGACTACAAGTTTTCATGGCTAAAAATCTTCCACTACAAACTCGTTGTCATCCTCTGTTTGGTACAACTCATCTCTAAAACAACAGTTGAACCAATGCAAGGGCAACTATGAGTTTGTAGTTAATGTATACTTTAAAAGGTACTCCTGCACATAGAAATTAAAGTAAGTGTCAGAGTATGCAATGAGCATAAATTAGAGTAATGCTGTTTTTAACTATCTCTTTGTTTTTAGTCTGTGACAAGAGCCAACCGACAAGGAGGCAAGAAGGAAGAGGTACTAAGTTCGATTTTGTCTTTATTCTCTTTGGAGGTGTTATGGGGCTTTTTTATGAAAGAAAGGAAAAGAAAAGAGTGCAAATAAAGAAAGGGAAAGAAATGGATGGAAACGAGAAGGAGAAAGATGAAGAGGAAAGAAGAGAAGGAGAGTAAAGAAAAAGGGAATGGAAGGGCAGGGAAAAGGAGAAAGGAAAGAGAAGAGAAGGAAAGGGAAAAGCACAGAAGAGATGAGAAGGAAGGAAATCGAATGAAAAGGATGAGCAAAAGATAGCATCCTTACTCACCTCCCCTTTTCTTCAGAGTGTTTGTGAAGAGAAGCGCTGTCTGCAATTCGTCTCGGAGATAAACATCGGAAGAGAAAGATTTACAATCATGGTAAGTATAAGATCAAAGTGCTTTCACTCAGGGGCAGGTCAAGATGACAATTGTTTTTATTCCATTGTTTTCTTACAGACCCTTTCCTTCCCTACTGTTATTACTGTCCATGGCAACCAATCTGCAGACGCAGAAGCGACCATCATCTGGGACAATTCCTTTTCAGCAAAGGTAAGAAAATGAAATCTTTACTCTTGGCATCTTTGCTATCTAGATCAGAGGTTAACTAAGCTGTTCTTGAATGTGAAACTCATCACACACGGTATGGTCGCGGTATGGAACAAAATGCTTAGACATATCCTGAGTATGGCAGTTTATGGCCCGGTATGGCCTGGTATGGCCAGGGCAAGTTGCTGCAAGGCACAGAACGTGGGCATGTATGATGTATTTTCCCACTTGGTACCTGTGTTGCAGGAAGTATTGTATTCAAGGTTAGAGTTCTTTGCATTGCAGAGTATTGTTTCATTCTAAGTTCTTTGTTCTTGGCTATTGTTTTATTGTGTTCATGCCTCAGGTGTCCTGCAACACCAAGAAAGAGCCAAAAAATCGTCCAATAGACCTCCTTACCTTCGGTGTAATGTCCCCCTTCAAGCCAAGTGTTATTATTCTCTTTAGAATAAGATTCTTTGTTTCAGTGTTATCCATATTCATGTGTCTTCTAATGCAAAAAAAATATGAAAAAGAAAAGAAATTATACACAAGGAAATGAAACGTCTGAAATGGCAATCAAAACATTCTGTCCAAGGTAAAAAGGGCTATTTTATTGGACACTAAGTGGCCTGGTTGGTGGCTATTTTTTCGGACCGCGCCTTTCCGTGACCGTGTCATTGCTGTACGGTTTACGACAGTGACGTCAGTGACTTTTTTTTACACTCATACAAAATCTGCTCTAAAGAAACTGCAATTTTTAAAGAATGTGCAATTTTAACTGATGTTATTTTCCTTCGTAACGCTAAAGGACCGTAAACCCTTCGAAGTTCCAGAGAAAATCACCTGGTCCCAACTTTCCGAAGCGTTGAGTAACCGCTGGAGTTTGTGTAATGGCAGAGAACTGACAGACGCAAATCTTCTGTACATTGCTGGCAAGCTTTTTCCAGGTACATCTAAAAGTAGTGTATTCAGGGTTTGACGTGCTACTCCTTGAAATCCTTGAAAAGCCCTGGAATTCAAAACCCATTTTTAAGTGCACTTGAAAAACCCTTGAAAATAGAAAAGTTGTTGAATACTCCAGGAAAAGCCATCTATACCTAGTTTATTACGATCAACTGTAACGTATTTTTTGTTGGTAATTCGCTTGTTATGTCAATATTGTAACTTTGTTTCAAGAACGACAAGCTTGGTATGCTACTTTCCATCATTTTACGACGATTTTATCAATCTTAACTGTCTTAATTGATTGTTAAGAAAAAAATTCCCAAACAAAATTTATCTTTGAAAATCGTCATTTCGGACCTTGAAAAGTCCTTAAAAAACTTGTCTTTGAATCTTGTTTTGGAGATGTAGTACGAACCCTGTGTATTGACTTGCTTCAATCACCATGTTAGCTGCTTCTCAGTTTTTCACTTAATTTTCAACTAACCTTTGACGAGATAATTTAATTAATATTTGTCCATTGGTTCTACTGTAGGCGTGGAGCAGGAGGATTTTGATGATCAGGTGGTGACAAGGTCAATGTTCAGTAAGGTATGTACTAGCTGTACATTGATAATCAGTAATGATGTGAATCCAATAGAGTTATTTTGCACAAGAGCGTTAGAGATGCAATTATGTACACCCGTTAGAACTTAAGGATGCAAATGAGCAAATACCGCACATACTGCATCGATCTGTACAGCAATTCATCACTGAGGCTGGAAATTGACCATTGACACATGTAACACGCCCTTTGGAAGCGCCCTTTTGCCATTATAAATGGTGTCAATGATTAATTTCCCGTCTCAGTGTTGAATTGCTATACAATGTAGATCGATGCAGTGAGTGCAGTTTTTGCTCCTTTGCATCTGCTCTTGTGCAGAATAACTAAAAAAAATGTCATGTCGACCACTAAAACAAACGATAACAAAGAAAATATGTTGATTCAAACAACATGACTACTATGACGTCAAATCTAGATTAAGCATTGACAAGAGTTCAATGCGGCCGAAACTTCACTGAAATAATGTTAAGGTTGAAATAACCATATTTGCAACAATAATAATTTATCCAATAGATTAATTTTTGTTCTGTTTTAATTCTGTTTAAGGAACATCTCCATGGACGAAACTTTACTTTCTGGAAATGGTTTTTTAGCATTCTTGACGTGGTGAAAAAGAACATGCTTGATGAATGGCGAGATGGGTAGGTGTGTGTGGTGCTATATGTATGGATAGTTTGAACATGCTTGATGAATGGCGAGATGGGTAGGTGTGTGTGTGGTGTTATATGTTTGGATAGTTTGAACATGCTTGATGAATGGCGAGATGGGTAGGTGTGTGTGTGGTGTTATATGTATGGATAGTTTGAACATGCTTGATGTATGGTGAGATGGGTAGGTGTGTGGGGTGTTATATGTATGGATAGTTTGAACATGCTTGATGTATGACGAGGTGGGGGTGTTTATGTAGAAAGCCTACATGCTATTTCTTATTGATTGCTTAGGGTGATCCATGGCTTCATCAACAAGCAGGAAGCACAAGATCTGTTAATCAACCTTCAACCTGGGACATTCTTAATACGATTTAGTGATAGCGAGCTTGGTGGAGTGACTATTGCTTATACCTTTCAGCATCCAACAGGTAAATAGTCAAGCTCCTTGAAGCTGGCTCCTTTGCTCCAGTGCATAAATACCTCGAGTTGTCACTTTTAAATGGCTTCTACATTCATATTCATCATCATCAACAACATCTCATCGTCATCATGAACATCATCATCATCATCACCATCATCATCATCGCCATCATCATCACCATCATCATCATCACCATCAATATCATCATCATCATCATCATCATCATCATCATCATCATCATCATCATCATCATCATCAATATCATCATCATCATCACCATCATCATCACCATCATCATCATCGCCATCATCATCACCATCATCATCATCACCATCAATATCATCATCATCATCATCATCATCATCATCATCATCATCATCATCATCATCATCATCATCGCCACCATCATCATCATCATCGCCACCATCATCATCATCATCATCATCATCACCATCGATATCATCATCATCATCGTGAACATCATCATCACCATCACCACCATCATCACCATCACCATCACCATCATCATCATCATCGTAAACATCATCATCATCATCAACATTACCATCAACATTACCATCAAAATAAGGCTACCAAAAACAGAACGTGGGCTACCTGTGCTAAAATGGCACAGGTAGCCATATCATATCATCAATATAAAAATCATATTGATGATTGTTTTCCAGGAGAAAAAGAGGTATGGAACTTGTCTCCCTGGACCAATCAGCATCTTGGAATGAGGAGGTTTTCCGATAGAATCAAAGATCTAGACTCGCTGGTCATCTTGTACCCGGGTCAACTCAAGGATGATGCTTTCCGTCGTTACTACAGCCAGGATGAGAACGCTACGCTACTGGCCCCTGGGGAATATCGAGACACTGTACTAGCTACTAGAGTGTTGGGGTAAGTTTGTATTCACTGGTTTCTTATTCTCGACTTTGAGGGGCACTTCGCCGGGTTTCATATCGAGTGAAGGGACTGGAGCGACCGGACAACTGTTGACCATACTAGATGAAATGAGCCAGTGAGCAGGGAATCGATAAAATTTAGAGCTGAAATCTACTCTGTTAGTTGAAACTTGCCTGTGCAACATCGATGGCTGTTACCCAATGAAACGTGGAGCTGAAACTTGGCTTGGGGATAATTTTTAACACCATCACAATAATTATATTCTGACTGTAATGATGTGTTTGCAGGGCGCCAGGGACAAGTACTCCAATGGTTCAGAGTCCCATGCATCCAGGCTCTCAAGGGTCTTTGGTAAGTTGAATTGGTTTTTGTTTTTGTTACATCGAAGGCTTAGTTTTTTCATGTTTCCGCGACCCAGCAAACTCCAAAGTTTAGTATATTTATCAGTTGTCTCTTGGTTTCCAACCATCAAACGTTGACGGTCGAGTTGTCCATATGTACAATGCTTTGAGGCAGTAACAATTTTATTGACGGAAGCCAAAAATCAAGACGTTGGGAGGTCACTAAAACGTTAAGAAAGGCCGAAGGAAAGCCAAAAAACCCTAGCTGCCACCTTGGGTTCTTGGAGGACGCGGAGATAATAAAAAAGCTGAGCTTTTATAGCCTCGGACCCCTTTCAGGAGACACCACCGCAGCTCAATTTGGAGGACAAAACAAAAGAACAAAAGAATTTCAATGTTTCGTCCTCCAAATTGAGCTGCATGCCGACGTGCTGCAAGGGGTCTATAAATGGATTAATGATAAAATAATAAATCTTTTCTACCGAAGTTTTATTTTGAAAATAGTTCATTATTCTAACACTTATAGTTTTCAAGAGTAGACTCAGAATAACAACCTTGAATTCAATGTACTGAAAATTATCTTAAAGTTAAAAGATAAAAGAGTGGGTCGATTTGGGGTGTTCGTTGATTCCAAAGCCATGCGTTTTGAGTCTTTGTTTTACTTTCTGACTTTGTCGTAGTAACATTCGTTGCTGTATTTGATCCAGGACATGATCAGCCATCATGCTCTTGGAATTCCCAGCTCACCGCCGTCCATTTGTGGAGAAACGGAATTAAACATTGGTAGTGAAGAAATAGTTACTAGTGAACTCGATTGCAACGAAGAAACCATGGGGATGTTGTCGAATGTGACCGCGGCGCTCATGAGTGGCCAGCAGGAACTAGATAATCCCTTCGCTGGTGCGGCAGCCTTTCAGTCTGGGTCGCAGGCATTTACCCCGCATACTATTGCAGAGGAACAGTGGAATGGGCTTTCGTATTAGAACTTTAAAAAAACTTAAGATACACGGACTGATTTCAGCACGTTTGCAATAATGTACTGTAGTGTATAAGAAAGCATTCTCACTGATGTAAATGCGCAATAGAACAGATTTCGCGGTTGGAGATTGAAGAATTCATGTGCCCACAGGCGGCCCGCGACATCACATCAACTGATGTTGTGATTGTACGAACAAAAAACACGAAGTTAAGCTACGGACACACGGCGCAACATTGCGCGCAATGTTGCAGGCAATCGATGTTGCGAGCCATGTCACACGTTGCAATTCTTGCACGCAATGCTGCTCAAGTAAAAAATGATCCTACTTCAGCAACATTGCCTGCAATATTGCGCGCAATGTTGCACCGTATGTCCGTAGCTTTATGATATGGCATTTTTTTTATTACACGGAAGACATTGATTATAATCAAATGCCATGACTGCTTCTGTCTTATGAAATCTGCTCTAGATTATGATTAAATCCATCATGCTAACGGTATATTAATATATAAATATATATACAATACTTTTAGCACAATTTTAGTTCAGTATACGTACTGTTTCTCCAAGAAGTGGCGAGTGGTCGTATGAAGGTAGGGTGTTCTAAAGCTACGGACACACGGTGCAACATTGCGCGCACTGTTGCAGGCAACTGATGTTGCGAGCCATGTCACGCAACGCAATTTGTTGCACGCAATGTTGCTGAAATATAAAGCGATCGTACTTCAGTAACATTACATGCAATGTTGCACCGTGTGTTAGCACCTTAATGTCAGATTTTACGGCGTTCAGCAGTCTGGGTAGATTATAGGCCTAACAGTACAAAAGTATAATACTGTAGACTCAAATTCAATCACAATTAAATCCAGGGCTACAGCATTTGTTGGTTCTTCTCTTGATACAAGGGACGCCTTAAGCTACAGACACACGGTGCAACATTGCAGGCAATCGATGTTGCGAGCCATGTCTTACGAAGCAATTTGTTGCACACAATGTTGCTCAAATAGAAAACGTTCCTACTTCAGCAACGTTGCCTGCAATATTGCGCGCAATGTGGCACCGTGTGTCCGCGGGAGCCTTGGTAACAGACTAGTTTTGCAACAATTTAGAGATATTTAATGCCTGTAATAGATAAAGAAAAGATGATAGCCCTTTCTTTATGTAGGGGAAGTCTTACACAGCATTTAAAAGTAGCCTACGAGGAAGAGCTTCAAGCATTGGTAGCACTGCTCACAGTCTAGTTTTACAATGCTTCTGTTTATAGAAAGAAAGAAAGGACGGTTCTACCGTACGCGTGAGTGGTTGTTATTCCTGGCTCTGTTCCCTATATTAGATCTATTTTCCTCTAGTGTTCCTGCGATCACGACTTCTAGGTAATAGGGCCATTGTCTTGGCTTTCGCCGATCAAAAATTAATTACCACCCTCAGACCTTGGAAGTCTTGATAAATGGACTGAAACCAAGACTGACGTCAAGAAGGAAACTTTTAAACACACCGTGTAAAAAAAATTACAATTTTACTGACGTTTCAGAAGTTAGTCCTTCGTAAAAACAAACGTTTCCGGAGGTCCTACTCTTGCTTGGGTCGGGGTCGCAAAAACACGAACAGTTTTGAAGCACTAATAAACTTAACTAAGTTAGTTCTTCTTTATAGCTAGGTTCGTATGATATACGATACGTACTCAGAGACGCACTCTTAGTTGTTTTGGTCCTGTAAAAAGCTTCAACATCTACACCATTCGACCATAAAAAGTGTTTTCAGTCTTCTCAATTTTCTTGTCCTATGATAATAAAGTCGATTTTGAAGCTTGTTACTTTAAGGAATTATTTTTTTGTGGTGACAAATCTGGTAGGGTGTTTAGTTTACTATATGATAAACTGCATTGAATACTAGAATCTTAAAGTAGCTTAGGCTCAGTTCAAACGTCGATCTTCTCATGAGTCGAACCTAATGACATCAAAGAAGACCGCCTTATTATCCATTGTTTTCAATGCGTTCGGCTCATGAGAAGATCGACGTTTGAACTGGGCCTTAGTAAAAAGGGTAGGAAAAACGTAGGGTGCTTTGCCAATCGCGGCTCTTGAGACTGCAAGATAAAAAACAAGTTTTACCTGTATCTTATAGCATGGATTGAGTAACCATCGGTTTTCTGTACGGAATAGCGGAAGGAGACTGGTGAGGAGGCTAGGGGGAGGGGTAGGCCCATTTGATTGCTTTGCATTGCTCTGGCAAAAACTTAGTCTGTAATAGTAAAGTGAACCTCACGTCATCGAGGTGTCCGCATGAACTGATACCTTCGAGCAGATAATATTTTATGTGTTCTTTTAAAAAGGTTTAATTTAGTAATTTATAAAAATCAAAACAAAAAAAAAAGCATTGCAGAAGTTGATTGTGTGTTCACTCATTTCTTAGTGTATACTACCAATTTTTATCGAAATTCTTCGGGGGTTCTTTCTGCAGTCTTTTGCCTTACTGGTTTCGTCACATTGACAGTCGTAGTGGACCTCTAGTTTGGGAATAATAGAAGGGGTCCATTTTCATACTCGCTCTGAGCCAGTGGCGTAACGAGGGGGGCGACCCCCCTCCCCTTAGAATTTTGGGATCGAGCCTTTTTTTCTTTGATGTATGATGTCAATGCCACTGGCGTAGGGAGGGGGCGACCATGTGCCCCCCCCCCCAATTTTTGCCGTAATTGGTTTTCATTCTAGGTGCCCCCCCTGGATCCTGGGAATTTTGATCATTAGCCCCTATATAGAGGGTGGCCGCTTAACAGAAATTCTATAGTAAAATTCAACTGGTTTTTAAAACGAAGGTTTGCGAATTTCACAGTAAAAGATGAAAGAAAGAAAAAACTCGAAGAAACGTACTTTCAGAGTCTGGGTACTACTTTTCTTTTCGGTAGTGATGGTCTGGGAACGAGATTCAAAATTTCTGAGAAATGTTAGGTTTTTTTAGAAAATGACGTAATTGAAAATCAGGGCAAACAAAGCACGCTGATTGGTTTATCTTGGTCACACGGTTGTTCAACTTCCGGTTTTTGTAAACAAAACCGAGAACCAAAAAAATATTTTGGCACCAGTCAGGTGAACTTCAGTTAGAAGAGTTGGCTTATGATTACATGTTATACGCATTTACACAATGTTCTTATCACAAAAACTGTGTTCACTCGACGAAGCCAAAAAGAAGAAGATCGAAGCACATCTTCAGGAAAATTATCCAAATTCTGTGGAAGTGCAAGTGCTTCTTATTCCTAGTGTTCTAGAATGGATCGAATCGCAGCCTTGGTGTGTATGATTTACGCTAATATTTATGTCGAATCTTTCAATCTTTTGACTGATTGATGGACTTGAGGGTTATATAATTCAGTAAATGTGCTTATACGTATGTACCCAATCTGTTGACATGCTTATTACTCTGATAAATTAAAAAGAATGAGCTACTGTTTGCTTACTCCCACCTCCCTGGCTTGCTGAAGCACTTTACGAGAACTTTGTAACATCATTTTGTTCACACCAGAAATGATCATATTAAGACATCAAATCTCATACCTAGCCTCTGGAGATTATAAATTACTGATATCTGTTAGAAAAATCTATATTTTTCGTAATGTTTTTCTTTTGTATTCAAGGGAAAGCACTGATGCTTCTGCTGCATTGAACACAATTATGACGATGTTACAAGAGAAAGTGAGTGGTGGATTTTTTTCACAAATGTTATTATACTATAATGTTGTTTTTTTTTTTGCCCTACTATGGAACATATCACAATATACGAAGTTAACCAAATCGTGAATCTTCATTCACGGAAACGTCATAATTAAGAAGGTTTCAGATGTTGATAGCTGGTGTCAGCGAAGTGATAAAATGTGCTTATACGTCTCTAGTTATTCATTTTAGACTCAACTCTTCCTTACAAATCTATTATAATTTCTTCTGAATTCTCTTGTTTGGTCACCCTCTTGAGCCTGATTTCTTTGGGGGGGGGGGGGGTAAATATGGGTGGTGTAGCAGTGAGACTCACTCGCCTCTCAACAATGCCACCCAGGTTTGAGTCCCACGGTCACAGTGCTCCACTGGACACACATATCCCTAAGAAATCACAAGGGGAGGGGTAGGGGAAACACTCAGCACTAGGGATTTGTGTGGGGGGCAAGGGTAGCCCAGCTCGGTACCAGTACTGAGCTCAGTGTCATATGTAAGTATAGCTAGAATTGGTTGTTGTAATTTCAGTGGATTAAGAGTCCCCCCTGCCCCCAATCCCCTGCCAGTAAAAAATGAAGGGTCCTTAGAATATCAAATTATATATTCTTGTAATTAATTTTTTTCTTATTTTTTTTCATTATACCTAGATATCCAAAACTGAAAAGATATCGGAAAAACGAATGTTTCAGTTCCTTCAGTCTTCTATACAAGTAATATATCGTGAAATTATCCTCTATTAAGCCCCCCGGGGGCTTATTTATTTAAGGCACGTTTAAGGGGGGGGGCTTATTAGAGAAGGGGGGCTTGATAGATAGGTGGGGGGCTTATTGATTTTTAGCCAAAATGCAGTTTAGGATTACTGTGAATTTAGTTCTGGAGGTGGATGGGAGAGAAGGGGAGGCCAGGGGGCTTCATAAATTTCTTCCTTAGGGGCTTATTTGAAAGGGGGGCTTAATAGAGGATTTTGTATTTTGTTGTTTTAATTTTTTTCCTTGTTTTTATATCATAAATATTTTTATAGTCAGTGATATAAACAGAGACTTTAATTTTGAACTATTTTGAAATAATCACAAACACATCTTTGAAACACATGCCAACCCTGGGCAAATGAATCTGCATGTACAGTAAAGTCAATGAATGAATTGAACACATTTACATACATGCAGTTGTATTTTAAGAAATAAAAAAAGGTCTCTTTAAAGCAGTACTAGCTCTCATATGGCAGGAATAATTTTTTTACATTTTGTTTATTAATAAGTTTTTATGAGCATAATTATGACATTACAAGGAAACTCCTTATAATTACAGCGCGATGCGCAAAAGTATGACTACCTTTTATATATTTGCATACTTCTATGCACGGACTTTATGCTGCTAAACAAGTTTTTACACGCCTTATTTGGTAAAACCAGACAGCTTAATTCACATCATGATAAAATGTGTCTCAGTGTTTATTCAAAAATTCTTGTGCATTATTGAAGTATGTGAATACATTAAATGTGGTCCTACTTTTGCGCATCGTGCTGTAACTATCTTTGAAGTATCCTTAGAAAATGATTTTTTTATTTACAAGTGGAACAATGTTTTTATTCCACTGGGAAAATGTTCTCCAATTGTCACAGTGAGAAAGAGCAGGAATTATGAATTAAAGAATGGGAGAAAGAATTTGAATGTTCTTATTCTGCATTTTATAGATCAATTTCTTATAGTAATAAGAGATTTTCCACAACCCATGGATGATTCAGCCTTTTTTGGACCTTGATTCATGAAATTCAAAAAAATAAGTCTGTGATTTCCTGAATTATTCATTTATCAGATTTTCGTGATTTGCAATTAAATTAATAAAATTAATCTTGATTCATGATTGCATGATACCACCCTGGTACATTTGCAGTAAAGCACATCTCACAGGGTCTGGAAGGGGGACTCCGGAACCCGGATCACGCAACATTTTTTTCCAAAATCCCACGTCCCGCGACATTTTGTCATCCTTTTCCGGATCCCGCAGTATTTAAGTTTTTTTTCAACTTAAACTATAAATAAAATTAAGATGACGAATTAAAGGGCCCGATATGACAGAGTGACAGCCCGCCCTGCATGAACATGTACATATTTATTCGAATGCTAGATCTTCTGAGGCTCGATCTACTGCATGTCTGCGGATAGTCTGAGGATTGTTGACTCTATTATTTATTAATTTTTTCACGTTTTTAAGGACCATCAGAAAGCAAAGTCCCGCATCCCGGACAATGAATTCGGCAATTCCCGAGTCACGGCCAATGCCAATATCCCAAATCACATAAGATTTTTTTTCTAGTTTCCCGGATCCCGCGCTATAATTTAACCATTTCCCGGATCCCCCGAATAGTCTCTTCCAGACCCTGATCTCATTTTCATTCAATATTTTCTTTTGATTATAGAATGCTTACACAGACAAGCCTATTGAACTTGTGAATTATCTGCTTCAAATATATCATCAAATGAATGAATTGGTTGATTCTGAGGTCTGTTAAATTAAAAGATTGTTATTATTATTATCATTATTATTAATAATATTATTATTTTTATTATTATGGCATCTTTTATTATTGGATCACTTTCTTCCTGAGTTTACAGTCAACAATGTGGAATTTGTTGCACTAAATGTTGCAATCTAGCTTTATTATTATTATTGTTGTTGTTGTTGTTATTAAGATTCTCTAACTGGTGTACATACTCGTTAGGGATGTAATACCTATATTTAATGATTATAGGAAAAGCATGTGCATGCTGTGTGAAGTTATGAAGCTTGCAGGGTTTGGTAGAACAAATAGCATGACGCATAGCAGCAGCACGGCAAGCAAGTTTTTTATTTTTTTTAAATATAAATATGCTTGTGTGCTGTGTGCTCTTATAATGCATGCCCAATCATCAAATCAGAAAGCAAGATTTACAACAGTTATTTTATAATACAACTTTTATTGCATTCAACTTAATATCATGCAGGCTGCCACCAGCTTGGACAATGCTGCTCCTTCTTCAAACACTAATGATGTAACATGTACAGAAGACCAGTCTTTTGATTTCGAAAAAAAACTTGAAAGTCTGGAGACTTTGTTAAAGGTAAAGTAAATTTATTTAGAAATATCTTTAAAATAGCTATCAATGCTTTTTCTTTCTTCCTGTCTGCCTGCCTGCCTGCCTGCCTTTCTTCCTCCCTTCATTCATTCCTTCCTTTGTTCCTCCCTTCGTTCTTTCTTAAGCTTTCTGCCTTCCTTCCTTCCTTTCCTTCTTTTTCTTGTTCTTTATTTTTTCACATAAGGATTTGGTTAATTATAATATACTATGTTTTTTCTAAATGTTTGCTCACTCACTCACTCACTCATCCAGTCACTCATTCATTCATTCACCCGTTCATTCATCCATCCAAAATTATGTTTACTTGCAGGAAAATGATGAACACATCATAGTAATTCAGCAAAAACTAAAAGAGCAGGAACAACTCTTTTTTTCTCAAAGTAAGTCTGATAAATTATGTATATTATTTTATCACAATTGGATCCTATACTAGCTAAACGGTCCTCTTCTAATCTTAACTCCATTTTTTTTTTTTCCACTTTTTCCAGCAAACTTGGAAAATGAAAAGCTTAAAACAACTAATGATAGCTCTTTAACCCAGCAAGACAAAGTAAGGAGCCATTAATATATAATTAATAAACTATGACCAGGGCTTACCCTTTTTTCTCAACCATGCACCCCCCCCCCCCCCCCAACCGCCTTTTTAGTGGTGCCACATGAGAACCCAGTGTGGCCTGGGGGGAGAACAAACAGAGTTTAGAGACAAGAGAGAGCACAAGAGATTAAACATTATGTTATGCAATGTTTATGTTAAAAAATGTATTAAAACCATTATCAAAGTCCAAATACACAAATTCCAAGCAATTGCAATACTCAGCTGCACCACCCTTGATTCCTAAAGAGCTTGATCAGCTTGATGAAAGTGCACATTTCATTTCTGTTGTTCATTTTGACACAGCTGCTCGTCTTAAGGGGATAGGGTCACATGTCCTGTTAGTGCAAGTCGCCTATTATAGAGCAAACTAATTAATAAACAATGAACTACTTCGACGATGCAGCGGCCATCTTGAATCTGAATTAATAAAAAGGGCCATGTACAAAATGCCAGCGAAATACGTAGGATCTGATAATGAGAAAAGACATCCTCAGCTGGCTTTCTCTTGTCATATCATGCTGGTTAAACGACAAGCACTTCATTTTTCTACGTAGTATTAGTAATTATTTTCACCTCTTGAATCGCAATGCATTATGGGGCGTCCAGGGGGCAAAAGAAGACAAAAATGTCGGATAAAATAGAGATTTTCGTTTATTTGTCTTTCTTTCATGTCCATCTTCTTAATTCATCTCTTAATTGTCAAGTTGTCTAGGGGTGAAGTGTAATTTTGATCAACGCCATATAAGTGTAACAAAGATTTGTATATAATTGCCCCCTACCAAAATGGCCGCCGTATCGTCAAAGTAGTCCATTTATTGTTGTGCCTTTTTATATAGAGTTTCAAGATAAGTGAAATCACCAAGAGAATTGACAGAAATCAAAACGAAATTGCTAAACGAAACCAGTCAATTATTGCTTCATTAAAGGTATATAGACCGTCAAGCTTAAGTGTTATTCTTAAAATAAAGAATGTGGGAAGCTGGGCCCTTTTTTGGTTGTGTGGGAACTGGGTAAATGGTTTAGGTAAACTGGGTAGACAACACATTGATACAAATAAAAATTAACTAAAAAAATAATGACAAACCAAAAGGCATAACCATTTTTATTTAACCAATAATGCTAAAGATAGCACAGATCGAGTACAGATAATGTTCTAAGGACCTGGGGAGCTAGCTAGAGACTAGGTATCCCCCAAACCATATCCAGTTAATGCTAATCTCATACACAGGGACCGCAGAGCGTAATTTTGATTGGGGGGGGGGGCTAACGACCACCAAATACTGGAATACCTAGCTAGGGGGTTTAGGGGCATGCTCCCATTATTGGGGGGGGGCTATAGCCTCCCAGCCCCCCCTGCTCCACGGTCCCTGATACACTATCTGCAATGCACATCAATTTAAAGCACAAAATAATTATTAATTAGTCTATTAATAATTAGAAAAAATGTTTCATGGCTATGGACCTTTATCACAAGACGGCCAGGTTTATTCCCTTATGAAGCGCCTCAAAGCGAGGGCAAGGGGACCCAAGGGAATCGAACCCATTGTTTCAACCAAAATGGCCGCTGTGTGACAAAAGCCCATTGGTGTGTTAATTAATTTCTTGATTAATTAATTTAATCCTGATGCAGTGGTGAACTGTTTGCTTGTCATTCCCCAGCAGTCCTTTTCTCACTTATAACTTTTACTTCCAAAGGGTTCCCTCTTCCCCTATCCAATGTTGCATGATCGAAACCAATGAGGTACAAGAACAACATTGTTCATGGGGAGGGGGAGGGAGACTTGAGGAAACAACTGCAAAGTGCCAATGGTATCCATGCAAAGTCTGTCATGAGGGCAATAGAATAAAACAACGATTTTGTCCAAGATTGTAGAATATAAAGAACTTGTCAGAATTTAGGAGGGGGGTGGAAAATGGGGGACGGGGTCATAACTTTTGGAGCCCCTGAAAAAGGAGAGTCATGAAAAAATAGGCAGTGAAAAAAGGGAGGGTCACATAAATTCATACTCTTGCAGCCTTCAAAATGGCTCTCAATTTCAAAATTTCTGGGGGGGGGGCATGCCCCCAATCCCCCTAGGTGCTCCCCTCTTCGGCAGTCATTAACCTTACTCCCCCACCCCAAAAAAAAAGCCACCCCCTCCCCCTGCTAATTTCTGACAAATCCCTAACGATAGAGTAAGTATATATCTGATTCTAAACAAATGCCTCTTTCTTCTTCAGCCTTTGTTTGAAAACATCTCAGTCTTAGTTTCTACGATCAAAGATCTTAAAAGCCGTATCATCAGTCAAATCTCTGAATGGAACTACAACAAGCAACGAGCTCAAGTTGGCTGGCCCGTTTTCTCCTCCTCTGACTTCCTACATCCTTTAATACCAGTGTAAGTATTGCAGGATTGCAGTCCTAGTGTATGATCTGTCTTCTGGCATGACAGGAGCGTAGCCAGGATTTTGCCTTGGGATGGGAGGGGTGAGAACCCGTTTTCAGAACATTGGTAATTCACATGAACAAAGTTAGAACCAGGCCAGGCCCCAGGCCAGGCCCCCCAACAGAATGGGGGGCCTGGGCCCCCTGCCTTTGCCCCTACATAAAAGCATGGTAGCCAGCTAATTAATCAGCATGCTCGAACATGCGTAAACATCCTTAAGTTTGTGTCTCAAATTTTTCATAATTCTAAAGCTTCGAGTAATAATATAAAGCTTCTCGAGAGTATTCTAAAAACATTTCTTCTGTTTTTCCTTTCTTTTCTTTCCCTTCTTTGTTGTTGTTGTTGCTGTTGTGGTTTTTTTTTGTAACCATGGTTATATGATTGTAACAAAATCCATTAATATTGTTTTGCACATTTTGATTTTTAGGTGTCAAAAATTTGTGGAAATTCTTTCGTCAACACACAGTCAGACAGGAAAGGTACTTACTGCACATAACAGGGATGAGCCAGAATAAAGGGGTTGGGGGGTTGGGACGCCTTTCTTGGTGTTTCAGGAAGTTTTGTATTTAAGGTTTTGAGGGTATTGTTTCGATGTGGAGTTCTTTATTCTTGGCTATTGTTTCGACTTGTTCAAAACAGTCTTTTGTAACCAAAATATTACTTCCTATAGAATCTTTCAGCTGACAGTCTTGTTTGGACCAAAATTTCGACACATTCATTTAACAACAATAACACAACAATAACTTTATTATTTATAAAGCGCCTTTCCTGGTGCTCAAAGCGCTGAATTACAAAATTATAATCAAACAACCAAAACCTATTATACTAAAAAATATACTATATTTATATCACTTTCTCTAGTAAAATCTATACTTAATTAAAATAAGCTAACCTAAATAAGTACGTCTTAAGCTGTTTCTTAAAAATATCAACAGACTGACTATTCCTAATGTTAATAGGAAGTGAATTCCAAATTTGTGGAGCATTAATGATATATTACTAATAAGCCAATGCACTTTTTTTATAGCTGTTAGATATCTTTACTAAAATCAGAGCCAATAAGGAAAGTCTCATGCAAGTACAAAACATGAAGAATACATCCAGAAGCATGTTGAGTGCTTTTCTCAAGAGGTTAGTAGCTGTAAATACTCCAGTTTCTGTAAATTATGTCAGATATAATACCGGAACATTGTATATGTTGTTACTTTTGGCAATTTCGTGATTATAGAAGTTGGGATTTGTTTCTTCAAGCAAATTTTTCTCGGGAAAAAAATTCCGAGCTCCTGGTGTAATTAATCATTATTTTTTAATTAATTCAAGCGTATTAATTAATTGAATTATCCAATTAGGTAATTAAGTAACTGATTGATGGACTGTTTGATTGATAATGATGCTATGTTAAATTGTGTCTGAGGGGATAATGTCAAAACAATTATCATCTGACAGGATCAGATTTATAGGGGAATTAAAGGGAGGGGTTACCCGGTACCCACTACCGTACCTCTTGAAGTGAAATCATGGATTTGTTCTCAAATATCTCCAAAATTAGAAGGCAAAACTCACAAAAATGAATGTACTGTATATTTGCATGTTTGCTTAACAACGTATTTGTATATATAGAAATAATATTTTTTTAATTATTTAAAATTTTTAATAATTTAAAAAATATATTTTATAGAAATAGTCACTATGGAAACCCAGTATCGAGCATTTAGATAGCCCACTGAGGGGGAGGGGTATTCTCCAGTACTTTCACTACATTGTGTCTTCTTTTTCCAGCTGTTTTGTTGTAGAAAAACAACCACCACCAACTCAACTTATTGACAAAGCGTTAAGTGTTTCTTTGAGGTAAGAATAGGCTGTCTCTTGACAGTCATTTGTGAATGGATAATGAATTAATTGATTAACTTTCTCAATGACAATGACAATTTACTTTATTGGCTCCGTATAAAATGAAATTTACATCGGAGTTTGTGACCAATAAAATATAGTATTTAATATATAATAATGCGTAAGACATAAACTCAAGACCTAACACGTAGCCCACTAGCCCTTGAGGAGTTCCCCGGGG
The DNA here is from genome assembly GCA_964019055.1 of Anthopleura xanthogrammica. Taxonomy (NCBI): domain Eukaryota; kingdom Metazoa; phylum Cnidaria; class Anthozoa; order Actiniaria; family Actiniidae; genus Anthopleura; species Anthopleura xanthogrammica. The sequence goes on along the minus strand of OZ025206.1, from coordinate 24,066,843 downwards.
GTATTAGGGGTGATTCAGTGATGGGGATGATCCGCTGGGATCCGAAGAGCCTGACCCTGTCTAAGACAAGAATATCTTGAAAAAACATACCCTATTCAAGACACAACAATATACCTTATAACCCTATCTAAGACTCAAGAGAAATTATATAACCTGAATACGTCGGCACAGTTGAAAGTTACATGCCAAAAGCTTTTTGGCGGCAAAAATAATTAGGTTCGAAAAAAGTTAAAATTGAAAGCCCTATCTAAGACTTGATAACGCTAGTACCCCTAACCTATCCGAGAATGATGATCCTATTCAAGACAATATCATGGAAATCGTATACCCTGTCTAAGACCAAAACCTCGAAAAACAATACCCTATCCAGCGGAACATCCCCGTATAGGCTATATATGAAAGTGCCCCCCTCCGGCAGGAGTTCACTCCACACATTCCATTTACATCCAAATTTACATTTTCCCATTCCCCTTGTTACATCTTGATATACAGATATACCACTATCAATGTCACCACTATGAACAAAATCCCTTTTTTGGTTCAATTTTCCTTTACTGGTTGGCCTAATTAAAACAATTATCTTGCGAGTCAAAGAATTTGAGAGAATTGATATTAATGACGTCAAGAAATAATATAAGGGAACAGAGAGAGAACGACTCACGCGATGGAAATTGAGTGTTGAGTATTGAATACTCCGCCGATTTACACGTCGATGTTTACGTAGAAAGAAAAAGCAAAATTCTCGTAAGGAAGAGAACAGGACGGACATCAGGCAAAACTCAGCGCAGATGGCCCCAAGGCCACAACCCCTTTGAGTCGAACTTAGAGTTGGGGAGATGCAGAGCCAAATTTTTTAGCGCTACATCACGCTGACGCATATCATTTATGAATATAACCGCATCCCTCGCATTGCTTTTTTCTTTGCAGACTTTTGTTGGGAAGCCAGGTTTTGTCTTCTGGTCATACTCCAACCGTCACTTGCAGTCTTCACTTGTAAGTACATTTGTATATTTTATAGTCAGAGTTAACTCACGGATCGAATTAGAATTTAGCGTGTTTTGTGGGGAATGGAAAACTGGAGAACCCAGAGAAACCCAACATACTCTACTCACATGTACGTCCAGGCCAATCGTACCCGAGACCCAAGAGTATTATTCATCCCGCACCGTTACAAAAAAGCATTAAGGAAGAAGGTGAAAGAAATAATGCTCAAGGGATTAAACTGATTAAAACCGGCTGAGAAACATTACTTCCACACTAGAAAGGACACATTCTGATCTTGATAGAAATCATTAAAATGTTTATATTTTCTAGGGATGATGACATACGGCACTTTCACAAAGCAAACTTTGAAAAGTGAGTATTGTTTCCATGACTACAGTTTGGCGGAATAATGAGCTATGCAACTAATAAGTTATTCTCTTAGAGATCGATTTTCCTCCTAACTTGTTCGAACAACTATTTGGGATTCCTGTGATAAAGTTAGTAGAGGGTTCAGTCATTCTTACTGTGCTTGCTCGACGAAATGTCAGAGAATCTGAAAAACCAGCTATCTGACTGACTCGGCCGGCCGACCGACTGTCTGGCTCACTCAATGGCTAAAAAAATGGCTGACAAACTGATTAACCGACCAACCAACTAAATGACCTACCAACTAATTGAGTGTCATGCAGACCGTGCCGACTGACTGAACGACCAATAGTCCACTGAGTGCATGACTACATGACAGATCGGTTGACTGACTGAACGACCAATAGTCCACTGAGTGCATGACTACATGACAGATCGGTTGACTGACTATCTGATTTATTGTTTGGTTTTTATTGATTGATTTTTCTTTCTTCATGTAGTGCTAAAGCCCAAGACGAAAACATAAAGAATGTCAAAAACAACAAAAAAGTAAGTTGGCATTACTTGTTGGAATCCTTTCTCGATTTTATCAGGGTTTGTTTGGAGTGTTTACAGTAAAGATGAGACATTCTTTTATTCCTTGTAGGTACTTACTTACGACGAGCAGACGGACTCTTTCTGTGTCTCGTTTGATAAACTGGTAACTATTTAGCACTTAGGCCCAGTTAAAAAGTCGAGCTTCTCATGAGCCGCACTATGACCTAATTCAGTGAATTAAGCTCAGAATCAATATAAACTGTATTAAGAGACCCCAGAGGTGAGATGCGAGCGCACTGCCACTACCCCACCCTTGATTGGGCTGATTCTTCACTTTATTTTCGAAGCACACTTCGGGTGTAACTCAGTCAAGTATAATGGTTATTTATTGCTCTTCCCCTGATATATCTATTTTTTGCTTTATTTTCCAGAAATTGAATAAACTAGAGAAAAGAAAAACTAAACTAGATGAGGATAAGACTAAGGTATGAAAAGAAAAAATGTTAGGAATATTATTAGTATGTGCAGTTGCTGGCATAATAAGACGCTTCTCTCCTATCCCCCTACTCCCTCTTCCCCCTCCCTTTCCTCCATGCAACATGCAACATGCAACAAAACCTTCACCAACCTTTTTTGAAATAACTGTATTATAACATTACTCTTTACGAAATTTGTATCGATCAAGATTTTTTAGATGATTTTCTCTCTGCGTTCTGTTTCAGCTGGTGACAGATCAGAAAAGCTGTTTGATGTTTCAGACACAAATAACAATTGGTACAGAAAGCTTTACCATCGAGGTAAAGCATAATGAATACTAGACCAAATTTCACATGTTATAAATTTGCTCTAATATGTTTTTCTTTGATTATTCCAAGGCCTTCTCTGTGCCAATAGTAGTGATGACAAACACGAGTCAGTGCCTGGAGTCAGAAGCTACGATTTTCTGGGACAATGCCTTTGGTCATATGGTGAGTAGGTTTTTCAAGATCTATTTTAAGCCCCCTTTTTTCACTAAAAAAGTAAAAATAAATAAGATTTAGCAGTGGCATCTCCACAGAGGAGCTCTTCTTTCGCTGAAATTCCAATTGGAATTTAGGAATCGACTTTTGCGGAAGGAGGAAAACCGGAGAACCCGGGAAAATAAACGAAAAATAGGAGAGAACCAACAAGCGACACGAGGGAAAAACGCACTGCGCATGCTCGGAAGTTCGTCGTGTTTACAAAGAAAACCATTGGAGATTTACCGGCGTTTAGTAAATCTTAAAGTTAAGGTCGTTAGTGGAAAGTTAGTGCTTATTTTTTCCTGACACATTACTTTAATTGTTTTTTTTCCCTGGTCAAATAATACAAGATAAATTCGCATAATATAAGACATGTAATTAAATCTCCAATGGTTTTCTTCGTAAACTCGACTCTTCTATTTTATTTTATTTTGCCGAATTTCCGAGCATGCGCAGTGCGTTTTTCACTCGTGTCCCAACAAGCAACTCTATTCACATACGACACCGAGCCCGGCAGGACTCGAACACGGGTCGCAATGGTGAGAGGCGAGTACTCTCACCGCTACGCCACCAGTGCTTCCCGTTTTATAGGATGTAAAATTTAAATGTCATCAGGTTGTGAGTACTAGTAAATACCCCCCCCCCCCCTCCCTCTATCTTCAGCAAAACAGCTGGAAAAAGGGGACGCATGTAGTGAAGGTCAAAACAATGGTCCAAAATAGAAACCCGATTTTGTTGATTTAGGTGGTGGGTACCGGTAGATACCTGTTGAAATGCTCGATACTGGGTGTCCATAGTGACTATTTCTATAAACAAATACGTTGTTGAGCATACATACAAACATATTTGAGATACATTTTCTGGTGATGACTTCGGTCGAAAACGTTCAACTATCTTAGAAAAAAATTCTTAGCCTTTATATCAATATATTTGAGATATTTGAGGACAAAATAGTCTAGGATGTTGTGTGTACTGACTAACCCCATCCCTTCCCTCTAAATCACATGACCTCATCTCTTAGTCTACTGCTGTAAAAAACGCACACGTTATGATACTTTCTGTCAATTGTTTTGTTCTTTTGAAGAATCGAGAGCCGTTTGCATCACCTAATAGAGTATTACTGATGGATTTCTTGGAGGCTTTGAACCAAAGATGGACAAAGTCGAACGAACGGAAGCTTAAAGATGATCATCTCATCTACTTAGCTAGAAAACTGTTTCCAGGTAATGTGCATTCTATCCATCTCATCCCAGGCCTGCGTTTTAATAATAAATAATAATAAGTAATAATAAATTTAATACTTATATAGCGCTTTATACATACTAGTTATACAATGGTTTCGAGTGGTATACCGTGGAATATCCCACGAGTCACTTGTAGTTTCTAGTATACACACGAGCCTTTAGGCGTGTGTGTGTATACAAAGAAAATACAAGTGACGAGTGGGATATCCACGGTATGCCATGAGAAACCATCGTATAACCATTTATCCCACACCATAGAAAATACAAATGCGTAGATTTAACGCGCAGTGCATTGATATACTAGACCTACCCTCCGTTCAGACGTCGAATCTCACGTGCACCGACATTTCTTTATTTCATTGATCCAGCCTTACTTCACTCCCTCCACTCGTCCTTTCATCATTACTTCCATTCATGAATCCAATCCATTCATTCCTATTTTCTTATGGCAGAGCAGAAAAACGCCGACAAGGCTGCTACTTTCACGATTTTTTAATTTAACTGTTGCTCTGTCGAACTAGAGTATAAAACTACTTTGAAAAATTTACGGGAATGTATTTTTTTTCTGCTGATTAAAATATCACCTCTCCCAAAATACAAGACGTTAAAGGTGTTCCTAAAACACATTCGCTAAACAGTCTTGGTCGCATTTGATATTTTATCCATTGGCCCCAAAAAAGCGTGTTTACAAAATATTGAGCTTAAAAACGTATAGCTGTCCTTATGACGAGAGGACATAATTGTTTTTTCTGCTGTGTCACATATCATCGATATCTGTGTCGTTAGTTTCATTGTATTCATATAAGTATTTTAATTCTACTTAGCAGATACGGACGTAGATGATTTTTCCAAGTACTATGTGACCAAACAAATGTTTAACAAAGTAAGTCTACAACCATAGCGCGATTCACAGAACCGTCAACTTCTTCCCCAGATCTAGTGCTATCGATGCTTCTCAGCAAATTGTTTATGAGAGGGAAAAACTAGGGGAACTCAAACCAACACCTTATACGTTGGGGATGGGAGAGAGGGGCGCAGGGTGCGGCGGGTTTGGGGGTTGACGTAAAAGCAAGCAAGAATTTCTACATCCTAATCTTTGCACGTAAATTTTTTCGACTTCTCTCGATTATTCCAGGAACACATGAAACTTGGACACTTTACATTCAAGTTCACCTTCTGGAGTTGGTTCTATAAAGCTATGAAGCTGGTTAAGGAATTCCTATTCGATGAATGGCGAGACAAGTGAGTACACAATGATATTCTGTAAAGTAAAGGGATAAAATCTCTTGGAGAGGATGGGAGAGGCTGGAAGAGAGGGTTTTTTTTTTGAGTAGAGGAGGAAGGGTGTTAGAGTGTTGCAGCTAATTTTAGGACTGGGGCGTTTCGTCTGTTCTTAGCCACAAGTAAACCGTTCAACTTGTTATTGCATATTTCATAACTGGCTCCAAAGGGGCTAATAACTCACTCATTATTAGAACATGACATTAGAAAAAAACTTAGAGAGTTACTAACTCTTACTAGAGTTAAACAGAGTATTTTTCATCTAGGCCCTGAAGTTGTTTTTTTTTTTTTTTTGCATTCGTCCTTCCTTCATAGTATCCTAGTTTTCGAAAAACTTCCATATGAAAAAGGTTTAGTTGCACAAGATTTCTTCACATCTGTGGCTATATATATTACTATTTTAACCTATGCATTTCGTGCACTTCCAGTAAAATCTATGGATTCGTCGACAAAGGTGAAGCAGAGGCCAAACTGAATGAATGTCTGGTTGGAACATTTTTATTGAGGTTCAGTGACAGTGTTCCTGGTGGTATAACCATAGCATACAAAGAAAACATGCAAGGTAAGAGCTAGTGTAATAAAGATTGATGTGTAAGAGAATCAAGAGTGGCGCAGTGGGGTCTCTTGTTCGATTCCTGGACTCGGCATCACATGTGAGTAGAGCTTGTTAGGTCTCTCCCTTGATTCAAGGGTTTTTCTACGGGTTCTCTGGTTTTCCTCCTTCTGCAAAACCTTACAAGCTAAATTCCAATTCAATCTGTGACTACTAGTTAGCCATGCCCTGACCTAGATCAGCCCAGAGGTTGTTTCAGGGTTCAATCTGTGAGTTAGCCGTGCCCTGACTTAGATCAGCCCAGAGGTTGTTTTAGGGTTTTATCTGTGAGTTAGCCGTGCCCTGACTTAGATCAGCCCAGAGGTTGTTTCAGGGTTCAATCTGTGAGTTAGCCATGCCCTGACTTTGATCAGCCCAGAGGTTGTTTCAGGGTTCAATCTGTGAGTTAGCCATGCCCTGACTTTGATCAGCCCAGAGGTTGTTTCAGGGTTCAATCTGTGAGTTAGCCGTGCCCTGACTTAGATCAGCCTTAAGGTTGTTTCAGGGTTCAATCTGTGAGTTAGCCATGCCCTGACTTTGATCAGCCTTAAGGTTGTTTCAGGGTTCAATCTGTGAGTTAGCCGTGCCCTGACTTAGATCAGCCTTAAGGTTGTTTCAGGGTTTGATCTGTGAGTTAGCCACTGCCTCTGACTTTGATCAGCCCAGAGGTGGTTTCAGGGTTCAATCTGTGAGTTAGCCGTGCCCTGACTTTGATCAGCCCAGAGGTGGTTTCAGGGTTCAATCTGTGAGTTAGCCGTGCCCTGACTTTGATCAGCCCAGAGGTTGTTTCAGGGTTCAATCTGTGAGTTAGCCGTGCCCTGACTTAGATCAGCCTTAAGGTTGTTTCAGGGTTTGATCTGTGAGTTAGCCACTGCCTCTGACTTTGATCAGCCCAGAGGTGGTTTCAGGGTTCAATCTGTGAGTTAGCCGTGCCCTGACTTAGATCAGCCCAGAGGTTGTTTCAGGGTTCAATCTGTGAGTTAGCCGTGCCCTGACTTAGATCAGCCCAGAGGTTGTTTCAGGGTTCAATCTGTGAGTAGGCCGTGCCCTGACTTAGAACAGCCTTAAGGTTGTTTCAGGGTTTGATCTGTGAGTTAGCCACTACCTCTGACTTTGATCAGCCCAGAGGTTGTTTCAGGGTTCAATCTGTGAGTTAGCCATGCCTTGACTTAGATCAGCCCAGAGGTTGTTTCAGGGTTCAATCTGTGAGTTAGCCATGCCTTGACTTAGATCAGCCCAGAGGTTGTTTCAGGGTTCAATCTGTGAGTTAGCCATGCCTTGACTTAGATCAGCCCAGAGGTTGTTTCAGGGTTCAATCTGTGAGTTAGCCACGCCTTGACTTAGATCAGCCCAGAGGTTGTTTCAGGGTTCGATCTGTGAGTTAGCCATGCCCTGACTTAGATCAGCCCAGAGGTTGTTTCAGGGTTCGATCTGTGAGTTAGCCATGCCCTGACTTTGATCAGCCCAGAGGTTGTTTCAGGGTTCAATCTGTGAGTAGGCCATGCCCTGACTTAGATCAGCCCAGAGGTTGTTTCAGGGTTCAATCTGTGAGTTAGCCATGCCCTGACTTTGATCAGCCCAGAGGTTGTTTCAGGGTTCAATCTGTGAGTAGGCCATGCCCTGACTTAGATCAGCCCAGAGGTTGTTTCAGGGTTCGATCTGTGAGTTAGCCATGCCCTGACTTAGATCAGCCCAGAGGTTGTTTCAGGGTTCAATCTGTGAGTTAGCCATGCCCTGACTTTGATCAGCCCAGAGGTTGTTTCAGGGTTCAATCTGTGAGTTAGCCGTGCCCTGACTTAGATCAGCCCAGAGGTTGTTTTAGGGTTTTATCTGTGAGTTAGCCGTGCCCTGACTTAGATCAGCCCAGAGGTTGTTTCAGGGTTCAATCTGTGAGTTAGCCGTGCTCTGACTTTGATCAGCCCAGAGGTTGTTTCAGGGTTCAATCTGTGAGTTAGCCATGCCCTGACTTTGATCAGCCCAGAGGTTGTTTCAGGGTTCAATCTGTGAGTTAGCCGTGCCCTGACTTAGATCAGCCTTAAGGTTGTTTCAGGGTTCAATCTGTGAGTTAGCCATGCCCTGACTTTGATCAGCCTTAAGGTTGTTTCAGGGTTCAATCTGTGAGTTAGCCGTGCCCTGACTTAGATCAGCCTTAAGGTTGTTTCAGGGTTTGATCTGTGAGTTAGCCACTGCCTCTGACTTTGATCAGCCCAGAGGTGGTTTCAGGGTTCAATCTGTGAGTTAGCCGTGCCCTGACTTTGATCAGCCCAGAGGTGGTTTCAGGGTTCAATCTGTGAGTTAGCCGTGCCCTGACTTTGATCAGCCCAGAGGTTGTTTCAGGGTTCAATCTGTGAGTTAGCCGTGCCCTGACTTAGATCAGCCTTAAGGTTGTTTCAGGGTTTGATCTGTGAGTTAGCCACTGCCTCTGACTTTGATCAGCCCAGAGGTGGTTTCAGGGTTCAATCTGTGAGTTAGCCGTGCCCTGACTTAGATCAGCCCAGAGGTTGTTTCAGGGTTCAATCTGTGAGTTAGCCGTGCCCTGACGTAGATCAGCCCAGAGGTTGTTTCAGGGTTCAATCTGTGAGTAGGCCGTGCCCTGACTTAGAACAGCCTTAAGGTTGTTTCAGGGTTTGATCTGTGAGTTAGCCACTACCTCTGACTTTGATCAGCCCAGAGGTTGTTTCAGGGTTCAATCTGTGAGTTAGCCATGCCTTGACTTCGATCAGCCCAGAGGTTGTTTCAGGGTTCAATCTGTGAGTTAGCCATGCCTTGACTTAGATCAGCCCAGAGGTTGTTTCAGGGTTCAATCTGTGAGTTAGCCATGCCTTGACTTAGATCAGCCCAGAGGTTGTTTCAGGGTTCAATCTGTGAGTTAGCCACGCCTTGACTTAGATCAGCCCAGAGGTTGTTTCAGGGTTCGATCTGTGAGTTAGCCATGCCCTGACTTAGATCAGCCCAGAGGTTGTTTCAGGGTTCGATCTGTGAGTTAGCCATGCCCTGACTTTGATCAGCCCAGAGGTTGTTTCAGGGTTCAATCTGTGAGTAGGCCATGCCCTGACTTAGATCAGCCCAGAGGTTGTTTCAGGGTTCAATCTGTGAGTTAGCCATGCCCTGACTTTGATCAGCCCAGAGGTTGTTTCAGGGTTCAATCTGTGAGTAGGCCATGCCCTGACTTAGATCAGCCCAGAGGTTGTTTCAGGGTTCGATCTGTGAGTTAGCCATGCCCTGACTTAGATCAGCCCAGAGGTTGTTTCAGGGTTCAATCTGTGAGTTAGCCATGCCCTGACTTAGATCAGCCCAGAGGTTGTTTCAGGGTTCAATCTGTGAGTTAGCCGTGCCCTGACTTAGATCAGCCCAGAGGTTGTTTCAGGGTTCAATCTGTGAGTTAGCCATGCCCTGACTTTGATCAGCCCAGAGGTTGTTTCAGGGTTCTATCTGTGAGTTAGCCATGCCCTGACTTAGATCAGTCCAAAGATTGTTTCAGGGTATCGATAAAAACAAGTTCAAGGTTATCTATGGAATATAAGATGCTTGTGCGAGTCTGTAATAATTATAATGAAATCATTGTAAAGATAACGTATAGTGTTGCTGTTGTTGTTCTCGCTGTGTTGTTGTTGATGTTGATGTTGCTTCAAAAACGAAGGCTTATTCAAAATTACTTTTTTGTCCTTTCCTTTTGCTCATTTCAGTACCAGGTTGTAATCACGTTAAACCATGGATGAAAGACGAACTGAAGCAGAAATCGCTTTCTGACAGCCTGAGAGACTTGCAGTATCACAAAGATTTGCATTTGCTTCAATATCTCTACCCTTCAATGCCCAAAGACCAGGCATTCGGGATGTATTACAGTCAAACAGACGAAACTAACAGCGAAGAGTTCAACCCTCGATATCCGAAAAAAGCACCTATTCGCGTGGTCCGACACGACGATTGCGGGTGAGATTTTAATTATTTCGAGATCACAGAACAGAACATCGGATATACTGTACCAAGAGCGCATAAATAAGAGAGGGAAACTTCTTAATACCGCGCGCGCGCCATGTGAATTTCCGGTTGGGCTATTTTTAGCATCCGAGTACAAACAATTTTCGCCTGTGCGTCAAGAATTGTGTGCTTCATCCAAACCTGGAGGTAGCAAAAGAGTGTTCAACAGCCTCAGTCGTGTTTTATCAGAGAGCAGAACATAGCCAATCCTGATCTATTTGCTTTCTCTAATAGATTTTGTCGAAAAAAAGTGAGATAAATCGACGAAAAGTATGTTGTTTTTGAGCGCGCGCGCACACGTCCACGCCATCAAAAAAATTAAAAACCAAACGAATTTGGAGTTTCCCTCTCTTATTTATCAGTGCTTTTAGTGCTCCCTTGACTGTACCGATTCTATGATGATGTTTGTTATTTTCTTAAGGTCCACTTCAGCATCGAACTTTTCTTCGAACCAATCCTCTTCATTTCAAAACTTGTCTTCTCCACCATCGGTAAGTCACGTCCTACGCCTACGTCATTTCCTGTTTCTTGCGGGTCTTCATCAAGTTTATTCTTTCTGGTTGACAGCACATGGTGGTCAGTGTGTGGTGGGCAGATAATGAGATTCAAAGACTTTTATCAGCTGATTGAAACCCAGACACACACAAAGTATTACTCGATAAACAACAACAGCAGCAAGTTTAAGCCGCGGCTATAAGAGCTATTTTTTGCTTGTAAATCTCTCTTGTAGCAACCCTTGCACAGGCGACGCGAAAGCGGCAAAATCGCAAAGAAAAATTGTGAGAAATCATGCAAATGACTTGAATTTTTCGTGACAAAGTCGGGGGAATCTATCGCTCGTATAGCCACTCTGCAACGTTTTCCTTGCACTCGCGACGCGACTTAAACTTATCCACCCAATTTCGTGCAAGAACCAATTCAAGGCTTCGGGTTTTTTTTTAAATGGTGGCCCTTATCGCCAGCATGTATCGCACGTGTAGCCACCACAGCGCTTTGGTGATTTTAAAAAATCGCGTTGTCTGTGCAAGCAAAGAATCGTTCGTGTAGCTGCTGCTAAATTTACCACAGACTATATATTACTGACCACAATTAGTTCTACTCATTTTATAGTTAAAGTGTATATATGCCTTCAGACTTTCTTGTTCGATTTGAATTCTCCCAATGGTGTAGATATAGACTGCAAAATTTTACGTCATCAAAGTACTAGTGCCAGTCTTCCTTGAGGCACAAAGTCACGGCCAACCAAGAGGGGCGTGGCAAATTTGACAACTTTAAAGCTAAATTTGAGGGCTTTGCGGACGAATTCAAATCGAACAAGAAAGTCTGAAGGCTTATATACACTTTAAAACTTGGCGATAAATTGAACCTCCTGCCAATACGTAGTAGAATTTACAATAGATATTAGTAAGTGAGTGAAGCTAATAATTTAATTTCTTCTGTTGTATCGGATCTTAGGTTGCAAGAATGTCTGAAAGTAGTAATAATAATGAACAGGCTTTCTCTCCGCTGTCGTTGGACCACGACCCGTTGTTAAGTCAAGTCAGCCATGAAGACCCATTAGATATGTCTCATATAAGCATGGATGAAGAGAATGATGACTGCCTCATTAGTTATATACCGCCTCATATGCATTGGGCGTAATGTTTTCACCATTTCAGACCATTCGTTTCGTGTCATTCCCTTGAGTATTATTTCTTTATTTGGACGCAAATGAAACAAAGAATCCTATATTCTCAAAGGAATGACACGTGGTTTGAAACTGGGCAAAACAAACGCCCAAGCTGAAAAGGTTATTAAACCTTATTAAACCAAGAATAGACCTCTACTTTTTAACCGCAAACTGGTTGGCTCAGTTGCTTGAGCATCGGCGGACTTTCGTGCAGGAGATCGTGGGTTCAAGCCCTGGCCAGACCAACACTCAGGGTCTTAAAATAACTGAGGAGAAAGTGCTGCCTTTGTAATTACATCCGCAAACGGTTAGACTTTCAAGTGGCTTGGATGACCACCACTTTAAATGGCGGTCCCGTCTCTCCACGCTCCACCATTACCAACCATCATTACTAACCAATATCGGAGGGACGTAAAGAAACCACTGGGGACGTAAAGAAACCCTGGCAGTGACCACCCTCAGTGTCTACACCTCATACTAACCATCTCTCATGATTGTAAAGCGCCTTTGATTATATATCGGCCATAAAGAAAGGACGCTAATATAAATCATAAATCACTAAGATCATAAATCGATAATGTTTTCCCATTTCACATCACGTGTCATTCCCTAGAGTATCATTTCTTTGTTTAACGATTGCTCATGAGAAGATACATGAATATGGATACAACTCAAACAAAGAATCTTGTTCATGAAACATGGTCTGAAATGGGAAAGAAAACGTATTTTTGGTTAGTTCTTTTGATACCTTGTAAATATTTAATGCTCCATATTTCAGCTCTGTTGTTAAGCCTCAGCGTTAATTTTGTGTTCCACAAAAGATCCATGGAATTTTAAAGTATTTGTATTATTGAAGTTGTGAATTATTTACTTTACTGTTTGTGAATGTTCTGACACTAAAATGAGGCTAACCCTGAGTAAATAAGTCTGCATTCGAGGGACACAGCGGTATTGTACGAATTCCCGGGGGAGGGGGGGTACTCCCTATAATTGACTATACGGGGATGCTCCGCCCGAAAGGGGTACGTTTTTCAGGCCGCATGTATAGAAAAGGGTGGGAATTTGTGAATTTTGGCAGAAAAAGGGGTAGCTTTTCTTCAAAAGTATATGAAAGGGGTACCTTTTCAGGCAAAAATAAGGGGTAACTTTTTGCTGAAATTTGGTATATCAAAGGGTAAGGGGTTGAGAGTCCGGGCGGAGCATCCCCGTATGAAACGACCCGAAGTACCCCCCCGGGTACGAATTTAAGTGCCCACCGCCGGTTTCCATGGTTTCCATGGTCCCCGCCAAAAGTGGAAGGGCTCTCGATGATCGAATCTATCTAGCATTGTTTCCTGATCATTGGCTTATAAATATAATATATGATTGAATGCTTATAAGTTAGTTTTTAGCTAGCTCGTGCACAGCACATTGCAATTGACCGCCTGCCTCAAAACTACAGATATTAGAGTAGCCTGAGCCTGTCGCCATACCCTGATGGGCGTGAAATGACTCATTCTTTCAAGAAAAAGATATTTCTTCTGTCATATTCCCGTGCATCAAAAATGTATATTTTGACCTTTGATTTCCAATAGACCTTTATGCTTTACCTCTATTTTGGACTTCGTGCACTTTAAATACGTAAAATAATAGCACTTAGAAACGAATCCAGGGCCTCTTGTCGAGGAGCCTGTGGAGGAAGAGACGGCAATATATGCCTTCTTTGTGATGCGCGCAGCGGTAACAGGCTTTTCGATCTCTTAACTTAAAAAATAATTAACGTCACAGATGTTCAAATTTCGTACAATCTTTGATCTCACCTATTGTTTTTTAAGATGACCAAAGATCATGATATGAAAGGTACTTGCCTGTACCTAAAAGTTAACCGAAGGTTTTTCCTCAAGACTCAAGGTACTCTAATCCCCCCCCCCCCCCCGAGGGTGTACTCCCTATAATGGATTATACGGGGATGCTCCGCCCGAAAGGGGTACTTTTTTCAGGCCGCATGTATAGCAAAGGGGTGAAAATTTGTGAGTTTTGATATAAAAAGGGGCAGATTTTTTTCAAAGGTATATGAAAGGGGTACCTTTTCAGGCAAAAAGGTATAAAAAAAAGGGGTACCTTTTTGCTGAAATTTGGTATAGAAAAAGGTAAGGGGTCGAGAGTCCGGGCGGAGCATCCCCGTATGAAACGACCCGAAGTACCCCCCCTCACCGGGCTTTGAATTAACCTTGCCCTGACTTTGATCAGCCCAAAGGATGTTTCAGAGTATGTATCCACGAAATTTGAAGGTATATTATACATATATATGTAAAAAATAAAAATAATTAAAAAAAAAACGACGAAACAATATTGAAACAATTTATTTGAAGTTCTTACTGGAATCCTTATTTCAAGGTCAAGAGGCTACAAGTAAATCCACAGTTCTTGGCTATATACCACATAGCCTTCATCACTTCCCAGGCGGTACTAAAGCTGGTGAACGAACCTTTGACTACCCTGAAGACTTTGAGATACACATCACAGCCGAGATCACAGATCGATGGGACGTTCTTGCCAGGCTTGAGGTAGCACGGTGCGTGAGATGCGAAACCCTTCTTTCTGATCTCCTTGCATGTTGGTTTCGTAGACTGCTTTAGAACAGGCACTAGAGCTTCTTGAAGACACTTTCGTACACCGCTAACCCATCTCCACTCGTCTGGAGTAAACAGACTCTTCTTTTTATCGTACAACTTGCAGAACTTATCCGCGTAGGCCAAGGCGTAAGGATAGCTCGAAGATTCACATGGATACTTCTTGTTCAAGCAGTTGCTATACCAATCACAGGAGGATCCTGATGGATTGAAGCATTGAGGAGGCAGAAGAGATGTGGTTCTTGAAGGTACAAAGAACAAAAGGAGTAAAATGTAGAATACTCGATGCATGGCCGACGGCACAAATGATCTATGAACAAAGTGTGACGATGTTGTTGTTATGACTAGCGTTATATTTGATACTGACTTGGACGACAGACACAAGTCGGGGTTGACAGGGATCAGTTACGCCGGATATAGTGAAATGCGAGTAAAGGCCATGTTACACTGCGCAATGGAAAATTGCACCGTGTGAGTCGTCGCCCAATTTATTTTTTGCTGTTGCGCGAAGCATTGCACGAAGTTAAACACAGTTCTACATTTCGAAACAAATCGTAGGTAACTGGAAACGCACAGTGTATCACCCCTCCAGCAACTTTTCTCGCAATTTTCATGTTTAGTTCACCTATCATCCAATTACTAACCACACAAAACCGGGCTTGACTTAATGCCGTGTTTCGAGAGCCCACGTTTTTACCACTGAACACGCTTCCATAACGAATTTCACAACAACGAAACCGTGAAAAACAATACACCAGATAGACTAGTTATAGGCGCATGCTATGCCACCCTTGATTTCTAATGAATGTCGGCTCATTCTTCTTCGGTGCAATGTCCAAGAAAACGAGTCCAGATTCCAACAGAGGCATCTAGACAAACCTTTTCACGTACAGGGTAATCCCTTCAGTTACCCAAGGGACTCTGTCATCAATGGGAACCCATTGGGAGTTATTTAGATTACCTCAGTTTTAGGCTTTCTCGCGGTTTTGGTATCCTGATCTGCGGTCTATTCAGAAACAGTAACACTAGTTACAATAGTGTAATAGTGTTCTTAACTTTATTTTAACCATTTTGAATGCAGCTTTTAAAAATCACCTGTATTTGTTCAGGCTCCAACATTTTTGTTTCTGTTCTTTTGAGGATTTACGATAGACACTATAGGCAGTGATTCTTAAAAAACATTTATTGGTTAATTCTGGCCTGATTAAATAAACACTTTGTCTTTTTTGTTAACAAGAACAAAGAGTTTTCTCTAATATACATGCATCATTGTATTTTCGTACGATGTGGGAAACGTTCTGTACTTACACTGCATACATAGTATGCCATGACATTGAAATGGCTTTCCATATAAAGAATGGCTTCCCATATGAATAGTATTGGTATGAGTGGGAAACGTGCGGTACTGACTTTATACAGTACATACATGCGTACGGTATGTCATGACATTGAAATGGCTTTCCATATAAAGAATGGCTTCCCATATGAATAGTATTCGTATGAGTGGGAAACGTACGGTACTATAACTTACATCTGCAAGCAGGCTAAAAATTACAAGAAAAACAATCTATAATTTTAAATTTTATTTTCATGGAAAGCAAAGCATAATATCCAATAACAATAAGAGAATTTTAATTAATTTTTTTCTGATATTCATTTGATAAAGTCATTTGTATTATCACTTACTATTCGTAAATCAAGTAAAAATTGCAAGCGAATTGCAGCAAGCATAACATATCAAGCAGTCATTTATTTATTTGAAACTGAAAACCCTCGCAAGTCTGTATAAAATGTACTCCAAAATTCTAGGAGACTTCCGAGGTAATAAAATCAAATTTCTCGTGTAAAAAATCTTTTTGGAGTTAAGTCCTTCATATTACAATACATTCTTTTTGAAAACTTTCTCCTTTCGATCTTTTATGAATTTTCTTTTCATGGAAACTAAAAGTTTTTTAAGATTTAAAAAATCTTAATTCTGGTTTTTCTTTATTAACTAGCTTTTTCCGGACCCTTTTTTTCTTTTCTTTTTCTTGTTTTAATATATAGACTATTATAGTTAATAAATCGAGTTCTATCTATTAAAAATCACAGTAAAAAACAAACACAGAATGGCAGAAAACAACCTAATGAAAGTTTCGGAAAACACTATAAAAACGTGAGAAAAGATGTCGAAAAAGCTACATTGAAAACGTGTTTTGCGCAGTTCTGCATAAAACACTGAAATGGCTTCTTTTACATTTTTTCGTGAATGTGATCTCATGTAAATCATGAAAAACCTACTGGATATAACGCTATCACATGATGATGAAAATCATCCAATCTAGTGCAGACTGTAAAAATTCACTTCATCTACGATACAAGTTGAGAATCAATTGTTACTTATGCTATAAAAAAAATTCGACGATCGATATCTCTGAGCTCAAGAAGTTGAAAAAATCAAGCGTGTAAACTATCAAAAAGTCGTGGTGTCTTCATGGTCTCCTTTGACTGTATCAGGTCGAACAGCGTCGCTGTTGTGGCCTTCTTCTAAAGCCAGGTCTCTTTTTGTACTGTCCTCCATCTCCACAGCAACATTGGAGGCGGCGCCAGCGTGGTAGGCCCCATCGTGACTAACCGGGGGGTAGTAAGGCAGGAATGGTATGTACCGAGAAGAAATATTATGCCCGAGTCGTTTGAGGCAGAAGGGTAGGTCGTACACGTGAATGGTGGCTGTCTCGTAATCGTCATCATCATCATCATCATCCTCTGGTGTTAAGTGATGCTTCCATGCTATGAGGCCGCGTTCTTCCTTAGTACCAGGAATAGTGTTGTCCAGGATGAGAGCTAATATACCTCCTACTGCGATGTTCGTGGTCAGAAGTATCCTGATGATTTGGTCAGCCTCCTCACTACCTGAAGTGGGGAAATGAAGGAATTTAAATATAAGACTGAAAAATGACGGAAAATGAATGGGAAACAAGGTCAAAGTAATGTTCAAAAAATAATAATAAAAATTAAATACATGGGATTTAGCAGAGGCATTTTTAATAGCGGAGCTCCCGCGCGGGCCGAAGGCCCGCGCGAGCGGAGCACCATACTTAAGAAAAAATGGTAACCCATCGAGTTGATTTTTCATGGCTTGATTACGTCATCACCTTGTCCATACATACATACATACATACATACATACATACATACATACGTCCGTCCGTGTACCACTTTGCACAGGGTTCCCGCGCGCTTTGCTTACTCACAAATGCACAGAAAAATTGCAATAATGTAGTCAAAGATGGATCAAGAAGTAGTTTTTCTTATTTTTGCAATGCGAAAAATACGTTTAATCGAAGTCATGTCTGTCTTAAAGTGAACAAAAACAATTTTTCGACTTTAGCGACTTGCTAAAGAAGATTTAGCGAGGGAAAGCGAGGGAAGATTCTTAATCTTACGATGAAGTTTCGTGACTGAAACTTCAGTGAGAGAAAAAGTGGACTGTAGACCAGAAAAAACCTGATTATACTGCAAGAATGATATTTCAGTTCCGTAGAAAACACTTCATAGAAGGTAAATTCATTAATTTTAACTAATATTTCGTAAAAAATCGACAAGAAATGTGTAAACTAGCTGGAGAAAATCTCAGACAAGCCAAGGACGTTGGTTCGGCAAACATTGTCTGAAAAAATTGGATAGTTTATCGTTTTTACTGCATTCTAGATTTTTATCATCTTTTTCTTCAATACTTGTGAACCAAAAAAGCGATATTTGAAACTTTGAGTTTTTGTTTTTGATCCCATTTCAAGAAAAAAGGCTAAGACTTAGTAAAAAGACTTGGTTCTTTGAAAAAAAATATTTTTCGGCCAGCGAACCTCACGCGAAGTCAAAACAAGATTCCAGTTTCATAATCATATGAATATTTTGACATTTTTATAGATAATTTATTTTAATGTTGAATGAAATATGAAAAAGGAATACATATCACACCAAATATTTGCTATTTATCGGGCTTTTCCAGCTATTACTATTACACAATCGCAAAAATGTTGAGCTTGTTTTTTTTTTATGGATAAGCTCGGATAAGCTTATGTTTTTGTAAGATATTTCGCTCGATAATAAATAATGGTAATTGAACTAAGTGGAGTGCAATTTGGTCTGATATCAAACGCGCGATAACAAAATCACACGACCGCGTAGCGGGAGTGTGATTTGTAATCGCAAGTTTGATATCAGACCAAAATTGCACGACATGAAGTTCAATTATCACTTTATTATATCCATTTTGAAATCATACTAGATAGACACTAAATTTGTGATAAATACAAAAGTATTTATTCACAAATAGCCGGTATTTTGTTTCTTTTTGTAACAAAAAATTGCAGTCAAACTTGAAAAAAGCTACATTTTATGTTCCTTATTTGCTGTAATCTGATTGGTTACCTTTTCTAGTGTTGCATTGTGATTGGCTGACAAAAAGATGCGATTCGGACTCAAAATAGTGCGATTCGGACTCAAAATAGTGCGATTCGTGCTTGAATCAATCTACTGAGAGCCAATCAGATTACAGGATTTGTTAGTGATTTCAAAGTGGATATAATAAATAATGGTAATTGAACTAAGTGGAGTGCAATTTGGTCTGATATCAAACGCGCGATAACAAAATCACACGACCGCGTAGCGGGAGTGTGATTTGTAATCGCAAGTTTGATATCAGACCAAAATTGCACGACATGAAGTTCAATTATCACTTTATTATATCCATTTTGAAATCATACTAGATAGACACTAAATTTGTGATAAATACAAAAGTATTTATTCACAAATAGCCGGTATTTTGTTTCTTTTTGTAACAAAAAATTGCAGTCAAACTTGAAAAAAGCTACATTTTATGTTCCTTATTTGCTGTAATCTGATTGGTTACCTTTTCTAGTGTTGCATTGTGATTGGCTGACAAAAAGATGCGATTCGGACTCAAAATAGTGCGATTCGGACTCAAAATAGTGCGATTCGTGCTTGAATCAATCTACTGAGAGCCAATCAGATTACAGGATTTGTTAGTGATTTCAAAGTGGATATAATAAATAATGGTAATTGAACTAAGTGGAGTGCAATTTGGTCTGATATCAAACGCGCGATAACAAAATCACACGACCGCGTAGCGGGAGTGTGATTTGTAATCGCAAGTTTGATATCAGACCAAAATTGCACGACATGAAGTTCAATTATCACTTTATCATATCCATTTGGAAATCATATTAGATAGACACTAAATTTGTACAAGTACAAAAGTATTTATTAATAAGTAGCTGTTAAAATCATCCATTTTGTTTCTTTTTGTAACAAAAAATTGCAGTCAAACTTGAAAAAAGCTACATTTTATGTTCCTTATTTGCTGTAATCTGATTGGCTGATTACATACAATCCTGTAATCTGATTGGTTACCTTTTCTAGTGTTGCATTGTGATTGGCTGACAAAAAGATGCGATTCGGACTCAAAATAGTGCGATTCGGACTCAAAATAGTGCGATTCGTGCTTGAATCAATCTACTGAGAGCCAATCAGATTACAGGATTTGCTAGTGATTTCAAAATGGATATAATAAAGTTAAGAATAAATCTGATCTGAAAAAAAACAACTTTTCAAAGACCAACTTAATAACAAAGAAAATGATTATCTTGCATTAATGAATATGTCTCTTTTTACATGTGAAGTTCAAGTGAATGTAAGCTTAAGCTTATCGGTAATATTTTTCGACAATTTTCAGTGTAGTTCACTTTCCACCTAAAAAAGATTTGCTGAATGAAATCCTTTGTTCTATACATGTACTCATATGTTCTACAATCTATAATTATTTTTCTTCGAATTGAAAAGTTTTCTAATGCTTTTGAAGGCTTAAAATAATGGTTTTTCTTTTAGTTTTTCCTCCTGGGTTCTGGTAAAATCAAACGAAGTGGTAACGCTATAACCAGCGTTATGCCGCGTCACACAATTGTCACGTTTTTAGCACTAAATATACTATTTATGGGAGCTCCGCTTTTAGGCAGTGCCTAAATCTATATATTATACACAGTGGCCTCTTCATTTTTTCATTTTTGCGGTTAAATGAAAACCGAAGTACCCGGTCGGAGAAAAACCCTCGAAGCACCGGAGAGAACCAACAAGAAACTCAGTCTACTCAGAAACGACACTGCGGAACCCGGGACCCGGAGAGACTCGAATCTGGGTCGCATTGGTGAGAGGCGAGCGCCGTCTCACCCGGCTACGCCACCAGTGCTTCCCAATGTATGTCGGGTCATATGTTGGTTCTCCTATCAACTTCGAGGTATTTCCCCCCGGGTTCTCCGTCCCTTCATCAAAATCATTCAAAATCCACTTGCTTGTAAGCTACTGAAATATTCATACTTCTGGCCGAGTGAAGTGGTAATCTGGGGACTGACCCTGTGACGTCAAAGGAGACACTCGTCTATCAGACATCAAGCTTGTTGGGTCAAGTAAGCTTATTTTATATAGTATTTTTATTCGAAAATAATGCCTTATAGATGTGCTGTTAGGGGCTGCTCCAATACATCGGACGCAAGCAAGAATATTGCTTTGCATAAGATCCCTTTTGAGGCCGATCAACGGCCTGAAGCTAAGAAAAGAAGACGGCAGTGGATTCGGTTCGTCAGTACGAAGCGAGCAAGATGGACGCCGACAACATACTCACGAGTGTGCTCGGTACACTTTACGCCAGAGGATTTTACCAGAAGATTTAATCTTACTAGTATTTCTTTAAGTGGTGAAACAGTTTCGTTTTTGCCTCGACTGGTTTCAGATGAAGTGGGTATCCTTCCTATACCAACTATACACTCACAAGAAACCTCTTCCAACGACGAACGACCGTTGTCGCGAAGGACTCGCCGTATGGTAAGTGCTCTTTTTGGTTTTACTGTCGTAAATTATTTCCATGTCTTTATAGTGGATCGATCATTCTCTTTCTATAGATCATCAAAAATATCATTCGAGAGAGAAATGAAGAAGCCACGAAGAAGGACGAAGAGGTAAAGGAAGAATTAAGGGTCGAAGAAAACATGGATGATAAAAGGACTGGTCATTCTATCATCCATGATGAAAACAAAGAAGAAATCGTAGAAAAGAAAGAAGAAAAGAAAGAAGATATCATAGTTTGCTCCATAGACCATGAAGTAGACAATGAAGAAGATCACGAAGAAGACAATAAAAACGACAATGAAGAAGGCCATATAAAAGAAGACCAAATGCGTGATACAACCACACAAACGCCAGACTGCTATGGTTGTACCAAGCTTGCAAGCCTCAACCGACAGCTTACGAATAAAATAGTGGATTTACAGCAAAAAATATCGGAAAAGAAAGCAGCGATACGGAGCTTAGAGAGGGGTAGGTAGACCTAATTTCTTGGATTATCTATATGAAAATAAATAAGAAAGCTGCAAAAATCTTGTAACCATTTACAAAGTGCTCAACCAAATATTTCTTTCATTTGTGTAGAACTAAAAGGCCTTATTCTGATCTTGGTACACATCTTCTTGATATTGGTTTGCGAATGTCTCTTGTACATTTTAATGTACAAGAAATAATAATTAGAGAAACAATTATTGTTTATTTTAAAAATTACTTCTCCATGAAGGGTATAGTGGGATGTTTCATTATTGCTGGATATGGACTTCTCATTTCAAAAAAAGAAAAGTTTAAAATTTAAAAATGCAAATGAGATGACATCAACCAAGATATTTTGTTCTCTTTTCTTGTCTGTTTTACTGCATGTACCAGTGACTCTCAAGTAAACTCACCAAAACTCTACTACAACATATATTTTGGTAATAAAAATCATTATTAATTAATAATTAAAAAATACTTAAGATAGTACGCGTGCTCTCATTGGTCGAGAGCTATGTTTTCATCACGCTATGAAGGCACGGAAATGACGTAACAAGCATTTTTTAAGTATTTTTTAAACTTCGTCTCGGGTTTTCACTGATCTGCTCTCGAATTCTCCCAAACGCGTAGCCTCGGTTTTCACCAGTCTATGAAGGCACGGAGAAAATGTTTTATTTCTTAACTGGCATTACCTTACAGGATAGTAATTTCGTATTTTAAATGAATCCTGAGTCAACGTCATCTCATTTGCAAGTTTAAACCTTTATATGTCTGAAATGAGAAGTCCAAATCGAGGGGGCATAAGGGTTCTGGGTGCAGGTGATCCGGTATTGTCTTATTTTTGGTACAGTTCTACAGTAATATTTATTTTAACCTGCATTATTGCGGTTTTACAAGACTGTGGTTTGCGGTTATTATAAATCTTAGGCCGCGGTAATCAGTGAAAAATAAGTCTACATGTTCTGTTTTAGTAAATACAATGCCAAAGCAAGTGTTGCGGTATTGCGTTTTTTTTTACTTTTTTCTGTGTGGTTTTGTGGTATTCAAATTCCCCTTACACCCTCCTCTACAGATCCTGTAAAACTGTGCCATCGTATTATACCCTACATGTAGGAGTGATTTTCAAACTAAACCCTCATAGTTGATAGGCACTTTTATAAACAACAACAACAACAACAAAACCCACTCATGCTGCTATTTAGTATGTTGTATCTGCTATGCTTTTTAGTTTTGGTACATAAAATATTATGGAAAAAACATAGAATTAGCACATTAATAAATTGACACATTAATAAAGTTTATGTATGTATGTATGTAATTAGCCATATTTATTGAGATCTTTATTCTGACATTAATTTCTGTTTTTGTTTCTTTTTTTATGCAGAGAAATGTAGCAGGAAGTAGTCTAGCCATGGAGCACCTGGGTTTACAGAACTGCATTACATAGCTTGGATCTGGATTAATTCTGGTAACGCTTATCAGTGATAGGTATACATCAATTGTGAAACATATGCTAGCGAGACTAAGCACCATTACCCACTATTTTGATCTTTGACACCTCAAAAAAAGTACAGTGTATGCCTTGAATTTCTTTTCATTTTGATGTGATTAACCATAATGATGATAATAATAACTACTGCTGCTGCTGCTGCTGCTGCTGCTGCTACTACTACTACTATTACTACTCCTCTACTACTACTACTAATGCTGCTGCTACTACTACTGCTGCTGTTGCTGCTACTACTACTACTACTAGTACTACTGTATCTGCCATTACTACTACTACTGCTGCTGCTGCTACTACTACTACTGCTGCTGCTGATACTACTACTGCTGCTGCTGCTACTACTACTACTATTACTACTCCTCTACTACTACTACTAATGCTGCTGCTACTGCTACTACTACTACTACTAGTACTACTGTATCTGCCATTACTACTACTACTGCTGCTGCTGCTACTACTACTGCTGCTGTTGCTGCTACTACTAGTACTACTATATCTGCTATTACTACTACTACTGCTGCTGCTGCTGCTGCTGCTGCTGCTGCTGCTACTACTAGTACTACTATATCTGCTATTACTACTACTGCTACTGCTGCCACTACCACTACCACTACCACTACCACTACCACTACCACTACCACTACCACTACCACTACCACTACCACTACCACTACCACTACCACTACCACTACCACTACCACTACCACTACCACTACCACTACCACTACCACTACCACTACCACTACCACTACCACTACCACTACCACTACCACTACCACTACCACTACCACTACCACTACCACTACCACTACCACTACCACTACCACTACCACTACCACTACCACTACCACTACCACTACCACTACCACTACCACTACCACTACCACTACCACTACCACTACCACTACCACTACCACTACCACTACCACTACCACTACCACTACCACTACCACTACCACTACCACTACCACTACCACTACCACTACCACTACCACTACCACTACCACTACCACTACCACTACCACTACCTGCTACTTTCTATCTCAAGTCTTGTAACTGGGCACAGTTACCCTACTAATTGGGGAGACCAAAATGAATTAAATCTTAAATCTGTTGACTTTATGTAGTAATTGTTGTTTATCTTGTTCACAGAAATCAACAAGGTGTTAACCAAGTGAAGCAAAGAAAAAGATTGTTCATGTTAAATGAAGGGATAGTTTATTGCCAAAATCATTTACTTTGGAGCCATCACCACTTCTCCTGGAGATG
The DNA here is from genome assembly GCA_964019055.1 of Anthopleura xanthogrammica. Taxonomy (NCBI): domain Eukaryota; kingdom Metazoa; phylum Cnidaria; class Anthozoa; order Actiniaria; family Actiniidae; genus Anthopleura; species Anthopleura xanthogrammica. The sequence continues at coordinate 24,042,432 of OZ025206.1, read as the reverse complement.
GAAATGTTACCCCCTCATTCCTTTTTACGATTAAAAGGGAAAGTTGCTCCTTTGACGTCACAGGTCCAGTCCAGGCCCAGTCCAGGCCCAAGCCAGACCCAGTCCCCCATGTTGCTCGGTCAGGTTTTCAAAAGTGCCTCTTTCACGCAAAAAAATATTGAAAGATGCGTCAGAATCAAAAAAAGTTTTCTTTTCGCCAGGCATGTTAAATGAGTTTATAATTTGATAAAAGAAAAGAAAAAAATAAGTGTCATAGTTTTTGACCATTTGATTAATGATTCGGTACTAAACGGCTTCGATAACTTTATGGGTGAGTTCCTTCGAACACTTATCGTAAATTTTCTGACCATTTGACTGTATTCGTACTCACCGGTTTTGATGGCTTTATCGTGTGTTTTAAGATAAAAAGGCAGAGCCATACCAAACACCACTGATACACCAATGACGAACATGTTTCTAGCAGCCGTCATGTCCACGTATTGCAGGTTAGACATCCCCACAGCGGTGATCATACCAAACATAACCATGAACACTCCTCCAACAACCGGGTCTGGAATCGAGGTAAACAGTGCCCCGATCTTACCCACCACTCCCATCACCATAGCAACGCAACCGGCTACCTGGATGACGCGCAGACTCCCAACCTTCGTTATTCCAATGGCGCCAATGTTCTCGCTGTATGATGTAGTCCCACTTCCTGTTCCCCAGGCTCCAGTGATGATACATCCGATCCCTTCCATTCCTATTCCTCGATTGATGGCATGGGTGGGCGGTGGTGGTGCGCCGGACATGCGTGCGCATGCGTAGTAATCTCCTATAGATTCGACAATCGAAGCGACCACTCCTGATAACATTCCAAACACGGCTGCTGCGCTGATGGTCGGTAGCCCCCACTGACCTAGAAAAATAGTCAATTTTGCATTTTGAAAACCTTTTGATGAGAACCAAAAAGGCAGTGCTAGTGTGCTCGTAAATGAGTGCTAATAGGGTAGCATGACCTTCAGGTCGCAGTAAATGAATGATTTCAAATTGTAATGACATACTCTTAATAGAAGAAACAAAACATTAACTTTCATACAATCCCGTTTTCAAATTTCCGGTTATAGTTAATGAATTTTCTTAGATTTTCTAGTCGAGACGATAGATCACCAACTTATAATATCAAGATTCTGCAAGCAAAAACCACGTTCTTTTATCAGCCAGCTTGCATATCGAATAAGTCTCCTTTTTAAGCAATTGCAGAAATAAAATCTTCTGCAAACGCTGAGCGCAATGAATTTCATCGTGTGAATAAGAAGTTGATGGAACATTTCTAGTAGTTACACTGCTTGTCCGATGATTTTGTTGTACACTTGAATTATTCACTGGTTTCTTATTCTCGAGTTTGAGGGACACTTTACGTAAATACAATAGCTTGTTATCCTTACAGTCAAACGGCCCAAGCGTACCCCCTAGACTCCATTTTCATTAAAAAATCCGAAGACTCCAAACTTCACATTCATTTCACACTAAAATTCCAAGGGATGCCTTTCTGGGGAGTTTTTCTACCTTGGCATGGCAATTGTTGAAGAATCCAATCAAAACTCAAGTAGATAATTTATTTTCAACTTTGGAGTTAGAGTTAATAATGAACTCTATATATTCGAATAATAAATTCATTAATGGATTCTAGGGAGGTACGCTTGAGCCGTTTTGACTGTAACGATACATGAAAACTATTGTGTTTATCCAATGTTTGCCTCCTCACCAGTTGGGTTTCTTAAAACACTTTATGTTGTAATTATTATTAGTTTGTTTTCTATTATTTAGTATAAGAGGACCGAGTTGGAAAAAAGCTCTGCTTTACTCGTTATATCCTCTATAAATAAGGATTTTTTTTTTTTTAATGTGCCCCTCAAATTTGATGCAAATGAGCCAAATCGATATGATTTATAGGTCAGCTTAGGTCGTAAGAAAGCAGCGTATTATAAAATGGTAATAACGTGTAATAACCTGGATAAGGGACCCTGAACCATTCGGCTTCCATTAATACTTTTATACGCGCATCTGTTCGAGCCATGTACTGAGGATCTTTTGGATCTTCAGGAAATCCTCCGGCAACTGTTACGATGAGGGCAATGAGCCACGAGGTACAGATGGCCAGGATGATCTAATAATCAACAACAAACGGTCCCATGAGATGTCAGTGATAATGGGATGAATTAAGGCACGGACACAAGATGTGACGTCGCCTGCAACGTCGCTTGCAACGGAGAGATCGCACCGTGTGTCCACCCGTGCAACGCGCGTGCGACGTAGGGCTAAGCTGCTGTTACACGTAGTCTTTCCACGTGCAACTTGGGCCGCGCGCAAAAACGTTCAAATTACACGAGCGTCTTTTAGCGTGAACACCCACTCGTGCAACTTATTTTCAAAGATAAAAGTTGCACGAAAATTATATTTGGTTCCTATTTTCTCAACAAATTTCCGAAAGTTGCAACGACAAAAATACGACATGCTCGCGTGCTCCTTGAACGTTTTTGCGCGCGGCTCAAATTGCATAAAAAAAAAACTACGTGTAACAGCGACTTTGCGACTTTGCCGGCGACAAGTTTCACCGTGTGAACACGTCTGCGAAATTGCTTGCAACTGCGTGATGCTCTCAGCCAATGAAATGTGCGATGATTTTGATTTCATAAGCTTTATAAACATAGAACTTGGTACCCGCGCCTAGCCAATTCCATGCGATGCTGCAAGGAAAGTCGCAACGTGTGACATCCCACTAAAAACTCATTGCAGGCAACGTTGCAGGTGAGATATTACGATAGGTTTTGAATAAATAACAAAATGGAAAGGCAAAGAAAACGAGTTTATTTATTGTATTAAACGCAGCTATTTAAAAACAGGTTGGTGAACCGGTTTTGTTGCATGTTGTATGTTGCATACCACGCTCGAAATGCACTTTGGGTCACGACCATATGGAATTTCCCCAAACTTTGTCTTCACGCTTTTCCGGCATATTTTCTTCTGTGCTGAAATTATTTACATATGTTCCCGCATGCACAATACATTTCATGCAACATGCAATAAAACCTTCACCAACCCTATTTGAAATAGCTGTTATTTTTATCATGTAGTGATGTACTAACCGGAAACAGCCTGAAGAGAGGGTATTTAGCCACGAAACACCCTCTATCTCTGCTGTAAGCTGGGATTCGAAGATTGATACCTTGCATGTACTGGGAAAAGATGACGATCAATACGATGGTCCTAGGAAAAAGAAAAGCCAAACAGTATTTATTTTATTTTCATTTCTGCCTCTGATATTTATGAGCACACCATTCGGGGTCAAAACAATAGAATAGGGCAGGAATTACAATAGGCCATTACGATTGTCAATACTCTTAAGGTGGCTCCATATAGGTTTTTTTTTCATGACGCGCGGCGCGAACTTGCGCAACACCGCAACTCGAAAAAATATATATATTTCCAAGAATTCTGAGCTCACAAGATATATACACATGTCTATTGTTTGGTATACATATATATGGTGACGTCATGATTCGTTCCTCCAAAGAAAAAGGTGTATCTCAGTTGGTTAGTGCGCGGCCATCGGAGCTGGAGGCCTACGGTTCGATCCTCAGGATCTCCTTGTCTGTTTCGACTTCTCTCTGTTCTGTGTAGCTTTAGTTTTAAATGTCCATTATAAGAAGCACTGATAGTTTGAGGGGGTAAAGGGCGCACCTTCGAGCACTTCATGCATGAGTCCTTGGCTGGGGAGAATTGGGCAACCACTCCCCATGATGTTATCGAAGTAAAATATATTACCTTTACCTTTATTTTACCTTTTTACCCTGTGATGACACGCGTGAAAAACGTCTGCGCATGCTCTAAGTCCGCATGCAAATTAGTCAAAAGCGTCTTCGTGCTATTGTAAAAATATGCAAATTTGACTTTCACACTTGCCTGAGAAATAGTCTTTACAAAATGCCAAAACTTAAGGTCAGTTCTTGAAACTTAAGGCTAATTCTTTCATATTGTCTTTATTAACACATTATCTTGGTCCCACAAAAGTATACCCACGAGATTTTTTGTATACTCGGAGAAAACAAGCATTTATTTTCTCACTAAAACTCTATAAATTCTTGGAAAGCGTGCTGAAAGGCACGCATGCGCAAACGTTTTTCTCTAGTGTCCCCTGTGATATAATGAATAATACTTACGTCATAGATATGCCCCAGTGAGTACCTAGGGGAAGTAAATATTTTAGTGTTTCCTATTTGGTTCATTTTTCACTTTATTTTTTGAATTAATCACAGTTATAAGTTAACTTTTTCCTTGCTTATAGTTATGACAACGAAAAAAGGAAAAAAGGAAGAAGTAAGAAAGAGAAAGAAAGAAGGATAGAAAGAAAGACAAAAAGGGTATGATAGGATAACACGACTTCACCTAACCGGGCTTTTTAACACACAAATGGACAGACAATTATAATAACATGATAATGGGATGTGCGCGTAGCTTCAACTTTCAGCTACTGAAATCAGATGCTCAAAATAACAAAGAAAAACTTCGCTAACGCAAAGTTCTTAATTGTCTTAAATTTCACGAGAAACTGAAGAAATTTTATTATGAGGATTAACGATAAACTTTTGAAACCTAGTACAAATTATTTTTGAAAGCAATTTATTGAGCTTTCGACTCAACCAGAGTCTTGATCAAAATGACTGCAGTCACGCTATCTTGGCTTTAAGACGCGAATGCACTGAACAATTTTCACTTCAACTTGCTTGCAAAGGTGTTGCGACACAAGTTACACGGAGTATTGCACCGTGTAACCTACAGTGCAATTTAAAAAATGTTGCGAGACACGTTGCAGCAATCGTTGCGAAAAGTATAATTCGTTTCTACTTTTGGCGGCAACGATAGACCTAATCGGCTAACGCGTTGCTATGTTTCCAACCCAATTCCAATCCTCTGGGAATAAGATCCTTTGTCTGTCGTATTTTGATATCACATGGAAATTTTTTGAAACAAAAGTTCTTATTCCCAGAGTTTTTGAATTGGGTGGAAACGTACATAGCAACGCGTTAGCCGATTAGGTCTATTGCGTCTCCGTTGCACCGTGTAAACTCTCTTGCAACTTGTGTCGCAACGCTCCGTCACAGGGAGCCCACAGCCACTGGTAGAATCAGTGATTAGAATAAAATCTATCATGCGTAAATGCACGTGCTAGCTCCCGCACGAGCTTCAAGTCTGAATAAACATCTAATGACGCATGCAGTTTTCAGCTGTTGTCTTACCTGCTTTGTAAGCCGCAACTTCAAAGAGAGACAGCCCGATAAGGATGATGGTAGGTGCGATAGATACTGGGCCGATGAAACGCATAAGAAATCCCATCAAACCAGAGAAGCCGACCAGTACTTGGAAGAGAGAGGATACCATGATAGCACCTTGAATCTGAAGGGAAAACATCAGGAAGTGTTTTACACTATCACCTATTATAGAACAGTTGTTTTCCAAAAGTATATTTTTAGCTTAACTTCGATTACCACTATTTTCATTGCTACGAGCTGATCAAGGGAAATGGGGCATTACAATGCCGTCAACCAAACAACTTGTTCGGTACCTTTACATACTCTGATTGACGGTCGATAGTCTATTGCCCGATTTCTATATTGCGACTGTTGTCTCTATCAGAGCGTAAAAATGAATAAACAGTAGTAAGACTGGACCTTACTGGACCATAGTGTAACCTGTCTACCCAAATGCTTTGCCCATGCATTCTTCGAACGACAAAAAAAAGCTTTGTTCCCTAACATGAGTGAAACGTTGTGATTTTCGAGGCCCATCCATTAACGTTTCCCGGGCATAAAAAGTATCTTTCTACACATGTTCTCGGTCAAACACAAGCGATGTCTACATTGAACATGCCTTTGCATCTCTAACGCGGTGTTCCTTACCTCGAGCATGCGTGGTTTCCAAACATCCTTATCGTACTCCATGGTACTGTTTCCGGTTGAATTATAAACTGAAAAAAGGCAGACTTTTAGATTTAGTGAATCGAATCCAAGAATCCATTTCTATTCAAAACTTACTGTTGAGCTAGCCTCCTGCGCAGACATCCTTAGGGTTGGTCACGCAACGTTACTTTCCCCATGAAGAGTGGGAAGGGAAATGTTGCGTGACGACGTGACTCAAAGAACGTCTGCGTAGGAGGCTACCAGTCAGCTGTTAAAAATTAACACGAGACCAGAAATGACGTCAAATTAAATTGCTTTAATTCTTTTGACGTCATTTCCTGTCTCGTGCAGAATGTTCATCAGCCAGAATTCTTTCTGGCTGACAGCACATAGTGGTCAGTACGTGTTTGACCATCATTTGGAGCAGATCATGAGATTCCAAGACTTTTATCGGCTGATTGAAACACAGTAATATAAAAAAAAAATCTATTTTGGGAATTTGACAACTGGCCGCTAAATAAAGGTTGACTGGCTAATAGAGGTATTGAAAATAATATTTAACCAGGGACCGTAGTGTTTTTTTTAGTGAGGTACGTATACTGTAAGGTTGGCCGATTAACAGAGGGTGTTCGGTTAATGGAGGTTCTACTATACAAGTATTTTTCCTGACCTGGACATTTGAATTTGGGTTGACTGAGAATCGCAACGGCGGGAGCCAAAAACGTAAACGTCGATCCTTGTACGATAGGAAGCCTGCAAACAGCAATATTATCATGTAGTTAGTTGGACAATGACCGTACGTTCTTTACCTGGGGCGTAATGTTTTCCCATTTCAGACCACGTGCCATTTCCTAGAGTATCATTTCTTTATTTTAACGGTTGCACGTGGTCTGAAATGGGAAAACATTACACCAAAGCTAAAATTATAGGAATTTTTTTTTTAAATCACCAGTTTTTTCGCCTTATTGTGCGAAAGGAGGTTACCCTATCGAGAATATTTCCTAGTTGTAATTCGAATTTGAAAATTGATTTGAGGAAAACCGGAGAACCCGGATAAAAACCCTCGAAGCATAGGAGGAGAGAACCAACAACTGAGCAACTCTACTCAAATACGACACCGAGCCCGCCGGCAATCGAACCTGGGTCGCATTGGTGAGAGGCGATGCATTAGCAGCGCACGCCACCCGTGCTTCCCAAAGTACAAAGAAGATATAGACCCCTTTCACATGACGTTAAAGCAGCTCAATTTGGAGAACAAAACAAAAGAATTTTAATCTCCTGAGAATTGGAACCTATTACTTTGTCCTCCATGCAAATTGAGCTGCATTCCGACGTGCTGCAAGGGGTCTGTCACTATAAATCTGCGTCCTTCAGAAATTGCAGTCAAATATCAAGCGAGAGAATTGGTGCGCGGCTGGCATTACCTGATCCCAAAGGTGGTCTGTAGGATGGTTGACACACCAGACGTGAAGAACACAGTGCTCATCACCTCACTGATTGCCAGATGGTTGTTTGCAAAGCACATCTTTTCACTCAAGGCAAATGGTACGGCAAGGTTAGCACCAAGCATTGTTAGGTAATGCTGCAATAAAAACCATGTAGAAATGACTCAGTCAACTGGTTCAGCCCAGCAGATGGTACACTAAAAGAGGAGCAAGGAGCTAACCTCTCCCCAACACTGGAAAATACTTAATAATGGAACCCCCTGAATAGAATCCTTACAGCAACTCGGCTTTTCAAAAGCAGCTTAATTAAGATGACAAAACAAATTACGAGAAAGAAACTCGATTGCTTTGGCCTCCAAGTTGAGCTGCATTGGGAATATTCTGCAAGTGGTTTATACACTAGCTCCAGTTTCAAATTCTCTGTTGCTTAGGGTAAGCCTCGATCATTTTCGTGTCGAATATTCATGTGTCCAAATGAATCATTTACCATTGGTATTTGTGAATATTTTGATGATAAATTGAGGCTAACCTTGAATAAATAAGCCTGTAATCAAGGGACACAGTGTCCGGGATCGACCATAGTAAGCTATGATCGAACGAGGAGCTTTGGTCTTATGCCTCAAGGGAGAGGGAGGAAACAAACAAACAAACAAACAAAAAACAAGTGGTGTACATCAGAAGGTTTATTACCTGAAAGCCAAGCAAGATACAAATGTACCATGGTGGATTCTCGTTGATCAAGTATGACAAACCACCCATTCGCTTTTTCTTCTCCTTCTTCCTTTTCTCATCGTTATTTTGACCGTTGGAACGAATCTGGAAGAGATTTGTATATATGGTATAAACAGTTTGTTTTTCTCTCTCAGTCTTTTCCTTTCGTCCACCCTCCTTCCATTAGTCCCTCCCTCCTTCCCTTCAGCTCGGTTGAAATGACTTCTGACTTCATGAACACGCGAGGAAAACAAAAAATGCTTGGAGGTCTCTGGTTCGATTCTTTGTAGACTGGGCACACTCGGCATCACATGTGAGTAGAGTTTGTTAAGTCTCTTTATTGTTTCGAGGGGTTTTCTTCGGGTTCTCCGGTTTTCCTCCCTCTGCAAAACCTGAGTTAGCCGTGCCGTGACTTAGATCATCCCAGAGGTCGTTCGTTACAGGGTTCTTTTTGTGCGTTAGCCATGCCCTGACTTAGATTAGCCCAAAGGTTGTTTCAGGGTTCGATCAAATTTGAAGGTTTGAGAAAAAAGGTTTGTGCGTGCATATTCTAAAAACCAAATTTGCATCAATATTCACTTCTCTCTTCCACCTCCCCTCCCCTCCCCCTGTGCTTGAAAATCTACCTATATATAAATGCAACAACATCTCCATCCTTCTTTCTCTTAAATTCACATCCTCCAGCTCTAGCAATCATCCGGACCGGAAATACGACTTTCGTTTCGCTCTGGAGCTGATGTCAAATTTGATCAATCAGAGTTCTTATGCACCGAGGAAAAATATCAGTGAGTCAGAGAAAATTTGAAGGCAAATAGAAAATATTAACACAAATTGCATGAATGGAACATTTGGTTAATACTGTTTGCATTTTCCAAGGACCTGTCAAACATTTTCCCGCCTTTATCCCGAGCTGATACTCACATTACAAACAACAATATGAAAGTTAATCCATTAAACGCTCTCGCCATTAACACGCATCAATTCCTTTCTTAATATTAAAAAAAACCTATACACAGGAAAATATTATAGATTTATATGGGATTTCACAATATTGACTCAAACGCAAATGTCAGACGGAAGCTAGTCATTATTCATCGGAGTAGCTTTGCGATGGCTTAGTTTGCAACTAACTAGTTTAGTTCAGTATGGCCACAACATTGCTGGCAAGCGAATTCATTTTTTTATATTATCTTTTTAAAGCAGTGAAAAACATTCTAAATTACAAAATAAAAAGCTAAAATATGCCGATTTTCCTCAAGGAAAAACTGTATTTTTAGGAATTTGTGCAAGAGAACTCAGTACCCACATAGCAAAGTAGGGACTCGCAAGGGAAATTGTTTGCTTCCAAAATTTTCAAATGATTGTTTTTTGATCCATTTGATTTATAAGTTTCCAAAGCTATTTGAGGAATGATTGTAGCGTTACACAGCGATTGAGTTACGAAAGAATTTTGCCCTCAGTTGCCGAGTTATAACGCAGTCATTAACCTAAAGTTAATTAAATTATTGTAATTATTGTTGCTGAGGACTCTCAGATATTGGTTCTTTTGTCATGAAGGACTTGAACTATAGGAAAGTTTTAAACAACTTCCAAAATGAAAGCATCCGTGAAAGTATTACGTTTCTCACTCTTGAAAAAGCAAAGTCTTGCAAATGTTTGAACTGCGATCGCTAGGATAAGGCTCAAGCTGGTTAAACCCGAATGAACTAAAAAATAATGCTCTAAAGTCAACAGTGTAAATATCATTTTGCCTTACCTTTTCGGCTTTGAGATCGTCTGCCATGACCAAAAGCGCGTGAAACTTCTACACTTCGACGAACTTAGCAACACTGCTCAAGGATACTGACCTCTTTTTACGTCGCTGATATGAATAAAAGACAAGTTAAACTTTAACCGATTGCTTTGTTGACACAACGAGCTGTTGACACTTCATTTAAAAAACGACATAAAAAATAACTGCATCGACTCGAGCTGACACACTTGTTTACTTTCAAAATATCGCTTGACAAACGACAGGCCTTCTTTTGATGTTAGATTATAATATTAAAAAAGTGTAGAAAACATTTATGGCCGGAATATGAGTATACGTTCTGTGAATAGCGATGTGATTTCGTTGAAAAGAGTGTGTAACATCCGCTTTCGTAATTATGAGCATGAAGCTGAAGACTCATTGTCGAGTGTTCATTGGAGCTTGATTGACACTTATCTTATTGGTTCAATTTAATGTAAGGCCTGTTACAATAAAGTTGTCACCGCAGCTACTGATATATGATTGGCATGTCAGTTCTGAGAAAGGATGTGTTGGAGGTGTTTAACTTAATTATCACGTTTAAAGATTTTTTTTCTCACAGGAAGCCCAACCAAGGTAAACTTGGTTAACGTTCACACTAGCGACGCAAGCATAAGCATAACGACATACGTAAGCGCAGAAAGTCTTTCATGGCTGTACAGTCCTCAATAGCAGATATTAGAGTTACACCCCATTGCATTCAAACAATAGCCATTGTGCATGAGCTCGAAATTCTAGCACAAAGCATGATGGGAAAGTGAGTTCTTAGGCTTTTTTGGCTCCTCTAAAAATTCATCTGATAATTTTTCCTTCTACATTTTCTATGGAAATAAAAGGATTTCAGCAGACGAAAATAACAGAGTAATTTTTTTCTGATAGTTCCTTTGATTTCCCTGTTACATTTATAAAGAACTCACTTTCCCAGAGTGCTTTGTAAGTTTTGATGCACATTGCCTATTGTTTCGAGTCGAGGCATTTGGGTCAAAAGCACAGTGTATAGAGCTGTTAAGTTGTGACGTATTTCCGGGTCCAACTGCTCACAAAAACGCTAAAATAAAGCGAAAAATGTTCTCAATGAATTAACCTCCACCTGAAACAATAAGAACTTCCAGCTGATCTGAGAAAAAATATTTGCCAATCAATATCGAAAAAAATGGCAAAACTAACGTGTCATCCTTCGGCAGCCCAGCGACTCGGGAAACGGCTATTTCTTTATTTTATTTTACCACTTAATAATGAATACCATGATTATAAATGTATACAAAATATCAAAAGCTTCTTCAGAAAATCTTGATATGTCTAAGATATAAACTTTTATAAGTCAATTTTTGCAGCCTTCATGACACCTTAGTTTTGCAGTGACGTCTTTTCCACGTCACTTTTTCAGATCAGCTGGACAACAAATCCTGTCGTGGAGAAAAAGTAAGAAAAATCTTTACAGCACTGCTTTTCGCTTTGTACCCGAAAATGTTTTTATTTTTTATATACTTTTGACGTCACACTTAAAAGCACTATAGAAACTGACCCAAATTCCACGACTTAGGACGTTCGCGGGCATCGTTTATGCGCAACCTTTCTGCGCATATGGCGTGACAGCGCGCGCGTGACCTATGCTTTTCAAGATCAAACTCCGTCATGCTCGTTGCGAAAACGATTTTGATCGGCTTGAAAACAACTACGGTGACCCCCATTTTTATTTCAGTATTTTATAAAGAATTGCATAAGCTGTCAGTGTTCCAAATTTGAAGGAAAAAATATGGGGAAATCATAATAAAAACCCGTATTTGGAGGAAAACTTCAAAAAATAGGAACCCTTCCCCAAGGATGAAATACGAGACAAACAACAAGTAGGTACAATTCAAATGTATTTCATCATTGCATTATTTTTCTTTTTAGAACATTTTCTTGTTTACTTATATAGAGCTGATAAGTTGTGACGTATTTCCGGGTCCAACTGCTCACAAGAAACCGCTAAAATAAAGCGAAAATGTTCTCAATGATTTAACCTCTACCTGAAACAGTTAGAACTTTGGACAACAAATCCTGTCACGAAGAAAAAGTAAGAAAAATCTTTATAAAACTGCTCTTGGTTTTGGACCCGGAAGTTGTTTTTCTATACGAGTGACATCACACTTAACAGCCCTATCCCTCTCTTTAATGCCAATGCAGTACATCTAGGATGAGAATCGGCTCGTTGAATTAACTCTTAAATTAATATGGATCAAGAGTGAAGCTCGTAAATTACGTTTTGCTGTTTAAAATACTTCGAAATCAAAGCTCTGAAATCTATTTTGAAGCCCTGTTTACCTTATTGATCTTCGATTGATCGTGCAGAAAAAATGCTAGATTGGTTTACACGTAACTCCCAAACCACCACTGTGTCGTACTTTCATCATTCATTGCGCCTCTAAATTTTCGATTCATCACGTAGTCCCCTTCGCAGTAGAACCCAAAATCATTCTCACTAGGTACTGCGTCAGTATTAGCCTTGAACGTGCAGGGAGCGATTTGGCTTTCAAAATGAATCGCCCAAACATTATCTCGCTGCCAGAGGTATGCCTGAGTGTTGTTAGCCTCGTGACCCCGAATATTAATAAACTCCACATCTTTGCACACGCCATCTCCAACATAACTCACGATATTAACACTGGACATTTTGCCGCGCATGTAATCGGTATAATCAATACCGTAAACATTGAAGCCAGCGGTTGCTCTCCAATGTGATGAATGACTGGCAAATCTCTTCAGTCGTGCGATCGACATTCGATAGGCTTCCCAGTTCGGAGAGTCTTCGTTGACTGGCGCGTCGGCTGCGAGGGACCGACGACAAAATATATTGTTTCTTCTGTTCTTCAAAGCATAAGACAAAAATAGTGTCCACACTGATCCAGGCTCTGAGTTCAGATCACAAAAGACTTTGTACGACTGACCCTTCTTCTCTGTTATAGTGTAGATACCGTTGACTCGGACGCCATGTTTGTAATATGCAACACATGAGCTCAATATCTATGAAAACAAATGGAATTTGAATGAAAATAGTATAAAAAGAGTATACCAGTCTTGGTTTTCATTATTTGCAGTTGTTCATGCTTTTGATGGAACAAATTAAATACTAAAAGTCAAGGCAAGGCAAGGCAAGGCAAGGCAAGGCAAGGCAAGGCAAGGCAAGGCAAGGCAAGGCAAGGCAAGGCAAGGCAAGGCAAGGCAAGGCAAGGCAAGGCAAGGCAAGGCAAGGCAAGGCAAGGCAAGGCAAGGCAAGGCAAGGCAAGGCAAGGCAAGGCAAGGCAAGGCAAGGCAAGGCAAGGCAAGGCAAGGCAAGGCAAGGCAAGGCAAGGCAAGGCAAGGCAAGGCAAGGCAAGGCAAGGCAAGGCAAGGCAAGGCAAGGCAAGGCAAGGCAAGTGATAAGCAAGCTTTCTAATATGTATTATCACCGACACTCACCTCACCCTCCACGTCAAAGTAATGGTCGTACTGTCCATCATCCAGGAAGAGATTTCCCTGCGATTTTCTGGTAGCTTTGTTCAGCTCACATACATCACCCTTACCAGGCCCAGGTTGCGACTTGTAGTTGTATGACAGACATTCGTCGTTAGCCTTGCAATGAAAAGCACACTGGAGGGGTGACGTCACTTGTTTCTCTGCTATCACGTGGCCTTTGAGTACCTTGCCTTTGTATTTCCAAATGATTGGGCAGAGAAAAGAGATTTAGAGTTGTTTAATTAAAGGCAGAGAAGCCTATAACTAGATAGTTAAAATCTTGGACAAAACAGTTGAGACTCTTTGTGGGTGGCCATGGTTTTTACTTTCTGCCATCCCTACCTCTCCCCATACCATGTTGTCCTGGGAGTAATGAAACGCCAATTGAAAACTCTGGGAACATGTAACATGATGATGATGAGGGTATTATGTTACTTTAATGACTTTCCCTTAATTTGCATAACCTATTGAATAACTGTTGATTAGTTTTTGCCTACCTTTGGCCAAAGTGAAGACCCCTCGTCTCTCATCTCCAGGGTTTCCTCCTTCCACTAACGTTATGTACGTTGCCAATAGCAACACGACGATGAATGACAGCCTTGTCATTATGTCATTCTGCCAGTACTACTGCGATAGAAACAAAAAGTATAAAACAAAAAGTATAAGTCAAAAAGGAACTAAAAACAGACGAAAAGAAAGAGAAATGTTGGCAACAAAAAAAAAAAAAAAAAAAGAAAGTTTAGAATACGAATTAGCTAGGATGAACTAACTAGCTATTAATTAATCAATATTTTCAAAAAATTCCACTTAGTTTATCATGATACCCTTTTTTTACCTTTTGCATACTAGTCTTTAAATTTGCTAATCTTAGTCACCCCACTTTTCTAATTTTCTAATTTGCATACTAGTCCCCCCCCCCCCCCCCCACACACACACACTTTAAGATGTGCTCCGACGTCCCTGAAAACCTTTTTGACAATGACTGTATATGAAAATAGTATCAAAGATAATCGAAAACTGAATCGAATAATCGAAAATAAGCTTTTAGCATTAACGGTCTTGACACTTAACAACCTGCTTAACTTATGCATTTAATATTGTTTATTTTGTTATCGATCCTATTCGGCGTGCATGTAGTGAGTGTTGCCGGAGGGTTCGCGGTCATCATTCATGGCTCGTGAGAAGTGCAATTTTGAGAAACGCACTGTTGTCAGTTGGTGAATAAAAGATCGTTGGCTAGTTTCTTCATCGTTACCATTACATGCTGGTGATATTAATTCAACAAATGTAAAAGATATGTCTCAACACGGAACGCACGAGATTACACGCAGGTTTATCCATAGATAAACGTGTCAAAATTTAAAACATTTTCGATCATCTATATTTTCCTTCGGTATTCCGGTAATGCAATAACATGGCTGCCATGTTCGCCTTTTCACTCTCTTAACAACGGCTACAAATAATTAATTTTCAAAGGCTACACTAAAAAGATATCTCCGAAGCCAAGTGATTGTGCCTGTCGTTTAGCAAAGCTGTTATGTAGTCCTGCTGAATTATATTATTACCCTCGGGGGGGAATATATTATGCCGCCTTATACTAACGGCAAAAAAAATAAGGCTTAATGGTGCTAATTCTCCGTATTTCTTGATCGGTGACATATAAAGCAACGATATGTTTTTGATAACACAAAAAAAATAAAATAAAAAAAATAAACAATAAAAAATCCTTGGGTTTGTCATGTATGATTATTTGCATACAGTTCGACTTTTTTTATGCGAAGTCGGTCAGAAACAAATTACGAATTCAGAAATAAAAGCATCAAATAAATGACCAACTACTGTGAAATGATAATAGCACTAATGGGTACCACTTAAGAAACGAGAACCAAGCAGAATCGCGATGCAATATGAAGTACTCGAATTATAAGAAATACTATAAAATAGAGTCGCGAATAAAAGAAAAAAGAAGAAGTAAAGCAGAGCTTAGTAATAAATATTATATCGCGCTAATAGACTCTTTGCAGCTTATAATCACGTGGCTGTAACTGGAGGGCAAAAAAACTTATCTCATGATTCAAAACAATTTTCATCAAATTTCTAATACCTTGGGTGAAGCCTTTTTCTAAATGCTGTGATACCCACGCTTTTGATCTTAAGATACTAAGCTTTTTAGAGTTTGTTTGCCTTCCAGTGGAGCCTTCCCCAAGGGACCGTGAGTTCAATCCATTTGCTATTGAAGTGATATATCATCATGTGACTGTTAGCTGCAAAGGGCCTATTCGATGAAATGAGTCGCTTTTTATTTGATAGATTTAGTAATTGACGTTGAGGGTGTTTAATGGGTTGCGAAAAGATCCCTGTTCAATTATCTAATACCAAATAGCCCTACAGTTATGAAAAAAATAAAGAAATGAAAATAGGAAAAAAAATGAAAACAATTTCAAAATTCTAGATATATAAGTATACTGAAATGTTTTCCTGATATGTTAAATACTTTCATTCCACACATGATGTACTTCAACAGGCATGTTTATGTATGACATTTCTCTTAGTTTTATGAGTTTTGTGAAGCACAACTGAACACGAAGAAAAAGTTACGAAACAGAGAACAACAGGATTATCTTTTTCGTTCTCAAATAGCTCACAAGAGCCTTGAAATATGCCTGACGCAGAATCTGACCCACGAGGTTTTTTCAGTAGGTTTTCAGTTCTGTTCTCAAAGGAAGATGTCTTAACGTAGGATAATCCTAACACATGATTTTAGATTGTAAACTAATAATAATAGAGTAATATTCAACTTACCTTCAACAGAAATTCGTTCAACTAACACTGGAGGTATCACTACAACACTAGTAGTACTATCAGGTGTAAGCTTGCTTTAAAACTTTCGATACAGTATCTGAATATTTAGAATCCTACGCGTGCTCTGATTGTCAATTCAACCAGTTGCTATGGAACTAGTATCTGGATCAGTAGCATGAGAGGTGCATTATATAACGCAAGATCTGATTGGCTAACCAGTTTCTATGTAACTAGCATCTGGATCAGTAGCATGAGAGGTGCATTATATAACGCAAGATCTTATGGGCTAACCAGTTGCTATGGAACTAGTATCTGCTGGAACACGTGAATATTTTTCACAAAATCGAGGCTAACCCTGAGCAACAGAGAACTCGAAGCTCGAGTATATTATATCCAGTATTCAAGTTTCGCACAGCCATTTGTTCGCGTTGTCTTCAAATTGAAGACAGCGATTCTGATCCAGATTTCTGGATAACGCAGATCATGTTTCATCCAGGCTCATCAACTGTGGAAAGTTTGACAGGCTAAAGTGAATTGCGCCCTATGGCGAATTCGTGAATTTCTTGCACTGTTTAGAGATTGGGTTCCCTGTGCCCTTCCTCTGCATGTTGACTTACCTACGTAAACAGATTGATATTCGCTCGATTTAAGTGCTCAATCTATTGTCAGCGGTCTCACGCAGCGCATATATAAGAGATGAGGTGGTACCACACATCACACTTCGAGCTTTAAGGCGTTCAAGGCCTGGTGCGCAGTCTGCGGACTCTCTTGCACCCCTACCCCCAGTCACCGTTTTGACTATTGCTTTGGTGATCCCACCCTCCCGCCCCAATAATCGCCATTGCTAATTAGTCAAAACGCGCGACTGCAGATCCCCATTCTCATCTCTTTCAAGAAGGAGAGATCGCTGAGAATAGGTTACTAACTGGTAGGATGGCCGGCCAATCGGCCTTATACTTTCCTTCAGATTTGTACTTTATTTAATTCATTGTTATTTTGTTGAGTTTTGAAGCGAATCCTATAATAAATAACTGATTTGCAAGAGTTTACTCGACGAAAGACGATTTTGATACGGGGGGGGGGGGGTACTCCCTATAATGGACTATACGGGGATGCTCCGCCCTAAAAAGTGTACCTTTTTCAGGCCGCAGGTAAAGAAAAGGGGTGGAAATCTGTGAGTTTTGGTATAAAAAGGTAGTTTTTCTTCAAAAGTATACGAAAGGGGTACCTTTTCAGGCAAAAAAGTATATAAAAGGGGTACCTTTATGCTGAAATTTGGTGTATAAAAGGGTAAGGGGTCGAGAGTCCGGGTTGGGCATCCCCGTATGAAACGACCCGAAGTACCCCCCCCCCCCCCCCCTCCCCGGGCTTTGATAACTTATTTTGCTCACTGTGACTTTCTGACCTTTCTTTATGGAGAATAAATTCCTCCAAAACTTTTGTTTTATATATTATATATTTCTGAAGAACACTTTTTTCCGTCTATAAATTGGTAATTATAAAATATTTGAGATACTACGCGCGCTCTGATTGGCTGACTACCTCGGCTGCGCCTCGTGTTTCTCTACGAATTCTCTCTTGCTCTACAGCTCCCAGCGTGTTTATATCACAGTATATAGACACGCGCGCCGTTTTATATTCCTTAATTATATGTAAAAGTGGTGGTCAGTCAAGACAGGTGGTCAGCCAAGAGAGGTGGTCAGTCAAGACAGGTGGTCAGCCAAGAGAGGTGGTCAGTAAATAATAATAATTTATAAATAATAATTACACTTATAAAGCGCAAATTAGCATGAAATGTTCATCTGCGCTGAATACAAAAATAATAAATCATAGTCATAAACGCTATAAAAAGGCTTTCCTATAAAAATATGTCTTCAAGTGTTCTTTAAAAGTAGCTAATGATGTAATATGCCTAATACTAGATGGTAAAGAGTTCCATTCTACTGGCGCAGCATATGAAAAAGTCCTACCACCAAGAGTAGGTCGAAGCTTAGTCGGTAGAGGTGCTAATAGAAGCTCATTATTAGACCTAAGATTATAACTAGACTGATTTTTGATAGAAATTAGATCAGATAAATAACTAGGAGCAAGACCGTGGATAGCCTTAAAAGCGAAAATAAGTATCTTAAAGCGTATTCTAAATCTCACTGGTAGCCAGTGGAGATCAGCTAAGACAGGAGTAATATGCGAAAAGCGCGGGGTCAAAGACACTAAACGAGCGGCAGTATTCTGTATGCGTTGCAGTTTAGCTATTTGATAACCAGGTAGCCCATAGTATAAGCTATTACAGTAATCTATGCGACAGGTTATGAAAGCATTGACTAGAGTAGCGCAAGAATCAGGAGATAGGAATTTCCTGATCTTTCTAATATTATATAGATAATAAAAAGAAGATTTGCATATGCTTGCTATCTGCTTATCTAAGGATAAGTTAGTGTCAAAAATAGTTCCAAGATTCCTGAAAGAAGATGATGGCTTGATTGAAGAATTGCCAACAGTGAGCTGCTCTATTGATTGCTTGGACACTTGCTGTCGCGTGCCAATGATCATGATCAGTAAAGACAGGTGGTCAGTCAGGACAGGTGGTCCGTCAGGAGAGATGGTCAGTCAAGACAGGTGGCCAATCACGAGAGGTACGTGTTCTTTCCTAAGGTTTTTTTAATTGATTGAATTACACGTAACTCCCAAACCACCACTGTGTCGTACTTTCATCATTCATTGCGCCTCTAAATTTTCGATTCATAACGTTGTCGCCTTCGCAGTAGTAACCAAAATCATTCTCGTTTGATGCTATGTCTCTATTAGCCTTGAACGCGCAGGGAGCGATTTGGCTTTTAATATGAATCGCGAATTTATTATCTCGCTGATAGAGGAATGCCTGAGTGTTGTTAGCCTCGTGACCCCGAATATTAATAAACTCCACATCTTTGCACATGCCATCTCCATCATAACTCACAATATTAACACTGGACATTTTGCCGCGCATGTAATCGGTATAATCAATACCGTAAACATTGAAGCCAGCGGTTGCTCTCCAATGTGATGAATGACTGGCCAATCCCTCCAGTCGTGCGATCGACATTCGATAGGATTCCCAGTTCGGAGAATCTTCGTTAACTGGCGCGTTGGCTGCGAGGGACCGACGACAAAATATATTGTTTCTTCTGTTCTTCAAAGCATAAGACAAAAATAGTGTCCACACTGATCCAGGCTCTGAGTTCAGATCACAAAAGACTTTGTACGACTGACCCTTCTTCTTTGTTATAGTGTAGATACCGTTGACTCGGACACCATGTTTGTAATATGCAACACATGAGCTCAATATCTATGAAAACAAATGCAATTTTATTGGAATTTTTAAAAAGAGTATACCAGTCTTGGTTTTCATTATTTGCAGTTGTTCATGCTTTTGATGGAACAAATTAAATACTAAAAGGCAAGGCAAGGCAAGGCAAGGCAAGGCAAGGCAAGGCAAGGCAAGGCAAGGCAAGGCAAGGCAAGGCAAGGCAAGGCAAGGCAAGGCAAGGCAAGGCAAGGCAAGGCAAGGCAAGGCAAGGCAAGGCAAGGCAAGGCAAGGCAAGGCAAGGCAAGGCGATATAGTACACAAAATATTTCCATGATCAGGAATCGACCGTTGGGTTCCTCTGCTCATAGCCATTGACCACCTTCCTTCAAATGATAAGCAAGCTTTCTAATATGTATTATAACCGACACTCACCTGACCCTCCATTTCAAAGTAATGGTCGTACTGTCCATCATCCAGGTAGAGATTTCCCTTCGATTTTCTGGTAGCTTTATTCAGCTCACATACATCACCCTTACCAGGCCCAGGTTGCGACTTGTAGTTGTATGATAGACATTCGTCGTTAGCCTTGCAATGGAAAGCACACTGGAGGGGTGACGTCACTTGTTTCTCTGCTATCACGTGGCCTTGGAGCACCTTGCCTTTGTATTTCAACATGATAGGGCAGGGAATAGAAGAAAAGAGATTTAGAGTTGTTTAGAAGCAGAGAAGCCTACAACTAGATAGTTAAAATCCTGGACAAAACAGTTTACAATAAAAATGTATGAGAAATATGTCAGGTAGGCAACAGGTTGCCTACCAACATATTTTTCCATATACATTTCTTTGTAAAGGCAGCCAACTTCGGTCGCCCATATCTTCGGCGCTATTCAATAAAACCACTTCAAATTTTCCAATATTACTAATCTTGGTATGCTCTTTTTAAATATCATATTTTAAAAATGCTTTTAGTCACGGTTAGGATATTATTTCGACTTTTCATTTTCTTAATATCGGCCTTTTATTTTATTTAGCACATGGTGAAAACATTTTTTGAAAATTCTTTACTTTTCACAAGGCGTCAAAGTATCCTGGTAAATATTTTTTTCACCGTTATCAATTTATTAGAAGACAATGAAATTTTAGATTTTTAAAGTTAAAATATTATATGAAACACTTTTCTAAGAATTAAATATGTAGATATTTTTGCAAAGGCACGCGAGCCCTCCGAAGTTGGAGTATATTTTGACTCTCTCAAAGGGTCAATTATTGACAAATTCGTTTTTCTCGTTTTTCTCGGAAATGAAGCCATAATTCGACAAATGAAACACACCATGATATATCTCGCATATAGGCCTACCTAATACCAAAATATGAGCGAAATCGAACTTCCGGCTGTTGCCGGCAAATTTTGATTTTGTTCGATTTTTGCTGACATCTTCTCTTTTAATCACTAATAACCCTCAAGTCACTTATAATAAGCCTGATGCATGATGACGTTTTATACCTACACTCACAGAATCCCTTTCGGTAGCTTTTACTCTTATGTTAATTTTCACTATTGTCTTGGTATTCTCAAAGGAGTTTTAACATTTGAATATGAAATACGATTTTGAAAAGGATTGTGGTAGTCATTAGGGTTTGGGTCCATAGACTAGTGCATGTTAACTGTTGATAAATTTTTGCCTATCTTTTGTATGATTTTTGTCTACCTTTGGCCAAAGTGAAGATTCCTCGTCTCTCATCTCCAGGGTTTCCTCCTTCCACTAACGTTATGTACGTTGCCAATAGCAACACAACGATGAATGACAGCCTTGTCATTATGTCATTCTGCCAGTACTACTGCGATAGAAACAAAAAGCCTAAACAAAATAGTCAAAAAGTGTCTAAAAACAGGCAACAAGAAAGTACTGGAAATACGCTGGAAAAACCTGCAGACAAAGTTTGGGGAAATACCATATTGTTGTGACCTTTCGCTGCTTGAATTCACATCACCCAAACTGGATTTCGGGCTTGATTTGGGGGCCGTAAGTTAGAAAACTGTAAATGGTTATTATGTATCCCTCCGTAAATAAAGTTATTGTATTGTATTATTGTATATGCAAAAAGCAACATGCAACAAGCAACATGCAACAAAACCTTCACCAACCTTTTTTTGAAATAGCTGTATATACCATGGCACTTTTACACTACGTACAGTGTCTAGGTCTGTAGACAACAAGAAAACAGATTCAAAGATTACCCTGAATTACCCTCGGGGTAAAGATATTATGCTTCAATTAACGGCCAAAAAAATTGCAAAAGGGCACTCGAACCGTGAACACTTCAAGTTTTTTTTGACATTTTTTTGTCGTCCAATCAGAAGCCAGATTCACAACAAGGCTCTGACATTATATTTAGGTTAGCCTGAGGTTAGCTAACTAAACATAATGTCAGAGTCTAGTTATGAATCTGCTTTCTGAACCGACGATGAAAAAATGTTAAAAAAACTAGAAGTTTTACTAGAAGTACTCATTTTTGATCAAGTTGAAGTTAACTTTATTTATACAGGGTAGCCCGTTCAGCCATAGGCTGGTATCCATAGGGGCCCTGTTCAATAAAACTAAATGTGAATGAAGCAACAAGATAGTTTTACAAGCAAAAAATAGATAACTATCAACGATAAAAAAATCCTTGGCTAACTCATGCATGATTCTTTCAATACAGTTCAACGTTTTTATGCAAAGTCAGTCAGAAACAAATTACAAATTCAGAAATGAAAGCATCGAATAAATTATGACCAACTACTGTGAAACGATAATATAACACTAATGGGTACCAATTAAGAAACGAGAACCAAGCAGAATCGCGATGGAATATGAAGTACTCGGATTATAAGAACTACTAAAATAGACTCGTGAATAAAAAAAGAGAGAAAGAAAGAAAAGAAAAGTAAAACAGAGTCTGGTAATAAATATTATATCGCGCCAGTTCGATGAAATGAGTCGCTTTTTGTTTATTGATATATTTAGTAATAGACGTTCTGAGTCTTAAATGGATTGTGTTTCCAGATATAAACAGAAAACTTCCATATGTTGACAAACAATTTTCTTTCTTTCTTTCTTTCTTTCTTTCTTTCTTTCTTTCTTTCTTTCTTTCTTTCTACGCGATTCCCTTTTTCCAGATATTTTTTGCCTTCAGATTTTCGTTAGTATAGAACAAATTGTTTTTAACTTGTCACTGCGTTTAGTTTCGTCTACCCGAAGCATGGGCGAAAAAAACAGGTTTTGTGAAGCACAACTGAACACGAAGAAAAAGTTACGAAACAGAGAACAACAGGATAATCTTTTTCCGAGTAAATCGTTCTCAAATTGCTCACAAGAGCCTTCAAATATGCCTGACGCAGAATCTGATCCACGAGAATGTTTCTGTTCTGTTCTCAAAAGAAGATGTCTTAGCGTAGGATAATCCTAACACATGATTTTAGATTGAAAATTAATAATAATAGAGTAATATTCAACTTACCTTCAACAGAAATTCGTTCAACTAACACTGGAGGTATCACTACAACACTAGTAGTACTATCAGGTCACAGGGAGCCCACAGCCACTGGTAGAATCAGTAATTAGAATAAAATATATCATGCGTAAATGCACGTACTAGCTCCCGCACGAGCTTGGCGCCTGATTGGTTGCAGTTCAAGTCTGAATAAATTATCAGCTGCTAACGTTGCTAGCGTAGAATATAATGACAAGGGATGAAACTTAAAACGGACCCCTCGAATAAAATTGCTTTAAAAAATTCGTGGAATGTTTTTTAAGCTTTAAAACTCAAAATCCCGATGCTTGGAAAGTTTGTCTAACGTTCTGTGTGGACAGAAAAAATCAGCATGGACTTATGTCTTGAAAAAAAGGCAAAAAATTAAAAGCTTGTTTTCGTTCTATCTGCGCCTCGAGTAAGGGGGGACGGAAGTGAAATGGAGTCTTCTAAATTTGACAGGTAGTCATCAAAATCGATGATTTTACTGCATCTATCACAGGGAGCCCGGCTTTCCTTTGCTGCATTCAATATTCATTATTCTTTACGTAATTGCTTTTTATGGGTTTCCTGTGGTTTAAGATCGGCTAAGCTGTAATCAGATCTTTACTGTAAATTGATAGCCGATTAAATTCAAATCAATAACCGTTGGTAACGTGCTCTTTATGGGTTGCCTGTGTTGTTTGAATGTAACGCACTTTCTATAAAGCATTCAAAAGAAGAGTTCTCTTCTTTTGAATGCTTTACGAAGAGTGCGTTACCAACAATTTAATCGGCTATCAATTTACAGTACAGATCTGATTACAGCTTGTGTAACCGTCAACCGTAATCCAATCCCAAACCACAGGAAACCCATAAAAAGCAATTACGTAAAGAAAAATGAATATTGAATGCGGCAAAGGAAAGCCGGGCTCCCTGTGCATCTATAATAACTTTTTTCTGTATCTATAATAACTTGAAGGAATTTCATTGTTACTACTATCTTCCAAAGCTTTAAACGGAAGACGCTCATTTCCGGTGCTAGTGGTCATTTCCGCTTCCGTCCCCCCTTACTCAAGGCGCAGATAAAACGAAAAATTCTTGAAGTTTCATCCCTTGTCATTATATTCTACGCTAGCAACGTTAGCAGCTGATAATTTATTCAGACTTGAACTGCAACCAATCAGGCGCCAAGCTCGTGCGGGAGCTAGCACGGGCATTTACGCATGATAGATTTTATTCTAATCACTGATTCTACCAGTGGCTGTGGGCTCCCTGTGATCAGGTGTAAGCTTGCTTTAAAACTTTCGTATCGGAATATTTAGAATCCTACGCGTGCTCTGATTGGTCCAACAGTTGCTATGTAACTAGCTCCTGGATCAGTAGCATGAGAGGTGCATTATATAACGCAAGATCTGATTGGTCAAACAGTTACTATGTAACTAGCATCTGGATCAGTAGCATGAGAGGTGCATTATATAACCCTGGGTGCCAGAGGTCATCTCGCTCTGTGGGAAGACGGCGCCGCATACGCCAAAGAGCGTGAGGACGAAGGCCGATCGCGAGAGAACCTCGGTTTTCTCGCGGCAACGAATCCCACAACACGACCGAGAAGCACTGGAGCTAGAGAGTCTCTGGAAACTAAAAGCTTGGCAAATCTCAATAAGAAATATACGGTTTGAACAAATGTCTCATCAGTCTCTGTTCCTCTTCACGGGGGCTAAAACTGTCAGATTAAATCACTTATGTCAGCAAAGCTAATGGTGCGCAATAAGTCCAAAGTCCAAAGTCCAAAACTTTCCATTCCGGATTTTAGCACTAAAGCGAGTAGCCGCTACTTACCAGGTGATCTGACTAGGCGCGCAAAGCATGATTTCCTGATCTGAAAAAAGAATCAATCCCATTATCCACCGCACGCTCAATTCACTTGAGTTTCATGGCGGCCATCTTGAAAATAAGCTAAATATGAGCGACTTTCTCGGCAATAAATATTTTCTTGTTGAAAACGAGACACTATAAATAACAGATAAAAGGATTTTCTTAAGGTTTAAAGCATCCTGGAGATTGCCAAGGACCAAAGAGCAGCGTAAGATGTGGAAATTTTAGTCAAAAGAATTGAAGACTCGAAGACTCGCTTGTTCGTTTTATGATACTTCACAACTCGTAAATAAAAACCGTACGCGCGCACTTTCCATGAAGTAATCTCTCGCCCATAACTTTACTACTGCGACGTGATAATGATTATTCAGTGAGGATGTACAGCGAGGTATTCTATATTCCAGTCTTTATTTGCATTTCTTTCTGTAACTAAAAATATAAATAAAATTGAAAATATGGAATAGGAAATAAAGGGTTACGAGAAAACAAAAATAATACTCAAGGGAATAGGTCTTTCCCAAGATACGGCCAGAAGCACCAAGCAAAGCCTTGGTTTGGGTAAATATTATCGGGGATATAATTATCGTGACTATCTCACACTTGCCGACGTAGATTTTATTGGATGATTGAACATAACGCAAGGCTAGATCGCTAATTAAACAATAAATCAATAGATTTATTAGCACCTTGGAATCTTTGATTGCTCTGTCATCCGATAAGGAAAAGGCTCCTGGTAAGTACAATCAGTTTCTTGAACATTTGACTGTATCTTGGGAAAGGTCTATAACATTACGCTCATAGTTATAAGATCCTATGGACTCTGGATTCCAAAATTTTGGGTTCCGGATACTAATAGGCAATGTGCATCAAAGCTCACAAAGCACTCTGGGAAAATGAGTTCTTTAACAAAGAAAAAAATACTCTGTTATTTTCGTCTGCTGAAATTCTTTTATTTCCGTAGAAAATGTTGAAGGAAAAATTGTCAATTTTTAGAGTAGCCAAAAAGGCGTAAGAACTCACTTTCCCATCATGCTTTGTGCTATAATTTCGCGCTCAAGCTCATTTCGGCTATTGCCTAATGGTTACGTATTGAAACCGGTCTTTAGCTAGCTGTAGATTACTGCAACTCTTCCGGTGTCAAGACCCCGTTCCTTTCCCCCAAGCAGAAATCGTCCTTCTTTTGAGCTGGCTTTGGCGGATAATATGGCAGGAATGGTAGATACTTGGCGATGTTGTACTTGCTCAAGCGATTCAAACCAAAGGGCAGGTCGTACACGTGGACGGAAGCCAGACTAGACACTACTTCTCCTTTTTCATCGTAGGATTCTTCTTGCTTGCGCCATACCAGAAGGCCGCGCTCTTCTGGGGTTCCTGGGATGAGATTGTCAAGAATCAAAGCGATGACCCCTCCAACTGCCATGCTGGTCTTGAACAGGACGGTGACAATCTGGTCGATTTCGTCAACACCTATTCAGAGTTTAGTAGTTAATGTACTGGCGATAAATATAGTTTTTGGGGACGAGGTCAAAACAATGGTCCCAGCATTAGCTGGTATAAAGAATTGATTTCATTGGTACCAGTTGGTACCAGGAAGTAGAGGGCAGTACCAGGAAATACCCCCTTCCACATGGGTTCTAACAAGCGCACTGTGACATCAGTATCATGTTTAGTCTGGGTGTTTCTAGTGGGCAACAGTGTCGTAGCGAGGGGGGGGGGGGGGGGGGGCAGTTGCCGCCCTAAAATTTTCGGATCGAGCCTTTTTTTTCTATGATGTATGATGTCAATGCCACTGGCGTAGGGAGGGGGCGACTATGTGCCCCCCCCCCCCAATTTTTGCCGTTATTGGTTTTTATTCTAGGTACCCCCCAGATCCTGGGTCCTCGCTACGCCACTGGTGGGCATATGGCTACCCCTGAGTAAATAAGGGTATAAAAAAAGAACACAGCGGTGTTTTTCGAATAAACAGTTTTTGAATAAGTCAAATACCGCTGTATTCCTTGATTACAGACTCATTTTCTCAGGATTAACCTCATTTCAGCATCAGAATATTCATATTCCAACAAGTATAAAGAATTTACAACTTCAACAATACAAACACATAGAAATTCCACGGACCTTCACTGGAATGCATGAATATTTAAGATAATTCCATACGAAACTGAGGCTAACCCTGGGCAACAGAGAACTCGAAATTACATCATTTTCGGAAAAGAAGTATTTCCTCACCCGTGTCGATGGCACCAGGATGTCCGTTCATGTAGTGAGGAAGGGCTAGCCCCATCATTAGTGCGAACCCAACGATGAATATGTTCCTGGATGAATTCATGTCAACGTACTGAAGGTTCGAGATCCCGACGCATGCGATCATCCCGAACATAGTCAGGAACAACCCTCCAACGATTGGATCAGGAATGGTTGTAAAGAGAGCTCCTATTTTACCAACAGCACCAACCACCAGCATGACTAGACCCCCATACTGGATCACACGTAGGCTACCGACCTTCGGGAAGCGCAAAAACCAAACTTCAATTTTATTGAACTTTGAACAATCTCTGAATGGGTTGATCAAAGTCAGGGCACAGTTAACTAACAGATTGAATCCTGAAACAACCTCTGGGCTGATCAAGGTCTAGGCACGGCTAACTCACAGATCGAACCCTGAAACAACCTCTGGGCTGATCTAAGTCAGGGCATGGCTAACTCACAGATCAAACCTTGAAACAACCTCACTCGGGGTTGATCCAAATCAGGGCACGGCTAACCCACATATTAGATTTAAATTTAGCGCCTTAGATTCTGCGTAGGGGGGGGGGGGGGGGGGGGGGGGGAGAACCGGAGAACCTCTTCTTCCGCAAAAATCAAGAACTGAATCCAAGTTGGATTCAACGAAAGAAGATCCACTTTGTAGAATGACCTTTAAACCAAGTTTTGGGTTACCTTTGTTATTCCAACAGCTCCTATATTCTCGCTGTAAGACGTAGTTGCAGTACCGGTACCAAAGACCCCAGTCAACAAACACCCGATACCCTCCATGCCGATACCACGATTGATGGCATGCTTGGGTGGAGGGGGCGCGCCAGAAAGTCTTGCGCAGGCGTAGTAATCACCTACAGACTCGATGATTGACGCTAAGACACCAGCCAACATCCCGAAGACCCCCGCGGCACTAACTGTTGGAGTACCCCACTGACCTGTCATAAATGAGGCGATGTTATGGGTGGTTATTAGGGATCGAGAAGTGCTGGACTTTTGGTGGTAACTCGCGTTTTTAACCTAATTTCAAAATTGTTTGAATCCATTTATCTTATCGATTAGTAGGTTTATACTAAAACAATTAGATCATTAGAGCGCTTGCACATGGCGTCACAGCCGCCACATTAGTGTTCCTTTAACAATAACTCTATCATTAGATTCTTTTGCTAGGTACACCAATATGGCGGACAGATGAATGGACAGACAGACAGATGGACGGACGGACAGAAAGCTGACAAACAGACAAACAGACAAACAGACAGACAAACAGACAAACAGACAAACAGACAAACAGACAAACAGACAAACAGACAAACAGACAAACAGACAAACAGACAAACAGACAAACAGACAAACAGACAAACAGACAAACAGACAAACAGACAAACAGACAAACAGACAAACAGACAAACAGACAAACAGACAAACAGACAAACAGACAAACAGACAAACAGACAAACAGACAAACAGACAAACAGACAAACAGACAAACAGACAAACAGACAAACAGACAAACAGACAAACAGACAAACAGACAAACAGACAAACAGACAAACAGACAAACAGACAAACAGACAAACAGACAAACAGACAAACAGACAAACAGACAAACAGACAAACAGACAAACAGACAAACAGACAAACAGACAAACAGACAAACAGACAAACAGACAAACAGACAAACAGACAAACAGACAAACAGACAAACAGACAAACAGACAAACAGACAAACAGACAAACAGACAAACAGACAAACAGACAAACAGACAAACAGACAAACAGACAAACAGACAAACAGACAAACAGACAAACAGACAAACAGACAAACAGACAAACAGACAAACAGACAAACAGACAAACAGACAAACAGACAAACAGACAAACAGACAAACAGACAAACAGACAAACAGACAAACAGACAAACAGACAAACAGACAAACAGACAAACAGACAAACAGACAAACAGACAAACAGACAAACAGACAAACAGACGGACGGATGGATGGACGAATACACAGATAGACCTACCAGGGTAGGGGAATCTAAACCATTTTGCTTCTCGAAGAACGATGGTTCTTGCATCAGTTCTTGCTTTGTAGTTTGGATTTGTTGGATCTGAAGGGAATCCACCTGCTGCTGTAATGATTGCACAGATACACCAGGACACCGTGATGGCAAGAATGATCTGCAACCAGACACATATTTATCGCTCATGTGGTCATGTATGCCAGGTTTGATGACAATTGCTGAGTTTCAATCAGCTGATAAAAGTCTTTGAATCTCATGATCTGCTCCAAATGGTGGTCAAACACTGACCACCATGTGTTGTCATCCAGGAAGAATTCTATTGAAAACTTGTGATTCAGCTGATGAACCTTCCGCACGAGACAGGAAATGACGTCAAGTGAAACCCAGCAATTGCTTGCTTTCATAATAGCATTCTTTCTGGATGACAGCACATGGGGGTCAGTGTTTGACTATTTTCTATACATCGGTTCACTGGTCGTGTAATATCCTCTTTATACTTACTGGAAACAGCTTGAAAATTGGTTGTTTTTTGATGCAAAATCCAACGTTTTTCTGGTAGGACGGCATAGGCACCAACACATTGCACAACAGTTGCGAAAAAATGACGATTAACGCCACCGTCCTGAAAACAAAACATCAAATCAGTAATTACACTGATAAGATTCCAAAGATTCTTTTACCTTGCGTATAATGTGTCTTCTCATTTCAGACCACCTGTCATTCCTTAGAGTATCATTTCTTTGTATAATGATTGCGCATGAATAAACTCAAACAATGAAATTTGTTTTTTTTTATTTAAACATATTTTTACTCTGTGTTCTCTCCAATGAATCTTATTTTCAAGAAAAAGACACATGGTCTAAAATTGGGAAAACATTACGCTCAAGGAAAAGAGATTGTCTATTGAGAGGAATATCCATCCCACTAATATGTTTAATTCTAAGTTGCCCAAGCTATCCGCTATATTAGAATGTTTTCAAACAACTTACATCATGGAAATCCCCCAGTGATTTCCTGCAATTAAAAGTATAAAATAGAATATAATAATCTAAAAATATCTGTCATGTATATATTTTCATTACTCAGTGCTGATGGCAGCCAACAAACCCTCTTAATCATAGCTATATATTCTTGTCATTGACATTCTTCAGAATAACTAATCATTTCTTACAGTCTGCCTGTTTGTGTACACTAGTACGAGGAGCTCAGAATTGCATTGCTTGGTTTTAATTTCCTCTCCCTGTTCATGGATGTTAAGAAAATTTGGCGGTCGCAAGTGGACGACTTGTTTCCCTTGCAAGGATTCGATTTCCGTTTCGCGCCAAAAATGTCGCCAATCTCGGTTTATTGTCTGTTTGATATAATTTATTCACCGACGGAAAAACCCGTCGGTAAATTTGGCGCGAAGCAGAGATGAAAAGTCTTCAGTCCCGCCAGCAAAAAAGAAAAAAGAAAAAAGAAAAAAAAAAAGAAAGGGACGGAGGACTTTTGGAAAGTCTAGGTTTCAATTAGCTGATAAAAGTCTTTGAATCTCATTATCTGCTCCAAATGGTGGTCAAACACTGACCACCATGTGCTGTCAGCCAGAAAGAATTCAATTGAAAACTTGTGATTCAGCTGATGAACATTCCACACGGGACAGGAAATGACGTCAAGTGAAACCCAGTAATGGACTACTTCGACGATACGGCGGCCATCTTGGCAGGATTTAAACAAAGCTTTCTTACAGTAATTGTGTTGATAAACATTACAGTTTACTACAAGACAATTTGACAAGAGATGAATAAAGAAGATGGACATAAAAGAAAGAAAAATAAATAAATGAAACCATCTATATTATCAGTCGTCTTTGTTTTTTTGCCCATAGGCGCATTATAATGCCTTTCGATTCAAGATGGCTGCCATATCGTCGAATTAGTCCATTGAAAATTCCACAAGTAGCGCGGGTCAGTAATTTCAATCATAAATACCTGCATGTTCTGCAGCAACATGAAACAAAGAAATACCAATGAGCGTAACAGTAGGAGTCACTGTGATTGGTCCGATAAACCTCATGAGAAAACCAATCACACCAGAGAACCCGATGACTATTTGGAACACTGAGGACGCCATGATGGCACCTTGGATCTGCGGGAAAACATTCAGATAGTGAACATTTTGGAAAATCAAGGGTTGTGTAGCAGTATATGAGTAGTGCACTTGCACCTCGCCTTTGGGGTCTCGGGTTCGATTCCTGGACTCGATATCATATGTGAGTAGAGACTTTTAGGTCTTTCCCTTGATTTGAGGGTTTTTCCCTTGATTTGAGGGTTTTTCCCTTGATTTGAGGGTTTTTCCCTTGATTTGCGGGTTTTCCCCTTGATTTGAGGGTTTTTCCCCAGGTTCTTCATATGTCCTCCCTCTGTAAAACATAACATGCTAAATTCCATTTCGATTTGTGAGTTAGCCATGCCCTGTCTTGGATAAGCCAAGCGCCGGTTGTTCCAGGGTTATTTAGAATAAATTACCAAACAAACAACTGTCAGCATGCTCAAGCCCCTTTCATTCCAAGTTGTATCTTACCTCTCGCATCCGTAGCTGCCATATCTCTTCACTGTCAATTGCCGTTCCGTTCAAAGTTGAGTTCGTGCCTAAAATATATCATTTCAATATTAAACTGCAGTGATGAAAAGAATAGATTTAAAAAAAATCTTAACAGATATTTCAATTGGCTAAAACCTCGGTTTTCTATCCAATTTAATGATAGTAAGGATGAATCTCCCAGTTGACACTCAAAAAACAGGCTTAAATCACTGCAAAAACCTTTCAAATTTTACCGATAACACTTCTGCTAAAGCATTTACCGCCCTGCTTCGATCTGATTGGTTAGGAGAATGTCTTACGACTGCTGTCAGCCAATCAGATCTTAAGGAAACCATTCCAAAGCGCGTGCGTTTGATGTTTTCTTGTTTTGTATGTATAACAACTTTATTTTTGAATGAAAATGTTGTATTAAAATTCTAACTTTTGATATTGAAGACTTTGTATAATTTTAATTATAATGATAATGACATGAGTTTTGTCGTGCATATTATTTATTTGTGGCCCTTGTATAGCATCGTTTGCACCTTCGCTGCGCTCGGGCGCAAAATTGATGCTACTCGGGCCACAAATAAACAATATGCCCTCCAAAAGTCATGTTATTGTCCTACTCACATACCTTCCAGTATTGTGGTCGGGCATTTCCATTTCGGAAGAGACAAGATTGCAAACATTGGTGCAAAGAATGAGAATGTTCCTCCCTGGATGATGGGCAGTCTGATACACAACGTGAATATAACATTAGAATTAGAGATTGACCATGATGTTTACAATACCAACAGGCTGTACGATTCTTGATTCCCAAGGGACACAGAGATCCCGCAAACTAAGAATATTATCCCTTTTAGCAATGATAGGCAGCTGATCTGAGAGAAAATATTAATCAATTGAATATCAGAATCGAGAAAATTTGCAAAACTGAGGTGTCATCCTTTAGTAGCCCAGCGACTCGGGAAACGGTCATTTCTTTATTTTATTTTCTCAATCAATAATGAATGTATTGTAGTAAATGTATACAAAATATTAAAAACCTGTCCTCAAACTCTAGATCATCTCAAATATAAACTTTTATAAGTCAATTTTCGCATGCTCCATGACACCTCAGTTTGGCAGTGACGTCATTTCTACGTCACTATTTCAGATCAGCTGGAGGGACATGTGAATAATTGTCCAAGGTGTTAAAAAAGGTGTCTATCATTACAAAGTCACCTTAGAGGCGCATCCAGGGGAGGGGTGCAGGGGGTGCGCACCCCCCCCCCCCCCCCTCGGAGCAACTTTGTCCCGATATTTTGAAGATACCCAACACGAAATAATGTTTTCTTTCTTTGATTCTGAGGGTTGCACCCCCTGGGCTGACTTTGTGCCCTGCACTCCTCACTGAACAAAATCCTGGATCCGTCCCTGTCATGTCTCGCTTCGATGCAAAGGCCCGACTACCTTTCAAGATGGCGCAGGGAACTGTGAAGGGGACTACAGCAAAAACCCGCATATAAGAACCTAGTGATTTAGAACCTGTTAGGCTAAGAATTTCCATTTATACAAACAGTAGACTGCACCAACATTCTATCAGAAACAAGTACCTTTTCTTCCTAATGAAAAAAGGATCCTTTTTATGATCCAACATATCCTGATTTCCCAGTAAACACCAATCATATAAGAACCTGTCTAGGCTAACCAGGAAAAATGCAGGTTCTTATATGTGGGTTTTTACTGTATTAAGAATATAGAAAAGGCAAAGTTGAGTCTGCTAACCTCACTCCAAAAGTAGATTGCAGAATAGTAGCAATACCAGAGACAAAGAACAAGGTACTCAAAACCTCAGCAATAACAAGAGGATTGTTGGCGAAACACATGGCACTGCTGATGATGAAGGGCTGAGAGAGAGTACCACCGACCATTGTCATGTAGTGCTGAAAAAATTATAAATTATAATCATAAAAGTAACTGTTATAAATCTCGCTTTCTGATTGGTTGGGGGCGCGTGATTTATGAGAGCCAATGTTTTGCCCTTTAAATTGACCTTTAAGATTCTTTGTTTGAGTGGTATCCATATTCATGTATCTTCTCATGCGCAACCGTTAAACAATGAAATGATACTCTAGGGAATGACACGTGGTCTGAAATGGGACAACATTACACCCAAGCCGAAAAGGTCTATTGAGCTGGATTCCGAAGTGCTGCAAGGGGTCATTGATGTTGGTTGTCTGACCATCATGCATCATACCTTGCACAACATCTTACAGTAAATGGTAAGGGTTTATAATAACACTCACCTGGAATCCTAATGTAATGCACACGTACCAAGGAGGATTTTCATCCACTGCATAAGCCAGCCCAAGATTCTTTCTTCGTATCTTCGCCTTTTCTTTTTCACTTAGTTCTTTTTCCGTTTGCTGTTTTCCCGTTTCTGCAACATCTTTCAATGCGCTTACCTAACACCGTAGACAAGATTATTAAAATATTTGGTGGCTAAGGCCCTGCAGATTAGGCCTTTCTTAATATTTATGCATGGAATTCTTACCCTCGCGTTCATGCAGCTTTTGCCATATTTAATGTATTCGCATACTTCTCTGTACATGCTCCTTCCTGCCAAACGAGCTCTTACACCGGTCTTAGTACGTTGGCAAAACCAGTCAGCTTCGCATCAAAACGGGTCGGTTTAACTCGGTTAAACGTACAAACCGCCCGCGCAAAGAAACATGCGAATACCGGCATTAAATGGGGTCAGAGCTACATGAACGCGAAGTTAAGGATTTCATGCACAAATATTCAAAAAAGGTCTATTCAAAGAAAGAAAACTGGATATAAACACTGAAAAATGAAGGATCGACTGTATAGACACAGTAGAAAAAAACATTTTTTACCTCTCGTCATAAGAACAGCTATACGTTTTAAGCTCAATATTTTGTAATCCTGCTCTTTTTGGGCCAAAGGATCTTAGGAATCCTCTGTACGGTAAAGCAACGAATAATAACACCAACGGCGAATGCCAGACAGTGTACTATTACCGCTCAGCTTGAAACTATCTGACTCGCATTCAGAAGCCAGCCGATTGGTCGATGTTATACTACGTGAAACTATTATGAGGCCCATAAGGGCAGGAAACCAAAAATATCATGTCGGTTAAGTGACAAGCACACTACGAATTGATAAAACATTCCTTCCTTCCTTCCTTCCTTCCTTCCTTCCTTCCTTCAATTATCCATCCATCCATCCATCCATCCATCCATCCATCCATCCATCCATCCATCCATCCATCCATCCATCCATCCATCCATCCATCCATCCATCCATCCATCCATTCATTCGTTCGTTAGTTCCTTCGTTCATTCATTCATTCATTCATTTGATTAATAAAAAAGTATGAAGTTGTGAATGAATGAATTAATGAATTAATGAATGAATGAACGAACGAACGAACGAACGAATGAATGAATGGATGGATGGACGAATGAATATAAATGAATGAATGAATGAATGAATAAATAAATGGATGGATGAACGAACGAACGAATGAATGAAATGAATGAATGAATGATCGACTGACTGAATAAATGACCGAATTAACTAATGAAACGAAAAGATAAAGTAAGCAGTAACAAGCAGTTACATCGGTGCTAAAATACCTTGGTCAACGAGACGGATGTTGATGGATTCTGCGCGTCATTCCCGACAGGCGAATAAACTGCAAAAAAATATTGATTAAAACTTATTATTAACTATTAGTATTATTTCAGACTTGAATATAGAGTATTGCATGCTGGGATTGGTCGAGCAACCAGTGATTATGAGACAATATTCACAGCTCAAGTGGTGATTATGAGGTTTGACAAAGTTTGCCAGAGGAGAAGTAATAGACCCCTGGCAGCACGTCGGAATGCAGCTCAGTTTAGAGGACAAAACAATAGGTTCCAATTCTCAGGAGATTGAAATTCTTTTGTTTTGTCCTCCAAATTGAGCTGCTTTGACGTCACGTGAAAAGGGTGTATACTAAAACGTATAGTTTTAATCGTGAAAGACTTCAAGTTACTAATAATAAATCGTTCATTGTTTAATTATCACTCTAATCTTGTGTTATTGTTTGATCATCTAATAAAATCTACGTTGGCAAGTGTGAGATAGTCACCATACTTATATCCCCGATAATCAGTATCCACTGACCGAGGCTTTGGCAAATACATCTACATACATACATGTGTTTTAACTCTTCTTCTTTACAGAAGATGGAGTGACTTAATACGTCTATCTAAAAGTTCCTATTTCAAAAGTTCCTTTTTACAGCAGCTTTCAATAGCTGGTCCTTAGTAAAATTTGACTCATTTTCAACCACCTGTTCTAACAGTGACAGTCTGGGTCTATTATAATTAGTTTGGGCGCCAAAATATGAGGATTATCTCTAGCGCCTAGCGCGGTATGAATTAGCCCAAAACTTAGTAAAACCTTACGGGGGAGAGTAGAGTCGGGGAAGGACAGTTTTTAACTTGATGTGTTGATGATGAGATACACGGTTTTCCCATTTCAGGCCACGTGTCATTCACTAGAGTATCATTTCTTTGTTTAACGGTTGTGCATGAGAAGACACATGAATATGGATACAACTCAAACAAAGAATCTTATTCTCAAGAGAATGACGCGTGGTCTGAAATGGGAAAATATTACTTTTCAAGGTCTCATTCTTCAATATTAGACAGTAAGCAGTTAGATTTTAAATGTGATTCTATCCCTTCGAAACTTTTGGTTTTTTCTGAAGAGTGGCATGGTTCTTAAATTTTAGCTAAATCACACAGCGAGTTAATTTTGGAATTCGGAAAATCTCATGCTATCGATTCTATTGAACGAAATCCCAGTGACATCAGAATTTATTTTCTCCATCACAAAACTCAAAGTTTCCCCCTTCTTTGACCCCTCTTAGTCAAATATGACAATCATTTGGGCTCCTATATACAAAAAACGTCTCACGTACGATCGATTCAGTAATTTTTTTTTCAAATATGATTGTCTTAAACAAAACTATATTAGCATTTCTTTAATTCCTGGTTCAACTCTACTGTAAAGTATGTGCAAAGTTTCAGCTTTAAAAAAAATATTCTTGAATAATATGCCGGAGAACCAATGATATCAATGATAAATGTAGAGTTAGTAAAGGCTCTATTCACGATCGTAGCTTTAAAAATTACTGAAAAAAGTCTATCAAATACATTCATTTCACAGTATGGTACGATCATATACACATTTCATACATTCAATCTATTTTACGCAGAGGAAAAATATGTTTAAATAAAAAAAAAATTTATGATGCTAAAAAAATTTGGCTCAGAGACACCAAAAGTGGCGTTTGTAGTTCTACTTTTGATTGTATTTCCTTAAAACTACTGATGTGAAAACTGAGTAATTCTTGAAGTTCATCGAGATTTATTACATGCAATAAATTATATCATAGTTCCACAATAGAATAGAATGAATGATCATGAGTTATGGATTGTAAATCACAGTCACAAGTTCACCGTCCACTCATACTATAAGATGATCAAAACTCCTACCTTCTACTGAAATGTCAAGACAATTCGTCATTGATGCCACCACTTCGATCACAAAAAATACGGTAAAAAAAAACAACTCAAAAACAAAACACAGATCATAAAACCTTAATCACATAACGATTCTTTGAAATAAAAAGTTGAACCCCAAAAATGTTTCAAAATACGATATGGAGGGCATATTGATATAATATAATGAAAATAGAAGTATCAAAGTATCAAATACTCATTAAAATTGTAATTACAAGAAGAAGAAAAAAGAAGAAAAAAACATGTAGGTCTGTCATTCAATGTTGTCATACCTTGAGGACTATATGGCAGAGAGCAGCTGTCCTCCATTTTCTATTGGGCGCTTCTGACAGTGTTAACAAACTATTGACCAGAGATAACATTTACTTACTACTCTTTTATCTGAAATTATCCCTAATTTTCCCGCATGATTTTTTAATTTGGTCTAACATTAACTAAAGCATTACTAGTAGGCGCGCCAAAATATGACCCCTTCGACCTCAGTGAAAACTTTAGCTACTACAACAGACGTTCGCTTTCAATCAGCTGATAAAAGTCTTTGAATTTCATTATCTGCTAGCTCCAAATGATGATCAAACACTGAATAAATCTTATTACCAGCCTTCAGACTGGAAAGATGGCCCAGTTAGACTTTTAAATCATTTTAGAATTCGTTTTTTTAAAAACAATATGACGAGAAGCTAAAATATATTTATTTTTTACATGAAAAATTACCAAAAAAGGACCAGCTAATCTGGCTTGTCTCACCCCGAAGGAATTAGCCAATCAGCGAACATTTTGTTCGTAGCTCAATGTTTCCTAATTCCAGGTTTTCGGCTCGATTTATAACAGCTTTTACTCGAAAATAAAGAAAATAAAACTCGTCGGTGCAAAGAATCGCCAAATGAATTTTACAAAAAGCATATATTTCGTTTTTGATGGAAGATATTTCATTTTGAGAAGAGATAATAAAAACACTTGGAAATGTTCGCTGTGACGAACAATGCTTTGCGCGCCTAGATTCTAGATCACCTGGGACTTGCTGGGTTTTCATAAGGTGCGTGGGAACTCCGTGCGCATAATTTATGCTAAACATCAACACAGTTTGTTTTTACGAAGGTGGTCAAAACTGTGGCCCTCGTTGATGCATGATTGAATTGGAATTTAGAAGTTGATTTTTGCGGAGGGAGGAAAATCGGAGAACACGGAGAAAAACCCTCGAAGCACAGGAGAGAACCAACTAGAAACTCTACTTACATAAGGTCAAAATGATGGTATTGGATAGTTTTGCTTTCTGATGAATTAAATCCCATTTTAAATTGAAATTCCTTTCGCTGGAATGTAACTTAATACAAGGAGGAAACCACCCTTAGGAGACAAATATCTAAGATGGGCGGGATTTAAGCAAGGGCTGCCAGGAGACAAATATCTAAGATGGGCAGGAAGCAAGGGTTGCCAGCTTACGTAGCAGTAGGACCTAGGGCAATTAATTCCGCTCTCTGGGGTATCGCGTTTGATTGCTCAAGTTTCAGGTTAGAAATACCCCAGGCACTGACAAGGAATTTTAAATTTGGTTTTTTTTTTTATGAAAAAAGGTTTACAACGAGAGATCTTGAAAACCCTTGTTGTCAACCTATACTCAGAACTGGACTATTGACAGAATGCCAGTATGGCCGCCACTTCATTATCATAATTTTTTAAATTCATATTTTAGTTGACCGCTACATTAAAATTATAGATTAGAATGACATCAACAAAGCTAGAAAGTTTGAGACAAAAAATATTAAATTCTTGAGAAGTTATGAGAATTTTAGCTAATTTTAAAAACACCCCATGCAATTAACGAGGCTAGCAAGGAAACAGATCACTGAACACTTACAAATCTCTGTAATTTTGATTCCAAATAGCTTCACTTGAATTAAATTTATAGCAATGAAACTTTCCAAAAATACATATTTCTGTTTGCTCTTTCTGATGGTGGTGCTTATTTTTTAAGATTAGGTTTTTATTTCTAAAAGTCAATGGCGGCTATACTGGCATTCAGTCTATGATCCAACGTTTTTGCTATAATAGAGCGAACTCGTATATCACACTTTTCCATGCTAATGAGTTCTGCTGATATTCAAATGATCTGTATGGAGCTCAAACAACGGAAATAAATAGAGGATATTACATGGCCGCGCGGAGATACGAATGTTATCTTTGAGTGTTGAAAAGATCTCTCACGAGTGAGCGCAGCAAACGAGTTAGAGATTTTCAACACGAGAAGATAAAATTCGTATCTCCAAGCGCCCATGTAATATTCTGTTTATTTTATAATTATCAATGAAAAATAAAAGAAAGCTTTTTCGAGATTTTTTCTAGTATGTAACCTTAGTGATGATATTTTCACATGTGAAAATAACATGTTATAACATGTTATAACATGTTATCAAATTTTTGAAATAAAGAAATATAGGTATTTCATTGATAATCATATAATAATAAAAAATAATTCGCCGTACGTGCAAGAACAAGACTAAAAACTGTACAAGTGTAAAACGTAATGGAAAGTAAAGAATTGTATTCTCATTATACAAAGTCAGATATCCTCGCAGGAATCTAACAAACATAACAGTTAAGAGATTTTTTGAGGAATCGAAGATTAAGACTTGTTTTGTTGGCATACATTTCTACGAGATTTAGGGTTTGGGAATGATTTAGTTCAAGTATTAAAACGCATTTGCAAGGATATATCTGGTTCGTGCTACTAGTATTCCACCTAGCTCATTTGAGTATTAGCAGAACTCATTAGCACTGTAGAAGTGCGATATACGAATTCGCTCTAATATGTCAGATATATATCGTATCGTGATACATATTTATCGAATAGTAAATGTCCTGCACAGAATGGTAATTGATAAAAGTAACGATATAGATTAAAAACACGCTGGATGTCAAAAGAATTTCATAACGCGCACTAAAAAGAATGGAATAATGGAAATAAATGAAATGAAATAAAAGTCCTGTTTTAGTTCACTTGGTTGCAATGTTTCTTGGTTGCATTTAAGATTTCTTCGCGTGAAAAATGATCTATTTATTTTCTGTACAAGGGAATACCAATGCCAATCTGGACGATAAAATATTCAATTTCTCGGATTGCTATCAGGAA
The DNA here is from genome assembly GCA_964019055.1 of Anthopleura xanthogrammica. Classification (NCBI taxonomy): domain Eukaryota; kingdom Metazoa; phylum Cnidaria; class Anthozoa; order Actiniaria; family Actiniidae; genus Anthopleura; species Anthopleura xanthogrammica. The sequence continues at coordinate 24,002,055 of OZ025206.1, read as the reverse complement.
ACGAAAATGCGAATCATCTTTCCTTGGGCAAAGGACGTCCTCACGGATCACACAGTAAGGCGCGTTTCACATTTTGAAAATGAGTGGTGATCAATATATGGCAGTAGTATGGCATAGGACCACCAAATCCAATTACATGGTATGTATTAGGAGGGGAAAACAGGGCGGGTAATTTTTGATTCTTAGTTGAAACTTTCTGGACCAGATCAGACGCCTTCTTAAATTTTTGAATTATAATTTAACTAAAGCTCACAGTTAAGTTGACAATGACTTCTGTTACATTTTTTGAACAGACGTTTCGGGCTAAACAAAGACCTCCGTCATCAGTGTCACTAAAGACAAAGGTAAAGGTGAAGCTCACAGTTCTAAGCCAGGCTTTTTTGATTCTACCGAAACCGTGTTAAATTAGAGCCTTGATGACTTTAGTGCCCTCTGGAATTGAAGGTTATGCCGTAACAAAGTTAACGCTTCGTATGGTGTTGGCCATGGTTATTCCTATGGGTGAACATTATTTACTAACAAACTCTAGGAAATCGAACCCCGGGAATCGAACCCGGGTCGCATTAGTGAGAGGCGATCTCAAAAGTATTAACATGTATTTGCTATCTTAAATTCGAGTGTGAAATAAAGTTTATTGTATTGTATTGTATTGAGCGCAAGACAATTTATCTAATTCATCTTTTGAAAATCCACAAATTAAATTAACTATGTTTATCACCTTACCCTGCATCTTGATCCTAGTACTAGCAGTACTTGTCCCTTGTCCCTAACAGGTCCTCAAATGGTAACTAAGGGATCAAGTCGGATCCTTTTATTGCACATAATGAGGGTTTATCAGGTCTTGCGTGACATTTTAATGTTGGGAGGCAACAGCTTGCCTCCCGAAATATTTTCCATACATTTCTTTGTAAAGGCAGCCAACTTCAGTCGCCCATATCTTCAGCGTTATTCAATAAAACCACTTCAAACTTTCCAATTTTACTAATTTTACTATGCTCTTTTCAAATATTCTACTTTCTTTTTTGTTGGATTAACATTTAAAATGTCACGCAAGACCTGATAAACCCTCATTAAATGGATAATCACGCACCTATGTGAGCTAGCAATGTTTTTGTTTATACTAATAATTGCGCAACCCAGAATAAAATAAAAAATATTCTAATTCATTTTTCTTTCTGTCTATGCGCAACTCTGTAACTCTATACTCTCACATACTCTATATGGATAATCACGCACCTATGTGAGCTAGCAGTGTTTTTGTTAATATTATTATTCGCGCAACGCTTAAGTTAGAAAATATTCTAATTTATTTTTCTTTCTGTCTATGCGCAACTCGGAAACTCTGAAAGTTGACGCACGTAAAACTGTTCTTAGTTTTACTCAACCATAGGTTTTAAGTTTGGAAATACGTTTTCTACAAGAGACACAATTTCAGCTTTTAGAAATCGTATTTTATGGTAATTGGCTAAGAATAAAAGGATCAAAGTCCTCCATCATCAGTCTATTAGGATACAGCAACCGTTTCTTCTGAATAAATAGATTTAGTATCACTATCTAAGTGATTATAGAAAATTACGCGCGCTGATTGGTCGAGAACTTCGGAATATTTCTTCATAAACACCTACAGGTGAATACAGGATTGCGCGCACTCCGTTTGTTGATACGAGCCTCTTTCAAAATACAAAACATATCTACATTTTAGAAATGAATCGATGTTTCCAAATAATCACCTGTGTGATAAAATCACCTGCGATACTAAATCAATTATTCAACTCAGGCTCAGTGATCATTGGTGAATATTTACTCGGTAAATATATTCTTTAATCCCTCGCTTCAGGCAGGTAACCCTCACATATCGCGTGAAGGGCGTATCTAAACATGAATCTTCAATCAAAACAAAGATGAAGCACTCGAATTAGAAAATTACACAGCGCAAGTTAAAATTATCATTTTAATTGTTACTGTAACTTTAGGATTATTGTTCGTGTCAGTGATCACGCTTCTACAAAATTTAAGAAATTAAAGAGGCTTTCCATATTCATTGGTTGAAACCCGTCTTGAATCAAAAACTCGAAAACTGTCTTGAATCAAAAACTCCATTATAAAAATTTTAAGTTATTTCATAAGTAAAATAGTCATGATTTTCCTTATTTCATTATTCTCGAGTATCCTCATATAAATATCTTTGAAAAAAATTGAACTTTAGGGAAACTGTGTAAGAAAGAGAAGCGTACTACGTTTTTTAGCGTTGTCTTTTCTCTAAAGAATCTAGTTCACTTGCTAGTCCTTAGACCTTTTAGAAGTATTTTTTTCAAGGAATTTGAATGTGTTTTTTTCATCAGCACCGCCTCAAATATGTGCTTCCCCCGAATAAGCGCCGCAACCGAAACACTAAAAATTTAAAGAGCGCCGCGGCACTTAATCGAGAAAATACGGTAATTCCCGAAAGCTTTGGCTAATGATAAACGCTTGAATATCCAATTTGAGGAGTTCACACCATTTGCATATCTAATTAAAAAGGGAGCTCTTTTTCTCTAATTTCTTTAAACTTCACCTGGAATTTGTGTTCGGGACGGGTATTTTAACCCATGATATCTCGCCTTATCTAAATGAACAAGTCCAGCTTCGCTTTGCACTTTTTTAAATCAAAGCACCGATAGGGTCTAGGAGGTGAAAGGCACACCATTAAATCCCCTGGAAGAACTTTCCTTAATTCAGGTTAAGGGGCTAGCAACTGGTTTAGACATAAATTACCACCTTAGTTATTCGAATAATTTTTTTAAATTACGGTAGTTATAATATCAGAAATCATAACCAGACCAATAAAGTCTATTTATTTTTCTGTTGTGTCCTCAGGTAAATCCATTTATTGTGTACGGTGATTAGTGCGCGGTAGATTACTGGTGTTGTGTCCTCAGGTAAATCCATTTATTGTGTACGGTGATTAGTGCGCGGTAGATTACTGGTGTTGTGTCCTCAGGTAAATCCATTTATTCTGTACGGTGATCAGTGCGCGGTAGATTACTGGTGCTGTGTCCTCGGGTAAATCCATTTATTCTGTACGGTGATCAGTGCGCGGTAGATTACTGGTGCTGTGTCCTCAGGTAAATCCATTTATTCTGTACGGTGATCAGTGCGCGGTAGATTACTGGTGCTGTGTCCTCAGGTAAATCCATTTATTCTGTACGGTGATCAGTGCGCGGTAGATTACTGGTGCTGTGTCCTCGGGTAAATCCATTTATTGTGTACGGTGATCAGTGCGCGGTAGATTACTGGTGCTGTGTCCTCGGGTAAATCCATTTATTGTGTACGGTGATCAGTGCGCGGTAGATTACTGGTGCTGTGTCCTCGGGTAAATCCATTTATTCTGTACGGTGATCAGTGCGCGGTAGATTACTGGTGCTGTGTCCTCCGGTAAATCCATTTATTCTGTACGGTGATTAGTGCGCGGTAGATTACTGGTGCTGTGTCCTCAGGTAAATCCATTTATTGTGTACGGTGATCAGTGCGCGGTAGATTACTGGTGTTGTGTCTCAGGTAAATCCATTTATTGTGTACGGTGATCAGTGCGCGGTAGATTACTGGTGCTGTGTCCTCAGGTAAATCCATTTATTCTGTACGGTGATCGGTGCGCGGTAGATTACTGGTGCTGTGTCCTCGGGTACTGTACAGTAGCATGTAAATTAAAAGCATGGATGGATTTATATAATTAGTTGGGAAGATATATCTAGTTATGTCAAGAGAATCCTTAAGAGGCAGTCCGTGTAAGGATCGAGCAAAGTTGAAAATGGCCCAAAAATGGCCTATGCTCAAACTTTGCCTGAAGAAAGTCTTTTATTTGCCCAGCACAAAGGTTAAATTAATTTTCGAAACAAAATCATTTTTCGATTAAATAAGATACTAAAATTAAATCTGACAAATGAAAAATGTATCCCTTAAGCAAAGTTTTGCAAACCCTTGTAATCCCCTATCCAACAAAACTTAGGCTACTTTCTCTCCCCTCCCCTCCCCTCCCCTCCCCTCACATATTCTGATAAAAGAAGGATCCATAATGAATGACGAAATATGATATTGTAATCTAAACGTAAAATGAGTTTTGTGTATTCTTTATCTCTTCACCGTTTATCGTGAGTAAGCCGTGGTTCGTGCTGTAGTGGAGTCAATCCACTGAAAGTATAGGTAAGAAACAGCCACTATCAGTACAGGGCATGAGCATATGTGTGGAAAGTGAAGTATTTGTTTGTATAGTATGTTTAGAAGACTAAGTAATGCACGATTTGAAATTGAAGTCAGGATATCACAGGACAGCCAGTTTGTGTCGCGATTCTCCTATAAGTTTGATTGGGAGAGAGCCGCCAATATACACCCGTATTGTCGGCTCAGAATTACCGCGCGATAGGAAAATCGCGATACAAAACTTATTGTGATTTTGAGCCGCCAATACGGGTTGATATTGACGGCGTTGGAATAATTTTTTCTCCCAACTAGCGGTCAAATATCAGCTATAAACCCGTATTGGCGGCTCAAAATCGCAATAAGTTATAATAAGGAGTAAGGAGTAACAAGTAAGGAACTCGCTCCATAGTATCATTATTCTGTACACTGATATATATTTCTAGCAGTGTTTTTTTAGATAATCAAAATTTCAATTATTTTAAAGACTTTTTTTAAAAGATACTAGTATCGTGATTCCGTAAAAAAAAGTTGCTATTGTTAATCGCAAGGTCAAAGAAAACTTGATATCTTTCCAAATTATAAAACTAGAGTATTATTGCTGCGTTATTGGACGGCTTTATTCGGGGTTTAAGAATCAGAATGCACTTTTTTTTTGTCAGAATTGTGCAGATTAGGCAATCAATATGATGAACAGCTTGCATCTTTCAAAACAATATTTTGGTTCAAGAGTTTGACAAGAGTGAAAGGAATATACTTCATAAATTAATCTTCATATATTGGTATCGTTTACTTCAGCGAGGAAAGCTGGATCACAGATATCCTCATGCATGAAATTGTCTTTTCAAATCTGGTCCCGGGATCTGGTGTAACTTTGTTTATAGACTTGACATATTGATTGTTTGGTTGATTGATTGATTAATCGATCGATTTATTCAATGATTCCTTCATTTATAAATTTATTTCATGATTCATTCTTTATACACAAATCAAGAGTTCAGCGCTTACTGCTCTAAGGGCATGCTCAAGAGGTGAAAAAGTAACACGGTAAAAACGGGTATTTTTTTTTTTTTTTGATGGCGTGGACCTATGTGTGCGCTCTTGAAAACAAATACTTTTCGTCGATTTTTCTCCGTTTTTTTTTTTTTTTTTTGGACAAAATCTATTGGCTATGTTCTGTTCTCTAATAAAACACGACTGAGGCTGTGCAACAATCAAAGAGATATAGAAATCAAGAGCTTTTTCCCATACATCTATAGACAGGGCCTGATCTAGCCTTTGCCTGCTTCCCCTACTTTGAATGAAGCACACAGGCGAAAGTTAAACTGCATCGATTGCTAAAACGATAGCTCAACCAGGAATACACCAGTTTCTCATTCGATGGAAACCGCTGTTTTTGAAGACCACAGACTCATTTGTACAAGCTTAGCCTCGTTTATAAGTCAGCTATTCAACGACATCATTAAAAGTCCGTGGGATTTCAAAACATTGGTATTGTTCAACTTACACATTCTTTACATTACGGTTGACTTTTCCAAATCATTAGCAACAGCCAACTGTAATGTAAAGAATGTGCAAGTCGAATAATACCAATCCCACGGACTTTTAATGGTGTATTTGAATATATGACTTATAAACAAGGCTAAGCCTGTGCAAATGAGTCTGTGTTCTTCAAAAACAGCGGTTTCCACCGAATGTGAAACTGGAGTATTCACATCGAAATCTAGGACGGGGACGTGAGACCTGACGTTTCAGAATTGAATTTAAAGATAGAGGAAGATCTGGAAATAGGTGTTACTTGTTGATCTCAAGACGTGAACGACGTGCAATTGCTGAATATTGCATTCTGGCGAGAACGATATCGTCTTTTCTTGTTCAGATACGGCGTTCCCGTTCTAGATTTCGAGTTGCTTAAGTTCCCTAATGTCTTTGCGGATAGTCAACCCCGCCGCAAGGTTCGTAAAGATGTTGAATGTTCATGACATCATATATGAACCTCCGTTTTTCCATGTGGGATGAGCGAAAACAGTGAAACTGAGTGCTAATTCATAATCATCACTCATTATCACACTATTTTCTCTTGGGGTTTGCCGTGTTGTGAAAACCTCATTAGGTATACAATAATACAGGCAATAAGCCTATAAATGTGCCTCCTTTCTCGGCATTTATCTCTTACATACAATATTACTGGTCACTCGACCAGTACGGTACAATAGTCCGTTACGCTCTGCCTCTAGCTCTGTTGTCACGTTCTTGAATAATAACACTTGCACGTGACGGTTTTAGTCACTATAAAGCACTACTAAACAATACTCCATGTTGTTGCCTCGGCTGTTCTCGTCTTTTAAATTAATTAAAAACAGTGTTTCTTTAATGATTATTGTAGAATCAAGCTTTCTAGCCGAGATTCAGATCGAAGTGCAAAAACAGGCAAGTCGTTCACGATACAGGAGCGAAGATGGCAGCTGAAAAACCGTTATCAACTGAGCAAAGCGAGGTAATATATTGAATATTATTATATGGTAAGATGCTGTACTTCATACTGTTTTCGTGTTTGGCAAACTATTGCAAGTTTAACTGACTTTAGACTCAGCTATAAACTTTTTTCATCTGTCTTTTCCAAGAGTTTTCTCCCTATATTTGCCTTACTCTTAAATGAATGAATGAATCTCCGGCTTTATTTAACTGTGTTAGTCGTTCTAAGGGAAAAATCTACTAAATTTCACCTTGAAGCATAAATAAGTAAAATAAAGTCAGTGTTTATATCCGAAACAAGAGATATATCGACTGCAATACATAAAGTAGTTTACTGGTCTTGGTGTTCTTAGCTCAGTTCTACGACATTACTTATTCAAAAATTGTTTGCCAGCTCGAGCTGCTGACTACCAATTTGTAGTAGTACAATTCATTGATGTTTATGCATTGCTGGCTGCATCTTATCAGTCGAAAACAATCTTTATAATAATAATAATAATAATAATAATAATAATAATAATAATAATAATAATAATAATAATTTATTTCTATTGCATTCCAATGTTCTCAATGCCCTTGCAATGGGCTTTCATCTAGTTGGAGCTTGCTCTGTTGTGATTGTCCCTCGCTGAGATTTTTTCCCGTTATTATTCTCGTTTCTTAATTAGTTTTTCTTGTTAATTTTCAACTGTTTTGTACGTTCTTATTTCTCAGTGGAAATTTAAGAAATAAATTAATTAATTAATAAAAAAGCAGTAAAATATATACATATATACACGGGCAACCAAAAAATATATAAAATATCCATATCTATTAATATAATGTGCACTCAAAACTATCATAAAGAATTACAGAGCAAATCGAAAAATCGTGCCGGTCTATCGGGCTATCGAAATATGTCAGAAATCGTGTATCGCTCGTTGACAATCTGAAACAACTCTCTAACAGCAAGAAATTCGACTGATTTGTAGTCAGATAAACATCTTGTAGTTGGAGAGTCGTTTCAGATTGTTATACAAAAGAGTGAGTCAAGTCTTTCGCACGGCTACGTACTTGGAAAACTGGAGCACCTTGCGCCAACTTAAATAATGTCACTTAACTACCTCAAGTACCATTCATACAATTACCATTCATATCGATCCTTAACCTTATTGAAAAGTCGCTAATGAGAAGTAGAAAAACTGGGTAGCATGGTTGGTGCACACTGCTAACGCGTAATCTTTCATAACTGTGGTTCCAAAGCTACGGGTCCCAGGTTCGAGCTCTGATGTGTCGGTTGTTCTCTCCTGTGCTACGTGGGTTTTTCTCCGCGGAGTTCTCGCGTTTCATTCCTTCGTAAAAATCAACATGTGAGTTGAGTGTTGTAAGCATAGAATATTGAGGCTAGTTAAAAGTAGCCTGGGGTGAAAAAGCTGTTTTTAACACTCATGTTAAAACATGAGTTAACGTCTGTGGTTCACAATATTACAGTGAGGACACTCGAACCGTGAACACTTTAGAAGGTCTGAAGCAGTAGAAAGTTCATAAAATAAAAAAATAAAAAAATATCAAGTGTTTGTGGTTCGAGTGTCCTCAATGTAAAGTTGGCAAACCTACTGCTTTAATTATGGACTATATTTAACTATACTGAGCTACAACTAGCTATACTTTTGTATAAAAATATAATCTTTAAAGTCTCAAAGAGCTAATAATGAGAAAATAAACGCCACTCTGCATGAGCCAAGTTGTATTGATTTGTATTGCGCCATTCGTTACGGCTGCATGATTTATCTTAGCTCCTCATAATATTTATTTTTTACTTGATTTCTCTACTTCTTATCGTGTTTCTTTTACGAAACAAAACTGTTTCGAATTTTTAGTCAAAGTTTTAGTGTTTCTCAAATAATTTTAGCCATTTTGAGCTGATAGAAAATCAATTTTCTGGACAAGTTGTTGGACGTAACTCAGCTTTGGACCTTCTACAACGCAGCAACAACTATTACGGGAACAATATTGATGTGGATGCAACACAGCATGGCTGTAATGGATATAGAGGAAGAAGATCAGGAAGAATAGTCAAAGAAAGGGAACTTTATCGAAGAAATGATATCGAAACAGTTGTTACGCATCGTTTATCTCGTAAATTTGAATATGAAGAAACCAGAACTGTTAACAAAAACAACATCATTAACATACCGTTAATTGATTCTCTACAATCTCAATCTCTACAATTTGATTTATTTTGTAATATCATGATTACCTCGGGATCCATTGTTTCCAGAGGGATGTTTAAAGTCTAACATCCCCCTGGATGAATAGTGATGAGTGATGATTATATTCATGGTCCCGGTGTTTGTCATATGAGAGACCATGCCTCATATTTAGTCTAAATATCCCTCATCACTATCCATGAGGCATGGTCCCTCATATGACAATCACCGGGACCATGGCTGGGTAGCATTGACCCAATCGAAAATTTTGCGCAATGACTCTGGACTACACACTATTGAACATCCCAGCACTTGTGGGATCCATTGAATAATCTTTGCGCATACGTTGACTAGCCGAGAATTTTTCTTACTATTTGTGACGTAATCAAGACGGTTTGAAAACACTTCATTAATACCGCTCTAGGCCAACCAAAGTGAATTAGAATAAAGCACCACGAATGAATGAATGCTGGTTCAATTCGCCATTGTCGCATTTAACAAAGACGAATTCCCTTAAGTATGCCGCATATCAACAGCTTTGTAAAACTTTGTAATTTATGCATCGTACGAAAGCTAACATATTTCCTAAGAGCAGTTTTATTCCTTGGTAATCATAATATTACAAACTAATAGCATGAAATTTCGGGTGATTAGTGATTAAATGTCCCCTCAAGCCTCGGGAGGTTTAGTTAAAGTCCCTCCGCCTTCGGCGTCGGGACTTCAACAAAACCTCCCTCGGCTTTCGGGGACATTTAATCACTAATCACCCTCAAGTCATGCTATTACTTATAATAAACATTCAACGGAACTCAGGAAAGATGCAGTTATTCGGCAACCTGAATCCATCTACAACAGAATAACAAATTCAACCACAAAGTTAACTGATAACACTAGAACCAAGAAACTGAAGAAGCTTTCCCATTGGAGAACTATGACTTTGAACGTTTAATCTTGCTCAGACAAATATGAAGAACGTTTAGATGATGTACTAGAATTAGCATCTGAACGCAAAATAAGCGTTATGGCACTTACGGAATTCAGAAGAACGTCAAAAGATAGCAGAACTATTAAAACTAAAAGTGGTACTATCTGGGATATTACTACTACATATTCCAACTGATTTCATCAATGGTGATCTACCTGACGAAACCGAGGTCATATCTGCCATAAAACAACTTAAACTTCGTAAATCAACAACTGATACACCTGCAGAACTTCTTCAAGCCCTGACAACAGATACAGTCAGTATACATGCTATTACTACTCTTTATGCAGATATCTGGCAGCAAAAAGAGATACCATCTAGTTGGAAATGTTCTAGACTAAAAACTCTCTACAAGAACAAAGGTAAAATGAACGATCCTAATAGTTACCGTGGTCTGTCAATCAGCTCAACACAATTAAAGCTACTTTGTGTGATAATTTTAAACCGCCTTGATCACTGGTATGATGACAACCTACTGGAGGGCCAATTTGGTTTCCTTTCAAACAGGGGCTGCCAAGATGCCATATACTGTCTGAAAAGAGTCCAGCAGATATTCCATGAGTCGAATGAAGTCCTTTATGTTGGCTTCATTGACCTCAGTAAAAGCCGCGTTCGATTGGGTACCTCGGGAATGGATGTTCTGGAGCATAAAGAACCGCAATGTAAAATAAGAACTTAACAACTTTACTAGACCTATTACAATGTATCTACACAGAAACATATGCTGTGATGTCAGGTGAAGAAAACGATGAGGCTTTTAGAACAACAAGTGGCGTAAGACAAGGTGGCTGTGAAAGCCCATACTGCTTCAACTTATATCTTGACGAATGTCAACACGAAAACCTATATATCACAATTCCTTACAGAATACCTAACGAAGCAACTGACCGATCACAGCATTCAAGAGAAGAGCTCTGGAGTGCTATCCTTATTATGGCTTGGCTATGCAGATGACTTAGCTATAATGACCAACTCAGCTGTAAAACTTCAAACTGCCATGGAAAAACTGTACAATGTATTAGCAAGGTTTGGTCTACAGATGTCGCTCGACAAAACCAGAACCATGGTTATGTCTGATAAGTATGATGAGACAACATATCCTGAAACGATTTGTACAATTAACAATCAGCATCTCAAAAACAGACTTTTACATACCTTGGACAGAATTTTACATACAATGAGGCATATACTCCTAAATGCGAGATAATGACCAGAAAGTTCTCGGCTTATCATAAAGACGAACTATTTTACAAAAATCATGCAGACTTGCTTGTAACAAGAAGAAAGATATTCGACTCTATGTTTAGAAGTAAACTTACGTACTTATGCCAGACTTGGTCGTTACCAGAAGCATCTCTGAACACTGTTATTGCCATATACAATTACCATCTACGTAATCTAGTAAGAGGAGGACATAAGAGGAAGGAAACTCAAGCTAGTGATTCTCCAACTACATCACAAGATACAGATATGTCTTATATCCTAACTAACCAGCAAATTATACAATACAGTGGGGCAACGCCCTTGGAGGAATACATAACCAACAACTAAAATGGTTCTCGCACATAGTACGCTCATCAAATATAAGATACATTAAGAAATTAACGTTTACAGAAGTGAAAAGGAAAAGAAAAGGTCAACCTATGAAGACTCTTTTAAGAGCTGTATATAAACGATTGAACGATCATGACCCAAGTGAAACACTGAAAGCCGGTTTCAGGCGAAAGGAAAACAGTTTAACTAATAATGGTTGAACGTCATTCTAGTAGAGTGACAGCTGAGTGTCTCTCAAGGAGGGATGGGCGAACAGTTGATTGATTGAAGCGATTAGGTCAGGGCTCACAGCGCTGGTTATAAAGAACAAAACAATACTCAGAGGCAAACTCCGATGAACTTTACTATATCATAATGTTCTATATGTTTTTTTTAAAACGAAAAAAAAAACTTAACGATTTTTAGAATTATTGGATATAAGGGGCAGCTAGCATGGTCGAGTGGTCAAAGCGTTGGTCCGATGAACTTTACTATATCACAGATCTTAAAATCTCTAGTATTTTCCTATAGTTTTTTTTAGAACGAAGAAAAAACTTAACGATTTTTAGAATTATTGGATATAAGGGGCAGCTAGCATGTTCGAGTGGTCAAAGCTTTGGCCTGGCAATCCGGTGGTACCGGGCTCGAGCCCCGCTGTGGCCACTGTATTTCTCGCGATTTCGATTAGGTAAGACTCAGCCTCTCGACCATGCTTGCGAATGGCTCGCATGGCGAGGACCAGTTGGGACCCTTAATAACGCTTTACTTCGTAATTATCATTATTTTATTTGAGTCTATTCATGTAAGAGCATTGAGATTTCGAATGTGATGCGATTAAATTATTTTTATTGACATTTTATTGAATTCTTTGCCCAGCTACTGGCTGAGTTATATTAAGTTATATTACATAGATTTTTTCCCGGTCTTATTCCTTATATTCCTTATTCGTCATTCCTAATTCCTTATTCCTTAATTCCATCTTGGTTCATCTTAGTAAAGGTATAAAATATTTTAGTGATCTCTTATTAATATTATTATTATTATTATTATTATTATTATTATTATTATTAAAACTCTTAATCAGGATGATATTTCATCTGTTATTTATCTAAAAATCACTCGAGAAATGATTTTCAAAATAAAGAGTGAAGAGCCGCAGGTCTTGAACAACAATGCTTTGCGCGATTAGTTGTTCGCTCAGCTGAAAAACAATGGAAAATAATCATTAAATTTTTTAGTAACCGTAATGGTAAAAAATTAGCCGTTAGCCGTAAAAAGGCCAAAATTTTAACCGTAAAAGCTACCACCCCATCGAGACCCTCTCATATAGTCTATGTAGACTGCAGCTCAATCCCATATTTTAATAATTTTCAATGATTATTTCGTGTTATTCTAATTTTTCCAGTCGGATAAGATGGACGACGAGCAGATCACTCGATTAAACCCGAAAGCGCGGAGGAAGGCATTGGGCCTTGCTTACATAGTTGATGAACACCCACCATGGTACATCTGTATACTGCTAGGATTTCAGGTAAATCAAATATGATGGCATACACTGATATAACGTAAGTGTGTGTTGGATAGATACTATAAAAGGGTGGTTGGATGGAAGGATGCATCCGGATGAATGGATGGATATATGGATGAATGGATGAATGGATGGATATATGGATGAATGGATGAATGGATGGATATATGGATGAATGGATGAATGGATGGATATATGGATGAATGGATGAATGGATGGATATATGGATGAATGGATGGATATATGGATGGATGGATAAATAGAATGGATAGATGGACGAACGAAGGGGGAAATGGACGGAAGGACGGACGGATGAATTAAACTAACGAATGGAAGAATGGATGAATGAGTGGATTTATGGATGGATAGATGAAAAGATGGACGGACGGACGAACGGAAGGATGAATGGATGGACAGTACCACTTGCAACACTTAATCCAATTCTATTCCATTATGTTCCAGCACTACCTGATGATGTTAGGAGGTACTCTTTCCATCCCATTCATTCTCAGTGGACCGATGTGCTTTGGAGACAAGCCTTTGGTAATTGCTGAGGTGCTTAACACGGTTCTGTTTTGTTCGGGTTTAGTGACGGTTCTTCAGACAACGTTTGGTGTGAGGTAATGAATAACATTATAATGTATGATTGATATACCACTCTATCTATATTACTGTATAAAGCTATTTCAAAAATTGTTGGTGAAGGTTTTGTTGGTGAAGGTTTTGTTGGTGAAGGTTTTGTTGGTGAAGGTTTTGTTGCATGTTGCATGTTGCATGTTGCATGTTGCATGTTGCATGTTGCATGTTGCATGTTGCATGTTGCATGTTGCATGTCGCTTACCAAGTAGAAATCCAGTTTGGGTTTGGTTTCCGTACCCACAATGCAATTCAACTCCGACTCAACCCAGTTTTTTCCTTCAACCTCGGAACGTTTAATGGCCGCCGTTACTTGATGGTGCAAAATCTTTTGATGTTAAAATGACTTTGTTAAAAGTTGTCTGATCTTTTCATTCAGATTACCGATCCTTCAAGGAGGCACATTTGCTTTTATAGCTCCAACATTCGCCATATTGTCTCTGCCAAAGTTCAAATGCCCCAGCCCTGGTGCTGAAAGTTAGTATACACTGTATTTTGGTTATATATACGCTATATAGGTCCTTCCTATCCCTCTCAGTTATTACCACTGACATATACATATAGTGAAGGGTGTGGGGCGTGGGGGGCGGAGGGGGGGGGGGGCGGGGGAGGTAGCATGCACTGCGACTGCGTGAATGGGGCTCAAGAGACCCAACGGACAATCAATATTTATGTGAGGACGAGTGAGGGATGGAACCCATGATCGTTGAGCGTAATACGCGGCACATTAGGAGCGCGCACCATCCATGCTTCCCCTAGCTAACCAATAGTATTATAATTCTTTTGTTTACAGCCACAGGTAACATAACTTCTAATTTTACTTCAATCCCTGACGATGGAGAAGAATGGAAGATTCGAATGAGAGAGGTAAGAACCATCGCGCTAAAATATATCTCTTGATAAAAGATAAAAGTCTTGTAAAAAGTGTATTCATTTCTCACAATCTTCACCTGGTTCGTTGTTCTTGTAGGTCCAAGGAGCAATTTTAGTCTCATCATTCTTTCAAATGTTTATTGGTTTTTCTGGGGTGATTGGATTCCTATTACGGTTCATTGGTCCAGTGACAATCGCCCCGACCATTACACTCATTGGTCTCGCACTCTTTCACGTCGCTGCACTACACGCTGGTTAGTTAAAGATATTACCTAAAATATTCGCTTAATTCTCTCGCGATTCGCAAACAGATAGAATGTCCTAGGGAGCGAGGAAAAAAAGAAATTCTAAGAATATCATATGTTTGCAAATGCTAATGTTAGTTTTAATGTTTTCTTGTTGTTGATTTTTTCTTTCTAGGTAACCACTGGGGAATTTCGATAATGTAAGTGTAACGTCCTTTGGTCGAGATTTATCATGAATTCCTTTGTATTATTTAAGATCTTGGCAGCTAGTTATTCTTAATGCCAAGGTGTTCCTTTACTGGAAGCGAGAAGTGTTTTCTTTGAGTTTATACAATCAATATAAATTTATACAACACCAGTGAGTCATGTTATTCAACCAACCAATTCGAACTAAGCAACCAACCGACTGACCGTCCAACCTTAACCTGTAAGGCTTTCAGTCAGTCAGCCAGCCGACCGACCGACCGGCCGACCGACCGATCAAATAAATAAACAAACAATTAAACAAACAATTACAGTCAATTTTAAGACAAGACAAGAGAAGACAACGCAAGACCAAGTTAAACAACAACAAGAAAACAATGAACACTGACCTTTGGCCTTTTTTTTTTTTTCAGGACCATCGCTTTAATCGCCATATTCTCACAATACTTACCAGAAGTAAAACTTCCTTTTCCAAGCTGGAACAAAAGCAGAGGATTCTACATTGCTCGTTTTCCTTTCTTTAGACTTTTCCCGGTAAGTGGATTTGATTTCTTTCACCTTGGACTAAATACATGCAACGCCAAGAAACGTAAAAAGAGCGTCAAATTGATTTTCAGCAAAGATTGTAGTTTACCTTATACTACATGAAATTTTCGCGACACTTTATTTTCGCGATTTCCACGATTTCGCAAAAATCGCGAAATCTTAAAGTGTCGCGGAAAATAAGTGTCGCGAAAATATAATGACGCGAAAATTAAGTGACCCTCCATTTTTAGAAAGTAAAGAATTTAATGACCATTAAAAAGCATGGATAAAAGACGTTGTTACTGATCAACAATGAATGATTAGAACAAGTATTCAACATGCTAAAGTCAAAACCAAGGAACTAGTGGGGTTTCTAAAGGAATTTATGTGTATTTGGAAACAAATTATCAAAGTAATCAAGAAATCAAAGTAATCAAGAATATGATTTTTTCTCGAAAATGCAAATTTAAAGTGTCGCGAAATATGCAACCTCCAAAATCGCAAAATTAACGTGAAAATTTCATGTAATAAAGTACATTGATCTAATTCAACCTATTTGTTTTAGATTATTATTGCCATTATTATCTCTTGGATCATTTGTGCCATCGTCACCGCTGCTGGTGGGTTTACATCGGATCCTAAAAGTCCACACTTCTTGGCGCGAACAGATTCGAGAACAGTTGTTTTGCGAGAAGCTAGCTGGTTCAGATTCCCCTATCCTGGTAAGTACTTTATTACATGAAATTTTCGCGACACGTTAAATCGCGAATTTTAAGTGTCGCGAAAATTTCATGCAATAAGGTGGTCGCCCTAACCTGAGTTCCAGTACTCCTCGGTCTTAGTTTTATTTTCATATTTAGTAAAAAAAAAAAAACTAAAAAAAAACCTATGGTTTTTCCAAAAGAAACTTACGACCGCTGGGGTGAGAGAGAATCCAAGGAGTAGTTTCTCTCAAGAAGTTGCGGACTTGTTTCGAGACGTGTATATTGAATTCTATATCGAAATCTTTTATCAGCTGATTGAAAGCCAGCAATATGGATTGAAATGTTGAGTTATTTTGTTAATAATGTTTCTTGAGAAGGGCGGATCCAGGGACAAAGGGATGGATTGGGTGGCTATTGTATTTCCAACAATCAAGTCCCAAAATTCTTTAAGTAATATTGAGCTTGTTTTTACTATTTCCAGGTCAGTGGGGTACCCCAACAGTTAGTGCCGCGGGGGTCTTCGGGATGTTGGCTGGTGTCTTAGCGTCAATCATCGAGTCTGTAGGTGATTACTACGCCTGCGCAAGACTTTCTGGCGCGCCGCCTCCACCCAAGCATGCCATTAATCGTGGTATCGGCATGGAGGGTATCGGATGTTTTATAACGGGTATTTGGGGAAGTGGCAATGGTACGACTTCGTACAGTGAGAATATTGGCGCCATTAGTATTACTAAGGTAAGTTTGAGTAATAATAATAATAATAATAATAATAATAATAATAATAATGATAATAGTGATAATAATGATCTTTTATTTGTTAGAGCAGACTGATTATTTTGGCAGCTTTCGCTGATGTGGACCTGCTTTCACTCACACTCACTACCACTACATTTACTATTTTATGCGCACAACGCTCGACTCACATGTTGATTTTTATGGAGGGAGGAAAACTGGAGAACTCGGAAAAAAACTCAAGGGAGAGAAGAATACATCAAATAAACTCAACTCAGCGCTCGAACCAGTGGCGCATTAGCAGCCTACGCCCTGATGAGTGTCAGTCTATAGTGGATAGCACTGATACGCATAGAATTCCTTACCCTTTGCTTCGAGTAGTCCCTTAGGCGTAACGTTCTTTTCTTGCAGTGTTATTATGTTTTTAAAAAGGCTGTTGTAGTCGAAGCTAGATACATATCGAGAAACCACTATTTTTTGTAACATTCAGAACGATTTCTTTTCAAGGTTGGCAGCCTCCGCGTGCTTCAGTTCGGTGGGCTCATTATGATCGTCGCTGGTGTTCTAGGAAAAGTTGGGGCACTTTTTACCACCATTCCCGACCCTATTGTTGGTGGAGTGTTCATGGTTATGTTTGGTATTGTCACAGCTGTAGGAATTTCAAACCTGCAGTTCGTGGATTTGAATTCTTCGAGGAATCTATTCATCGTTGGAGTTTCGTTACTATTGGGTCTGGCTTTGCCTCATTATATGAACACCAACAACGGAGCTGTAGACACAGGTATAAGACCAATGATTGCCATGGTTGCTAGTCTTACTCAGGTATAAATAAACTTTTTATCAGAATTGCGCAGTGATTCCAATCCGAGAATTAAGCTTGTAAAAGGTGAGCACTTGCTAGACTTTCTAACACCGGGGGCCAACAGACCAAAATTAAGCTAGGATGAGGAGGGAGGGACTCTACCACTTACTCTACTCTAGCTCCGATAACTGTACTAGGAACCAAGTTGTCGGTCTTAGCGGTAGCACACTCGCCTCCGGACTCGGCATTACATGTGAGTAGAATTCTTTAGGTCTCTCCCTTGATTCGAGAGTTTTTTCCTCCGAGTTCTCCGGTATTCCTCGATGCGCAAAACCTACCAAGCTAAATTCCCATTCGATCTGTGAGTTAGCCATGCCCTGACTTTGATCAGCCCAGAGGCTGTTTAAGGGTTCGATCTGTCTTTTAGCAGTGCCTTGACTTTGATCAGCACAGAGGCCGTTAAAATTTGAAGGTTTTAAAAAGATGTCATGCCTGATAGCTTTTCCCCCTTCTTATTTCTGAAGGTGTTCCCGAAATTGACCAGATCCTCACTGTACTCTTCAAGACCGGCATGGCTGTAGGAGGAATCACTGCATTCTTCCTGGACAATACCATTCCTGGTACCCTCGAAGAACGTGGAATGACTCTCTGGCGTAAAATGGCAAGTGGTAAACCAGAAGACACCGAAAGCGAAAATTTGCTCGCTTCATTCCATATTTACGATCTGCCTTTTTGCTTGAATCGTCTGAGTTACTGTAAAGTATCAAAGTATTTGCCTTTCGTTCCCTATTATCCAAAAGAACAGGTTAATGGCGGGCTTGAAGAATCGACGAAAATGATGAATACCGGTAGTCCATAACCAGATGGTTAAAGAATGGACTAAGTTCTTCGACGATACGGCGGCTATCTTGGCAGGGGGCAAATATCCGGATACGAAGCTTTGTTACAGTAATGACGTCGATTAATATTTAACAATTCACTGGAAGACAGTTTGACAAGAGATGAATTAAGAAGATGGACAGGAAAGAAAGACAAACAAACGAAACTCTCTATATTATCCGTCATCCTTTTTCTTGTCCGCTGGATGCCCCATAATGCCTTGCAATTCAAGATGGCCGCCGTGTCGTCCGAAGTAGTCCCGGGGGGGGGGGGGGGGGGTACTCCCCTATATTTGCTATACGGGTATGTGCCGCCCGATAGGATATGGTTTTTTGGCTTTTAGGTCTGGGGTAGGGTATCATTTTTTTACAATTTGTCTGGGGAAGGGTAAGGTTTTTGTCTGGGATAGGGTATCTTTTTGACATTTTTTCTGGGATAGGGTTATGTTTTAGTTGTTTTAGCCTGGTAGGCTACGTTTTCTGCCGGCACAAAAAAAAAAAACGATTTAAATTCAATTAAACAATTGCCAAATAGTTATTGAAATCTATTGAATAACCATTTTTTGCATCTGGGATAGGGTTTACAATTCTTAGGTTTAGTCTGGGGTAGGGTATATGAAATCAAAATTCTAGGTCTGGGATAGGGTCAGGGTTTTGAGGACCTGGCGGTACACCCCCACCCAAGTTGGAGTGGTAGTACCCCCCCCCCCCCCCCCCCCCGGGGAAGTAGTCCATTCTATCGATACGATAAAATCAGTACGAAGTATACACCACTATATTTGCATGCATTTTATTCTATCTTATCTTTTTTACATACGTTTTTCTTTTTAATATGGCAAGCGACTTGTGCATGTGGTCAATTTATTTAACGTTTTTCGCATTTTCAAAGTTTAGATCAATCGTGCTATAAAGACCAAGGCCACGATACTTGATGAAAGATGAAAGATTTAAGGATGGAACGCGGGCATTAGTTCTATCTGTAGCCGGACTTAGGGTCTATAGTTTCATGAAAGATCAAAAATTCAAATTACAGTACAAAAATCCTCTTTTTAAAATGTTACTGAAATCATTCTAAAAGTCATTCTTAGAAAATTACATGTAACGATTTCGAATTTATCATATATTTATATGTATCTTCTAATAATAATAGTTATTATTCATCTATTATTTCTAATCATTTTCAAGGTCCAAATAAATAACAGTATTGATTACTGGGCTGTCTGACGATATGCTTGATTTAATACACAATACATAGTAGTAGACTGTAATTGCATTTTTTTACTTTGACTTTTACTCCTCAAAGCCTTCTCCGCAGGCATCTCCTTCGGGATCCTCGGGCTTCCTGTGGAAACGAGAAAAAACGTAGGGAGCCGAGGGGGAGAGGAAGGAAGAAATATGAGACCTGAAGAGGAGAACTCTTTCTTCCTTTCCCCCCTCGCTCGTGCCCAGTACCCTCGCGTTCGTTGGCACAGGAAGCCCGCTATAGATTAAACTGCGCTTGCGGAGGAATCTATGTTAATCACTAATTATACAATTTGTCCAAGTAAAATCACTCTATCTTGGATGTTACTTTTTTACAGTTTTGTACTGATGTATTTGTATTCGTTCTCAATGGGCACGCACGCGAAATAGTTGTCGCGGAGACATGATTTCGTGAACATTAATAAATCGTGACATTACATAGGCACATGCCCTTGAAAACTTTGTGTTTGCTCCCTACAATGTCATGGAAACACATTGATTGACGTCCACCAAAACCCTATTTCGTCGCGACAGAAAATCGTACGATTTCGAGTGTGCTATTGAGACGAATAGCGAAGTTCAATAAGATAAAAAAAATGAAATAGTAGCAACAAGAGAGAGAGAGAGAGAGAGAGAGAGAGAGAGAGAGAGAGAGAGAGAGAGAGAGAGAGAGAGAGAGAGAGAGAGAGAGAGGAGGGAGGGAAGGAGGGAGAAAGACTTGAAGCTCGTGCGGGAGCTAGCACGTGCATTTACGCATGATAGATTTTGTTCTAATCACTGATTCTACCAGGGGCTGTGGGCTCCCTGTGAGGGAACGTTCGTTTTACTGTCTTCAAAACGTGCAGTAACACGTGCACGGTAGTGGAGCGGATCCGTCTAAAGGATTCCGAGTTTGTTTGTTTGGGGGGGGGGGGGGGGGGGGGGAGGGAGTCATCAGCGCCAAATGTCAACCAACAACAAGTTTTTATTTTTTATTTTACACTTCACTCTAAAGTAATACATATTCTTACGTGAGTGTAGGGAGAGCCAGAGTAACATACGTTTTCGAGCTGGCTCACCCGAATCACTTAATGGTATTGTATAACAATGTACACCTGTTTACAACCAATTACTAATGATCCCTCCTCCTACGACAACCTTTCCTAAGCTAGCTATAACAAAAAATACATATTATTTGTGAAATGCAAAATATACAATAAATTATGGAAGGAAATTAGAAATCATTTATATTTATATAAGTTATGATGTATTATTGGTATATTAAGAAGCACATTTCTTTAAGTTATTTTTATAGATGGCTTTCTTGATATAGTCTTCATGGATTCATTTATTGAATTTCAAATTTTTACTCCAGTGAATTTCAGGGAGAATTTTCCATAATTAGTTGAAACTGCTGGGAGATATAAAATTCAATTTTGATTGTTGAGTGTTATAATTATGAATCTGTGAGATATTTATGAAGTAATTTGAGAATGCTGGTGGAAGTTTACTGTTATTATAGTACACTCGACAAAATTACTCGATTCTGATTGGTCTAGAGGAGTACAATTAGAGCGTTAATTGGTACTCCGTGGGAGTACCAATTAGGTCGCTATGGAAACACGGCCAAAAGCGGCAAATTTCCCCAGTGAAATGAGTGAAATTCCCAAAAAAATAAGTGTTTTATAGATTAAAATGGAAAAATTTCAGAAAACTGTTCAATACACACATAGGAAGGCCTCAAATTATGATAACTAGACAAATTCAAGACCTAATAAATCATGTTTTGTAGTAGAAAGTCGTTTTTTCTTTCTAGTTTTCGCCAAACAATTTGAGTTGGAGTTTTGAATGTTCTCGTTTTACTACCTGTTGTCTTGTGTGGTCTTCTCGAAAAATAAATTCAACACCACAACTACAATAATTGTACAATATGTAGAAAACAGCTAACAATAGTTTTAAAGCAAATTTCTTTCCGTTTAGCGAAAAAACACAGCGAGTAGAGGCTCGTTTTTTGTTTTGAAAATAGTTAAGATTAAATCTTACCGGCAAACTGTCGAGTAGTTGTAGAGAGACGAATTCAGCTATTTATCACAAGTTAATTGATCCTAAGTTATCAATCCAGTCTTGAAATAATAAAATCTTCAGATAATTCACCATTCAAAGAAAATAGCAGCAAAATTCTTCAAGCTACAGGAGGGAATAATATCCAAAGCACATGGTCTGATCACTGGCGACTCGTTCACGGCAAGTTGTACTTCAAAACTTTTAACTTGAACTACATATTTGTCGCTTTTATCCCTTTTGATGTTGTCCAGCTAACTTGTTTTAAAAGAAAGTATTTTTGAAATTGTGTTTTTGCAGTTATTAGCAAATGCTAAGAGGAAAAAAACTTATATTAGCGAACTGTAAACTCTCAACTTTCGCTTAGTTTTCACACAGACGTTTTCAAAGAAAAGTCGCTTCTTGATTCGCTGTTTAGCTGTCAGTACTGTCATTCAATAGTTGTAAACATGCATTAAAATGGCTTTTTACTTGAGATGTAAAATTATTTTCTAGTATTTTGTAGTTCAAATCATACATAAAATACTAATCTAAAAAGGTTTTACAGCAACGTTAACACTTTCTATGCTGTTCTTGACTTAGCGTTCTTGGAGAAGGGTCGGTTATAGCAAAGGCAATGAAGATGAATGAATGCCTTCGCTTCGCATGTTTTATAAAATTTTGTCGAGTGAACTATAAATAAAAAATCGCACGACCTTCTCGTACAATTTGGAATTAATAGGCACTCGTAATGTTTTGAAAGTTCTTTAATTGCACTCGCCTAAAGGCTCGTGCAATTACAAGAACTTTCAAAACATTACTCGTACCTATTAATTTCCAAATTGTACTCGAGGTCGTGCGATTTCCTATACTTATAGTACACTCGACAAAATTACTCGATTCTGATTGGTCTAGAGGAGTACAATTAGAGCGTTAATTGGTACTCCGCGGGAGTACCAATTAGGTCGCTATGGAAACACGGCCAAAAGCGGCAAATTTCCCCAGTGAAATGAGTGAAATTCCCAAAAAAATCAGTGTTTTATAGATTAAAATGGAAAAATTTCAGAAATCTGTTCAATACACACATAGGAAGGCCTCAAATTATAATAACTAGACAAATTCAAGACCTAATAAATCATGTTTTGTAGTAGAAAGTCGTTTTTTCTTTCTAGTTTTCGCCAAACAATTTGAGTTGGAGTTTTGAATGTTCTCGTTTTACTACCTGTTGTCTTCTGTGGTTTTCTCGAAAAATAAATTCAACACCACAACTACAATAATTGTACGATATGCAGAAAACAGCTAACAATAGTTTTAAAGCAAATTTCTTTCCGTTTAGCGAAAAAACACAGCGAGTAGAGGCTCGTTTTTTGTTTTGAAAATAGTTAAGATCAAATCTTACCGGCAAACTGTCGAGTAGTTGTAGAGAGACGAATTCAGCTATTTATCACAGGTTAATTGATCCTAAGTTATCAATCCAGTCTTGAAATAATAAAATCTTCAGATAATTCACCATTCAAAGAAAATAGCAGCGAAATTCTTCAAGCTACAGGAGGGAATAACATCCAAAGCACATGGTCTGATCACTGGCGACTCGTTCACGGCAAGCTGTACTTCAAAACTTTTAACTTGAACGACATATTTGTCGCTTTTATCCCTTTTGATGTTGTCCAGCTAACTTGTTTTCAAAGAAAGTATTTTGAAATTGTGTTTTTGCAGTTATTAGCAAATGGTAAGAGAAAAAACTTATGTTTATAGCGAACTGTAAACTCTCAACTTTCGCTTAGTTTTCACACAGTACGTTTTCAAAGAAAAGTCGCTTCTTGATTCGCTGTTTAGCTGTCAGTACTGTCATTCAATAGTTGTAAACATGCATTAAAATGGCTTTTTACTCGGAGATGTAAAAATATTTTCTAGTATTTTGTAGTTCAAATCATACATAAAATACTAATCTAAAAAGGTTTTACAGCAACGTTAACACTTTCTATGCTGTTCTTGACTTAGCGTTCTTGGAGAAGGGTCGGTTATAGCAAAGGCAATGAAGCTGAATGAATGCCTTCGCTTCGCATGTTTTATAAAATTTTGTCGAGTGAACTATAAATAAAAAATCGCACGACCTTCTCGTACAATTTGGAATTAATAGGCACTCGTAATGTTTTGAAAGTTCTTTAATTGCACTCGCCTAAAGGCTCGTGCAATTACAAGAACTTTCAAAACATTACTCGTACCTATTAATTTCCAAATTGTACTCGAGGTCGTGCGATTTCCTATACTAATAATCATACATAAAAGCTGCTATCTGTACAAAAACGATGTCCTTAAATTGAAGAATTCGTAAAGATTTATAAATAGGAAAATGTCATTATTCTGACTGCTTTGTTATTTAATACATTTAAAGGATTGGTTCTAGATGTGTAGGTGCTTCCCCAAGTTATTGCTCCATATTGTAGGTAAGGGTACACTAGCGAGTAATAGATAATAATGGGAGTTCTTATATAGCGCATTTCACATCGTCTCAATGCGCCTTACAATTTTTGACCAGTGATCATTCTGCATGTCTTCAAATCTACATAATGTCTCAGCTTGGAGATGATACCAATGTTTTTAGATACTTTTTTTGAAATGAAGTTAATATGGTCATTCCATGTGAGGTGCTTATCTATGAAGACTCCAAGGTATTTAATTGAGTTGGTTCTTTCAAGAGCTGAACCATTCAGATAAATAACTGGAGAGTCCACAGTATCTTTTTTTGAAGACGAGATTATCATGTACTTGGATTTTTTTATATTTAAAGATAACTTATTTGAGTTGATCCATTCGCTAAAATGGATGAGCTCATTATAAGCTTGTTGCGAGAGTGTTTCAAGATTCTTATGATTGGTGAAGACGTTTGTGTCATCAGCAAATAACCGAAACTTAAGAATCTTGCTGCAGTTGCAAATATCATTAACATATTTTTCTCTAGATAAGTTAAGATTCTTTTATACATTATTTTCTCAAGCAATTTAGAAAATGGGGATAAAAGGGAAATAGGTCTATTTAACAATTAGTCCTCGAGTCCGAATGGTCTACGAGTTAATAGCCCATTCGGCCGAAGGCCGAATGGGGTATTGACTCGTAGGCCATGAGGGCGAGAGGACTAATTGTTTTAGTAAAAACCTACTAATCGGTCCAATAAAAGGATGCAAAAAGTTTTGGATTTTGCTTTAAATATATTTTTTTGGTTTTCAAAACCGGCGCTTTTCGCTACTAGAGGTCTATCACTAATAGACCCCTAGTAGCTCAGCCAATCACAGGGCTCGATTGGTGATAGACCATTAGTAGGTTTTTTCTAAAGTTAGATATGATTTCAGTTGATTCGCTTTTATATAAGGGTACTACTCTAGATAACTTTAATTTGTCTGGGAAGATGCCAGATAAAAAGGAGAGGTTGAATATGTGAGATAGAGGAACTGATATGATTGATTTAGATAGAGCCAAGAGACGTAATGGAATCCCATATGGACCTAAACCTTTTGATAGATTAAAATTGGAAATTAGGTCCTCGATCTCTTGCGGGCTTGTAGGATCCATGTAAAAGCTATGAGAAGACGATATTGGCGATAAGAAGCTTTCAACTGATTTAGAGGAAGGAGGAATAATTTCCGATAGTTTTGGACCTATTTCACTAAAATAGATATTAAATTGATTCGCGATATCATTTGGATTATTATATTCTATACCATTTTTGATTATTTTATTTGGTAAAATAGATTTTTTTGATTTCAATTTTATTATTTGTCCTATTATTCTTCAAGTCTCTTTAGTATTTCCTTTAATCTTTTCGATTTTCTCTTTATAATACAGATGCTTGCTAGGAGTTCTTTGATTTGTGTTAGTCGATTGGAGTATTGTTTATAGAAAATCTTTTGTTCACTTGTGCCGTTAATAAGATATCGACGGTAAAGGGACTGTTTGTGTCTGATACTCGGACTTTAAAATAGCTCTGGTAATCCAAGGCTTTTGCATAAGTTTAAATTCTTTCTTCGAAGCACAGGTATCCCAAGCTGGGTTTCTGAGGTATGGCGATTTTTAGAAAAAATTAAAAATCAGTAAATCACACAAATAAATGTTCCTACTTGTGTTTCGTGTTTTCCTTTGAGTCTCTGTGAAGTTTCAGGTCATTTGCAGCAATATTGAGCGAGTATCGTGGTGGAGTACCCCTCGTACTTAAAAATTGTGTTCGTGTAAATATGATCAATTAACGTTTCTGAATGATCAGTAATTCTGGTGGGCTTAGTAATAACAGGAATACAGAGATTCGTGTAAAGCATGTCCAAATAATCTGAAGTATCGTGATTTGAGTCAAATTTCAAGAGATCGATGTTAATATCACCGACTAAAACAAAACGTTTGTTTTCAAGAGAAATATCATGAAGTTTTTTTGATAAATTCTTCCTGAATTCAACAAGGTTTGATCGAGGATGTCTGTATATGACACCTAGTATAATATATACCCGGGGAGGGGGGGGGGGGGGGGACTCCCTTATAAAAGGGGGCGGGGTCCTCGTCGGAAATTCTGAAAATGACCGCTAAAAGGGACCTGTATTTTGAGATGATGGGCGTGGCAGTGATGAAATTTCACCCCTAAGAGGGACCAATGAATAACGCATCATTTTGGTTCAGTTTCTCGATTTTATTTGTATTTTGATACTAGCATCAAACGCCGTCTGCTCGTATGAGTTTATGACGACGTCTTTGCAAAGAAGCATTGTTGTTGATCTTATACCCTAAGCGGGACCACAAAACTCAGCTGGTGGGCATTCTCGTCATTATCACCCTAAGCGGGACCAAAACACTGATTTCAAACTCTAAAAGGGACGACGAGGACCCCCGCCCCCTTTTATAAGGGAGTCCCCCCCCGGGAATATATAGACCCACTCCCCCAGCATGAGTTGGGGAGTCATGCCTAAGGAATGTGTAATTAGGTAGGTCAACACTATAAGATGAGTCGGGATTAAGTTTAGTCTCACTTACAGCGATAACACTAAACTGATTGTTTAACGATGATAATATATCATAAAGTTGATTGTATTGTTTTGATAAACTTCTTGTATTACAGTGTAACCATTACATTGTTATTTATATCTCAAGGGATTTTGAGTCATGTGGTTGCTCTATTCCATTATGACGTCACAGGTAGTGTAGATGGACAAGAACCAGGCCTGGACAAGAACCTTAGTAAACGTCCAAGTGTAAACACGGCATTATTGACAGCTTCGCTACGCTTGAAGCTAATGGAATGTTCCTCTTAGGAATGCAGAGAACTTTATGTCAGATCTATATATCCCGAATGAAAGAAGATTTAGGCCAAATTTAGCCTAAATCTTCTTTCATTTGGGATGTAATATATTATTTAGCTTTTCTCAGCTTACAGTCCTTATATTACACTATCTCATAAATAACCGAATTTTATTGTAAATTTGTGTTGCTGCTATTTTCTCCTCTCTGGCGATCATGATCCTTGGCGTTTAAACAATACGAGGTTCAGTGCTAAGATATATCAGTTATTCTTTTTTTCTGTCACGAATCACTGAGCATTTAGCACTGAGCCTCATGCATTGAAATCTTTGTGTCAAACCCTACTCCCTCCCCACTACCCGTTGGTATATTCAAATGGAACGCATCAAGTAATCGATCAATCAAGCAGCATGCGGTCGCAGTATGTTAACTAGTTAATCGATTGTCCCACAGAGAACGTCAAGTAAGCGAATTTGTCAGAACCCATAAAACGCGTAAGTAAATGTCTCGTACAAATTTATGGTAAAACATTCATTTGATGAATTCTTTCATGATTTGTTTGGGAAAGTTGAGCAGTAACGAGCAGATCTGAGCAGCACAATATGCAAAACTCTCTACTCTGATAATGATCACGCCAAATTGATTTTGACCAAGGAGCTCATGTTTTTAAGTTTATTCTCACCTTTTATTACACTAGACATATGGCTGACTACGAGTTAGAAGAGCAGAATCAGCATAAAAAGGGCTCAACAGCTCAGGTAAATCATCGTGAAGTCATGATAACTGACCTTATTAGATTATTACTCAGTAGTAATAACTCCTTATAAATTAATAGTGTACTAGAGATCTAAAATGCTGTAAAAAGAAGGACCTAATTAACTTCTTAAAGTAAGATAATCAAGGCATGAGATCTCAATGCTGATATACTACAGTAATAGAACTAACATTGAGTTCTCTGCATTCCTATGAGTGACATTCCATTAGCTTCAAACGCATCGAAGCTGTCAATAAGTTTGGATATTTAACTTTGGTGTTTAAGCTTATTTAGTTCAGTAAGCAAAGTATATTTTTGTACAAAGGTTGTCAGTTGAAAGTGAAACAATCCTGAAGATCGTGTTATTAAAAGAAACAAACTATGAGTTGTTGTGAAGGTCAACATAAAAGTCATTGAAGTGGAAAATATAAAACCATAAAAACTGCACATAGCGTGCTTAACCTAAGTTATTGTTGTTAAAAATGTTCAATTTTATAGTTCTTGCACGAACAAGATGAATCTTAATGATTTGATGTGAATGATTTGAAAATATATGCATTACATTTTGGGATATTATAGGATCTATAAATATCTTTTAAATGGAGACTAAACCTAAACGCACTCCCGTCATTATGAGATTACACACCATTTCAAGTAGTTTTAACTTGAAAAATATAGAGGTCGCCATTTACTTTAAAAAGTGCATATAGCCCCCCAGCCCCCCCTGCTCCGCGGTCCCTGTAAACAATCCATTTTTACAGTAAATGTATGGGACGAAAAACGAAATAATACGTATTTTTTGTTGAAATAAATTTGAACATACCTTGGTCTTATGTTGTTGTTAAAGGTATTTGGTTTCATTCTGGTTGGTTTTTAAGCGTTTTATAGCAGTTTTTCAAAAATCGGTACACAGTACTTAAAGTACTTAAAAAAAAACATCCAGAATGACACCAATACCTTTAACAACAACATCAAGGTATGTTCAAATTTATTTCAACAAAAAATATGTATCACTTTCATCCCATACATTTACTGTCAAAATGGATTGTTTGGGCTGCCTGTGGATGTAGCGGTGAATAATGAACTGTGAAAACGTAACTTTTATTGGAAAAAAGTCAGGTATGTTATTAGGAAATGTATCTTATAAAATACAGTCTGGAGAGGGGAGGAGGGTGGCATGGGAGTCACCCAAATTTTACTATTCGTTATCAAATGAATGAATGAATGAATGAATGAATGAATGAATGAATGAATGAATGAATGAATGAATGAATGAATGAATGAATGAATGAATGAATGAATGAATGAATGAATGAATGAATGAATGAATGAATGACTGAATGACTGACTGACTGACTGACTGACTGACTGACTGACTGACTGACTGACTGACTGACTGACTGACTGACTGACTGACTGACTGACTGACTGACTGACTGACTGACTGACTGACTGACTGACTGACTGACTGACTGACTGACTGACTGACTGACTGACTGACTGACTGACTGACTGACTGACTGACTGACTGACTGACTGACTGACTGACTGACTGACTGACTGACTGACTGACTGACTGACTGACTGACTGACTGACTGACTGACTGACTGACTGACTGACTGACTGACTGACTGACTGACTGACTGACTGACTGACTGACTGACTGACTGACTGACTGACTGACTGACTGACTGACTGACTGACTGACTGAATGAATGGATGGATGAATGAACGAAGAAACAAATGAAAGAACAAACAAAAGAATGAATGAACAAGCGAACAAACAAGCAAACGAACGAATGACTGACTGACTGAATGAATGAATGAATGGATGGATGAATGAACGAAGAAACAAATGAAAGAACAAACAAAAGAATGAATGAACAAGCGAACGAACAAGCGAACGAACAAGCAAACGAACGAATGACTGACTGACTGAATGAATGAACAAAGAAAGAAAGAAAATTGACAAAACTGCTTTGATTATTTGTCACCCCATTTTTAGAGGGTAAGTATTCAAAAAAAAAAAATGAAAAAATTCAGTCTTCCATAATAAATAGCTAGCAGCAGTAGGTGTCAAGAAATAGTTTCAATCATGTATGTATTTTTTCATATTTTATAGGACAAGGAGTCCAAAGGGTTTGGAATAATGTACAAAATTAATGATAATCCTCCCTGGTATCTGTGTGTTCTTCTGGGATTTCAGGTGTGTTTTTGGATATACTAATAAAATATTGAATTTAAAGTTTTTGTAAAGGGATTAATGGTTGAGTTATAGACTGACAAGTTAAGGAAGACAGACTTAAAAAAGAAAAATAAAGGAAAATGGGATTCATTTATTGTGGTTGATTGCCATTTATTTTGACAAACTAAAATCTATTGGACAATTAATCCTGGCCAACAAAACTAAGTGACAAAACATATTGTCAAAATGGTTGGCACATTATCATAACACTGGCAATGTTTATAATCATTATGTCTATCTATTGTTTTTCAACTGCTTAGGAAGCTAATCAGAGTCTTTCATTTTGATCCATCCACAAAAATCCTGCATAATCTCATTAAGTGAATATTGTTATGCGTCGGAATGCAGCTCAATTTGGAGGGCCAAACAAAAGAATTTCAAACTTCTGAGAATAGACCATTTCACGGTTGTCATCAATCAACCACAGCCTTGATAGTGTGTAATATATTCTTTAGAATTTGACTACAGCTTATGGTAATTTAAGGAATGTACACATTATCAAACAATAGACCATTTTTGTGATGCACGAACGCTTTCAAAAATATCTATTGAAACACTTAGAACTTCGACAGGCTTTGGTCAAATTCTAAAGAATAAATTACATACTATCGAGGCCGAGGTTAAGTAACGACAACCGTGAAATGGTCTATTGGAACCTGTTGTTTTGCCCTCCAAATTGAGCTACATTCTGACATGCTGCAAGGGGTCTTTTATTTTCAAAGGCAGATGTTTCGTTGGGGGGGGGGGGGGGGGAGCAAAAGTGCATAGGAAAGGAGTGGATTGGGTGACTACTACAATTCCTATTTGGGGTTAGAAATAAGAATAAAGAGATCAAAATGTAAAACAATAAATTATAAATGATTTTTGTTTTAATTTTTTTTTTTGTATTATTTGATAGCACTACCTAACAATGTTTGGTTCAACTGTGGCTGTCCCATTTGTCCTTGCTTCACCTATGTGCTTTGCTAATAATCCACTTGTTTTAAGTGAAGTCATCAGTACCATATTCTTTGTTTCTGGACTTTGCACATTATTACAAACTTTCTTTGGAACAAGGTAAACTATATTGACCGACCAAGTCTTGGTCCAAAATAAACTTAATTAATGACTTCGTGGGTGGTTGTCAACTCGAAAGTTTTAACTCTTCGACAACCACACACACAACCTTACATCATCTTCTTGTAATGTATATTGAACTTGTAAATTCAGATGCAATGTATATATATTTTTTCTATCATGTTGTAACCTTATGTAATATTTAAAAATGTGTGTGAATAAATAAAAGTCTAAAGTCTAAGGTAATATAAGGAATTTTTAATTTTTTACTTTAAAAAAAAAGCATTGTTATTAAAAATTTTCAAAAGCTGCTAATAAAATATATAAATATCTTTCAGGTTGCCAATCATTCAGGGAGCAACTTTTGCCTTTCTGGGTCCAACCTTCGCAATCCTTCAACTGGACAAATGGCAGTGCCCAGGACAAGGTTTGAATCCATTCAGTAACCAAATTAACCAAAAAGTAATAGGTCTCGATATCTTTAGCTTGGACATTTGTTTTGCCCATTTCAGACCACTTGTCATTCCTTTGAGAATAGGATTCTTTGTTTCATTTGCATCCACAAAAAAAAAGTGATACTCTAGGGAATTACATGTTATACCTATAAAGGCATCACATAACTTCCTTTTTAGGCTTAACTTAAAAATATCCTTTATATTTATTATTTTTCAACTCCACCCCCTGGATCCGCCCTTGAGTCTTTTGAGTAGTAATTGCATGAACCATTAATCTTTCAGCAAGTGCCAATTCATCAGTTGCTATAAACTCTACTGGAAAAGATCCAGACCTCTGGAAGTCAAGAATGAATGAGGCAAGTTGAAAGGTTTCTTTGTAGTCTAATTAATCTAAGACACTTAACCTCCATAATCGTAAAACTTAACTGTAAATGCTTGATTGCACTGACACTTCAGTGCTTAATGTTTTATGGGAGATAATGGAAACATTCATTAGGTATTATGTTGATGCAGTGTTAATGATGCTGCCTTCCTTGCTGTTATGGTACATTCTCTAAAGTATTTGGTTAGGTTTCTCTGTGCATTCAAAATGGATGTGGCACACCAATGGTGAATGTATGCAACACATACTGTACGTAATAAAACTGGTAATCATGTACTTTATGTCCAGCCAATGGTCGGTCGATAGTCGGCTGATTGTTGGTCAACACTTGACTAACACATCACCAAACCTTCATAAAATATTTGCAGTCAAAGAAAATCCTGCACCAATTTTAACCAGGAACAAGTTAAATTAATACATGCTGTATTTTATCACCAGATTCAGGGTGCCATCATGGTGGCCTCTCTCTTCCAGATGCTTATTGGATTTACTGGATTAATAGGATTCTTGCTAAGATTTATTGGTCCACTTACAATTGCACCCACAGTCACCTTGGTGGGTCTGGCTCTTTTTAAAGCTGCTGCAGACTTCAGTGGTATGTATTACATGCTCAGGTTGATTGATATCTCACCGAGATGCTTAAGATCCAGGAATTTTGAAATGAAGGGCAGATGTAGGGGAGGGTTGAAATGGCCTTTTTGTTTCTTGTGAGGGATTCTTTTCTAAAGAAAAGTAGATGTTACTAGTTGCAACTGTGTGAGTATGTTGAATGCAGCAAGCGAAAAAGAAGAAAACATGAACACTGTGTAAAAAAGTTTGAAACTATACTGACTTTGGGACATACATTAGTCCTTCGTCGGAGTAAATGCGGAAAAATAGAAAAGTTGCCCTTGTTAATTCTTTTCTTTTCCAGGTACACAATGGGGAATATCAACCTTGTAAGTACTAACATAATATAATAGTACAATATTGCAGCGATTCATGGCTGCATTTTTAGTGACTTTTTTTTACTCAATACAAATACATGTAGAGTATATCTTAATAAATTAGTACCTGGTCCTTTCTTCCATCCTTTCTTCTATCCTTTCTCCCATCCTTTCTTCCATCAAGTCTTGCATCAATCTGGAAACCTTTCCGCATCAGTCTAATCATTTCCTACTAATGTATGTGTCAAAGCTTTGAATATTTTAATATTCAAAAAATCTGGTTATTATAGGACTATGGTACTCATCATCCTCTTCTCCCAGTACCTCAGAGGCTTTGAAGTACCAATATTTGTATACCAAAGAAATAGTGGATGTTCCAGAAAGAAGTTTGCCATATTCAGACTTTTTCCAGTGAGTAGAATTATCATAATATTATTCTTGGCATGAATGTACTGTGGATCACCTATTCTTTGTTTGCACATTATGTCAGTCAACTCACAGCCGATAGTCAGCCAAGGCTCAGGCAACGTATGGCACACAGTTGGGCGATTGTCGACTCTGACACATATCAGCTGGTCATAAAGTAGATGATTAACATCATCACTGCCATGTTGGGGGTCTTTAACAAAATATCTCTCATTAGTATCCTTTGTTAGTACCACCAACATGGCCGCCATGTCTTCGTCATTTGACTCTCTTGAGTAGGCTTGCAAACCATTAAATGAATAATCTATCCCATTTTCCTTTACCAGAGTATATATCCTTGCTATATATCCTTGTGCTTACATAATTTTTCTCGTTCATTTTTCTTATTTTTTTTAGATTATCCTTGCGATTGTAATCTCCTGGATAGTATGTGTGATCATTACAGCAGCAGATGGATTTCCAAAGGATTCCAAAGCCAGAACAGATGCCAGAATCTCAGTTCTTCAGCAAGCTGATTGGTTTCGTTTCCCTTACCCAGGCAAGTCGGTGACTGGTTACTTTATGAACATCGATCAAAAATTATTGCGTGACTGTCAGCCGTGCATCATCCCACTATCGGCTGTGCATTGACTGACTGTCAGCCGTGCATTATCCCACTATCGGCTGTGCATTGACTGACTGTCAGCCGTGCATTATCCCACTATCGGCTGTGCATTGGCTGACTATCAGTTGTGCATTGGCCGATAGTAATGACAAAAGGTGTTTCCCAAGCTCTGTTTGAAATGCCTATCAAAGTAAGTGGATCTGTCAGAGCTTTCAGAAGGTGGCATTATGTTGATTGTGAACATTTACACACACTTAACCATCAAGCCAATGGCCAGTAAGATGCCAGAAAATGGTTGGTACATGTAGGTGGATGGTCATAAATCACATGATTATTATCCCAGTTGATAGTATTTGGTGGTCAAGAGCACTCCATGCATGCATTTCATAAAAATGACCAGTAGATTGACATCTCCACCTCTATCTTCATTAGTTTAACTTAATGTGTCATCCCTTTTACTGTTAGGTCAATGGGGAACTCCTACAGTAAGTCTTGCAGGAGTATTTGGCATGCTGGCTGGTGTTCTTGCCTCTATGATTGAGTCCATTGGTGACTACTATGCTTGTGCGCGGCTCAGTGGTGCACCACCTCCACCTACTCATGCCGTTAACCGTGGTATTGGAATGGAGGGAATAGGTTGCCTACTTGCTGGTGCCTGGGGGAGTGGCAATGGCACAACTTCTTACAGTGAGAACATTGGAGCCATTGGGATCACCAAGGTATTTTATAAATCTGCTCTCTACTTTCTGAAAGTTTCTTTCAATTTTATAGATACCCAGAAACAACCTCCTGGCTGTTCTAAAGCTGATCTGAATCTCATTTTCCTGACCTCATTGGGTTAAAATTGTCATTGTTGCTGTATTTTAGGTTGGAAGTCGACGAGTGATACAAGTTGCAGCTTTGATTATGTTGTTGCTGGGTTTATTTGGCAAGTTTGGAGCACTTTTCACCACTATTCCAGACCCAATAGTTGGAGGAGTGTTCATGGTCATGTTTGGTATGATCACCGCTGTGGGAATATCAAACCTGCAGTTTGTCGACATGAACTCCTCAAGAAATCTCTTTGTGTTGGGCTTCTCTTTGATGCTTGGAATGGCGCTGCCTTACTGGGTTGAGAAGAATAAGACTGCCATTGACACAGGTGAGTTAGAAGTTATACGACAAGGCATTTTTAGCAATGTTTGGAGCTAAAAGGCAGTCTTGATTTATAACATGGTGTGTCCTAGAGTGACTTATATAAATGAGACAAGTGAAAAAGGAAGAAATATAGAACATATCTAGAGAACTAGCTAAGAGTGAACACTTAACAGTCAGATCTAAGGACTAGTACCATTGTAGCACTAGTACCCATGTAGCACTAGTACTCCAGCATCACTTTATATGAAGACTGACACTTATACTGATTGCATGAACAGTGAGTGAAAAAGTTTTAAGCAAAGAAAGCACCTTCTACTTGGCTATTTTAAAACTTGAATGAATGTCCTAAATATTATTTGTCTTCCACAAAATATAATGCATAACAAGATGCACTTTACTTGAGTGTTAACATTGATAAGACCTTCTTAAATATTACTTGTCACCCACAACGCATAATGCATAACGAGATGCAGTTACGTTGAGCCCCAAAAGTTACCCAGATTGAGAAATCTAGAGCAATCCCTCTTGCAATAATAAGCAGGAGCATAATGTACATGCACAATCTTTTCAATTCCTATGTAGGTTACAAAGAGCTTGACCAGATTATCATAGTCCTCCTGACCACCAACATGTTTGTCGCTGGTTTCTTTGGTTGCATTTTTGATAACACTGTTCCTGGAACAAAAGAAGAGAGAGGAATGCTGGCCTGGAAGAAACAGAATGATGATAACGATGATGGAGAGAGCTTAGACCATGAAATATACAATCTTCCTTTCTGTCTGAGTCGAGTTTCACAATATAACTTTGCAAAATATGTGCCGTTCCTGCCCTATCATCCAGTAGTTCATTCTAAGCCTACTGTAACAACAAGATTTTAGAAGATGCATAACGAACTCACTGTTTTTCATGCAAAACACACTGTCTTCAGTTGTATCTTTTGATCAAATCGTTTACAAAACATTTGTTATAGTAAGTTATAGTAAGTTGTGCCTTTGAGAAACCTGTGTATAAGTTAGAATATAATTGTTTGCACATAAAAATGTACAAGGTTTTATAAGATATAACTGTGCTCTAGCTGATTAAGTTGGAATACCATTTAAGATCATGTACACAGAGAGCCTATTAAAGTGCTCATGATGTAATTTCTTTTTCTGCATGCTCTATTTAGCGCTTTCACATGAAAAATAAAACCATATTTTTCATTAATTTGTGTGCTTGTTTGTTTTAATTAAAAGATATAAAACATATTTTCATTTTATATACCAGGTGATTTGGAATTGAGGCCTGCAAGCAATGCATTGTTTGTCACATTCAAGTATTTTTTTATTATCTCTTGTCAAAATGAAGTATTTTCCACCAACAAATTATGACAAAGATATTTGGAGAATCTTTGCAAGTATGAGTTTTACTTTCTTTATTTTCGAGCAAAAGCATTGTAAATTGAGCCGAAAACCTAGAACAAGGAAACATTGAGCTATGAACAAAATGTTCACTGATTGGCTTAATTCGTTTGGGCTGAGAAAGGCAAAATCACTTGGTACACTTGAAATGCTAACAAAACACTTGAACAACATGGAAACTAGGTATTAGATGTGATGCAAATGGTATGCTAATGTTTTTTTTACAGATAATAGATAGTTAGATCAATGACAACTTTCACTAACAGGTCATGTGACCCTACCACCAGAAATAGAGCAGCGAGCTTGCAACCCAACAGATCCTGGTCTCAGATCGAGTTACACTCCATTGCCTTCAAACAATTGCTATAAGTCATGCCATTTGGGTCAGTTGCTATTCATTTACTGTATTGTTGACCCTATTGCCTCCAATTGAAACAATAATTATTGTTAGAAGGCAATAAAGTGTAAATCCAATATCTGCTATTGCTGGTAATATTTTGACACAACTGGTCAATTTAAGGGGGTAAGGCCATAGAAACTGTTACTTTATGCAAATATTATGGTCAATAATATCCTTTTTTCGTGTTAATTATTTCTGTATTAATCTTTTAATTAATAAATTTGGATAATTTCACCACAAGGATGCACCATACATGTATTGTTGATAGTTCAAAAATAATAATATCCCATTTACGATGTAAGTAGCCATGCATACAAGACAGATGTCTTTGAGGATGACAAAAAGAACAAAGGCAAGATATACTGACCCAAGGCATGATATAATGGAAGTGAAAAACAAGATGTTGACTGCAAGGCTTGAATGAATTAGACCTAAAGGGAAGAAAAGATGTGTAAAATACCAAATGACAGACAGCAGCCTAATTAAACTGCACTTCTTTTCCTTCAGGATAGTTTCGTAACATCTTTAGGACTTGTAGTGCTTGTAGATTCGTAGCAGTACTGCATGATTCTCTTAATCCAGGCCCAGGGGCGTAGCGAGGACCTAGGTTCTGGGGGGGGGGGGGGGGGCGGGGGGCACCTCAGCCAAAAATCGCCGAAGCAAAATAAAAAACAAAAAAACCCGCAATATTTATGACGAGATAGGGAATAAAACTTTCTCTACAAAAAGTGGGGGGTGCCAAGTACAAAAAAAAAGAGGCCAAACTAATAAAAAAGGGAAAAAAACAAACAATTACCTATTTACCAAAAATTTGGGGGGGGGGGCACGTGCCCCCCATTCCCCCCTCCCTACGCTAGTGTCCAGGCCTGTAGCAAGGTGAGGGGACTTGGGGGTCCAGGTCCATCCAATAATTTTCACTGAACACTGAAAATTTTAGGTCTGTTACTATGACATTGGACATCATTTGAAAGTGTTTATTTCTGGATATTTATAAATTGAAATTTATCACCCGTGGTTCAGAGGTTCTTTCAGTTGATTGTTCAGTTCAAACTATAACTACGACCAAGAAAGAATCAAGTGAGAGAACCTCTGGCATCCAGGATAGAAAGTCATACCAACCTAAACATAGCTGAAGGGAGTAGAACACAATACCTAGTATGCAATTAGGCAAGTTCAAAAAATGCTCCTTTCCAAGCAGCAACTCAACCATCCCAAAGCCTTTGCTATACCTACAATAAGTAAATTGAATTAAGTTTAAATGATTATTCCATATGTGAATAAAGGGTGGCGTAGCGGCATACTACACTTGCCTATCACCCCTTGGGTCTCAGGTTCAATTCCTGGACTTGGTATAACATGTATAAGTAAAGTTTGTTGACATCCTCTCCCAAGGGTTTTTGACTGGTTTCCCCTCTCTGCAAAACCCAACACAAAATTCCAATTTAATCTGTGGGTTAGTCATGCCAGACTTAAAGATGATAGATGAATGGGATGGATGGATGAATGGGATGGATGATGGATAGAAAGATACAGAGGTTGTTTCAGGTTACACAAACTTGGGAGTGATGGGGAATATCAAGCCTTTACATGGAGGAGTCTGGCATTACTGCGATTCTCAATATTCTGCAAACTCGGTAGTTGCGAGTTTCCCGTTGGAAATTGGTTTTTCACTGCCACCAATCAAAAACATAAAAGGTACTGACTGATTAGTTTTGATTGACAGCAGCAAAAAACCAATTTCTCAACAAGCCGTTGAAATCTCTGAGTTTGCAGAATATTGAAAAATCGCAGTAAAACCATAGATATATGATTTGATTACCACATACTTAGATGTGAGCACTCTGGAACAGCTCATGGTCTCACTAAGATCACAAGCTGCTTTGTAATTCTTGTCCTTTGACTTCCTGACCTCAATATACAATGCATATAGAGAAACACTGATGCCTAACACACTGAACAGGACATGATCCACTGATGGGGAAAACAACAGACCAAGACTGGACTTCATTCTTTCTTGCCAGGGTCTACTTTATATATACCTTGAAGGGAAGCGAGAGAAGATGTGTTATCGTACTATTCAAATGTTCTCTGCTGGAAGAGTCTATTTTCCTTTGTTAGAGAAAGAAGAGAGACTCCACTCGCAAGGAAATGCAAATGAAACCAAGATTTGTCGTTCTGTAACCACTAGCGACAAAATTAAACTTTTGACAAATAACTCAACTCGCGCGTAATAGGTCTTTAGTTTATACTATGGAAACGTAATTTTTTTCGTTCTAAAAGTTTAAAATCTTAATTGATAAACGTTAATAGCTAAAATGCCTTGTTCTTTTACTTTGTGCAATGATCAAAGTAGAAAAAAGACACTCGATGAAACGTAAAACTTAAATAAATGAAAATAAGCTCACAGAAAAACGAAATGCTCTAAGAAACTCACCTTCAAATAGCTTTATAATGAAGAGAAATCTAGGATTTTTCAGTGAAGTGGTTAGCGTTTAGTTGCCTACGTGTCCCTAGCTCTTCTTTGTCTTTATCATGGTAATACAGTATCCCACTTTACAACCGGAAAATTTAAATTGAAAAATAAATAAAAGGTTTTAAAATCCCCCCGACCGCCATCTTGAATAATGGAAAAGGACTGGGCCTGGGACGTTTGTACCACAGGAAGTCCAACTTCCAGAAAAATTAATATCTCAGCTTCGCAGCTCCTAGAAGTTGAGGATCTCCTTTGCAGCCGTTCTAAGTGTACACCCCGCCTTGCAGCACGTCGGAATGTCAGCTCAATCTGGAGGACAAAATAATAGGTTCCAATTCCCAGGAGATTGAAATTCTTTTGTTTTGTCCTCCAAATTGAGCTGCTTTGACGTCAAGTGAAAGGGGTCTATTCCATCATAGTTACTATGCTTATCTCAATTCAATTTTCGAAGATCCTAGCGGCCTAGGAAATTCGGCGTACTTGAAGACCCAAGCAGGGTTTCGTAGAGTAGGAAATTCCAATGCTAAGGCCATATGGTTTTGAATGAAATAGGATTTCATTTCCCAAACTAGAAAAATTCTATTGAAGTGTCCTCAGTAGAACATGGCTTCCTGCTTCCTCTACACCCTAGCTATAAAAGGGTGAGAAAATTATAGATTAACATACTAAAACTGATTCTGGAAGCAAAAGATGAGCTTAGAAATGATGATTTTTATTTATATTTTATAAGTTATACGAAATTTATACACCACTGAAGAAGAAACACACAACCAGCACTGAGCTCGTTCTGACAACTGATCACTCAGCGGAATTGAGTGGTGTTGATGCCCTGAGGGTTCTTCGATCGGGAGGTAGAATTCACTTCCCCATTAAGTACATGTTAAGTAGCTCATGATCAGTGATTCTGCTCTTTCACATTGAAACTGAGGGTTTTATATTAGAGCATTAAACTTCGCGTTGATTAAGAGTTTCGTGGCAGTATTCTTTTTCGCGAATTGAGTTTTTTTTAAACACCCATTCATGGCTTCAGTCCCGAGAAAAATGGTAGCAATAATATACTAAGATTAAAAATTCCCAACATCTAAGGCTGAAATCACTCTACAGAACTCTTTTGATCCTCTCATCCTGACGACGGAAGTATAGCATTATTCAAATGAACAAATATCTTAATTCTGCTCTGACCTCTTATTGAAGCATGCACTAACGGAAAATGGAAATGAAATTAATGGAAACGAAAATATGAAAGGCGGGAATATCCCTAACAGGATATACTCTACTTCTCACCTACATTTTAAGGCATTTATTTTTCATCCTAAAAAAGAGCATGGTTTATTGCTGGAGATAGAAGCATCATTCTCAAAGCAAGACTACTAGTTCCTTCTTTTTCTTATTCAAATTTTTTTTACGTATTATATTGAGCACTGAGATGATGAGATTCGGTTAGTAAAACAATTTTCATAATAACGCCCATTAATGTTGACTGACTCCTTTCAAGAGCTGTGTTACGGTTTTAATGTGTAAACAATGAAAAATCTTTTCCCTGGAGTCTTCAGTTAAACTAGAACTGAATTACACTGAGCTACTACTATTGAAAGGATTTTTTGATGAGGATAGACAGAACTTTATACAATAAAAACCTGCAAAAAAAAAAAAAAGCTCACTTGTCACATAAAAAGATGTGATTACATCCAAGCAAATCGTAAAATATTCTTATTCACGTCCGTCAACGATGCAGAGTTTCAGTTTTGTCTCGCAGTTCAGCCTTAGTATCAATTACTATTCACTGAGAAGAATACAGCAGTATTTACAGTATTTCTTATTGCATTGTCCCAGGTTTTTCTGTGACAGCTATTTGGAACGGACTTCCCTTAATCCACTTCTCATCCCATTTCACTATCATCCGATATTCTCCAGTAGATGGTGGACAGAACGATATTTCATGTATATTTTCCTGCTTGCAGCGGAACGCAACTTCCATTTCTTTCTGCGAAGAATCCAGCACAGAGATACTGAGATGAAGTAAGTCAGCTGTCGGTGTACGGATCATGAAGACTACGTCTTCGCCAAGATGGATTTCTCTTGCTGTCTTCCCCTCTTCAGCCCAAATTTCACAACCAGATGCAAAGTCACTTTGCGTTGCCTCTGTGGTGCCTTTGTTTGACGTTTTGTGGAGCTTAATCAGGACGATTTTTCTGTGCATCTCAGAATTGAAAATATCCATAGTAAAGATTAGTCAATCTAGTCTTTAGAGCTGTGGCTTTTCCAAAGACAAGAGATCAGTGTTGGCTTTGATCATGACCAGAAGCAAGGATACTTTTGAACAAGAAATGTCAAGTGTACGAAGGTTTTGACAGACCAATCAATGCTAGCTATTTGCTCTCAAACATTGGGACCACCTCCAAATAGCGGATGTTAATCGTTTTAATGTGGTGTCTGTCGTTAGATATTACGATTATACAATGACCTTTTTTAAAATATTCATTACTAAAACCTCGATCAACCATGCCTGTACAATATAGTTGCGGCATCTTGAAACGCGACCTCGTAATCCTCTCTTTATCCTGGCTGACTATGATTTAAACGAGAAAGAATCGTTCTTTCCAGTTTCATATACGCCAATATGCTTTTAAAATTACAAAATGATTGGATTTATGCACATATGGATGCACAGAGTATGATCTCGTTAATTATACTCCAAATCTTTTCCACAAATCTATTCTCCTCCCAATCGAACACTTAGCTCCATATTATCCTCATGTTAAACAAACCGCCATGTACATCACAAACAAAGACACACCAGTTAATAAAAGTCGTGAACTTATACGACGTACAGCCACAACAAATACCATCAAATTGAATCTAGCTTTCGTAGGAATTTTTTCACTTATATTAAAATACCAGGTATGGACCCGTCACTTTGTGACATATTGAACTAATTATTGTGAACATATAGTGTGCAAAGTTTAGACTGAGATAGATATGAACCAAACGTGAATTTAGTTTTTATACAAAATGTGATCAAATCGATTATCAACACGTACGTGCCGAAAAGACGTCAGTAATGATTTCAGTAAAACCTAGATCAGACAGCTTCAGCTTTTTCTTCAAAGTGAACGGTGAAATTCACACTAGAACTGACTGAATAGAAATGATTTATAAGAATTTTTTGTCAGATAGGATTATACCCTGCAGACTGAATGTCGCCCATGACATTTTGGCCTCATATCATCTCATTATTACAGTGTTTATAGGAGACAGAAATGCGTGGGCTTGTAGCCATAATTCTGCTCGTCTTATGTCGTATTTATTCGATTATGACAACTGTGGCCGCTATAGCTAAGTTTTAAATGGATTCCGGAATAATACAGTTAAGGCCCGGTCAGCGGCGCAACTGTTGTGCACAACCACGAAATATACCTTTTTCCAAAATGGCGGCCGAAAATTCAAATAAAAACCAATACCAGCACTAGAAAGAGCACCTTTACTTTAGTAACCCTACAAAGGTTTATTATGTCAGGTGTTATATCGGCCGAGAAAACGTTTTTTTGAAAATCGAAAAATTTATAGACGTATGTATAGCTGGGGGTATAGCGTATACCCCCAACCATACAAACGTCTGTAAATTTGTCGATTTTCAAAAAAGGTTTTTTCGGCGGATATAACACCTGACATAATGAATCTTCGTAGGGTTACTAAAGTAAAGGTGCTCTTTCTAGTGCTGGCTACTGCGCACATTACGTTATTGCACGATTTGCAACGATTTTTAGACCAACTTAGTCATGAACCAATCCTAATGCATTCATTATTAATCATTTTGGTGTATTCTAATCATAAATGGTTGGCTCCAAAATATTTAACTGGATGGACTGAATTATGTAGACGGAGGTTTCGACGCGTATGAATCAATAGTAGGAATTTGTCGATCTTTAGTCGATGTTAATGGATTAGGTTCGGCTCATGAGAAGTTCGACGTTTGAACTGGGCCTGAGTAAATTTCAAAATTGCAAGATATTAAACTTCGCTTCTTTTTTCATTTAATATATTGAACGATCCTCAGAAAATGAATAGAATGCGTCACCATTGTGAAAACTAGAGGACAAGAGCCTTATGAACAAGACTTGACATCAGGGATTTCTGACGTCATTTTTGATGTCACAAGTGACGTCACAAATATTTGTGTCCAATGCTGATGAATAAGTAGTTATTTTCTGCTTCTACAAAAATTGCCCAATCGCAATCAATTTAATAGATCATTTTCACTCATGTGACAAGGCGGCCATATTGGTGTACCAAACAATAGAACAGCTTTTGCATCAAAATATAATTCAATTCCTGGAGGATAGAAAAAGTATTGTTTAAGTATGCCAATATGGC
Source organism: Anthopleura xanthogrammica (assembly GCA_964019055.1). Lineage (NCBI taxonomy): Eukaryota > Metazoa > Cnidaria > Anthozoa > Actiniaria > Actiniidae > Anthopleura > Anthopleura xanthogrammica. Next base: position 23,958,402 of record OZ025206.1, on the reverse strand, counting down.
CGCTCTGAAGTCAAGTGAAAACGGTCTGCTATAAGCCAGTTCAAAGTGAATCGTTTTCAGTGCGCAAGCAATTTTATCTCGAATTTCTCACCTTTTTTTTTAAACCTTCTTTTGTTCTTAATTAAACAAAAGAAGGTGAAAAATTCGGGATAAAATCGCATGCGCACTGAAAATGATTCTTAAACTTTGAACTGGCTTATACTGTATATTTAACATCTAATTTTGAGGGCTTGGTGCCTGGAGTATATGTAATAGTCTTTTGAGGTTTCGATGGATAGCAGATAAAAAGTGATAATTGGATCGTGCTCAGCAACACTCCCACTCCATTTGGTATCTGAAAGAAAAACAAAAATTATGTAGGAACATTGGAAATTGAATCTCTTTTAGAAGAGATTTGGGCAAAAAAAATCAGGAAATATCAATGCCTCCTGACTTGATAAGTATTGTATATGATAATGTTGGTTTGAAAATGGTGATGGTAAGTATTGTATATTACTCATTTCAATAAAGTTAGTCTTCAAAAACCTACAAAGCTGAGATTGCTGAGGATCATGGGAAACATTTCATATTGAACAAGTAAAGCTTTTGATACGAAGTGCAGCTTGGGGATGCTCACAGGAGGTGAAAGTGTAGCTGGTAAAAGATCTCAAGTCCATTAACAGTTATCAAGTGGTTGAAACAGGTAAAACTGCTGTACTACCCATAATCCTTGTTGGTCTCAGCTTCGTAGTTTTATGGTGACTAACTTTATTGAAATAAGTATATACCCTTCTCATACCATTCCCAACCCTATGACATCATTCCACAACCCTCCATAACCACACCTCCCTCATAAAGGGGATTAGCCACAACATTTTTCACCATTTCCCAACCTTTTATGGGCTTCCTGTGGTATTGCCATGTGGTACCAATAACAGTCACTCCCTTTTAAAAATCTGTGATTCACCCGTAAGGGGGGGGGGGGGGGGGGTGGAATGGCCCTCTACACCCCCAGCCCTAAGTCCATCACTGTATCAGAGCTAATCAAATATGGTGAATATGAAGCTCTAGCCGAACAGATCTACCTACTTACTTTAATAAAATTATCTTGTACCATCTTTCCATACAGTAGCCACTGAAGGGACACAATAAAGTTGGCAATACAAAGAGAAAATGTTAAGCATTCTGTGCTCTTCTTTTGAATTACTGTTGTCTGGAATGAGATATCATGAGAATCCAATAAGCACATGTAATAGCAGAGAAAATATGAATAGTAGGATGGATGGATGGATGGATGGATGGATGGATGGATGGATGGATGGATGGATGGATGGATGGATGGATGGATGGATGGATGGATGGATGGATGGATGGATGGATGGATGGATGGATGGATGGATGGATGGATGGATGGATGGATGGATGGATGGATGGATGGATGGATGGATGGATGGATGGATGGATGGATGGATGGATGGATGGATGGATGGATGGATGGATGGATGGATGGATGGATGGATGGATGGATGGATGGATGGATGGATGGATGGATGGATGGATGGATGGATGGATGGATGGATGGATGGATGGATGGATGGATGGATGGATGGATGGATGGATGAATGGATGAATGAATGGATTGATTGATTGATGGATAAAATAAATGAATTGAATGGATGGATGGATGGATAAATAGATGGATGGATGGTTAAATAAATGGATAAATAAATCTTACCAGAGATGCAAGAGGAGAACCATACACTGCAACTGAGAATCCACTGCATATGAGTCCGAGATGCATTGAAGCTGTTTCCACATCTTCAACATAATATTTGATGTAACTTAAAATAGACGTCACTGCCAAGAAAGCCAACAATAGCTTGACACTGATATTTTTCTGCAGTTGGAATAAAAAGATGCCGTTAAAGCAGATTTCTTATAAGTGTGAAAAGTCATGGCACACAGTATGGTTATGGCACAGTGCAGACATGGCACGGAATGTTAAATGTTTTCATACATGGCATGGCAATGACACAGTCACGGCAAGGCGTGATCCTAAGTTTTACCATAGGTTTTTTTATAGTCTAAAAAACTGCTCTATAATAAATGCACTGCATTGTTTTAATGATCCCTGAATCAAGCATTGCATACCATTGAAAGCAAGAAGAAGAAAAAGGAAAATAAAATAGGTTAGAAAACATATTTTTTAAACATATTTTTTACAACCATCAGTCTTCCATGAGGTTCGCTCCACACACATTACTCACATGTTGATTTTTACAGAGGGAGGAAAACCAGAGAATCTGGAGAAAAACCCTTGTGGCAAGGGAGAGGACAACACATCAAACAAACTCAGCTCACATATGATCCAGCCTGAGCCGGGGCTTGAAGCCAGACCACAGCAAAGAGCACAGAAAAGAGCAAAGACAATGAAAGGAAGAGAAATAAGAAGACAATAAGAACAAAAGAAAAGGAAAAAAGACCTGTAAAACCAGAAAAGAAAAAAGAAAGGAAAGAAAAGAAAAAGGATGGAAAACAGAAACAAAGGAAAACAAAAGGCAAAGAAAAATAAGATAAGAAAAAGATGGGAAAGAAAAAGGGAAGAAAAGAAAGAAATTTGCTTGTCCATTACTATTAACGAATTTTTGTTCTTGGCATCATTACCTTACCTTATCTCTTGTGTTGGCATAATAAATAAATATATAAACACTCTGTGAAATCATTCCGGCACAACTAATAAATGTGATTGGAAAATCATCTTGTAATAAACCATATTTTGTCCATAGCACAGAACTGTGTAAAACAAACCAAAAACACAGGATAAATCCCTATATCTGAGAGCAGTCATTTTATTTATATAGGGAAAGTGGGTCAAAAAGAAAACTTTATGTTGAACCTTCTCGTGTCACCCTCTCTTCAGGTTCAAGGAATAATTATATACAAGATGGGTACCCATGCTATTCATAGTTTTGAAAATTATGTTACATAGTTCCAGAAAATACCCATGATGGTAAACATCTAACAGACAAATCGAAAGTTTCAAGGTGTTATTATGGTAAGAGAATCTGATGGACTGTTTTTATAGACAATATTATATGCAGTTTTTCGGATGTCTTTTTTTTGGGGGGGGGGGGGGGGGGTTAACACTTAAATTGATTTTTTTTCTATTTCCTTTGCAGATTCTCAATTTTGCCATTTTTTACTCTACAGATTTGTGGGTTTTAACACTTTCCCCCTCCCCCCATGTCCCCTTGATATTTTCGGTTTTCCCATTATTGACCATGTTTCATTCACTAGAGAATATGATTCTTTGTTTAATATATCCCTATTCATGTGTCTTCTCATTTCCAACCATTAAACAAAGAAATGATACTCTAGTGAATGACATGTGAATTATTCAGATAAGACATACATACAGACAAATAAGGTCTATTCCGACAAAATTACAGTGTAACCAACCTCCCCGTGTGTAACTAACCTTAAACAACAAGCAAGGAATGGCAATAATGCCACTTCTCCAGTACTTCCATTGCGTATTATTCTTGAACATGTTTGACTAAATTTAGTAACAGAATAAAAAATTAAAAAAATTATATATCAACACATGGCCAGCTCTTACATAGAACAAAAATGAGTTTTGTATCAGGAATTTCATTAGAAGCCGGCAATTGGCAAACTCCAGTGTCTACTTTCCATCTGGGTTGCATAGAGCCACCTACTTTTGAATTCCACATCCCAATAATTGTACATGTACAGCCCTTTCATTCACTTGTACAGCTGCCTAAGTTAAATATACCATTTGCCTACTTGGAATTTTAATGAAATCCCTGTTGTATACGATATCCAGGTTCTGAAGGAGTAAAATGGAAGCTGGCATTCACCTCATTTTGGGCTGGGAAAACGGGATGAGGGCTTACAGTCAAAACGGCTCAAGCGTACCCCCCTTGAATTCATTAATGAATTTATTATTCAAATATTGAGTTAACAAATTTCTGATGGTTTAGAGTGGTATGTCCTCTTATTTACCATGATATGACGTCAAACGTTGGTCAAAATGAACTCACAAGGTGTAGTTGAGTGGGTACATAACTAATTTTTACCAACTTTTGATGTTATATCGTGGTAAATAAGAGGACATACCACTCTAAACCATTGGAAATTCGTTTTTTTACCATAACAAAGTCAAATAAAAGATCCAAAAACGAAAAAAAGTTTGAAAGAAAAAAACGTTTGAAGTGTGCGCTGGCTTAGTGCGATTTGTCCTCTTATTCACCATTGCTCTCAACCAATCAGTGTGCAAGAAATTTCACAATTTCAAAATTAAATTATCTACCTGAGTTTTGGTTGGATTCTTCAACAACTGCCATGTCAAGGTAGAAAAACTACCCAGAAAGGTCATCCCTTATAATTTTAGTTGTGAAATAAATGTGAAGTTCGGATTTTGGATTTTTTAATAAAAACTCAGAGTGAATAATCAACTCAATATTCGATTAATGAAATTATTAATGTAAAGTGATCCAATTCTTGAAGACAAAATCATCAAAGCTGTAAACAATATAATATCAAGCTCATCAAGTGTAAACCTTTGTCAACAACAAGTATATTTCCACAGCAATTTTCCCCTTCACTGCGTCCTTCACTGCTCTTTTTTGATCTAGAATTTTCGTAAGCCAACATATCAATGATTTATGATATGACCACGAAAAAAGCTAACCGGCTTCATCCTTAATGATGGTATAAACAACAACAAAGTTTGTATTTTACTTCAAAAAATAAATACAAAACGTTGATATTTCATAAACAATACTATAAGGATTACATTGTAATCACCCTGGATATATATTGATTGCAAGTTGATCCACGAACTTATAGGGACACGTAAGCTTTATTTGTCGATCTTAGAATAGCGCCAAAATGACTTTAAAAGCAACTTTTATTTACTTACACTCCAGTTAGAAGTAGACCAGCCTGTGAAAGGGTTGCTGTCCAGGATATTATAAGTTTTGAATCCATTAGATTAAAATGATTTTGAAATATAAAATAAAAGTGTAAGTTTTCGTTGCTACTCAATCAATGACATGTTGTATTATGACCGTGTGACGAAACGAAGACTGGGTTCTAGTCTGGCACCCTATCTAATAAAGGTCAAACCATTTCAAAATCTTTGTATAAAATACAAAAAATAGGAGGTTATGAATTTATGTACTGAGATTTATTTAAAATGGTATCTTTGAGATAAATATCACAGTATTTTTTTTGTCTTGTGGTGCGTGTGGTTTTGCAGAGTGTTTGGGCTACCTTTGGTTTTTTGACGATACGAAGAACGCCTGTCGATTTTTGCCTTTCTTCGATTCTTCCCGAAATGAACATCATATACTGTATGCTATGTTGAATGAGTGAGGCTGTTCTTAGCATTTTATAAAGGATTTGGTATGCTATTTCTTCATTAATACAGTTCCCACACACCAAAATGTCACAAACAGCAATTTTTGAAGCCAAGAAATTGCTTCGGCGCGAAATTAAGAAGCGTCTTTCTGCAATGTCTGCGGAGTCAAAAGCTCGCGAGTCGAAGCTTATTTGTGAAAAGGTAAGTTTTAAAATTTGCACGCATTCCCAATGGAATAATGACAAAGACATGGTGATCATGTTGGTGGTATCAAATATTCTTCGTTTGTACGAAAAGTCATAGCATAGAAGAATTTGACAAACGATTTTTCAATGAATTCTTTTGTTATATCTTCCAATAGAATAGGCAATGTGCATCAAAGCTCATAAAGCACTCTGGGAAAGTGAGTCCTTTAAAAATGGAACAGGGAAATCAAAGGAACTACCAGAAAAAATAACTGTTATTTTCATCTGTTGAAATAATTTTATTTCTATAGAAGCAAAAATTGTCAGATGAATTTTTAGAGGAGCCAAAAAAGCATAAGGACTTACTTTCCCATCATGCTTTGTGCTTGAATTTCAAGCTTATGCACATTGGCTTTTGATGTTAAAGAGGAGTCAACATGGCTGCAATAATGTGCAAGCAAAGAATTAATACATGGATGCAAGGGGCCATGTTAAGACATGACTTTGAAGCATGACATTCCCTTTTGCCTGCCCCCGGCCCAGTGCACCCAGATGAACACACTCACAAAATGCTTAAATGTCTCTGTAAATTTGTATTTTGTATTTTAGTTTCTCTCCACAGAAGAGTATAAGTCAAGTAGCAGGATATCAGTTTACCTGAGCATGCCATCAGAAGTTAACACTGACATGATTTTAAAGGTCTGTTGCATTTTACATTTTAACCATTTGTACATATATGTACATGTGCAGGAAACTTGAGAAAGGTTGGGGGATGGTAGTGCAAATGTGGGAGGAAACTGCTGATGTTCATGCAAGAAGGAAAAGGGGAACTGTACATTTATCTATTTCTACCCATACTCGATCTGTTTCAGTCCGGTCTCATAGGCTTGAATTGGCCGACAACAACATACTTTTTTGAATTGACTGTATTTTTTATTTGTCTTTCAGGACATATTTGATTCTAAGAGGTGTGTATACAAATCCTTTACTATACTAACAAGAATTGACTGCCCTAATAAGAATTTTCCCTGTTGCCATTTCAGGGCTGTAGCAAGCCTTGAAAAACCAGTGGGGCACAAAGTTACGTCCCAACACTAAGTCTTGATCACAAAAAAATGAATATTTAACCCTAGGCCCATGGGCGCTACATCCCTGCATTGAATCAAAAATTGTAATAGCTGACTGGTTATCCTTAACCTTTGGTTGATAGCAACAGGAGGCTGATGCAAGTGTAAAAAGTCACTTATTATTAGAAGTCACAATAATTTAACAGTTGTTCAATTATTACCCACAGAAAGTGTTACATTCCTCGATATATTGGTCCAAATATGGATATGTTAAGACTAAATTCCTTTGAAGAGGTGAAGACTTTGCCTCTTACACCTTGGAATATTCATCAGCATTCAGGTCAGTATTTCTACAAGATTTATAGCATCACACACACAAAGTATGACTATCGGTACATTTAATGTATTTGCATATGTACCTCTATGCACAGGCTTTTTTGCTACCAAACAAGGTTTTACATGCCTTATTTGGTAAAACCAGCCAGCTTTGCATCAAAATATGTTGATTTGACATGAAAAGGCCCATTCATAAAAGTGTGCAAGTAAATATTCCCTTTCACAGTTCCCTGTGACCTCTTGAAAGGTAGCTGTATGCACCTTTGCATGGAAGTGAGACGAACGGCGAGCTTGCAATGATAGAGTAAGAGACCTTTTTTGACACCTTGGACAATTATTCACATGTCTCTATCATTGCAAGCTCGCCGTTCATCTCACTCTGATGCGAAGGCACTGCTACATTTCAAGATGGTGCAGGGAACTGTGAAGGGGACTATTATCATCAGCCATGATTGCTTTTGCAGGTCATGCTGTAAGTTATAACAAAAATCAAAATATTTCCATTAGTTAAACTGATTTAAAAAAATCTATAGAGTGGCCTCTTTACCATCGGCATATTTTTTCCCATTTCACACCACATGTCATTCCCTAAAGTATCATTTCTTGTTTTAATGGTTGTGCATTGAGTTCCATGAATATGGAACTCAAACAACAAAATTTATTCCCAATATATATTTGTCATTAAACTAGATGATGATGTTCAGGAAGAAGCTTTGTTAAGTGGAGGACTTGATCTGATTGTTGTACCTGGCCTTGGATTCACCACGGTAATGCACAAATGTTTTTAATTTTTGATGGTTCTAGACGTGCAGTTGCAATAATTTAAACTAAAGTAAATGTATTAAGCTACGGTACTGCAAACTGGCCTTGAAGCCATTACCAGGTGTCCAGTGACCAATAATTCTCAATAATACTCAACTTAAAAATTGCACTCATGATAAGGTAATCTCATTCCTAAACAGTATGCCAAGAGGATGAAGGGCCCCAACCCCCAAGTTGGCCCTCCCCCTGACTACAACCCTGAGCCGAGTTGGTATAAAGAACCTGTGCATGGCACAGTTAATATATGGGTGGCCATTATAGTACTTAAATGAGTCAACTAACAACTAAACAAAAATCCTGTTTGGTTTTTACGTACAGGATGGTCACAGGCTTGGTAGAGGAAAGGTACATAATATTTTGGATGCTTAAGATATGTCGTCGTTGACAAGTCATTGAAATATTATAGTAATACATGTTCTTTATTTCCACATTTTTGTACTTGATTTCATGTAAGTTGTGGACCTGTTGAGTGCAGTAGCCAAGGATCTTGTAGCAGCCATATGCATCTTTGTGGGATGGCTAAAGGGGTCTTGGAAGGAGTGGGTGTTGGCCTTCTCCTCAGTCCCCCTTCACCCACCACATAGCCTGCGTAGCGGCCGGCCATCCCCTTTCCTTTCCCTCTCCCCCAATCACCTTCCCCTTCCCTTTCCCCAGCCCCAATGAGCCGCTACACAGGCTACTACCACAGAGAGGGCAGCTTCGAATTCACATGCTACTATTTATAGGACAGAGTATACACCTATTTCAAAAAACATTGTCAGTAAGAGATCTGAAATATGAAATCTGAGACTGAGGTCATCGCTCAAAGGTGGTGGCATATGAGATAGTAACTTGTTGCAAACTACTAAATAAATTAAAAAGACAAAAAAATATCATTTTCCTTCATATTTAAATTCACAGCTCACAGTCCACAATTCCTCTTGGTCTCAGATTTCAGATCTCAGACCAAAAACGTTTTTTGAAATAAGTGTACGCTCAATTGCAAAATCATTGTTGGGTTCATAACATAGAACATAGAGGCTGTGACCAAAAGGTATTCTGGGAAATGACATAATTAATATGTTATAACTTATTCATTTGCACTACAGAGTCAATATAAAATACCAAAATATTTAGAGAACTGCCGGTTTGAGAGCCGTTTGGCTTAAAATTTTTATCTGTTGCATCATGTATTATTTTGATCTCAGTATCTATTTTCTATATTTTGAACCTGACAATGATTTTGAGTGTTTACTTACATAATGTATTACTATAAGATTTTTCTTCTCTTTTTTTTGTAGGGTTACTATGATAAATATATTTTGAAGTGCATTGAGATGTCCCATCGAAAACCTTATCTTATAGGTAATGTAAACATCTATTCTTGGAAATTGTAAAAAAGTTTCCTAGTTACAATGGTTTCCATCCATCCATCCATCCATCCATCCATCCATCCATCCATCCATCCATCCATCCATCCATCCATCCATCCATCCATCCATCCATCCATCCATCCATCCATCCATCCATCCATCCATCCATCCATCCATCCATCCATCCATCCATCCATCCATCCATCCATCCATCCATCCATCCATCCATCCATCCATCCATCCATCCATCCATCCATCCATCCATCCATCCATCCATCCATCCATCCATCCATCCATCCATCCATCCATCCATCCATCCATCCATCCATCCATCCATCCATCCATCCATCCATCCATCCATCCATCCATCCATCCATCCATCCATCCATCCATCCATCCATCCATCCATCCATCCATCCATCCATCCATCCATCCATCCATCCATCCATCCATCCATCCATCCATCCATCCATCCATCCATCCATCCATCCATCCATCCATCCATCCATCCATCCATCCATCCATCCATCCATCCATCCATCCATCCATCCATCCATCCATCCATCCATCCATCCATCCATCCATCCATCCATCCATCCATCCATCCATCCATCCATCCATCCATCCATCCATCCATCCATCCATCCATCCATCCATCCATCCATCCATCCATCCATCCATCCTATTCTTTCCATCCATCCATCAAAAATCCTGGATCCATGCCTGCTAACATTTCTGACTATTTTATGTTTTATATTTCAATGGACAGGCCTTGGTTTCAGCTGCCAGGTCAATGACGCTATTCCAGTTACCGACACCGACATGACCATGGACCAAGTCTTATTCTGTCAACCTGACTCATCCAATTGAAAATGTTTCATGCCTGTTTTCACATAATGAAAAAATAGAAAATCAATAGGATCTTTTTCAAATTTACCATTTAAAAACAAAGAGGGCATATAGGATGCAATGATTTTTTTATAATTTTGTAGAATAGAAAAGTTATTTGGAAAGAGTATCAGAAACCCCAAAAAAAGTAATTTTAAATCAAAAATTCCTTGAAATAGACTAACAAATTCTAGTGGTTTTAAGATGGGAATGTGGACTGCATTAATGTGTTGAATACAACCAAGTGAATATGAAAGAAACTTGGAATGCACCTCAATATAAAGGACAATATAATAGATTCTAGTTCTCAGGAGATTGAAATTCTTTTGTTTTGTGCTACAAATTGAACTGCTTTGACGTAACGTGCAAGGGGTCTATAGCAAGACAAAAAATTCAAAAAATATTTACATCAATAGACCCTATGCATGATGAATGAACTAATTATATACAGATAAGTAAGAAGCCTCCCTTGTATGCGTGGAAACAATAGATGTGTTTAAAATGAACCATTGTTTCCATTGCGAAGCATAGTACTATATCCAAACTGGCCTTTCATTCACGGTTCACTGATTAAGAATGGGAAGAAACTGGAAACCATTGTCTCTAATGGTTATCCAGTTTGCTGGAACGGAATGAGAAGGTCAGTTTGGATGAAAGCTTTAGCTGGGTTGGGAGGGTGGGGTAGGAAAAGAAACCCACCTCCCCAGCCCCACCCCGGTTTGTAACCGCTTATTCAAGAGTTATCTCGATCCTAAGCTACTTGCGAAAATGGGACTAATACACCAGTTTCGCATTCGATGGAAACCGCTGTTTTTGAAGACCACAGACTCATTTGTACAGGCTTAGCCTCGTTTATAAGTCAGCTATTCAACGACATCATTAAAAGTCCGTGGGATTTCAAAACATTGGTATTGTTCAACTTACACATTCTTTACATTACGGTTGACTTTTCCAAATCATTAGCAACAGCCAACTGTAATGTAAAGAATGTGCAAGTCGAATAATACCAATCCCACGGACTTTTAATGGTGTATTTGAATAGATGACTTATAAACGAGGCTAAGCCTGTGCAAATGAGTCTGTGTTCTTCAAAAGCAGCGGTTTCCACCGAATGTGAAACTGGAGTATTCTGAATTTGTGGCTCTTTAAATACCCTTCCTAAATTATTCAGTATGATATTCCATAGATTAGCACGATTTTCGTGTTCTTAATCCGATCCCGTGAATTTAATCCCAGTTTGAATAGGATGTATTTGCATATGATTAGTGGGTCTATGAAACTCTTAAAAACACCGTAAAAAAGTTTGTAACAGTACTGATGTTTGGGACGTTAGTCCTTCGTCTGATTAAAAGAAAAATAAATTGAATTTCTGGAAATAGAGTGAGTTAATCATGTGAAGAGGTATCAAGGCCCGTTCACACGGACGATTTTTACGGCGATTTGAGGTGCGCCGGTTTTTTTATGGTGACAGTACGTAAATCGCGCGTGTGAACGACTGGCGATTTCACTGCGGTTTTGGAAATTCACAACGCTGCGATATCGTAGGTGTTTTGAACATGTTCAAATTGAACTGCGGTTTATCTGCGATTTTCTGTCGCTGTAAATTGCACGCAGCTCAAAATCTCCGAAAAAAATCGCCCGTTTGAGTGAACGGGCCTATAGTCTAAAAAAAAAACCTTGTTTATAGAGGGTAGCACGTAACAGTAATTCAACTGACAAACCTGTGGCCCTCTTTGAACGTCTCTTAAGTTGAAAGGAACGGGACCGCCATTAACGTGATCATCCGAGCCACGTGAAGGTCTAACCATTTGCAGATGTAATTACCAAGGCAGCACCTTCTCAGTTATTTTAAGACCCTGAGTGTTGGTCGTCTAGCTCCGGATGCCGCGCACTAATCAACTGAGCAACGCCTGCTCCAACTGTTTCTATGTTGCTATGGTAACTCTGATGCCAATAAAATATGCTTTTGTTACAAGTAGTATCAACGTCTTTTCCCCAAAAGCAAGTCCTTAAGCCCAGTTCAAACGTCGATCATCTCATGAGCCGCACCTAATGACATCAAAGAATACTGCTTTGTTATCCATTGTTTTCAATGAGTCTGGATCATGTGAGGTTCGACGTTTGACCTGGGCCTTATACAACTATTTCAAAAAAAATTAGCTGAAGGTTTTGTTCCATGTTGCTTGTTGCATGTTGCACGTTGCTTACAAAGCATGAAATTTATCATATTCATATGTAGCAGAGAAGAAAATATGCAGGAAAAACCTGCAGACAAAGTTTGGGAAAATCCCATATTTTTGCTGACCATTCGCCCATACTGCATTTCAGGCTTGGTATGCAACATGCTACAAAACCTTCACCAACATTTAAAAAAAAATAGCTTTAGATCTTAATTACTGAAAGCTATTTGTTTCTAAATATGCACTTAGCTATAATTAACTTTGCATCAAACCCTGTTTCTACTTGCCATATGAATTCCAAAGTTTCCACGTTGTCATGTTGTCAGTTTTGTCTGACGTAACAGAATGATTTAGAAGAAATGAAAATTAATGTCGCTGACGGAGATTGCAAGTTTTAAATACAGTTTTTGAAATTCTCTTTACTGCATTTGACAGGCCGTGTTTGCCTGTCGTTAGAGGCACAATTAAAAAATAAGATTTATACAGCCGAATATCAGGGGCGTAGCCAGGATTTTGCCTTAGGGGGCCCAAAACCCGTTTTCAGAACAACCAAAAAAAACCAACAAAAAACCCTGCCAACCATAAAACGGCAACGACAAGATGGAGGAGGAGCCCCCCTGGCTACCCCCTGAATATAAATATCAGAAATGAAGGAAATCAGCGCACGGAAATCTGCAGGATATCACCTACATTGTACGGTTCTGGTTTTTTATAAGCATCGTCACAAAGGAACCTGAGTTTACCATCCTCACCTATACTGAATCCGTAATAGCATTTTGGAGGATCCATTGCAAAGGGTATCGTACCAAGGCGATTTGGTCCTGCGTTGTCTCTGTAACTGCGGTCACCCCATTTGTTGGCCCGACTCGGTCCACCCCATTTGTCACAATTCTGACTCAGAAAGGACGTGTCATCAGGTAGTCTATCAAACGAGCCACAAGCGGCGGGAAAACGGTTGGCAGTCTCAGGGCCGGTAAAGTAGTTCACTACAGCTTGTCCAGCGATGTTGTTCTTGGTCATAATGCTCACTACTCGACCTACGGATTTCTTGTAACAATAGAAATGAATTTGCTGGAATCCCATCTTGTTCTTGATATCCAACACTGCTTTAACTGTAGGTGAAACCCATAGGCTGTGCTTGTCGTGCATGGCAATAACATTGATGTCGTTTATCTTTACCTTTGTGAGAGTTAGGGGTGTCGTTTGTACGATAGTCTTCTTTACGATTGTCCAGCCTCCTTTGTTAACGAAATTATAAACTTTAAGTTACAGTGTCAAACTTCTGTCAAGAATCGTGCAATTTATGTATATTTAGACTGATTGGCATATCAGTGTTAGAAATAATGACATACCTCCATCAGTGGTCATATCACAGTAAGCTTGCATTGGGGTTCCTGTGTTGGCCGGGTCTATCCAGTAAACGCCTGTACCAATCGAACTACCATTGCTCAGTATTTCTAAACAAGATTTGGCAGGACTATCTTGCGTCAAACCAATGGCCGGTTTAGCCTCCTCCGTAGGCATCTCTTTTGGGATCCCCGGGCTTTCTGTGCATGTGCAAAGAAGAAAAAAAGGGGTCTGGGAACGAAGAACAAAAACTAGCACAAGAGGGAGGGGAGGAGGGGAGAAAAAAGTGTGGTGTCAAGTAAAGGAATGTGACGTGACGTGACGTGACGTGATATGTTACCGAGCGTAATGCGCATGCTCCAAAGCTACATCATCACCACAGGGAGCATGCTCCAATTTGAACTTTCAATAGTGCGCGCACTCGATAAATCAACGGTTTTTAATTTACTCCCGAAAAAAGCCGTTTTTATTGCTCTGTACAGAAGCACTTCCATTTTATCGACGAGCAAGGCAATTTTTATCTATTATTGCAAGGGCTCTTGTGATTGCTAGAGAAGGTTTCCAATCAATTATCGCCACAAATATTTTGTCCAATCAGAGCACAGGGAGCCCAATTTAGATAAAAGTAATATGAACGAGCAAAAAAAATCCGTAAAAAAATGCACCAGAGCATTTTTTTTCGCGCGCGCCTTTGTTTTCCAATGTAATGTAATTTCCCTATGGTATCCTACGTGTGGATTTATGTCAATATAATTTAACTTTGACATTATCTTGACCTGGAATTTAAAAAATTAATTAAACACGATTTTTTCCCGATTTTATTTTCACCTTTTACTTTTATCTAAATTGGGCTCCCTGTGATCAGAGCTCTTGAAATTGTAGGGCTTCCCAGAGTTTCTGACATTTTGTCAAGCATGCGCAGTACGAATGGCAGGGATCTGCGGTCGAGAGTGTGATGTGACTTGATATATACAGCTAATAGAGTACCGAAGTGATGACGTCATAAAAATGATTTTCGACTGTATTATAATTTCGACCTTCAATTTCGATAGAACGTCGAGAAAGATGTTAACACGCCAAATTTTATGGGAATTAGTTAAAAAGCAACGGAGATATGGCGTTTTGAATATATAATTTCTCCATACAACTCACTGTATTTAGGAACCAAGCCGAAAATACAGTGATTTGTATGGGGAAATTATATATTCAAAACGCCATATCTCTGCTGCTTTTTAACCAATTCCCATGAAATTTGGCGTGTTAACGTCTTTCTTGATGCTCTATCGAAATTGAAGGCTGAAAATTGTCAAAAGCAAAATAATTCTTTTCGTGACGTCACACTTCGGTACTCTATTGAAAAAACGTTGTCGTCGAACGGCAACCCGAGTACCCATCGACCAGATCTGTACAGGTTCCACCGTTAAGACATGGGTTGCTAGAGCACTCGTCGATGTCTGTAAACCAAAGGCTTCTATTGAACCACTAGTATTCTACTTAATACAAAAAATGACTACAAACTTACTATTTTCACATCTTGTTCCATTGTATCCTGCAACACATGCACACGAGTACCCATCGACCAGATCTGTACAGGTTCCACCGTTAAGACATGGGTCACTATCACATTCGTTTGTATCTGTAAAAAAAATGTTAGTCCTATTGAATGACGTGTAATTTATTTGATAATAAAATCACTGGAAACTTACTGTTTTCACATCTTATTCCATTGTATCCTGCAGCACATGTACAGTTATATCCATCGACCAGATCTGTGCAAGTTCCACCGTTATGACATGGGTTGCTAGCACATTCGTTGGTATCTGTAAAACAAATGTTAGTGATATTGAATGATGTGTTTTTTATTTATGCAACAAACTTTGGAAACTTACTGTTTTCACATGTTATTCCATTGTATCCTGCAACACATGTACAGTTATATCCATCGACCAGATCTGTACAGGTTCCACCGTTAAGACATGGGTTGCTAGAGCACTCGTCGATGTCTGTAAACCAAAGGCTTCTATTGAAACACTAGTATTCTACTTGAATACAAAAAATGACTGGAAACTTACTGTTTTCACATCTTATTCCATTGTATCCTGCAGCACATGTACAGTTATATCCATCGACCAGATCTGTACAGGTTCCACCGTTAAGACATGGGTTGCTAGAGCACTCGTCGATGTCTGTAAACCAAAGGCTTCTATTGAAACACTAGTATTCTACTTGAATACAAAAAATGACTGGAAACTTACTGTTTTCACATCTTATTCCATTGTATCCTGCAGCACATGTACAGTTATATCCATCGACCAGATCTGTACAGGTTCCACCGTTAAGACATGGGTTGCTAGAGCACTCGTCGATGTCTGTAAACCAAAGGCTTCTATTGAAACACTAGTATTCTACTTGAATACAAAAAATGACTGGAAACTTACTGTTTTCACATCTTATTCCATTGTATCCTGCAGCACATGTACAGTTATATCCATCGACCAGATCTGTACAGGTTCCACCGTTAAGACATGGGTTGCTAGAGCACTCGTCGATGTCTGTAAACCAAAGGCTTCTATTGAAACACTAGTATTCTACTTGAATACAAAAAATGACTGGAAACTTACTGTTTTCACATCTTATTCCATTGTATCCTGCAGCACATGTACAGTTATATCCATCGACCAGATCTGTACAGGTTCCACCGTTAAGACATGGGTTGCTAGAGCACTCGTCGATGTCTGTAAACCAAAGGCTTCTATTGAAACACTAGTATTCTACTTGAATACAAAAAATGACTGGAAACTTACTGTTTTCACATCTTATTCCATTGTATCCTGCAGCACATGTACAGTTATATCCATCGACCAGATCTGTACAGGTTCCACCGTTAAGACATGGGTTGCTAGAGCACTCGTCGATGTCTGTAAACCAAAGGCTTCTATTGAAACACTAGTATTCTACTTGAATACAAAAAATGACTGGAAACTTACTGTTTTCACATCTTATTCCATTGTATCCTGCAGCACATGTACAGTTATATCCATCGACCAGATCTGTACAGGTTCCACCGTTAAGACATGGGTTGCTAGAGCACTCGTCGATGTCTGTAAACCAAAGGCTTCTATTGAAACACTAGTATTCTACTTGAATACAAAAAATGACTGGAAACTTACTGTTTTCACATCTTGTTCCATTGTATCCTGCAACACATGCACACGAGTACCCATCGACCTTAAGGCGGCGAAATACGAGACACAAAAACCCTCAACTTGTCGCGCAACATTGTTGCGTTGCAAGTTTTTGGTCGATGTTGCGCGTTTTTCACCTCGCGATCTCAACGCAAGAAAAAGAAGTCTACAAGAGAGTGGATCATGAGAAGGGAGGAGAGAGGCGCATTTCATCAGCTAATCAAAGAATTCGAAGTAGAAGACGAGACTGGCTACCGAAATTTCTTTCATCTTACTCGGGAGCAATTTTCTCTAATACAATTTCATCACCTTCTGTTGTGTCAGAACTAGCCTTTGTCGGCGAAACATCCGCCATTTTGTTTGTTTACTTTAGGCGCACGCTAGATAAGTTGTGCTTTGACCTCCATAAACATGTGACTCCTTTTGACCAATCAAATGAGAGCTTGGGCGAAAATGTTGCGTTTCAAGTTGACTGTGTGATGAAAAACGCGCAACAAAAACAAAATTTGTTGCGGAGAGTAGACCGGGTGCCAACTTCGCGCAACAATTTTTCTAAACGCGCAACACATTATTTGTTGCGTGACAAGTTGAGATCGCGAGGTGAAAAACGCGCAACATCGACCAAAAACTTGCAACGCAACAATGTTGCGCGACAAGTTGAGGGTTTTTGTGTCTCGTATTTCGCCGCCTTACGCAAAAACAACTACTTCAGAGCGAATAATTAAGCGCTTCAGCGATTTCTACCCATGCTCCGTTTCGGTTCAGTCGCGTAGTCGCGGAGTCGGTCAGTGACAACGTTTTTTCAAATGACTATATGTAACTTGGTGTGAAGTGAAGGAAAGGACATGAAGTGATGAAAACTGACGTGACTTGATGCATGTGTGATGTAACGTGACGTGATGTGTGCAATGTTGCTGATATCACATGACGCTGACGTGACTTGCTATAGGATGTCACATGACGTGACGTGACGTGACAGTCTTAGTGTAGTGGGCGGTATTAAACTCAAGTTTTTTTTATCTTATTTTCACGGCCTACCTGGTGTTCTAAACGCAGTATTGGTCGTGTAGATGCTTTTCGGTCTCTCTATATAATAATCTGGTCGTGACTCCTTAGTTTGGTTGTTTAGTTCACATGTTTTTGTCACCCATTGGAAGTTCAGGCTCATACAACGTTCGTCTTTCTTGCATTCCATCACACAAGTAGGGTAATCTTGAGTGGTAAAGGTTTTGTACTGTGTAACATTTAGAGCGTAGCCATACTGAGAAGTGACTTTAGGCAGACAGTGTTGCTGAACACTGATCTTTACTTCCATCACAATGATAGTGACAAGGAAGAAGGATCCAAAAATCTTTGAAAAAATGCAAGAAGATAATGAGCTTTGCACATCAATAGCCGCCATGTACTTGACTGCCGCTATTTGCGCGAGCTTTAGGGACAATAAAAAATAAAAAAATCTCTTTATTTAAGTGTCTAGTCGTTCTAGCGCTTTCGCACTAATAGGGGACACTTTTCACTCACACACACTACCACTACATTCAGTATTTTATGCACACAACACTCACTCACATGTTGATTTTTTTTACGGAGGGAGGAAACCGGAGTACCCGGAGAAAACCCTCGTAGCACAGGAGAGAACAACACATCAAACAAACTCAATTTCACATATGGCGACCGCAGGGCTCGAACCAGGGACCCGAGCCTTTGGAACCACAGTGGTGAAAGGCGACGCGTTAGCAGCGTACGCCACCCATGCTACCCATGCTACAAGAAGATCAGTTGTGCAAGCTCTAGTATAGCGCGTGGTTGCTGTTTGTTCGTCTTAGATCACGAAGAAAAGAGAAAGAAGCTTTGGAATTAATAGGTGCAAGAGAATTGAGTACGATGTTGAAAACAAGGAGAATTTTTCTCATCCTAATAACATCAAAGATAGGGATTCAGTTTAGCTTCCGGAAGAGTGGAAAAGAAGGAGTAGAGAGGTCAGAGTCAAGGATGCCTCTAGCAGAACGCTTTTGAGCTCTACGAAGTCTGAGCTGTTGGTTACTGCAGTTGCCCCAGATAGAAGAGCAGTGAGTTAAGTGGGTGTAGTTGCAAGAAAAGAAATACAGTAATCTGCATTTGAGGGGTACGTAGGATTATTAAAATGCGTTGGAGCAGTCTAGAATTTATAACCTTACATATGATGGTTATAAGTATGTGATGACCCAGTGAGATGGGTGTCGACTATACTCCAGTTTCGTATTCGATGCAAACCGCTGTTTTTGAAGACCACGGACTCATTTGCACAGGCTTAGCCTCGTTTATAAGTCATCTATTCAAATACACCATTAAAAGTCCGTGGGATTGGTATTATTCAACTTGCACATTCTTTACATTACAGTTGGCTGTTGCTAATGATTTGCAAAAGTAAATGCCTGTAATATAAAGAATGTGTAAGTTGAACAATACCAATGTTTTGAAATCCCACGGACTTTTAATGATGTCGTTGAATAGCTGACTTATAAACGAGGCTAAGCCTGACTTCGGATCAGAGGCTCGAACCTGGAATCCCCAGCCACGAGGTCCTACAGTCAATTCCAAAATATTTACGAATCGACCAAGTCGGGACTCGAACCTAGAATTCCCTGATCCGAAGTCAGATGTCTGATCCATTATTCCACGAGGACTTACAGTCAATCCCAAAATATTTACGGACCGACCCCACCAGGACTCGAACCTGGAATCCCCTGATACGAAGTCAGATGCCTCATCTCATCACGGAGTCAATTCCTAAATATTTACGAATCGACCACGCCGGGACTTGAACCTGTTCCGAAGTCAGATGCCTCGTCCATTAGGCCACGAGGTCTTACAGTCATTTCCAAAATATTTACGAATCGACGAAGCCGGGACTCAAGCCTTGAGCGGAGTTACGGGAAGTCAAAGTGATCCATATTTCTATATATTTTGCCGCGTTTGCCCCAATTTAAAATGGCCGCCGAAAACCGTGAATTGGTCTATAGGAGAGGACCAAGAATACTTTCTTGCGTAACACCGGATGTGATAAGCAGATACTCAGAGAGTGTTCCAGCAAAGTTAACACATTGTTTTTTTTATAGGAAAGATAAGAAGAAAACTATTGCAACGCCAAAGGTGAACATCCATAGAGTCCGAGTTTCTGCAGTTAGGATGTTGTGACTGACAAGATCGAAGGCTTTATAAAAGAAGGTAGTAGTAAAACTTTATTTAAACACGATAATCTCTTCATTTACAAATGCTCTTCCAGAGAGTCGTGTATATACAATATCTAAAAACTACAGAGATAAAAATACAAAGTTTAAGACAAAATTAACTTATCGTATAAATAATTATAAAATATATAATCTAAAATTTATCCTAATGATTATTATAATAATTCTACTTTATAATGAATTTTTAAACCTTTTTAAACTTGATTTATTTCTAATATCTATTGGTAGATTATTCCAGAGAACAGCCCCTCTATAACTGTAACTACTTTACCTAAGGTCATCAAAAAGAGAAGAATCCATGTTGTTTAGAAGCTTGTCAGTCAGATTAATCAGAGCAAGTTCACAAGAATGGCCCATGCATTCTAAAGCCATATTCAGAGTGGTCTGTTAGATATTTATACAGGGAATAATGGATTTGGCGTTCAAGAATCTTGGATAATGTTGGAAGAACAGAAATTGTACATGTGCGGTAGCTAGATCGGTCAGAAGGAGAATTGGCTTTAAAAAGAGAAGAAATTTTTGGGCAGCGCGCGAGATCTTGCCCGAAAATGCCTCTTTTTCATGTCTGCGCCTGCGATTTTTTTGAAAGTGCGCGCTTATCTCGAAAATGGTATATTCAGACCCTGTAGAGGCAATAGGGTTGGAGTTAATTCCAGAAGAAGAGACAATGTTAACAAAGTGATCATTAAAGGAATTAGCAATTCCCTTGGGTTCTGAGTCAGTGTTCCCATCAACTTCCAAATGATTAGAAAGGAAAGAAGCTTTAGAAGGCGCAGCATCACGAAGAAGTTAGAAGGATTGTTGATGAATTAGGGGTATGTTAATTTATGAGAATTAAGTTTCTCTCTCACATAACCCTTTTTGATATGTATTCATTTACTTATTTAATAAAGTTGTTATAAAAAAAAAAATTTTAAAAAAAATTTAAAAAAATTAAGTACGACTAGAACCGGTTTTCATCATGTTTTAAAAGCTTACTAGCCTATTCCGTCTTACTTGAAATTTGGTAAGTGATTTTCTAATGAGACGAAACAGCAAACTTTTAACCTTTTAACAAATTGATGAGCTATCGATAAAAATAAATCAAGTCACTTCATAACCAAACCTTCCGAGAAATCGAAAATACTTCTACCAAATGAGAAATCTGCGGACAATATAGAATTTTGATTAAAGGGAAACTACAAGGCAAAATGTCACTAATCACATGCAAATCACAAATTTTATCCGCATCATAGTGCGAAAGGAGATACTAGAGGTTAGCCCTATCGAGAATATCTCCTAGATCGAATTGGAATTTGGAAGTTGACTTTTACGGAGGGAGGAAAACCGGAGAGCCCGGAGAAAAACCCTCGAAGCACAGAGAGAAACGACGAACTCTACTCACATACAACCCAATTAGCTGTCAGGGTACAGCTAATTCAAAGACCGAATTGGAATTTAGATTGTGGAGAACCTGGAGAAAAAAAATCTTGAATCAAGGGATCGAAAATAAACCAGAAATCTGCTCCGAAACGTCATAAGCCACCCGCCTTGGATTCGATTGAACTAGTTAAGTTTCACTCTTTTTGTCGCGGATTCTAAAATTACTCTTCATCCATGAATTTACTGGCCAATATGAGATTAATTCAGAGTTAGGAATCTAGTTTAGCAAAGCATTCATTTTAAGCCTTGTATAGAAACTATAAACTATAGTGGGGGAAATCGAAAGTTCCAGAACTGACGGTAATTGTTGTAATAAGCTAGTGCAAGTTTCAAGAAATCATTTCTTAGAATTTCTTAGATTCATATTCTGGATTTATATATTTTTTGCTGGCTAAAAACATAATTCTTAGCAATTATTAAGTCTTAGTAGCTGTTATTGGTGATAATTTTTTAAGGGGTACGTTATTCAATAAAATTTGCAATTATTTATGCTTGGGAAGAAATAAAAGTCGCTAAATTTGCTTTGTATAAAGATAGAAGAATTATTTAAACTATTGGTAACGTTTGAACGTAAACTGGATCGGTGAACATCTTTCGCTCGTGATCGAACCGATATAAATCCTATTCCATTTGGTCAGAAGTATATATATGTATATAATGGCAGGTGAACACTTCTAGTTGTGGACTCCTGATTTGGTTTATTACTACACTTTTAAGTTAAATTTTTTTTTTTTCTTTTAAAAATATTGTCATTCAAAAATTCAAAGATGCGTATGAATTATTTGAGAGAACTTTTTTTGAAAAGCAAAAATATCTAACCGACATGCAACATATAGAATACTCAGCAACAGTACTTACATTCCCCGCCGACGAAAAGTCAACTCTCATCTTGTCAAACTTTTTGTCCTTCTGCTCGTTCAGGTTTCTCTTTTAAGCAATCCTAAATGTCTTATAGACACCTACTGATAATGTTTAGTGTTGACGACCGACTCAGCTAGTGGTCATGACACACGACTTTTATGGTATGTCCCACGTGGGGCAGTTTTAACGTTGAATACATGGAATACAATGACAATGTTTACCGAGATAAAATAGAAACAAACAGTAAAGTTGTTTGTTGGTTTTTCTATAAGGTTTATCTTTGATTGGAATCATGAATCGCGTCTTCCGTTTGGTAACGAATCATGAATTTTTGTGATGGAAATTTAAAAATTATGCCGAACGTTTTGTTTTTTGATAATCCAGAATAATGAATCATCATCCCTTCAATTATAATAATGAATAATTAGGTAGTTTAAATAATATAATCATGGCCATGGAATGGATTATCAAGATAAAGAATCACGAATAAGTGTTGAAAAAAATGTATAGGAATCATGTATCATTCTTGATTTTTTCTCCCTCTTCAAATGGGCCACAGGTTTGTTAGGTATTGACTAACAAGGACGATTAATTTTGTTTACTTTTATAAAACCCTAAGGTGCTACAAAATAAATAAATGTTCACTAGACTGAAATAGAAACTAAACCACCTGTATGTAGGGCCCGTGGAGGGGGAGGGGATGTTGGGGCTGTAGCCTCACCACGTTTTTGTCCAAAGGTAGTAAAAGTTTTGAGGAATCTTAAAAAATGGTCATTGCTCTTCGAATTCATAGCCCCACCAGTTTTTTAAAAGCTTGGTCTGTGGGTCTAGTCAAGACATGCACTGGAATATTTTCTAATTGAGTTTGGCTCGCTCCGACCCCTTGGAGTTTATACTTTTAATGACGTTTGGTGTTTAGAAAACATTTTTATCGTGAAAACCAATAAAATCCTCATATGCAATATTACTAATACTCGAATAACCATGCATCACAACGCTTTTCTTCGTTAAGCTAATGGACTAAATCTTCCTCTGGATTCTCTTTCTCTCATTAAGCTCTGTTCTCCGTTCTAACACAGGTGATCCAAGCTCACTGTGTGGCATTTGTTTATTCAAATGCTAACGTATGAGGGTCTGAATGGAGGGTTCCACCTGTCAGTTGTCAGTTAAAATTTCGCTCGTTTGTCAGTTTTCAGTTGAATTTCAGGCTTTTTGTCAGTTAAATTTTGATGTTTTTTTCCGTTGTCAGTTAATTAATTTGGAATTTCCGTAATTAATTTTAGGGCATTTGTCAGTTGTCAGTGAAACCCCATTCAGTCCCTGCACGATGTATAGGATTTCGCAAGATTTCAGTAATTTTGGACAAAACTTCTATGTGTCTTGATCTTTGATTTGCCTTGCTCGTGTGTGAAAAATTAGAAATCTTCATAGAAATCTTCATACATTTAGTGTATAGAAGTCTCCCACGAACAGAACTTGTGCTACCTGTGGTTGTTGACGAATTCATGGCTCCGAATATCTCAGAATTTTAAACTTTGATCGCAGAAAATTGATTATAAATTCTTTCCATTGTTTACTGTCCCGGCTGTGAAAAGAAAAGAAAATTGCCTCGTAATTCTTGTAGTGCTCTTTAAAACAGATATTGTGTAGCGGTTTATTGTGGGACAAGATTTGGAACTATCCACTAGGAAAACGCTGATTTGTTCGCTATTGTCTGATCCGGAAGAATGAATAGGGTTTCCACTTGAATCCTTCCCTTTTGCACGATGGTGAATTAGCAACGACTTCAGAGTGAAAAATGTTCACTATGTCAATTATGGGCCACCGTATACTCTTGTTACGGGACACGTTTGTATGGAATAAAATAGTAACTTACCTGGTAAGTTGAGGTTTATCACAGACATGAATAAATAATGCCGAGGATAATCGAAAACTGCTACGACCTGTTTTGGTCATTCAAAAAGTCTGCAACACCCGTTCAAGATCCTCTATTACGATATAAAAATGGTAAGATATTTGATGAAAACACTCATAGTACTGAAGATATTCTGATCATGATTCTATTCTCGTATATGAGCTGACGTTTTTACTTAATTTTTCATACACAGTTTATTTGTTATTTTCAATAACTATGTTGACATTTATATATAAACTATGTTTGCTCTTGAAACAAGGGCTACTTATTTGTAATTTGGTTGTGTCAAGTACAAACTATGTTTGCTCTATAATCAGTTCAAGGACAGTTTCCAGTCTGTACTACTTATTTGTAATTTGGTTGTGTCATGTATAAACTATTTTTGCTATATAATCAGTTCAAGGACAGTTTCCAGTCTGTACTACTTATTTGTAATTTGGTTGTGTCATGTATAAACTATTTTTGCTCTATAATCAGTTCAAGGACAGTTTCCAGCCTGTACTACTTATTTGTATTGCTGTTGCCATTCGTACTACGTCAGGTATGTTGACTGACCACGTCTTAAAAACCCTCACATCGTATATCCTTAGAATACCGTATTTACTCGATTAAGGGGCGCGGCGCTCTGTTCGGGTTCAGCGCTTATTCGGCGGAAGCTCTTATTTGACGCGGCGCTCTTTGATATTTTGCTCTCATTTGCTGTGCTTAATCGGGGGCGGCGCTTAAACGAGTAAATACAGTAGGCCGTCTGCATGATGGTGTTATTTTACTACCACTACCAAAATTCTCTGCAAGTTTTCTTTCTCATCCAAATTTTTATTAATTCCCTATGAGAATGGTGTACAAGAGATTCTGGTAGTGGCTGTAAATGATCGACGCTATGAAGATAATATACTTGCCACAAGTCGTACTCGCTATGTTGTTTATGGATGAGAGCGCGCAGTGCGATTTAGCGAGCATTGAGTGGAGCGAGACGCTAAGAAGGACTTTTGAAAGTCTATGATGAGAATGGCCACACTTTTTTGACCGGAAGACCTTAGTTTTTTTTTTGGCGCTAATGACTGGACTAGCCACAGTTCAGGCACTACTAAGTCAGAATTAGTAAGACTTTTTCCGTGCTCTTGGTTAGAATATACATACCCCTCCTCTTAGTCAATCACATTCCAGAAATTTCAAAGGTCATAATACGTATAAAATAGCGCGGTAACTCAACTCCGTCAGTTCTGATTTCAGATGGAATTCAAGGGCCTTTTCAATGTTTCGGCATGTCTTACCATGTAACGTCCTCTACGTCACTATATATGTGCGCTTCGTTGACTCTTATGAAAAACGGGCTCTAATCCTTTACTTATTGTTATAACTTTGAACTGATTGCTTTTATGTCCGATTCATATAGCGGCTCAATTGATATCTAACAGCATAGCCTTTAATCAACTGTGGAATAAAAGACAAAAACTAGAACAGCCACAGGTGTATTCTGGACCGTATCCTTGTTTGGATAAGAATGGCTCTCCTCAAGTGGTAAGTTGGACTTAATACAGAGCTTCCAAATCACATGCGCCAATCGTGCAATTTGCACCATATGTCGTCGCGTAAGTTTTGGTGGACGTCAATCAAAGCGTTTCCATGGCATTCCATAGGCACGTGCTCTTGAAAGTGAGTTTCTGACATTGTCATGGAAACACTTTGATTGACATCCACCAATACCTAGTTTTGTCGCGACAGATGATTGTACGATTTCGAGCTGAGAAGCGCTGTAACTCTGATTTTTGTCCTTAATCCTTGATTAATTCCCAGACATCGGTTCTCCGATCACCCCCCCCCCCCCTCCCCCGCAAAAGCATTAAACGTACCCAAGACACTAAATTCCAATTCCATTCCTCAGCCACGCCCTGATTAGATCAGCCCTCAGGTTGTATCAGCAGTTTTAGGGTATCGATAAACTGAAGGTTTGAAGTTTGAAAGTACGCACGCTCATACTAAGAAGTGGTCGGAAAAAGAAAATTATTTTCTTACAGGATGACTTCTTATCTGAATATCTTGGTTTGTAGATTCGATTGTAATAGACCCCTTGCAGCACGTCGGAATGCAGCTCAATTTGGAAGGCAAAACAATAGTTTCCAATTCTCAGTAGTCTGAAATTCTTTTGTTTTGCCCACCAAATTGAGCTGCATTCCGACGTGCTGCAAGGAGCCTATTGAATGTTTGTATTCCATGCAGCCACCGTACCTAGGAGGTCCTCCATTCTGGTTTACAGACGACAAGTGCCACCAGAGTTATTGTCCGGGACCCATGGTTCTTACAAAAAGTCTCGGATGTTTTCTCAAGGGAGCCATTTGTCCACCGGTAAGCGAGAAAAACTGCAAGTACTGGGTTAGTTTTTCTAACATAATAAGTACGAGTGATCTATATTCGATTTAAAGAAATTGTGGACTATAAATTTCTTTCTTTTTTATAGCGCTGGAAAAAATCTCCATCTGAAGATTTTATTACAGAGCTTTTATTAAGATTTTATTACAGAGCTTTTATTAAGATTTTATTACAGAGCTTTTATTAAGATTTTATTACAGAGCTTTTATTAAGATTTTATTACAGAGCTTTTATTAAGATTTTATTACAGAGCTTTTATTAAGATTTTATTACAGAGCTTTTATTAAGATTTTATTACAGAGCTTCCAAATCAACAACCAGTTAACCAACCAACAAAAAGCTACCAAATTCAACAAACAAACTACCGATATTGAAAATGCCGTTACTTCACTTGGTTTCTCAATATTTTCTTCGAGATTTTTGTACTGATACTGATTCTTTTCAGGGAGCTTATCTTGATGTTCCTGCGGAGCCCAAATCACCGGCTGATTGCTGCCTTTGCAAACCAAGTAAGTTGCTTAATCAGTCAAAACCACACTGTGTTTAAAAAACTGTTATGCTCCTCTAAAACTTACAGTAAGTAACCTGACTTTCTTATTTGTTTTTATTCTTATTTCGCAGTGGAATCGCTCAGAAAAAGGGTAAGAATTTATATTTTCTTTATTTGGTCAATTCAGTGAATTTCTAAACTCTTTACCTGGACTCAAGGTTTCATGCATTCGCATTCTGTTGCTTGAACCAGGGAGGTGGGAGGGAGATCATGGCTGCTTGAAGCGAATAAATAAATAAAACTCTTTTTGAACGGCCCTGCCAGGATAAGGTCAGGATAACAAGACCTTTTCAGCTTGGGCGTAATGTTTTCCCAACAACGTGTCATTCTCTCGAGAATAAGATTCTTTGTTTGAGTTGTATTCATATTCATGTGTCTTCTCATGTACAACCGTAAAACAAAGAAATGATACTCTAGGGAATGACACGTGGTCAGAAATGGGACAACAGTACGCCCAAAGCGAAGAGGTCTATTTTGAGACCCACTTACGACTTTGTATTTTGCATTTGGCTCGCGACTTCCTCCCCAGTCCTAATGCCCCGCGTCTAGAAAATCGATCCGAGAACTTCCTAACTACTAGCTAGCTCATTAAGCCAAGCGAATATCGAGTTGAAATAAAACAATATTAAAGGCATCGATTAAAATTCAAATATTTTATTATCATTCTTGTGATTTTTCGATTTGTATTTTTTTATCAGAATTTCCATTCAACGAGAATCAAACCATCCTTTGATCACGTGGTACAAAAACAAGCGTCACACTTTGTGCAAAAGGTTGAAAGAGAAAACTGGCAGACAGCTAAGCGATCGAGAACTCGAAAACTCATGGCTAAGTACCAGTTGAATTGAATGCACTCTTTTTCTTGTCAAAGAATTGGCTCATAAGAGTTTTGGTTTGTTCTTTACGGACAAATAACAAAGATATATTATCAAGAACTCGAAATTGATGGTCAAGTACGTGGATGTCTTCCCTCGCTAGTTGGTTCTCTCCTGTGCTTCGAGGGTTTTTCTCCGGGTTCTCCGGTTTTCCTCCCTCCACACAAATCAAATTCTAAATTCCAATTCGATCATGGAACGAGGGCCACAGGTTTGTTAGCCACTGGCTATTTAGTGCTACCCTCGTAAAAACAAGGTGTTTTTTTTGTCCGTTCGTCCCATCGTTTCCCTCCCTTTCTCAAGAAAGACAAGCTACTGAATATTCGATTTTCAAACATCTATCTGTTTAGGCCCCGTTCAGAGCCCCGTTTACACGTTCGCGGTTTTACTTAGGTAATACGATCATAGAGCGTTCACATGAGAACAGTATAAAGTGTCCGCGTAAATGGGGCCTAGTACTTCATGCCGTTCTCGTGTAAACGCTTTGTAACTGTATCATTATCGACCCGATTTCCTGCTCATGAATCCGTGTTCAAATTAAACCGGGTCCGTGTAAACGAGGCCTGAAACGCTTATCTGCTAATGTGGAATGTAATTTTCATTCCATAAGTTTCTATAGTTTTCGACAGTTGTACAGAGTGTTCTAGAATTTTCCACGTAGTTGGTATACAAAACAGGTCACATGGGCTTTTTCTGGAAGCTTCTAGAATGTGTCTGTAGAGCATCGCTTTCTTCCCGTTGCATTAGTAGAAGTGTTAATTTGTTTTTCACAGCACCTCGTTCACATTTTATTACTTTACTTTTATGACTTTCTTCGGTTTACTTCTATGCGGTACAGGGAGCACTGATAAGCCAGGTCAGAAAAATGGGAACTTTGGTTTTCTTGTGATCGTAGCTTTTCCTGTAATTTGAGAAATAAGGAATGATAGAAATAATTAATTTGAATTTTCATACGTTTATCTTTGTTGAACTTATGAGAATGAAAGGGAAATTGAAAGAGAGGGAAGGGAAGATGAAAGAAAAACGGAACTAGTTTATAGCAAAAAATATTCATTCAATTGAAAGTGATTAAAATATTCCTTTTTTGAATACTTGTTATTATGTCTGGTGGTAGGGAGAATGAAAGGGAAGAAATAGGAGAGGAAATGAAATGGAAGTAAAAGGGAATAAAATAGGACAAGGGAAGAAAAGGAAATGAAATGTAGGAGAGGGAAAAAGGATGAGTACTTGGTTTACTATTAGCCTACGAATTGGCCAACTGGAGTTTGGAGAGCAGAGGGGATTGGGGAGAGGGGAAAGAGAAGGAGGGCCTGCATCTTCTTTCTTCCTACTTCCCTTCCCCTCCCCCAACCTGTGCTGGAGAGCAGTTCTGCAGGCTAGTTTACTTGCTATACTTACTACAATATTATTCACTAGTGTATCTACTGCTTTTGAATAAAACAGTGGATTGTCAAAGTTCCCAAAAGCCTGCAGCAACTTGTTAGTGATCCTTGTGACCTCATGACTAACATCTGTGGATAAAAGTATATAATATCAGAAATTGGTTAAAATGTAAGAAACCATTAGAATTCCATTAGGTCAATGGTTAATGTAAGGAATATCTTAATATGTGAGGTTTTGGAAAACTCTGTTGAAAAAAAAAAATGTCACAAATGATCAACATAACTTGAAATAAGGAATGAGTTCTGAAAGTTCATCATATTTTCTTGTAAGGGAATTTGAAGCCCTACCTGGTACTTTAGATAGTAAGTCATCCAGTAACTTCTCAAGAATAGAAGTTTGGGCCACCAACAGCTGCATAACATCATTGAATAAACAGTTCTTTACATCTAAATTGAATTCCACTGTATCATCAGTCTGTGTTGTGTAATGCATACAAGCCAAGGAGAGTTCTGCCAGACTTGACAGTAAACAAGGTGATATACCAGAGTGTTGATGATCATTTGCTGAAATGTCGGGAGCAAGGGACAACAGACTGTAGCTGAGAAAAAGAGAGAACATCATGAATAGATTAGCTCTTCACAAGTGGCTTTGTTTTATCAGTCAATCATCGCTGGTTGGCACATGAATAATAAAGGTTTACGTCACAGCAACTAGTGCTATAGCAGTTTTGCATTATCACATGCTGGTGGTTATATTAGATGGCAAAACAACAGAATCCCATTACTTTGGAGAATTGAATTATTTTTTTAATGATTTTATTGTTCCTGCTGTCCAACATGGCTGCTGTCAAGTGACTGTGAAAAACCTCTAACATCCAAAATAAAATGAATAGAAAAGAGTCTTCAACAAATTATACCATGTACATAGCTGCAACAAACTGTCAGCCACTGTCAAAGGCAGAACTTTGGTTTCTTTCTGAAAGCAAAAGAGAAAATAAAGATCAAAGTGTGCATGCCACATTGTAATGAAGTCAAATATGTCATGTTATACCAGGGTCTTCTTCAAGATAGCTTCCATGAGATGTAGAAGTTGATCAGCATTCTGTAGTTGAGTATATGTACTGCAAACAGCCTATAACATATATATGATAAACAGCAAGGTTAGAAGTTACCCTGTATT
Source organism: Anthopleura xanthogrammica (assembly GCA_964019055.1). NCBI lineage: Eukaryota > Metazoa > Cnidaria > Anthozoa > Actiniaria > Actiniidae > Anthopleura > Anthopleura xanthogrammica. Next base: position 23,927,890 of record OZ025206.1, on the reverse strand, counting down.
CAATCGTTTGAAACCCATCCATTTCGTATTAATCCCTGTTTGAGGTAACTGCTCTGCAAGACAGCCAAAGCCCTTGTATAAGATGTAACCAAGGGTTACCCAGCAAGGTTATAAGTTACCCAGTACCAATTTGTTCAAAGCCCATTGATCTAGTGTTTTAAAATCCCTGTTTGGGGTAACTGCTCGGCAAGACAGCCAAAGCCGTTATATAAGATGTAACCAAGGGTTACCCAGCAAGGTTAGAAGTTACCCAGTACCCATTTGTTCAAAGCCCATTGATCTAGTGTTTTATAATCCCTGTTTGGGGTAACTGATCTGCAAGACAGCCAAAGCCCTTATATAAGATGTAGCCAAGGGTTACCCAGCAAGGTTAGAAGTTACCCAGTACCCATTTGTTCAAAGCTAATCCATCTAGTGCTGCTCCATGTGTAGTGCACTGCAAGACAGCCCTAATCTGGCTTTGAACTATGTACAAATGTATGCAATTAAATTTATATTTTTACCTGTAAGATATCTTGATGTCTGACCCAATGCTTTGTTATGTCATTATCTTCAACTATCTTGTATGATGACCTATGGATTGAATTTACAGAATCCTCATCAGTCACACTGCTGGTAAAAAAGAATTGTTTAAAGGAGCTCAAGGTTATGTAAATCAAATGAAATATTGCAAACATACAAAGCTGTTTCTCCATCATTTGCTTGAAAGTTGTGAAGGTCTTCCTTGGAATAGCCTGGAAATACATTTAACAAATTAAATTGTAATGTCACAATACATGATAAGAATCAATAATAATTAATTTAATGTAGAAAGTACATTAATTAAGTTTAAGGAGTTAATGTTTCAATTGACCCAATCCAGTTGGTTGGGATGTTTTCTCATTTCAGACCACATGCCATATTCTTGAGAATAAGATTCTTCTTTGTTTGGGACTAGGTTTACATGGTAATGGACAAATTGTTAACCATTCAAAACATTGTACATTTAGGTGTTCCATTTACACGGAACTGTGCTATCCAGACAAAAATTCAAACACTTTTGCAAATTTGGGACCTGGTATGCACTGGTCAAATTTTTGCATGGTTAAAAATTCCATCCATGTTAATGTTACCCAAAGAAATAATACTCTAGATAGAGAATAATCACAGTTGGTCTGAAATGGGGAGTAAAAGAATATTTGTATAAGTTTTACCTATTGCAACACTGAAGAGAAAACTGAGGTAGGAAGACAAATTGAATGCTGATGTCACGTCAAGAAATCCACAGCTTGCAGGAGATCTTGAACAAAGAATGTTAGAAAACTGTCAAATGAATTGGTTACAAATGGAGAAAGATGTGGATTTTGACAAAATTAAGTTTTGGTCTCCCGTTGGTCTTCCCTTTTTCACATTTTTATATTCACTACAACTATCTGAAAACCACCTACCCTCCCCCCCAAAAAAAATCCAAAACCAAAACCAAAAAACTGTCTATTATTGTTAAGGGTTATAAATATCTTTCACTTTAACTGACTGCAGTCTAAATGTTGGACCTTGAATACCAAAATGTGGACCTTTGGGGCCCTTGGGGGGTGTGGACACACCCAGTGCACCCCCTAGGTACAGGCCTCTCTCCTCATGTCCATGTGATGCACAAAATATAGAAGGTACAGAAAATCTACTTTCAAAAACAAAAATGTGTACCTGTAGTGCAGGACTTGGATCAAGTATTTAATGATATCAGCAGGAACAACTTGCTGGTGACAACACAATGCTAACGTCTGTAGAAGACAGTTGTTGATAACAGGGAGGGTGAAGAGAAGCTCAATTGCAGTGCTTTGAATCTCTTTGCTGAGCTTACAAAATGGACCAGACTTGGGATCTAAACAGAAAAGAAAAGAAATCATGATGATGATGATAATGATGGTGGTGATGTTGATGATGACAATGGTGATTATGAAGGTGATTATGATGTGATGATGATGATGATAATAATGAAGGTGGTGATGTTGATGATGACGATGGTGATGATGGTTGAAGGTGATTGTGATGTGATGATGGTGGTGGTGATGATGAAGGTGATGATGAAGGTGATGATGTTGATGATGATGATGGTGACGTTGATGGTGGTGGTGGTGATGATGAAGGTGATGATGTTGACGTTGATGGTGGTGGTGGTGATGATGAAGGTGATGATGTTGATGATTGTTGATGATGATGTTGATGATTAATCCTCTAACCAGGGTAATTATGTACTTTATGACCAGCTGAACTGTGTCATTTTACTGTTGCCCAACTGTTGGCTGATAGTCAGCCAACTGTTGGTCAACACATGGCAGATAGTTGGCAAATGCTTGGCAGACTATCGACTGACAGTCAGGTAACAGTCAGCTGAACAAATGTTGGCAGATCATAAAGTAAATGATTACCAAAATGAAGGTTTTGATGAAGATGATGATATTTATATAACACCTACAGGCATTTTTCAAAAAATGTTAGCTAAAAAAGATCTCATTTTGGTTTAATACATTTAAAGCTTTTGCACACAAATACAACCCACCCTCCCAAATACATTGTTTTTTTTGTTTTCTAATTTATTTCATAACCTATATTTTTTTCTACTAGTTTACCTAGAAAACTGTTTAGCTGCTTCTGCAGGTCTTTCTGATCAATATCACCCACATTTTGCTTCATCTGCCTGGATAATACTTTAAGCACTGTGAATGTCATCTCTGGGCTTGACGCCTTCAGTTGAACCAGAAGTTTAGGAAGGGTTGATATCCATTGTTTTAATTGACCTTGCCAATCCCTATCTTGTTGTGTGCTGTTTACAGTGAAGAGAGGTTGACAAAAAAGTAAGCTAGTTGAAGCTATTCACATGTTCAGGAGAGACTTTTTGGTGGGTTGCATGGATTCATTGATATATAGGTGGGTGGATGGATTGGTGATTGAGTGGATAAATGGATGATGATCCTGTTCTGATATACATGTAAGGATTTTATTAATAAAATCAATGTATCAAACATACCTGACGACAGGCATTTGCCTTCTTATCAAAATGGCAAAAAACTTCATCAACATGTTCTTCACACCAGACAATAAGTGACTTGACTTATACAACTTGTACAAAGCGCCCAAGATCCTCTCAGCTGAGTTACTTTCCTCTTGATTGGTTGCTCCTTGCAATACCTTCTCTACATAAACCAACAGGCCTTTCAGTTGATCAAGACTAACTTTATCTTTAGACGTTTGCTCTAAAGACTGAACCACAAAATCTTCCAATTGCTCCATCCAGTTTTTACTTGTTTGTTTAGCTGAGATTGATGTGGTGGAAACAAAATATGACATCACTTCACAGACAGAAATGTTCAAAGTCATGGCTAAATTATCAGAACTTGCTTCAGGGACCTTAGCCTTGCCTTTGGCTTTTGAATGAAGAGAATCCTGGAATGGAAACAGCTTCATAAAATGCATGTTGAAATCTTTGAAATACTGTGTTACAAGCCAGTTTCTCAGCGTATCTGAGTCACTATCTTCTTCAATCGTGAACAACTTTTGAAGAAGAACCTTTACTATGTTCATGATAGTCAACATGATTGACAGATTGACAGCTGGTAGTGCATTGTCAGGCAGTGACGTCGAAAGCTGTGAAGGATTGCATTCGACCCAAAACTCCAGAAGAAGTGGAACAATCCTTTGCATGAATTCTTTAACATCAGAATTACCACTCAGTTCCCTGATGTCTTTACCGTTTGGCCCAATATTTTCCAGAGAAATTTTCTGCTCTCCAAAAGAAAATAAAGAAATATTGGGTTCTTTGTCATTACCATAAAGTAGTGACTTATGAGTCAGCTTTGTTTGGCTAAATCTTGAACACTGATTACTAGAGATGGACTCCATTGTGAATTCTGTTTGACTTGGGACTTTAATTCCAGCATGAAGTGCCTTCAAAAATTCATGTAACTGAGTCAAAATTTTGAGTCTTGCCTTTGGTGAAGACAGTTTTCCTTTAGGATTTACAGCAATTTTAGTGCTGCCTTTTGAGCTTTTTTGGTTAAGGGTTCCTCCACTATGTTGTGAAATTAAACCAATAAAATTATCAAGAAGTTGACTTGAGTTTGCTGATATTTGTCTTGGGAAAAGCTCTAGGAAAAGAGAGAAAAACTCAAGTGATTCTAGCTGAATGTCCTCATAGATGTGTGACATAGCACAGCTCAGGTGTGCCATAAGAAGAGAAAGGAACGGAGCTGCTTGTTCCGATGGGAGTTGAGGAAGAATAAAACGGAATAGAAGTAAAAGTGAATGACGGACATCTGAGTCTGTATCTGTCATTTTTGCAGGAATGGAACCTAAGATTAAGCTTAGATTTTCATGAAAAATGTGAATGTGTTGTTGAAAAAGGCTTCTTAGTCCAAGAAGAGCTTCTTGTCTGACTGATGGACTGTAGTGACTCAGGTGAGGAATCAAATCCTGAAAAAAGATGTATTGAAGACAAGATTATTGATAATGTTCATCCACCATTTATATATTTGCAGCAAAAATTGTTTTGTTGAAGAGGAAGGAGATATTTTTTTCCTGATCGGTGAGACAATATTTGCGACAGGGAAATCAGGCAATACACTGCTGTCAATCAAATGAATTGTTTGGTACCTTTACATATACTCTGATTGACGGTGGTATATTGCCCAGTGGTGGATCTAGGGGTAGTGCGACGGGGTCCGCTGCACCCGTTTTTTTTTTCAACGCCATTTTTTTTTTTTTTTAAGGTTTAAATTTTTGGATATCCAGAAAAATATATTTTGTAAATTTTGATTAAAAAGATCGTTTGTTTTGGCTGATTAAATAAGGTGAGACAAGTTTTATAATTTTTATTCAAAATAGCAGCACTCATATAGTAAAAGCAAAGAAAAAATTATTACTTTGACATCATATGACGTCAATATGACGTCATAGCAATCTATTCCCCGATCTGGACCCCGTTTTGAAAAACCCTGGATCCGCCACTGTTGCCTGATTTCCATGTCATGACTGATGTCTCAATCAGCGCATAGCAGTGAAGACAGTGATAAGCTTTTGACACCAAATCAAACTCAGATCAGATCAAAATTTTAGGAAGGGCAAAAAACTGCATAGAACCTGGAGAAAACCCTTAAAGTATAGGAGAGAACCAACAAGGTGGGTCCAAAAATTGAGCCCATGACCACAGACCACATCACCTATGTTTCCCATTTAAATTCTCACGAAATTCAATGATTTTTTCTCACCTTCAGACCCTGTTTCCTAGTGTTAGTAAGCTGGCCTTCTTTGGTCAGGTCTTGTGATGGAATAACAATCCCTTGTGATTTGAAAGACGTTTGCGTCTCATTAGCCCCTTTGGGTAGCTTCTTGCCGACCTTGAGCTTAACCTTTTTGAAATCTTCCTCCTTCTGTTTCTTCTTCCTTTTATTCTTTCCCATTTTTGAAGAAAATTGAGAAACTTGTTTTACTTCAAAATTCTCACGTGCGTTTCGCCGTGCTTGAACCCGCGATGACTTCCAACAGTGGTTCATCCCATGAGACTATGACATGCGCATTGACACCTTCATTTTTGAGGGTCTCTTTTAAGCGCGAACAAGATGGCGGCCTCCATGAAACTTGGAAGAACTTCTTTAAAGCTGGATTTGTGAACTATTTAGCTTTGGTAAGACATCTAAAATGTAACTGAAACTTAGCCAATTAATCCTTCTTTCTTTTTTGTTCTATTTTCCCTTAATTTTTCCCGCCTTTCTGACATCTAATGTAGTGCTGAAGTCTTTGTCGGCCACCTCGCTGTCATAACGTGTGTGACAATCTCATAAGTGAATGCGCTTTTCTTCTTAGTTTTACTCAACTTGTAGCTCAACTCTTAGCTAAAAACGTTACCGGAGAACCTCTTTTTAATTTCAAGTGCAATTTTCCAGGCATTAAACTTTTTTTTCAATGAGAATGAGTGAAGAAAAACTTCGTCATGAAAAAGCTTATGTCATTACCCCCGGCATTACCAACTGTAATTTGTGCACACCAAGATACCACATCATTCTAGCAGTTTTAAAGAACATAAAATTATTTTTCTAGGGCATTTATATAGTGTTAGTAGCATAAAGTTTTCGCCTCTAATCTGGTGGAATCTGCCCAGGGGTGTGTGCTAAGAATCTTGAATCTGCAGGGGGGAAAAACCTGCAAAGGAAATTGAAAAAATTCGAAATGTTAAAAATCTACACTTCTTGATGAAAAAGAAGTTATTCGAAAAAACGCATGTAAAGTTTTCCGAATCCACAAATTGGCACATCCCCCTCAAATCTGTATGTGAGCTATAGTATAATGGCTTATTCCCATTGCTCACTGTTGTAAGTCCATACAGACTGGCTTATAAATTTTGTTACTTGAAATATTTCAGTGTCCCCCTTGACTTCTATGCAAAATATCATTCCATCCAAGGGAGACCGGGGGTAGGTAACCATGGTAACTGGTGTAGCCATGGAACACGCTGTTATTTTGAGCCCTGCCAGTTAACTTTGCATATTTCTAGTTAACCAGGTTATTTTGATGGAGAAATGTGTTTTATATTTGTTTTTGTAATCACTGTAGCCTTGATGATCTGAGAATGGCAACTGCTACTAACCCTCAGTTACAACACAACACCCCGGAAGGGATTATCAAGAAGTGCACGACCTATGCAAACCTTCTCACAGAAGCATCAATAGGTGAGTGTATATATATATATTATATATGTGTGTTTAGCTTGATGTAAGAACTGTTTTCGTCCCTGTCTTTGTGAATTTACAGCTGTAGGTATAGGGTACGTTAAAGGGCTACTGTTTTAAATATTGTTGTCTGTCATTTACTATTCTAGTTATTATGCCATGTACATGTAGTTTTGGATATTCAATCTCACATTTTAGTCAGCATTGCATATTATTTATGAGTCCAAAAATCAGAGAAACAGTGCTTATTTATCTTTCGAATTTTCATAGCTGATGAAAACAAGCTGAAAGCAGCTCAAGAAATAAGTGAAAATTTTGAGGTTTGTAACCAAGAATTTCCTTTTTTTTGAAATTTCTTAACCTACTCAAATATATTGCTTTATACATATTGTAGGTTCCAACATAATTTGTTCTATTTTTTTCCCTACAGACTATAGTTCAGTCCTCTAGTTATCCTGCTTTTCTGGAACATGCCATCCCAAAATTTCTTCTGTTCCTTAGAGAAGGCGAGCCCCAGTTTGTTGCAGAAAGCACTGCACAGGTTTGTTCATTTGATCTCAAATTAAACTACCTACATGTATAAATATGTAGTCCCATCCAGCTTGGGACTGTAATTCATGGTTTCCCCTCAGACAATAGACCTCTTCGGCTTGGGGGTAATGTTTTCCCATTTCAGACCACGTGTCATTCCCCAGAGTATCATTTCATTGTTTAACGTTTGTGCATGAGAAGACACATGAATGTGGTTACACCTCAAACAAAGAATCTTATTCTCAAGAGAATGATACATGGTCTGAAATGGGAAAACATTATGCCCAAGCCGAAGAGGTCTATTGCGAATCAATCATTGTTGTAGCAGTTTTCCCAGTGGAACTAAAATCTTGTCCCACAAACAACTACACCATGTCTTAATTCTTACTACAAGGATTACGAGGCAATATGTTATTTTATATAATGAAAAATTTCTATTCATAATTGGTAATGATATTTTTTTTACTTTTAGCAAATTCGTAAGCTGCTTCTAGAAATTCTTCACAGAATTCCTACAAATGAACACCTTCGAGCACATTTCAAGGTTACTTTAATTAAAATCATTTAATCAGCAATTTTTCTGCATAAACTCCTTCACAACAGCAGTTTTGTTATCCCTTATATACTGTACATGTGCAGTACATTTTTGTACAAGATAGACATTTTAAATAAATGACATTCTTTCTATTATTCCACAGTCCATGCTTTCATTAATGTTTTATCTGTTGGAGGTATGTTATCCCAAAAGAGCTTTAATTAGGATAGCCCACTTTCCAATATTCTGCCCAAGTGATCACGCACAAAGCAATTCAAGACGAGTCTCTGGGGAAACAATGGAGTAATCCTAATATAATTTTTTATTTCCCCAGAGCCTTGTCTTAAATGGATAAGATGAGTGTCATGAATATTTTGTTTAATGGTAGTGGCATTGATGATCATGATTGTAATAATAAAGTTGATGATTACATTGTATTTACACATACTAATTTACAGCAAAACTATGCCTTATACTATCTATGTCATAGTGTAACTACACAACAGTTCTAACGTCATTCTTCTTTTCTAGATTGAAAATGAAGAAAATGTACTTGTTTGCCTCCGAATCATAATAGAGTTACACAAACAGTTTAGGCCTCCTCTTCAGGCAGAGGTAAGACAATATGTCCAATAACCTTTTCTGTCTGACAATGAAACACCCTACAGTACTTTTAACTCCAATATGTTTTGCTTTCAAGCACCATGCATTGATTGTTCCCATGGAATGTTTGCCCTAAATCAATACACTGCAATTTTCATAATTATGTGGACACTGGATTTCAAATATCAACATACAAACAATTTTTTGCCCTCTATCAATCAAAAATGATCATTCATAACCTTTTAAATTTTTGACTGGCGGCAGTAAAAAAACAAATTCCAATGGGCAATTTGCAGAGACAGAGTCTGCGCAGTATTAAAAAATGCAGTCATTAAGTCCTAGAATGGTGTCTGGGACGATCTATTTCAGCGCATGTATGCATGGTTAACTCTTGGTTAACTCAAATTGGAATTAAGTTTGGTCTTTTTTTTTTTAGATTCAACACTTTTTACAGTATGTCAAAACTATCTACAAAGAACTGCCTGTCAATGTTGTAAGTTTTAATGCATTCTAATTCTTTTGATTATTCTTGATTTACAAAATTTCTTTAGTAAAGATGATAGTGGTGGTGATGATGATCTGATGATGGTGAAAATTGCAATTAGAGTGAGCACATGAGCCAATCATCTGTTCATCATTGATTCAAATTATGTGTGCAATTTGCAGCATTTTTTTGGGGAGAAAAGTTGTGACTGAAATTGTTAGTCAACATGGTCTCATGCAACCTGCAACAATTCTTTTCACAAGACCGGTGGCACAAGAAATTGTAGCACGTAACATGACCATGTTCTTTGTTAAATTATCTTCAATAGAAACAACATTTTGAGGTAGTATCCATATCAGCAACTGGATTCCTTCCTACTGAGAGTCAAGGGAATAATCTACAAGGGTCATCATCCCAGGGAAGCACCCCTGTAGGCACACCAGCAGCTTCTCCCATGAGCAGTGGGGACGGTGGTGGAGGAAAGACAGGACAACAGGTTAGAAACTACTCACTTCTAATTCAATTATTAACTGGTGTGTTTTAATATGTTAATTGTTTTAGAAACAAGATCTACAGTTGTTAAATGGTTTGTTTGTTTGATTCTGCAGACGACTATACCAAAAGCCATTAATTCTCTCAAAGTTCTGGCTGAGTTACCAATTATTGTTGTGCTAATGTATCAGGTAAGATATAGAATTCTGTTGGTTTAAACCACTCTTCTATCCATCCAACTTTGTGCCCATCCATCCCCCCTCCTCCCCCTCCCCCCCACACACACATTCATTCATCAGCCTGTCTGACTGTCATTTGCTACTTTGTCAATCAATTCCATCCTATCTCAACCATACATCTTTCATATCACAGCACACCCAATAACATCTCAGCCACTTTCCCTATTCTTTCAACTGCCTGTCCATCTATTATTCCCATTCCATTCCATATATCCATTCACCATCTATCCATTTATCTTTCTTATCCCAATGCACCCAATCCCATCCCATTTACCCATCCATCCATTTAGCTCTCCACTAATCCCACTCCACCTATCTAACAACCCTATTTCACTACCAAACTATGATAAATTAATGACCTTTTGTGCTTTCATTACTTTGTAGCTCTACAAACAGAATGTTTATACTGTTGTGGCAGATTTCATTCCACTGGTCATGAACACCATTGTACTACAACCATCTTTAAATGCAAGGTAACATACATGACATATTTTATTCTTTTTTTGGTCGTCAGCAAGGTGAAGGAATTTTATATAATAGAGAAATGAGATTTCTGAGTTTTTTGGCTTGAGGTTGCATGGAATTTTTTGAGGTTGGTCCTGAGATGCTCATTCTGTTTTCAATCATGATATTTGGGAATCAAGAGTGATGTAGTGGTAGTACACTTACTTCTTCCCTCTGGGGTCTCAGATTTGATTCCTGGACTCAGCATTCCATAGAGCTTGTGATTTCTCCCTTGATTCAAGGGGTTTTCTTTGGGTCTCTGGTTTTCCTCCCGGAGTGGCGTAGTGATATTACACTCCCTTCTCACCTCTGGGGTCTCCGGTTTGATTCCTGGACTCGGCATCACACATGAGTAGAGTTTGTTGGGTCTTTTCATTGATTCGAGGAAAACCCAACTTGATAAAATGTAATTCAATTTTTTCATACATGGTATGTATCTATTAGTATAGTAAACAAATGATGGAGTAACTCATTCCAAGTTTATTTTATCCCCACAGAAAATCACCTACCTTTAACAAGGAGGTGTATGTTGACTTTGTTGCTGCTCAGATCAAGACCCTTTCTTTCTTAGCATACATCATCAGGATCTATCAGGTATGATTTACATTATCATCATGCATGGACCCATCTTTTCTATGTGGGACTCATTATGCATGATTTAAAGGGGGCCTGTGTACAGGGGCCTCTGAGTACAGGTATAATGTATACACACTATGATCAGTAACTGTTGTATTACAGCAAGGACCCATCTTTTCTATGTGGGCCTCATTATGCAGGATTGAAATGGGACCACTGAGATAGAGGCAGGGCTGCATCTTGCATGGTACAACATTCAACATGAATGATTCAAATGACCCCATTAACTTGAACCCCCTAAGCCACACTTTGCATTATTTAACTTTTTTTTTTAACTCTTATTACAGGAAATGGTTAATACCTATTCTCAGAACATGGTCGGTGGTCTGCTTGGACTTTTAAGATACTGTCCACAGGTTGGTTCTTTTAATAAATTTGTGCAAGTGGTGGCTAAAGGGGTGGACAGACAGCGCAATATTGCACACAATATTGCAGCCAATGTTGTTGAAGAAGGATTGTTTTCTGTACTTCAGCAACATTGCATGCAACAAGTTAAGTTGTGGGACATGGCTCGCAACATCGATTACATGCAACATTACGTGCAAATACTTAAAGTCTTAAATGCAATGCCTAAATGAACTTCACAGCACAGTAGCTGGTCCACTAGTACCATACAGCACAAGCATGATTGTTGTCAAATGGTTTTTCAGGGTTTAAATTAACAATACTATTGTTAGATCAGATAACAATATTACTCTCTCATCAATTATAATCATAGGAAGTAGCTCACTTACGAAAAGAACTCCTGATTGCTGCAAGACACATCTTAGCCACTGACCTTAGAAATAGTAAGTAGAAATGCTATAAGATGACTGGACTACAAAATAATTCTACTCTGGGGCGTATCCAGGGGAGAGTTACAGGGGGTGCACACCACCATGGGTCGACTTCATGCCCCTACTTCGAAGATAACATACAAAATGTTTTCCCCCTTTGATTCTAAGGGGTGCACTGGTTGGACTTTGTGCCACTACTGCAGCTTTGTAGATATCCAGTACGTAATAACTTTCTCTTTCTTGAATAATATTGTGTTTTTTTTTGGGGGGGGGGGGGGAGGGGTGGGGGTAGGGTTTGGTGTTTTTCTCATGTGGGTGCAATTTCAACTCAGTACCCCTCCATGAAGATACTGTTATCCTGGATCTTCCCCTGCAATTATTGATGGCATCCTATTAATAAATAACTGTCACTTTTCTAGGATTTGTACCTCATATTGATCAGTTGTTTGATGAAGAAGTTCTGATCGGAACTGGCTGGACAACCAATGAATCTCTACGACCTCTTGCTTACAGCACGTTAGCAGACTTGGTGCATCATGTACGCACCCACCTACCACTCCCTCATCTGTCATTGGCTGTCAGCATGTTTTCTAAAAATGTTCATGATGATTCATTGCCTGTTAGCATACAAACAATGTCTTGCAAGGTAAAATGTTTGTTACTAGTGTACTATATATCCATGGATACAAATGACCAAAAAGAAAGTGTGCTTGTGTTTGTGGAGTGCTCTCATAACACATAACGCATGCACCACCAGCCATTTGGAACTTCTAAAGAACTTATTTTAGTGATTTCAGTTATTTTAAATGTGTCATTATATTGCAGCTTCTGCTTAACCTAGTTGTGTGCTTGTGCTTTTGCTTGTGGAGTGCTCTCATAACACATACTGTAACACAAGCACCACCAGCCATTTTGAACTTCTAAAGAAATTATTTTTAATTAGTTATTTCAGTTATTTTAAATGTGTCATTATATTGCAGCTTCTGCTTAACCTAGTTGAATGCATAAGACAGAAGAGCGATGAACAAGGATCAGTAAGTAGCTAAAATAAATAACAGTAGCTTCCTCCAACATATACATGTACACCACATACAGGCAGTGATGTACGTTAAATGCGATAAACTAATCTTGTCAAAATTAATTCATTTTTTTCAGGGTCGTGAGATTTTGATGAGGATGTTAGAAGTTTTTGTAAGAAAATTCCAGTCAATTGCCAAACATCATATTCCCGCTATTTTTAAGAAATGGTATGTACAATTATACCTCTTTTTAGCTTGTTGCAAAATAAGTTCATTGAAAATGAATCTTTTTTATCCATTCCATAGTCAACAAGCAGCAGACAATACCTCATCCTCATCTGGCTCGGCATCTTCTACGAGCTCCACAACATCCCAGACAAACACAACAACTACAACTACCACAACTATAAGCTCTACTAACTCTACTGCCAGTACTACAACTTCTACCATAACAGCTGTTGGTGCATCACTATCTACTGGGGTTAGTGGTTCAGCAGCGACAACAGGTGGAATATCTGCAGCAGGGAGTACAAGTAGTAGTTCCTCTGACTCAACAACACAGTCTGACCAAGAAACTACTAAGGTTAGTAAGTTGATGTTCTACTTCAATCTCCTTATTATTAGCAGCCATAAGGGGTGATGAATATGATGTAGTGGGATTTAACCAATGAGACTAAGTCAGATCTTCATTCTTTCTTCCTTTTAGAAACCATCACTTCCAACTTCATCAGGTAAGAAACTACTATAAAATTAATTATTTTTGAAGTATTTTGACTTTATTGTTTACCCCTCTCTGTCATGGAATTTAAATTTGAATTTGAATTTTATGAGGTACGGAGTTGTGAGTGGATAACTAGTTTCCCTTACCAGGGTTTGATTTCCGTTTGGCACCAAAAATTTTGACAATCTCAACTGATTGTTGGTTTGATATAATTTATTCACCAACTGAAAACCCATCTGTAAATTTGACGCAAAGCAGAGATCAAAAGTCCTCAGTCCCGACAGTAAAAAGGGGGGATAGGCAGAGGACTTTTAGGAAGTCTATTAATAATAGATTCTGTAGTCAGTTCTGATTTATCTAATGTGTGGTGATAATACTCTACTCAGCAGCAATATCCAACACCTTCTCTGTTCCTGACTGCCGAAGTATGGTAAAGACATTGGTCTGTGGCGTCAAGACTATAACATGGGGTGCTGGTTCTTGCAAGGTTCCTGGAGGTCAGTAATGACATTATGTATGATAAGACAGCATGAAATATTGTTGAGTGGTTCATCAATTGAAGGTGGAGTGCAGGAAATGCATTCTAAGAAGTCTAAATTTCAAAATTTTCCTGGACCCCCTAGAAACTCACACATTCGGCGTTCAGTGCTCCCTGCCTACTTATTCACTTTTCCCGCCTACTCTTGCTGCTATTAAAAACCCTGCAATTATGGCAAAAATTTTGGGGGGTATATGGTTGCCCCCTCCCTACATCAGTGGCATTGACATCATACATCAAAGAAAAAAGGCTCAACCCAAAAATTTTAGGGGGGCAGCCGCCCCCCCTCGCCAACCCCTTGCTACGCCACTGACTAGCTGTGATGAAATACAGCTTTTTTATTTCAGAGGCGGATCCAAGGGTGGTGAGGGAGGTGACTAGTCACATACTCCCTTTTGCACTTGTAAATGAAATAAAAATGTGTTCATAACTGAAAACATAACTGGATCCACCCTTGGAGCATTAGCTAATAACCTGAAGGTTGTGGTTCCAATCCCACCAGGAGCTCTGAATGCTTTTCCAAGGAAAATTTGCTTATAGAAACATAATTACCTCACTATGATAATAATTAACCAAGCAAAAGAAAAAAACACCTAATAAAGTAAATATTGTCAACATTTTTGCTTTGCAGGGAACAAACCATTCCTTCCGCTAGAAACACAACTGTTCACAAGATTGCTAAAATATGGTAAATTTAAAATGATGCCTATTATGGTTATAATATCTGGACATGTATCTAATCTATATCCACAGGTTGAAATTAATAAAAATATGGATGTATGCGAGATTTGTATGCGAATTTGCTTTCTTAGTACTTTTAGCTACTTTAAAGTGTCATTTGAAAACTATTCGCTCTGGATGCCACAGAAGATGCAACAAACATATGCCAATGGTTTCTATTACTGACTAACAGCAATATTGCATTATTGCCTAATAGTGGTGCCAAAATTTACGTGGTCATTCTTGATTACCTTCTTAATGATTATGTATTCTTAATGACATTAATTTTTTGTTTAGCTCTTCAAGCTCTTGACATCTACCAAGTATCAGTTACTCCAAATGGACAGTATTTCCTTAGGCCACCAAGGTACATGTAGTTGTCTTTTTAGTTAACAAAGAAAACAGCTTTTTCTGTGCTCCATTCAGTATTAAAGCATGTAGGAAGTGTCATGCAGTACTGTAAGCATGAAGGAAGTGTGAAGAGAAGCATAAGCTATAGGCGAGTGCTTCTGACATATATTGAGTGCTATTGGTGCTTCATGTGTGCTTTATTACTGAACGGGCCACGGAAACAGCTGTTTTGTCTGTTTTATTATATAGAAAGAAAAATATGTAAGTTGTAGTTTTCAATGCTGTTTTCAAACACTTTGCAAAGTTTGTAGTGCACGGATGGTGTCAGCAACCATGCTCGGTTCATCAATAAAGCATAGTTCACAACCAATCAGGGTGTGTGTACTATCCAAACTATAACAAGGGTACGTGCATATGGGGTGTCATGGAAATGCCTTGATTGACATCCACCAAAACCTACTTTGTCATGACAGCAAATTGTATGTTTTGGATTGGGAAGCATTGTAAGCAACATAGATGTACTGACATTAATTGTGTAATGCTTCAAATAACATAAAATTAATATAAGAAATCAGGCTTTTGTAGTCTTATACAACTACATTTTATTTCCTTTTCAGTTCTCAGCAAGTGAGAATGAAGGAGGAAAAAGAAATCCTTGAGCACTTTGCTGGCGTGGTAAGTATTTCTCTTTATTATTTATGCTGGAGCATTTAAAATAATTATGAAAAAATAATTGCTTAATATATTAAAACACATGTGGTAGTAAACTATAAACTAGACGCTCTGAGAGCGTAAACTCAATGGACTGGACACCGATGTAATGCCCAAGATACTGGCTGAAGCTAGTGTGTCTTTAATAGTTTTGCATTTGTTAGCAAAATGTATGTTTAATCAAGAGAAGCCGAAAACACAAAAGTCGACCAATTCAAGTAATATATACTCACCAGTTATATTAGAGTCATGCATTTTTTCACTGTTTTTAATTTAGTTTACAATGATGAACACCTCCACCTTCAAAGAAGTATTTTCCTCAAGTATAGAGGTTAGTCTGACTTTTAATTATTTATCTATACTTCAATCTATGTATAGGTTGTAAAAGTTATTGTCTTGTGTCATGAGTGAAATAAATAATCTGTAAGTTGAATTTTTCTGCAGTATTTGGTGGAAAGAATACATACAAACTATGCACTACAGGTAAGCTTATCACAGAGTTGAGTTATAGTAAAAGGGTTTGAGGAGGGTGCTTCTTTACGGAACTATCTATTGGGTAACATTGAAAAATTGTAACTTACATTCACCCTACAGTAGTTTGTGTATGTAGGTATGGGAGGTTTGGGGGGAAGGGGTTGGAGAGGGATCCTGCTTCATCAAAACCCTACATCATGCAAAATTCAAATTCAATCTGTGAGTTGGCCGTACCTTGACTTTGATCAGCCCAGAGGTTAGTGTTGGTCTCAAAATCCCTCCACACTAACAAGTACAGCTGCTTACTGCAGCAAGACATTATTCCAACATCTAACATGGTTTTGTCCTCAAACAGATCATTCCAAATTCTTTTCTTGCCAATCCAAACACGTCTGCAACATTTGCTACAATTCTGGTGAAGTTTCTGCTGGAAAGACTAGATGAGATGGGAAGTAAGTACATTGTAACTACATACAATAAGATCAGGATATTGTTCTTAGAGTATTCAGAGCCACAATATTAATTATTCACACCTTTGTAATCAACAGCAAACATGGATCGTTCCAATCTGTATCTCAAACTTTTCAAGTTGGTCTTTGGCTCTGTTTCACTGTTTGCTTCTGAAAATGAACAAATGCTGAAGGTATTTTTTATCGTTAGATGACTTATTCACCATTATGGATGGTGCTGATATAATTTTTTAAAAGGATATTTGCTATATAGTACTTTAAAGACTTCATGTGGTGAAGATACAGAATATTGTTTCCACATATTATAGTTCAACATTATAAAAGTGTTGTTGGCATTTTTTCTGTTCTTGTGACAGTCAACATTAGAAACATACATTAAATGATGGCTGTTGCAAGAACAGCTGAAACATCAACAACACTTGTTGATCTAAATTTGAAAACTAAAACCTCACAAAACAGGATATTTGCTAAAAAAGCATGCCTTGGGTGGCATAGTGATGAGAACACTCACCTCTCACCAATGTGACCTGGGTTCCGAGCCCTGCTGGGCTTGGTGTCGTATGTGAGTAGAGTGCGTTAGTTTTTCTCTGGGTTTTTCTCTGGGTTCTTCAGTTATTCCTCCATCCACAAAAATCAACTTATAAGTTCCAATTGGATCATGCAGTGTAAGAAGGGCCATTCTGTGTAAGCCACTGTTTATTCCCATTTATTTTATATATTATTCTCATTTTATTTTCATAAATGATTGTTCTTTCCAGCCCCATCTTCATGAGATAGTAAACAGATCCATGGAACTTGCTTGTACATCTAAAGAACCCTACAACTACTTCTTACTACTGAGGGCACTCTTCAGATCTATTGGTGGAGGGAGTCATGACCTTCTTTACCAGGAATTCCTTCCACTCTTACCAAACCTACTTCAAGGTAAAAATCATATCTCCTATCATGTAGTCATTAACAAGAATTATGGAGCATTGATCACTATTAAGGTTACATATTTACTAGAGCTTTTAAAGGCACAAACATACAGAATCTGATAATATATGATAGTTTTTCTAATTCAGAGACATAATTTTGTGTGCAAGAAATAGACCATTTCACAGTTGTCGTCCATCAACCTCAGCCTCGATAGCATGTAATTTATTCTTTAGAATTTGACTACAGCTTACGGTAATTTAAGAAATGTACACATTATCAAACAATTGAAACACTTAAAAATTCCACAGGCTTTTAATTAGTCAATTTCTAAAGAATAAATTACATGCTATTGAGGCTGAGGTTGATCGACAAGAACTGTGAAATGGTCTATTGCATCATGTTATGTAACTCTCCACATTGATTGCCTGCAACATTGCATGCAATGTTGCACCATGCGTCGATAGCTTTAGGAAGTGATGCATGATGCAGGACTCAATTACTTGTGTTGACAAGGTCTGTCAAAATATTGGTACCCACCAAAAAGTGTGGGAGCAGTTTGAACAGTCATGTGTGTCTTTAATACAATCCATGAAATATTCTAACAAAGTCCTTATGCTACTTGCCAGGTCTGAACAACCTTCAGAGTGGAGTACACAGACAGTACATGAAGGATTTGTTTGTAGAACTCTGCCTTACTGTTCCTGTTCGACTAAGGTACTGTTGGAGTGAACCTTCTTTAACCATTATAGAACAGAATGTCTGTAGCAATGCCTAAGAAATATAACTTTTTAGCTTGGGCATTTTTTTTTCCATTTCAGACCACATGTCATTCCCTTGAGAATAAGATTCTTTGTTTGAGTTACTTATCCGTATTCATGTGTCTTCTCAATGACATGTGCAACTGTCAAACAAAGAAATGATACTCTAGCTAGGGAATGACACAAGAAATATACCATTTCAGACCAAATGTCATTCTCTTGAGAATAAGATTCTTTGTTTTAGTGGTATCCATATTCATACGTCTTCTCATGTGCAACAGTTAAACAAAGAAATGATACTCTAGGGAATGACACATGGACATCTGAAATGGGAAAACATTATTAAGCCCAAGCTAAAATGGTCTATTGAAATTATTTGTTGCAGTTCCCTTCTTCCTTACCTTCCGATGCTGATGGATCCATTGGTGTCAGCTCTTAATGGCTCACAAACCCTCGTCAGTCAGGGCCTTAGAACTCTAGAACTGTGTGTGGATAACTTGCAACCTGATTTTCTTTATGATCACATTCAACCTGTCAGGGCAGAATTATTCCAGGTAGATAAAATCCATCTATCCATTTATCCCAACTCATCCCATCCCAGTCTATCCCATCTTCATCCAATCCTATCCTATCCATTCACCCATTGATCCCATCCCATTCATCAGCCCATACCATCCCATTCATCACTTCCTATCCTATCCATCTCATCCATCAGCCCATACTATCCCATCCCATTCATCACTTTCTTCTTTTTTACAGTTGAGCAATCCATCCCATCCCTTTCATTCCATCCTATTTATCTCATCCCATCCATCTCTCCATGTATCCATATCCACTATCCCACCATTCTCTCCCATCAAGTATCTACTTGTTATCCTTACTCATATACCATTTGTTAAATATATTTTCAGTGTGATTTAAAATTTAAAAAAAAAATTATATTCTTATATAGGCTTTGTGGAAGACATTAAGAAACCCAAATGACAACATTGCCCATGTGGCTTTTAGAGTTCTGGGAAAGTTTGGTGGAGGCAACAGAAGGATGCTCAAAGAACCTCAAAAGGTAGGGATTACATTCTACTTACTCACACTACAGCAATACAATAGCATTATGATGCTAATATGCCAACCATTTTCACAAATTAAGGTAGCTCCATGGGGGTTTTCTCGGTGTGCTACCTTTTTACTTCAAATCACAAATATGTGGAAGCAAACAATTCATTGAGGAAAAAATCATTAAGTCACCTTAAGCTCTTCACAAGTTGCTTTGTGTCACAAGCCAATAATAAAGACTTGCTTCACATTAAGTATAACTATTCCAACCTGTAATGAAATGTATTTTAGAATATATAGTATTAAATGTTTTTTTCTTACTGTACTTGCAGTTAACATTCAATGAAGCTGATACCTTAGGTCCATGTTTAGCCATCTACTACCCAGAAAGTGTCAATGCTGTTACAGTCTCTGTTGGACCTGTAAGTAAACTGTTTATGGTTGGCTCATCCTGTTGGCTCGGACTTTTGTGTGGGAAGTCATGGGTTCAAGCCCTGGCAGCCGGACAAAAAAGTCAGGGTCTCAAAATAACTGAGGATCAGAGAAGGTGTTGCTTTTGTAATAACATCTGGAAATGGTTAGACCTTCAGATGGCTCAGATGACTACAGTCATACAGTCGGCAGTCCCCTCTCTCCACACTACCTCACTCTGCCTAAAAGAACCACAGACTGAGGATGTAAAGAAACCCTGGCAGTGACCACCCTCAGTGTCTATACCTTACACTCTCATGATTGTCAAGCACCCCTGATTATATACACTATATAGAAAGGGCACTATATAAATCATAAATCATTAAAAAATCATTATCAATAATATAATGGTTAAAGTTGCCTATCATATATAAATGTTGAAAGCTCCAAAGTGGAAGCAACACTTTTCTTCCCCACCCTAATTTTGTTGCATAATCATATATATTCTGATTAAAGTTTGTATTGGCTTTGTTTTTAGGTGATAGAGAGGGCATTAGCTTTCCTCAAGACTCTGCCAACAAATGTGTCTGCGTTACCTCAGCAGTCTTCAATGAACCTGGACCACACAATATTCTACAGAAAGCAGGCCTGGATTGTAGTCAAGGTGAATAATACAAGCTCATTTCTAGTGTTAAATCTAAAGCTTTTTCAGTCAATGTATTTTATGATCATTCACTTATTTCTGAATCAGGTCATTTTAAGTAATTTTTGGACTAAACTTGTAGCATCACCAGATAACCCTGGAGCAGCAGTACCACTATGCACTGATTTCTTATTCTTGACTTTGAAAAGCACTTTTCACAGATACATGTACAATAGCTTGTTATCCTTCACTGCTCATTGAAACTATTGTGTTTGACATGTGCAAAGTGCCCTTCAAATTCAATGCAAATCAGCTAAAACGAAATGCTTTATGGGTCATAACAAAGCAGCGTATTAACAACAATAATAGCAACAATAACAGTAGCAGAGGCAGCAACAGCAACAACCACAGGGCAGATACAGTATAGGCCTTGTCCCATCCATCAGTGTCAGATGACATTAGACTACTACTAAGTTATCCTCACAAGAAGCCATTGATTTGTAAATGCCACCTATTAACACTTTGTCATCTTTGTCGGCAGTCCTACCTTGTTGCAGTACTGTCCCTGGAGGATAGTAATGCAATGTTACACCAAGTTCTCTCTCACAAGAGGTAATAATGTGACTAACTTTTACACAGCCAGCACTTAAGTTGGTTCATGAGCATCATTCAGTCTCTTGTTAAAAGAAGATGTCAGCTTGAGCTCACATCAACATCTTATTAGCTAGCGTGCTTCTTATTCAGATTATAATCTTAACTGAAAATGTGTTTAAAGTTTCAGAGAAGGACAACCACCAGTTGTAGGCAAGACTGCTGTTCTACCATGTACAGATTTACCATCCAAGAAGATCATGGAACAGGCATTAACAGGGGCACTTTGTAAGTCTAAAAAAAACATGACAGTAGCATGAATAAATCTCTAACTAGTGACCCTTACCTTTAAAACCACAGTGTGGTGAAAAATGATGCATTAGCAGCTCTCATACCACTTATGCTGCCCTAAACATTCCTATGACTTCTGCTTCCTTGGTGTTGATAATTTATATTTATGAAACATGCACTTCAATTTTTTCACCTATTAACTTTTGCTGTTAATATCTTTCAATTTTCAACTCATTGTAATATTTTATTATTGTATTATCAGTGTCAGCATCCATCAAAGAACTGAGATCTGAAGCTGTGCCCTTCATGTGCAATCTTGTCCGTCACTTTACCTTGATAGGAATGGTTCAACAAGCTGGTCCCTGCCCTACAAAACCCCAAAACAGGTTATTAAAATATTGATTGATATTACGTAACACAAACGAAGGAAAACATATGCACAATGTATTGGTGCTGTTGGAAACTTGAAGAAATCGAACAATGCATGCATATGCTGTTTTAATTTTTGTTATTCACTGGTTTCTTATTCTCGTCTCTGAGGGGCACTTTGCATAAATACAATAGCTTGTTATCCCTCACTACACATGAAAACTATTGTGTTTATGCAAAGTGCCTCTCAAATTTAATGCAAATGAGCCAAATCGAAAAGCTTTATGGGTTGTAAGAAAAAAGGTATAAAGTACACAGGGATTGGCAAATCATGAGAGAAGTATTAGGAAAAGCATAACGCATAGCAGATAATAATATTATTATGTACTGTATAATGTAACATCATTATTTTCAGCTTTAAATTTTTCAATGTTTCATGCAGAACCCCAAAAGGAGTTGATGTTCACATTATTGCTGAAGCAATCGCCACAGTGATGGGAATGGAAGACAAGGAATTCTGTAAGGTTGGAGAATTAGCAGTAGCGGTCATGATTGAAACAGCAACTGTTGTAACTGGCAATCCTTACAAGGTATGACTATTTTTTCAACATTGTCTTTCACATGATAAAGATGTAACTCCTTAAGGTGGCTTACACAAAATGTTTTTTAGCATTAAGGTGTATTTTTGAGTCCAAGATTTCAGAAGAAAGAAGATTGAAACATATGAACTAATTATGTTGTATTTGTTATATTGTGGTTTAATGTATCAAACAAAGGGCACTGCACTATTGTTGCTATGGAAACAACTGTTGCTTGGAAACCCAAGTTGAATAAAACTATATGGGCCACCTTAAATTCCCTGGAATCATTTCATGAACACTTTTGTTATCCATGTTGTGAGGGACGGCATTTGTAGATGAGTAAAAAGAATGTAAAATTAATGCAGATGCTGAACCCTGTTTATAGTACTAGGGCACCTTTGTGCCATAAGATACTGTACATATTCTTAAGTTTAATCTTTCAACTACATTTAACATTCTTTGATTTAATAACTGATTAAATTCTGTATAAATTTTATAACTATTTTCCAGGCTGCTCAGCTTCCTCTGTTTGAGTATCTCTCTGAAAAGCTGATTGGCTGCTGCTATGAACGAGCCTGGTTTACCAAGAGTGGAGGGTAATTATGACAACAAGACAGTCATGTTTCATAAATGAATAGTTCCCTTCACAGTTCCCTGTGCTATCTTGAAAGGTAGATGTGCCTTTGCATCCAAGCAAGATGAAGGGTGAGCTTGCAATGATTGAGACCTTTTTTAACACCTTGGACAATTTATTATTCACATGACTTGTCTCTATCATTGCAAGCTCACCGTTCATCTCGCTTCAATGCAAAGGCCCGGCTACCTTTCAAGATGGAGCAGGGAACTGTGAAAGAGACTATTAGAGATCCACATTCATAAGTTTTGCACAATTCCTCAAAATATCAGAGAAACAAAATAATTGGAACAACTAGTCCAGTCCTAGATCAGGACAGGATTCTGCAAACAGAAGAACACTCATCAGTGACTCATTATTATCTGGTGTTCTTAGGTGTACTGCCATTCATTTCCTGATGAAGAGGATGCCGTTGAGGTGGTTAATAGAACACCAGCTGTCATTCATTAATGCTTTGTTCTTTGTCATGATGGATCTTACTAATGAGGTAGGTGGTATAATTAATAAAATAAATAAAAAAATAAATCAATAGGATTTAGTAGTGGCATTTCCCAAGAGTGGCTCTTCATGTAGTGAAATCTCCAGTTGGAATTTAGAAGTTGATTTTTGTGGAGGGAGAAAAACCGTAGAACCTGGGGAAAAAACCTTGAAGCACAGGATAGAACTAACAAGCAACTCTACTCATATACACCGAATCGAAATATGGCAACCAATTTGAATGACTATTGTTTTGGACTGACTAGCCTCGTGTTCACGTGGAAAAAGCGGGAATGACACTGTCCCCGGTGGGATTCTAACCTGGGTGGCATTGGTGAGAGGCCAGTGCTAAGCAAACTGTCAATACACCATTTACAGATGACCCAGGCCCCTTAAACAAATCAATTGTCCATGTCAAAATGAACCCTAGTAACAAAAAGAGCAGCAGTGGTTAATGTGAGCAGCTGGACCCAGAAATACATCACAACTTAAAAGCTCCATAGCTTGCTGTTCAGTACTTTTCCAATACGATGCAGATTTCATAATACTCCAGTTTCACATTCGATGGAAACCGCTGTTTTTGAAGACCACAGACTCATTTGTACAGGCTTAGCCTCGTTTATAAGTCATCTATTCAAAGGCACCATTAAAAGTCCGTGGGATTGGTATTATTCGACTTGCACATTCTTTACATTACAGTTGGCTGTTGCTAATGATTTGTATAAGTCAACCGTAATGTAAAAAATGTGTAAGTTGAACAATACCAATGTTTTGAAATCCCACGGACTTTTAATGATGTCGTTGAATAGCTGACTCATAAGCGAGGCTAAGCCTGTACAAATGAGTCTGTGGTCTTCAAAAACAGCGGTTTCCATCGAATGTGAAACTGGAGTATTGGAAGTATCGAATTGCTCTAATGAAACTAAATTGTTTTATCTGACAGGTATCTGCTGGAACCTTGGATAGTGCTAAAGAGATATTAACAGAACTGATTCAAAAATGTAACACTCCCGTCACTGAAACCAATAATCCAACGATTAAACTTGTGCAACAGAAGATATTCCCCAATCTGTGTCAACACCTGATCCGAGAGATTGTAACTCCTAATGAAACTGTTCGAAAGCAGGTAAAATAATTATTATAAAGAAATCTAATAATAGACCCTTTTTTTGGTGTAATGTTTTCCTATTTTAGACCACGTGTCATTCCCTTGAGAATAAGATTACTTGTTTGAGTTGTATCCATATCCATGTGTCTTCTGATCTGCAACCGTTAAACAAAGAAATGATACTCTAGGGAATGACACGTGGCCTGAAATGGGACAACATTACGCCCAAGATAAAAAGGTCTATGACGATTTCTATTTGTTAGAAACATACTTATCCAGAAATCAAGTTTAAAGGGATTCCTTTCCACACATCCAAGTGAACGTTTTAGTCTCTTCAAGATTTTTTTTTAGAACCTGAAGAAAAATCCTCAAATCCAAATAACTCTGAACCCTTCAAATTCACTCTTCGGGGAAAGTTATGAAAGCAACTTCTTATTATCATTAACTATTTTTCTACTACAGGCACAGACATCAATAAACTTGCTAGCTAGAATCTGCAACAAGACGGTGTATGATATAATGGCACCTCACAAAGGGGTAAGAATAGCTTCTGTCAATAATATTTTACATTCTTTTTTATGAATTTAACTTTAAAAAAAGTTTTCAACAATATTTCTTTTTTTGTTCCAGATTCTTGAAGACATGATACCACCCAAGGTAAAATCTTGTCTAAAAAATCTAAAATGTTAAAAATCTATTAAACTTAATCTAAAAATCTGCGTGGGACAATCACAACAGAGCTAGGCTCCAAACTAGGTGAAAGCACAGAGATCAAATCCATGGGAATTTAGAAGTTGATTTTTGCGGAGGGAGGAAAACCAGAGAAATCAGTGAAAAGTGCTCTGACTAATATGTCTAATCCACTGTTTTTCCATTCCAAATTGTTTGTAATTCTCTTGAGTATTATTTCTTTAGAAACATCTGCTGCGTCATCAACCAGTCAACACACAGATTGCATTGATGGTAAGTACTTTACGATAACAAGCATAAGGGAATCAGCAATTTTTTTTACCTTTTTGATGGCAAGCCCATCTTTTTGTTGTTGGAAATATGAAGAAATATAGGGGAAAGCTAGTTACAGAGCATCATGTGAGGGTGATAAGATATAAAATATTTTTCGCGTTCAAGGAGGGGAGGGGGTGATGTTCTTACATTGCGATCTTATAATAATATTTTTTATTCAGGATGGCAATACTTTCTGCACTACACTCAATCCCCGTCTGTTCACAATGGATTTAACTAATGTTGATAACAAAGTCTTCTTCACAGAGGTGAGTTTAAACAATTCGTTTTGTGGAAAAATATCGATCACTGCTAAAGGTAGTGCTACACTTTAGGTTATCTTTCTTGCAACTCGTCTGTCAGCTTTTGCCGCACGATAAAAAACAGACACTAGTAGGTTGCATTTTCACCGACGGGGTATGTTACAGAAAGCAATGTTTCATGCAACTTGTACCACACTTTACATTAATGGATTGGGCAATGAATAATTAAAGAGCGATGAAATATCATTGGCTGCCATAACAAATCGTTGAAATACAATTTGCATGAGGGGTTTTACACTAACAGGCAATGTCTTGAAATTGTTGGTGTTATTTGCAAAAAAAAATAAAATAAAATAAATAAAACATTGCGGCAATACTGCAACAAGATTGCCTGCCATGTTTTTGATTTGTCACACTAGACAATTTCTCGTGCAGCTTGTGCAATGTTGTTGCGATACAAATTGCATGGAACCTCCGATATTGTGAGCACTAACAAGGAGGGCTTGTTTTTTGTTTCAGCTGTTATCTCTGTGTGAAGCAGACGATACTCATCTTCTTAAACTGCCATGTTACAAGTCTGTCCAGTCTCTGACGCCCCTGAGGAAAAGCGCATTATGTAAGTATACTAACTATACAGCTAAAGCTCTCGGACTCTCGTTAGTGATCATCTCAAGAAATCGAAAACATGGTCGTAAATAGAGGTGATCGCTAACGAGAATGGATTCTCATAAGCGGGCAATGCAAACGGGGTTTCCAAATCGTGGTTGTAACTAGAACTGGTTGCATACAAAAGTGGTCGCCAGAAGAACTTCGACTGTATTAGAAAGAATTTTCTGTAGTGGTATACCCTGCCCCACCCTTTGCTTTTTGCAGTCCCTGTACTAACTTGTTTGTTTGGTCTTCAGATGCCTTATCTGTGTGTAACTACATCGTACAAGCTAAAGAAAAGACCTTCAGTGTTCTCTATAAGGTATGGCTCCACTAGTGTAGTATTTCACAATTGTCACTGAACTACTTTGACAATACTGCGGCCATCTTAAATCCCAACGCATTATGGGGCGTCCAGGGGACAAAACAAAGTTTTATTTATTTTTCTTTCTTTCATGTGCATCTTCTTATTTCATCCCTTGTCTTATCAAATTTACTTGTGGTGAATTTTTTAATGTTATTTGACACCATTACTGTAACAAAGCTTTGTATATTTGCCCCCTACCAAAATAGCCGCCGTATCGTCGAAGTAGTCCATTACTTATATCTATCATGTTTCCAGGCACTCAACTCTCCTGTAACTGAGATACAAGAAACTGCCAAGGAATGCCTGAAAAAGGTAATTTATGCAATCATAATGTAGAGGTTGGTTATGATCTGACACCTGACGTCCAATAGGCTGTCCATTCGCACTAACAGGTCGTGTTGGATGGTAAGCTCTTGACTTGCAGCACGTATACATGCTTATACTAAACGTATATTATTCACGGCAGCCTTACTAGTATGCATGTATGAATTTATCCAGTGCACTTCTATAATATTTTAGTACTGTTGTGCTGTACTCCCTCCCCTGACCTGCGGTTGCTCTCCTTGGTCTTCTTTATTCCCACCCCCTCCCTTCCTTGCACTGCTTTGGTTCTTTGGGGAGCTCCGTCAGATTTGCCTCTCCAATGAACCCTTTTCGAATATGGCGCCTATGACGTCAAACGAGGATTGTGAGAATGTCCCGGATATCGAAATCCAATGATTTCCACTAGCAGCGTCCGGGCCTGAAATGCCCCGGTTTTCAAAACACAATCATTATCACTCGTAACATTCAGGGCATTCTCGGACTCCTCGTTTGACGTCATAGACGCCATATTCTTAAAGGGTCTATTCTCAAGCGTGGGACCGCAGCAAATAGAACAATAAGTATATCAATTGACCATGATATTCTTTCCTGTGTATTGTTGTATCCAGTTCATGTGTATTGTTGTATCCAGTTTATGACAGGACCTCAGATCGACATGGAAGTTGTTCATATGAACATTCGTCCTCTATTGATGATGCTTGGTGATTATCGCAGCCTTAACCTTCCTCTCATCCAGGTAGGATTTCACAACGTATCGGACATGATATGTAACTATGTGGATACGAGCGCTATAAATTTCTTATTTTTTATTATGTGATGGAAAAAAATAAATTTCGCACGATTGTGCATCGCGTATTTTCTTCCCGCAAACGACAGACATGACCACGTTTTTCATCGTATCCCTGCATCTCAATTTGACTTTTGCAAACCTTCTCACCGAAGACAAATATTCATTTGTTTATCTACTACTTGGAGATTTTTTCGATTCTTTTTCGCTAATTCTGAATCAGGAAAACATTAGATACGGCCCCTCACTCCTGTTCTAAAGAATTTTTGCCTGTCGTTTCACGATTGCCGTAAACAAGATGCTTTTAACTCTCGGCTGATATTCTCTACCTTTTACTTTGAAATTGTAAATTACATTGGGTTATTTTTAATGCTTTTTTTATTTTCTGACCCTGTAGCGGTTATCACATCTCATGGAGCTGTTCCCTGCATCATTCAACGAGAAGCTGTGTGAACAGTTATTGGTATGTATACGATACACAACTATTCACCAAACAATCAGCGTGCATTATACTAAGTAAATTATATGCACTCCATACGAGATGTAGTTGGAGTAGATGACTGTAATATGACACGGTACAGCCACGGTACAGAATTAGTGACATTTTTTAACAAATCACAGAGCGCGAGATCAATAAAAAATACTGACACAGCACCGTCACAATCACGACATGCCGTAGAGTGGTTTTGGCATGAATGGGAAACGTACGGTACTGACATACAGCACGTACATGGAACGTGCGGTACCAACGTGCAGTACGTACACGGTACGGTATACAGTAATATAGTAACATTGAAATGGTTCAGTTTCCATTGTCTTCCCGCGCTCTATCCAATCACAACGCGTAGTTAGGGTTACGTTAAGATACGGTACAGCTACCAATAGACCTCATCGGCTTGGGGTAATGTTGTCCCATTTCAGACCACGTGTCATTCTCTTGAGAATAAGATTCTTTGTTTGAGTGGTATCCATATTCATGTATCTTCTCATGCGCAACCGTTAAACAATGAAATGATACTCTGGGGAATGACACGTGGTCTGAAATGGGACAACATTACACCCAAGCCGATGAGGTCTATTCTAACCCAAACGACTAGCTATAATTCGATTCGTCGGGGTTTTTGGTTTCCGTCAATCAAATTTTCAACGGTCTGAGCTTGTAAATTTCTGATCGATGGCAGCCAAAATCCCAGACCTCGCGTTATTATGAAAATGGGCCGTGTAACGCGCATTGCACTTAGTGTATAATTTTCTCCTTTTCCAGGCACACCTTAAGAAGTGGGCAGAAGTGATCATATCAGTAACAACACAAGCCCAACAGAATGCTGCTGGCAAGATACCACGTAAAGCTGAAGATGTGAGTCGCTGTCAGTTACTGGAACATTTAGCTGAATAATTCTGTGGATGGTTACAATTTATTTCTTCTGTAATTTCCTTATAAGCTGTCTCACAGCACAACAGTTTAAGCCTGGAGTCGCGTGTTCGATTATCCGCTGAACAACATATGCGAGTCGAGTTTGTTTGATGTGTTCTATTCCTTCCTATGATGGTTTTTCTCCGAGAACCTTTTTCCGGTTTTTCTTCCTCCGTAATATCTATAGCAAGCTATCTGGAAATCAACCAAATCGAATTAAAAAAAAAAACAAAAAAAAAAACCAACAAATAACAAATATACAAACATGTAAATAGCCCGGGGGAAAAACAGAGTTCCATTCATTCACATACAAACAAAAAATTTTCAATTAATTTTATTTAATTAAATTGGGCTCCCTTTCTCTGACAAATCGCTCTCACTGTTCGAAAAATCTTCCTCGGTTAAGCAGAACTGATAATTTAATTATAATTGTTTTTTATTCACCTGTGCAACCTTGTTCCCTTCCTCCTCAGGACCTAAAGATCTGTGAGTCAATCATCAACATGTTCCATTTGATTCCTGCTGCCTCGTCCAAGCTGATTGATCACCTTATTCAACTGGTGCTAAAGATTGAGAAATCTCTGATGATTGAAGTAAGTGCACTAGATAACGGTTGATGCACTCTGGTCATGGCCCTATACCATCCATAGAGAGCTGCAATTATATATTCTTATGTTTATTTTCCATGCAGAGTGCACTCCCTGCCATGGTTGTATGTTTGCCATCATGTACTGTACGAGTGGTTGTTTGCTCAAACGGTTTTCTCAGATATTTGAATCTTGTATTTTTTATATTCTACAGGTAGGAAGTCCATTAAGAGGGCCGTTGTTAAAGTTCCTAGTACGGTACCCAACACAGACCTGTGATTACTTCTTACTCCACATCGCTGAACCACAGATGAACCGGCTACTAATGGTAATGTTGATCAATGTGATCTTGTGTTTTTCTTTACATATTTATTGGGCATATAAGAATAAAAAGATTACAAGTGCTATCTACGCTACCCAATGGGGAAAGTGCTTTACGGTACTCATGAGCCTCTGGCTCGGGAGATGGAGCGATGAATCCCTGCGTTATTGACCTAAAATAAATATATTAAATTGCAGTATCACCATGTACTTGCACGAATTATAGGAAGTAACATCCATACGAACTTAGGATCTTCCGCCTTACTTGTCTCTCATTTCTTGTCTTCGTGTGTCCCTGCCTGGGTGTAGCCTGGCATTGGAAGATTTGCTATAAGGAACGACAATGCAACATCAAATACTTATACTTACAAATTATAGCAAGAACCATCCATACTAGCTTGAGGTCTTCCACCTTACTTGTCTCTCATTTCTTGTCTTCGTGTGTCCATGAATATTTGCTATAAGGAACGACAATGCAATACCAAGTGATTATACTTTTACAAAGTATAACAAGTACCATCCTTGTCTGTTGTTCCTGGTTTTTCTTGTTTCTATGACTGGGTGCCGCCAACTAGGGATAGGATTTCTTGCGACATGTCGTGAATAGGCTATAATGTTACATTTACAGCACTACCTCAAAATGAAGGATGACTCCAAGATTCTCCGTGCTACACTGGAGTCCTACTCTCTCAAGTTGGTGAACAGCTTGTTCACTGTCCAACAGGTAAGTGGCTTTAGTTTTATATTTTTATACGTGACAGCATCCAGCTCAAGCTTATGACTTATGGTTACAAAGGTACCTTATTTACCGTGACTGTGCAGGTCCCTCTTTTAGGATTGTCAGACAAAAAACTTCTTATGCTATACTTGTTTTAACAAATTCCCAGGCCATGCTGTGATCCGCATACATAATTCACACGATCTTTGCCTAATTCTTGGTTTGCAATCATTCCCAAGGGAGTAAAATAAGAAAAGCCATGGCTGCCATGTTGGAAGATATAACAAACGAATCTAATTGAAAAATCTTTAATCATAAATCTTCCAACATGGCGGCTACCTATGACGTCATGTGCAAACGAAGAATTCATATGCATACCTGAATCATTTGTTGATGTAACCTTTGTTTGTGTTGTGTTTTTTTCACAGCCACCAGAAGATCAAGTGGCTGCAATCCAAAAGAAGATGGAACTGCAATACCAGGGCATATTGATCATTAGGTACGGTTACGTGACATTTACTTCATCAGTGCTGTTTCTGACACCTAATAGTCCCCTTCACAGTTCCCAGCGGCGCCATCTTGAAATGTAGCCGTGCATTTGCACCTAAGCGAGACAAATGGTGAGCTTGTAATGATAGCGACGTTTTTGGACACCTTGGACAATTATTCACATGTCTCTATCATTGCAAGCTCACCATTCGTCTCGCTTCGGGGCAAATGCACGGCTGCCTTTCAAAATAGCGCAGGGAACTGTGAAGGGGACTATTAGGTGTAGGACATGGCCATCGAGCAGCAACAGTCAAACCAATGCAATACACCAAAATTTACTTTCCCTTGCTTCTCTTTACTATTAATGTTTGAGCCAAGAGATGGATTAATGTTTCAGATATAGCTCAGATATTTTTTTATTTAAAACCCAAAAGAATCAGGATGCGTCGCACAAATTGTATGTCCACCAACGTGACTTCACAAAAAACGTCGCTAAAGTAAAACTATTTCTTTGGGGGGAGGGGTGGGTACATGATGTGAGATCTTTTCTGTCACGAGCAACCTTGTATGTAACTTTTCAATAGGGAAACATCAACATTTTTATTCTTCTTTTTCCTACAGGCTACTGGTCAAATTCAATGATAACTGGTTACCTGATCATCCTGTTATTGTAAGTCATTTATTCATCCATTTTACTTACAGAGATTACCAATCACACGTCCAAAAATGTATAATTTTGCTGTCGCGACAAAATAGGCTTTTTTGTGGGCGTCAATCAAAGTGGTTCCATTGCATTGTCGGAACACAAAGATTTGCAAGGGTACATGCCTATGGAATGTCATGGAAACGCCTTGATTGACGTCCACCAAAACCTACTTCTTCGCTGCGACGATTCTGTGTGTGTCAATTAAGCAGCACTGTCACCCGTTAAACATCTCTTGGATGTGAAGCGCCTCCAAGAACCAACATACCAACATTGTTTGTACTTGTACCCTGATCACACATAGCTTGTTTTTCTTACAGATTGGACATTTACGTAGAGTCTGGATTTCCAAGACTTTTCAAGACAGGCTCAATAAGGTATGTTGTTATGATCAAGATAAGGTTAGCTGAGCGATTGCTCATAGAAAGATCAGAGAGTATTTATTTAATTTCTGACCTCGATGATTGGTTTTTTTGCCATGCCTTTCGAAATGAGATGCTAAAGAAAATTAGTTAATTAAAAGCGTTTGAACAGTGGTACCTTGTTCTTTGTAATCTTTATATCTTACCAATCATCCATAATTTCTAATAATTGTAATTTTTTTTAAATTATCCTTGCAGGATGGCACCCCAGTTCATCGTTGGAGAGAACCGAAGCTACTCGTAAAATGTCTTTTGAATTACATCAAGTACGTTCCATCATAGTGAATAGAGTACATTCCTTTGTTTTCCTGCGTAATCTTTTAGTGTCTTGGAGAGTGTACGGTTGAGGAGGGTAGAACTTGGAAGATGCCGTCTTCTAAAATGCTATAAATTAACTTCTAAATTCTAATTTGACCTATCGGTTGCCTTATTAAGTGGTTCGTAAAACCTGATACGCTCTATGTCCACCCTGGAGTGGTAAATCTGAATAAATTTAAATTTATATGGTAAAATCATCCTTGTTTTACGAGGATAACACTTGAAAGCCAGTGGCTAACAAACCTGTTTGGTTTATTTTTGTCCCCACGTTAACACCCCCCCCCCCCCCCACTCCCGTTCGGTATCATCAGGTCCTGTTGTTGATAATCACATTGAGGAAAAAAACGTCTTTTTTGTTCCTCAATGTTTGCCTCTTTGTATTCCAGACACCGTTCAGGAGAAGTGGAACTTTTGTTTCAACTGCTACGTGTCTTCACTCTTCGTCATGTACCTGACTTCCACTTTCTCAGGAAATTCTTAGATGAAAGTGTCGCTAAGGTATATCTATATTCTAAGGTCTTTCTCTTTGATTTTTTCTATTTCTTGACATTTTGGCTGTGTTCACCATCTTTTATCAGATCCTTACTGAAAATGGAAAAAAAAAAAAAAAAAAAAACAGTGCGCGATCAGATCCTTAGATCCTATCAGATCCTTACTGAAAATGAAAAAAAAAAAAAAAGTGCGCGCGTATGGATTTAAAATAAAGGATTGAGGGGATGTAAACGAAAAACATGTTTAATTGCCTGATTTTAAGCCGAGAGGGGCTGGGACTGAAAGTAATCATTTTTACACAATACATACATTAAAAAAATAGTCAGCATGTGGTCTTCTATCGTTGAGCCAATTTTCATTCTTGTAACCAAAGACTCAACAATTCAGTACAATTTGTACACCCTATTAGTGTATTACAAGTGTTTTGCGCCAAGTTGAAGCTTAACAACTAATAATATCCCTTGCATTTTGTTTTATTCCAGGGATATACCATCCAGCAGAAAAGACATGTGTTCTTCCAGTTTGTAAAGCTGTTTGAAGACCAATACTTTCCTCAGGAACTCAAAGCCAAGGTAAGAGTATGATTGGGCAATCCACTCTCGGTGGAACAAACTTTGCAGTCGGTTCCGCATAATCCACTCTTTCTCCATGTTCTCTGGTTTTCCTCACTCCACAAAACCAAACATGCTAAATTCCAATTAAATCTGAGTCAGCCATGCCCTAACTTTGAACAGCCCAGAGGCAGGGTATCGATAAAATTGTTTTTTTTTTGGTATGGTTTTGGGTTTTGCCAATATAAGTTTTGAGATGGGAGTAGCACTCCCATTCATGAACTCGATTAATTCACCTGTCTATGATTGCTTTTCTAATATGTCTGATGGTTATTGTTCCTTTTTTTGATACAGGCTTTGCAGTATGTGTTGATTCCAATGTTCCAAATGTCTTTTGAACGCGGTGAAGGTGATCCATTGATAGGCGGGCCTCCAAACCCAGAACACGATAGTTCAGATAATGTCATCAGTGTCTTCGTATCCAAAGTCATCAATCCCGACAATCCCTTCGGGACATCGGTGAGTGAAATAGCTGTACATAGATTCCTATACAGGTTTTCCATTTTTCTTCCTAAGGTAAATAAACAAGCTAAATCCAAATCCGATCTGTTAGCTGTGCCCTGACTTTGATCAGCCCAGAGGTTGTTTCAGGGTTCGATCTGTGAGTTAGCCGTGCCCTCACTTTGATCAACCCAGAGGTTGTTTCATGGTTCGATCTGTGAGTTAGTCATGCCCTGACTTTGATCAGCCCAGAGGTTGTTTCAGGGTTCGATCTGTGAGTTAGCCGTGCCCTCACTTTGATCAACCCAGAGGTTGTTTCATGGTTCGATCTGTGAGTTAGTCATGCCCTGACTTTGATCAGCCCAGAGGTTGTTTCAGGGTTCGATCTGTGAGTTATCCATGCCCTGACTTAGATGAGCACGGAGGTTATTCCAGGGGCCTATAAAATTTACTTAATCTAACAGTTGCCTAATTTGATTACTTGATAGTCTCCTCGGTCTTACTTTTCTTCGCTTTGTTTGGTATTCAGGATGCAGTGCGAATCCTTTTACTTCAGTTTTCTGCCCTTCTGGTGGAACACGCTTCTCAACATATTCATGATGCAGCAAACAAGTAAGTACAGCAGACCTTCGCTCTTTGCAATCAACTAAAGGCTGGTGTGTACCCTGCAAGCCCTAAGAGCCGGTCTTAGTACCAAAGTCTGGACATATTGTGTTACTGCAACCTTTAAGGCGCGATTACATGGAGCAATTTTCTCTGCAATTTGTTTTGCAATGGCGTTGCGACACAAGTTCAACAGAGACGCAATCGTTGCCATAAGTAGAAACGAATTCTAATTTTTTGCAATGATTCCTGCAGCTTTCAAATTGCACTGTAGATTACACGCCGCAATGCTCCATGCAACTCGTGTTGCAACGCCTTGGCGAGACAAGTTGCAGAGAAAATTGCTCCGTGTAATCGCGCCTTTAGCAGCAGTATTCCAATATATAAATCATCATAATAGTTATAATTTCTTTGGCGTGCGCAACGTTATGCGCAATACTTAACACAGTTTTAATTCCAATTCAAAGTGCAATGTCGAACACAACAGCTACACTCTTTTAACATTAGTGCTTTTCCTTAACAGGAAACAAGGAACAAAGCTACGTCGCTTGATGACCTTTGCCTGGCCTTGTTTGTTACCCAAACAGTGTGTGGTAAGTTAGAGACCCTTGGATTTTTTTAAATAAATTGACAGTGTTTTGGCAATCATGAGCTGAATAGTATCGGAGAGCCTCTTTGATAGTTGTTAGTCGCTTTAACGTACTTAGTTTCTTAGTAATTTTGTTTTACGTATCTTACATGCCCGGGGATGGGGGTACTCCCATATCACGAAGGGCAGGGATGATCGTAAGTCACTCCTTCTTTTAGGGGTGAAAAAGGAAAAAAAGCTGTTGGTTCTTTGCACGTGCGGTATCTTTTAAAGGCGCGCGATTGATTACCCCCAATCATTAACCCAGATTTCAGTTATCAGTTATAACTATATTATCCTTGGCCTGTAAATGCCAGCAATATAACTGTTTGAAATGATTGATCTTGTGTTTCGGGGTGGCATCTTTTAGCACTAAAACGCCCAAACTCTCTTTTTACGGGTTACATTATTTTCGACAATCATCTTGCCCTTCTTATATAGTAACCCCCCCCCCCCCCCCCCACCCCGGGCTTACAGGGTATATATTGTTTATTATTTCACTTTGAATCGTTGTTTCCAAGGATCCTTCCACGAAATATCATGGCCACTTACTTCTTGCTCACATCATCGCCAAGTTTGCTATTCACAAGAGGATTGTGCTGCAGGTAAGTAGAACACTTTGCGTTTCTCACCTATTACGATACTTTGCTCCCGCTTTTTCCGAAAGTATCCAAATCTTTTCTTGACTTGTATGTAATTAATCGTGGCTCCCTTGTTGATAAATGTAAAGCACGGTGTGCTAATGCGCTGCCGGCCTGCCTGCTTGCCTGCCTGCCTGCCTGCCTGCCTGCCTGCCTGCCTGCCTGCCTGCCTGCCTGCCTGCCTGCCTGCCTGCCTGCCTGCCTGCCTGCCTGCCTGCCTGCCTGCCTGCCTGCCTGCCTGCCTGCCTGCCTGCCTGCCTGCCTGCCTGCCTGCCTGCCTGCCTGCCTGCCTGCCTGCCTGCCTGCCTGCCTGCCTGCCTGCCTGCCTGCCTGATTAATTGATTGATTAATGGTTCTAATGATTATTACGTCACTTTAGGTATTTCACAGTCTTCTCAAGGCACATGCAGTCGAGGCTCGAGGGGTTGTGCGACAAGCTTTGGACATTCTTACCCCAGCCATGCCTGCTCGTATGGAAGATGGAAATGTAAGTCCATAGTGATTACACCATTCCCGGTACAATCCTATTTTTCCCGCGCATCAGAGAAGGGTGTCGTGGCAAGCAGTTAAAATGATCCTTGGTGCTCCTTACTAAGGGTGTTTTTTGGATTAATACATGAAAGTATAAGCGGTTGCCTAAGTTACGTTGCTGATGCGCTGCCTCTTGCCACTGTGGTCATGAGCTTGTTCTCTAGACTCGCCATCATATGTGAGTAGAGTTGTTTGTTAGTTCTCTCCTGTGCTTCGTGGATTTTTCTTCGGCTTCTCCTATTGACTCCCTCTGCAAATATTAAGTACAAATCCCAATTCGATCGTGGAAAACAAGCACGTTTATGTATCTAAAACCTAACTCAACCTTTATTTATTGTATGATCTCTCTCCAGGCCATGCTCACTCACTGGACCAAGAAGATTATCGTAGAAGAAGGTCATACAGTAGCACAGCTTGTGCACATGCTGTGAGTAGTACTTCTGTTTTTTTTACGACTGTTATAACAATTGTCCTTTCACAGCGAACCTTCATTTTTAAATCTTCAGTCGTCCGTCCGTCCGTCCGTTCGTTCGATCGTGCGTGTGTGCGTGTGTGCGTGTGTGCGTGTGTGCGTGTGTGCGTGTGTGCGTGCGTGCGTGTGTGCATTCGTTCGTTAGTTTGTGCGTTCGTTCGTTCTTTCATTTGTTCATTCATTTTATATATTTCTATTTCAGTCAACTGCTTGTACGCCATTACAGGGTGTACTACCCAGTACGGGTTCATCTAACACAGCACATGGTCAGTGCTATGCAGAGACTGGGATTTACAGCTAATGTAAGTCATAATTCTTATGAAGAATAGTTTTTGTATGCAGTAAAATAATGAAACCTCATGGGCTGTGAAGCAAGCACATTCTACTGTGGTCCATGAATGACCCATCATGCCAGTTTTCAAGTCTAATTGTTAAATCTAGTGACTTGTATTACTTAACAGGCTGTTATAGAACATCGCAAACTTGCTGTAGATCTTGCTGAAGTGATAATCAAATGGGAGATGCAGAGGATAAAAGATGAACAGGAACAGAGTTCTTCAACTGAGGTATGTCAAGATTCACTTCTTAATTTCTACATACTTCCTTCCGCTGATTTCTTCTGATTTGTTTGGTGGGAATTCTGCAGTCTGGAATGACCTTCAAAGCTCAATATTTCTTTTGGGCTATTTTTAAACCTTTTTGTGAGGTCAGGATAGAATTAACTACACCTCTTTACTTTGGGCGTAATGTTTTCCCGTCTCAGACCGCGTCATTCCCTAGAGTATCATTTAACGAGAAGACACATTGTGATTTGGAGGATTAATCCCTTTCCCTTCCTTCCCATTCCCCCTCCGAATCCCAACCGAGGGCCGCTACGCAGGCGAGAAGACACATGAATATGGATACAAACAAAGAATCTAATTCTCATGAGAATGACACGTGATCTGAAATGGGAAAACATAAGGTAAAGAGTCCTATTGGCCATCCAATACCTCCTATCCAGACCTCATTCTTGGTCAATGACCCCTCTTATATATTGATATCATGGATTGGTTAATGTAGAACAGCAGTAAATATATGATTTGTCAATATTGTTTTCTTTCTTTCTTTATGCAGCCTGAACCCCCAACACCGGTAAGTGATATTCTTGGCTCTATACTCTTTTCGTATCTTCTATTAATAATTAACACTCAAAACAGCAACTAACAAAATGAGAAAAGGATTTATTAATAATCCTTTTCAAAGCGGGATTGGAGGTTTTCGGGATTGAAGTCTAAAAAGTGAAAGCAAAATCTCAGTATTATAACATCCCGAAACAAGCAAAGTTTACTTTCCACCTTATTTTTTAAAATTTCAATGATCGCATAGGTAATAGTAAAACATATTCAACTAACCTCATTTTTTCTTGTTAGGTTACACTAAAACGTCCTGCAGAAGATTCTCCCACACCTCAAGATACAAAGAGAACTCGTTCCCTATCACAGGTAGAGACTTTTTCGGCTTAGGCGTAATGTTTTCCCATTTCAGACCACGTGTCATTCCCTAGAGTATCATTTCTTTGTTTAATGGTTGTGCATGAGAAGACACATGAATATGGATACAACTCAAACAAAGAATCATATTCTCAAGAGACATGTAGTCTGAAATGGGCTATTAAGATTGAGGTACTATATGATTTTGCCCTGCAAATTGGCTTATTTTTGATGGCCAAACACTTATTTATTTGATGACAAGTAGCCCTTCATTGTATGTGTTCAGGAACCTACTTCCTTTAATTCTTTACATGCGAATGAGTATTTTCGTTGTCCATAATTACAGACCTCGTCAGCAGCCCGTGCTGCAGTTGCTATCCATGAAAGCAAGCTTAAGTCACCCCTGGAGAAGCACCATTCTGACGCACTTGTCAACTTCCTGCTGAGGATCGCCTGCCAGGTAAGATGCTTTGTATTCAAATGTTTCTGCAGTCTTGATGTTGTAGTTGTGGGCAGTTATTGTTAATGCTGCTGCTGTTGTTGTATTGTTGTTGTTGTTGTTGCTGCTGCTGTTGTTGTATTGTTGTTGTTGTTGTTGCTGCTGCTGTTGTTGTATTGTTGTTGTTGTTGCTGCTGCTGTTGTTGTGTTGTTGCTGTTGCTGCTGTTGTTTTTGTTTGATTACGAACAACATTTCAAAATTTAACTTGGTCTTGAAAATTATAGCAGTTTGACTCTTAAAATAAGAGAGGTTTGTGTTCACATTTGTGTGGCAAATTGCTATCTGTTAGGTGAACGAACCATCAACGACAGTTGGATCACAAGGGGAGAGCCTTTCCAGACGTTGTGTCATGCTGCTAAAGACTACCCTTAAACCTGATCTCTGGCCAGGTAAAATAATATAGTATATTTCTCTGCAACTTATCTCACAGCGGCGTTGCAACACAAGTTGCATGGAGCATTGCGGCGTGGTGTAACCTACAGTGAAAAATGTTGCGAGAGACGTTGCAGCGATTGTTGCGAAAGGTAGAATTCGTTTCTACTTTTGGCAACAATTGCGTCTCCTTTGCGCCATGTAAACCCTTTTGCAATGTGTCGTAACACTGTTGCAAGACAAGCTGCAGAAAAAATTGCTTCATGTAAACGTGCCTTAAAGTACGCACGTATGAGGTGGTTTGGGAAAAATACTTGATACTTGGTTTACTATGATGGTGAAGTAGTGTTGTTCATATTGTCTTCCAGGTGCGGATTTGCGTGTTGCATGGCTGGATAAACTTCTAGTTACTGTGGTAAGTACTTCTCTTTCAACTGATGGTAATCTTGACAAGCACCATTTGGCCTCTCTCCCATCCTCTTTATCAAATATTGTAAGGTCTATGTGCTATTTCCAGGATGGTGGCATATAATTCTAGACCTTGAACAACCTCTGGGCTGATCTAAGTCAGGGCACAGCTAACTAAAATAGAGCAGTCTACCTAGTGATGATACGTTGTTCTAGCTTGCAGAACAGCGTGCATGAAGCTGAATTCAAATAATTCATCTTTTTTTTTTTACCAGGAGCAAACACCAGCTGCAAACTATGCGAATGTTTGTACAGCTATCGAAATCTTGACCTACCTACTGTCTGTTCTGGTGAGTATGAAATAGCACGACTAATCTGACTGATAACGATGAAACTGGTTGATTATTTGTTAAATGTTTGCACAGTTATATCCAAGATGGATGAAATTGTCTTTCATCTTTAGGCTCCGTTTACACGGACGCGGTTTCATTTGAAACCGTGTTATTTTCTACTCGGTTACGCCTTGCGTTTACACGACATCGATTGAATATGTGATGAAACCGTGATGTTTTAAAATGCTGTCTGAGGCTATACTATCATTTTCGACCCGGTTTCATGCTGATGAATCCGTAGTGTTCAAATGAAACTGGGTCTGTGTAAACATGGCCTTTGTAATCATTGATGCCCCTTGTTTAAATCCTTGATCTTTTTCCCTTGGATTATGATTTACAATATACAAGGGATGGATAGAGTAACCTGATACCTTTATGTTTGTCTTTGTTGTCAATTAATGTTTGTTTTTTATTTTGTTCTAGCCCCAGCAGACTATTCTAATGCTATTTAAACCACTTCAACGTGGAATAGCAACTTGTATGACATGTCAGAACACTAAGGTAGGTTGGTTTACTGTTTCTCCACTCGCCTCGCCATTCTTGATGTAAGTCTCAATGTACTACCCTGCAATTTTCCTAGTATTTTAAGGAATGCAGTGTAACAGGGGCTTAGCCAGCCCCCCCCCCCCCCCCCCCCATCTTGTGGTAGGTTTTTAGCGTGCTTGATAGCTTTAGAGATTAGCTTATCGCGAGTGACAGGGTATAAAAGTGTCGCAATTTTGAAGTTGAGTAGTCACTAATATAAATAAGTTCGCGCGACTTACCGATGTTCAACCCCCCCCCCCCCATCCCCTCAAGTCGACTTCTTGCTACACCCCTGTGAAATATCCAATATGATCGAAGAGGGTGGCTGTTGTCTAGAAAGCCTATATATAGCTGACCATATATTGCTACAATCCCTATTACGTACAGGTGATTCGTGCTATTCACACTCTGCTGGGAAGACTGATGACTTTGTTTCCACTGGATCCTGGTGAGTTGTCAGAATAGAATCAGTGTATTTTCGTATCGTTTGACAGGATTTGTTCTGAAATCATTTCTATTATTTTGTTGTTTTTAATCGTCACAGGTGCCACGAAGTACGAAGAGCTTGAAGGCCTTTATAGCAGCATAGGGAAGGTGATCTGTGATGGGCTGACTAACTTTGAAAGGTAAACAAATTAAAAATCTGATTTATTTATTGGACAGATGATAATGATGAAAGTGATGTTGTTGATGATGATGATGATGATGTATTGCTGGTTGTGGTAAAGTCGATAGTGGTGGTGATCAGTGATGAGAATGATGATTGTAATGATGTTGCTGCTACTGCTGATGATGATGTTCGTGAGATGATATAACAGTTTTCGTATTACTGAAAAACTGACGCTATGGACCACGCGTTTCCGTAACCGTGTCCGTGCCGTGTATGAAAACATTCGACATTTGATGCCGTGTCCAATGATGATAGTGATGATGATGATGTTGCTGCTGACAATTATATATATGATCATGGTATCATAGTGAAGAGGTTGAAGTATAACTTGACTTACTTGGACCTGTGACATCTTTCTTTCGTAAGACTCGCTTCAATGAGTTGTTTTGTTTGTCTGTTTTCAGGGCTGCTAATGCTGCAACATCGATATTGTACGGCCCACTGATGATGTTGAAGGCTGCGTGTATGCATAACCCTTCATACATTGACAGGTATGCGACTCTATTCACGGACCGCAGAGCACCCTAAAATGGGGGGGGGGGGGGGGGGGGGGCTTTAGATTGGGAAATATAGCAGACTATGGAGGGGCGTATGAGAACTGAAATTGTAGTGGATATTAGTAAAAAAGGACAAGCCATGCAGCTTCCAAAGCCTTCCTCTCCTCGGCCCCTGTAATTTAGACAAAATTTCCTTTGCTGTCGTACTGATCTTTGTATTTTATTATAGTTTGATGAGCCCATTCATGCGAGCACTTCAGAGGATGCACAAAGACCATATCAATGCTGTGTTAGGCGAAAGCACCGGTAATTTTTTTTAAAACGTATTAAAATATATCCATACACACGGGCCATCTTGACGCACACAGAAGTTAGGCCTTTTTTTGTATCTATAACAGGACTATTAACAGAAATTCTTTTCCTCCAGGTGCAAGTGAAATGCTGATTCTTTGCTTGGAACTGATCAAGAATAGACTAGGGATTATGTCACCAGAAATACGAAAACATTTCTTTACCATCATCATCACTCTGATCGAGAAATCACCGGTGAGTTTCATCTTGTCCATCGGTTAAAAAAACCTTTAAATTCTGTTGATACCTCAAAACTACCTCTGGGCTGGTCTAACTCAGAGCACCGCTAACTCACAGACCAAACCCTGAAACAACCTCTGGGCTGATCTAACTCAGAGAACCCGTAGAATAACCCCTCGAATCAAGAGAGAGCTAACAACTCTTCTCACATATGATGCCGTGTTCAGGAATCGAACCTTAGACGCACGAGAGTT
Organism: Anthopleura xanthogrammica; assembly: GCA_964019055.1. Classification (NCBI taxonomy): domain Eukaryota; kingdom Metazoa; phylum Cnidaria; class Anthozoa; order Actiniaria; family Actiniidae; genus Anthopleura; species Anthopleura xanthogrammica. The sequence goes on along the minus strand of OZ025206.1, from coordinate 23,885,148 downwards.
GCTATGCCATTCGTGATTCCTTAAAGCTGAAACCCTTTTTCTGTGCATCCTGAAAATGGTACTTTCTGTCTTCAGGATTCTAAATTGCTTAGAGCCATCACGAAAATTGTGGAAGACTGGATCAAGACCAAAGTGGTACGTATTAAGGCTGTGTTAAAAAAACTTTCTTGATGCTGCATTTGTTGTGGGATGATATTACATTATATTATTACATATTTACCCCTGAATATCATAAATCACCTTGCACCAAATTTCCTCGTCGTAAAAATACCAAAAAATAGGAGATACATTTTTGATGCGTTATGCACTAGACAATCACTCCTGAAGCTTGTCTCACATAAGAACTCAATTTTTTTTTCTACTCTCCACACCACATCTGCACAAACTATCCCTTTCCTTGGCAGTACATGAGTTGATTGTTGTTCCTTCCTGATTCAATGTTTTTCAATGATTCAATTTCACGCGCTATGATTGGTCAATTTGCGGTCCATAACTTACGGTACGGACCGTAAATCAAAATTGTCTCTCCTAGCCTTGCCATATAATAGATATCTTATTAACCTCGTTTGCTTGGTCCGTACCGTAAGTTATGGATCCTCGTTTACGCGCTTGGGCCATAAAGCAGTGGAAAAAACTCGGTCCATAACTTACGGTACGGACCTCTCACTCGGTTAATAAGAGCTATTTATTACTCTTACAGACTCAGCTCACCATTCAACATCTTCCAACACTGCGTGAAAAGACAGTTCTTTTGTATCGCATGATGATCAACTACGAGAAGAGATTCCCTGATGACTTCGAGCTACAGGCTCAGTTCCTTGAACTGGTCAACTTTGTCTACAGGTATTAATAATATTCTTAGCACTTTTTAATAGCTTATAGGGGCGTTAGCCAGGATTTGGCCCGGGGGGGGGGGGGGGGGGCAAAACCTGTTTTCAAAACATCAACAGCAAAAAAAACGGTCAACCAAAAAAATTCCAACCAAAAAAACGGTCAACCAAAAAAACGACAAACCAAGAACCGGCAAACAACGATGGAGGAGGAGGTCCGGGCCCCCTGTGGCCCCCCTGCCTTACATCATAGGTGGCCTTGCAATGATAGAGACGTGTCTGAATAATTGTCCAAGGTGTTAAAAAAGGTCTCTATCATTGCAAGCAGATCTCGTGTCTCGCTTCAAATGCGAAGGCACAGCTACCTTCTGAGATGGCGCAGGGAACTGTGAAGGGGACTATTTGATGATGAAGGGCATTTTGCAACACACGCGAATAACATTGTGAGGGGATTTTATTGTAAGGAAATCTTTCAATTCAATTCAATTCAATTTTATTGAGGAAGAAATAATTTACAAATATGTATTTAACTTGCATTTAGCTTAATAGCTAGTCTAGGCAAGTTAAATTAAATTTCTTTACAATAGTTGAAATTAGTTTACTCATATATTATTAGATATTACGGATGTATATTTTATCTAAATATTTAAATAGTAAAAGGGGGAAAAAAAAAAAAGGTAATAGAAAAGAAAAAAACAGCTAACTATAAGGACAACGACAATAAGATTTACTTAAATAGTTTTGAAATATCGACATCATAACCGTTTGCCATTAAATTATTAAAAAGGGCTGACATGACTTCTTGTTTAAAGTTTCTTTTAGACAACTTTCTAATATGTGCTGGTATTTGATTCCATAGACGAGTACCCAAACGTGAAAAAGAGTATTCAGGCGAGAATGTTTTGTATAAAAATTATCATTAGAAGAAGATCTTGTGTTATAGCTATGTATGTCTTTAACACGAGTAAAAAGGTTGACAATATTAGTGGGGACCTTGTTATTTTCGACATCGTACATAAGTTGTGCTATTAAGAATAAGTAGTGTGACGTCACTGGTAGAATTTTAGTTTAAAAAAAAAGTGGTATAGCACTATTAGTTGATTTAACAAAAAATATCGATCTGATGGCGCGCTTCAGCAGGATCAAAAGTTTGTTGGTGAGCTTTTTGCAAGCTTGACCCCAGGTAGCTATCCCATATGTCAAAATAGGTTGTAAAAGAGTTTTGTACATTTTAATAAGAGTATTTCTAGGTCTAATCTTTTGTTTTTTTTAGGGATGAAACACTTCTGATCACAGAACTTGCATCCAAACTGGAACCAGCATTCCTTTCTGGTCTTCGTTGCGTTCAGCCTCAGATTCGATCACGTTTTATGGAGGTAGGAAAAGATAATTATATTAATGGTTAATTATGAAGCACGTTATGATTTTTACAGAGCAGCACTCAAATGCGCCGTAACCGAAACACTAAAAATTTAGCGCACCGCGGCGCTCAATCGAGTAAATACTGTATCTTCGTATTCTTGTGATTTTATAGAGTATTTTTGTACCCTTTATCAGGTGTTTGACAAGACCATGAAGAAGAAGCTCTATGATCGACTCGTGTACATCTTTTGCTCTCAGGTATGTAAAACAGTGTTTGAAGATTGTCGAAGTGGTTGAAACCTGGGCTCAGTAAAATAAAATGAAAACAGACGGATGAAACAATTATCTGGATTATTCACAATAAAAAGTTTGCTGTAGGTTTTTACAGTAATTTTCATTAGAGTCAAAGGTCTCCTTACAACCACGTTCGTAAGTGACCAGCTCTGGTTAAGACAACGATTTTGAAACTGTTTCTCTTATACGACAGAACTGGGAGGCAATGGGAGCTCACTTCTGGATTAAACAATGCATTGAGGTGAGAACCAGTATTATTCTCTACAACCATTTATTTTCATGCTAGATTCCTTACTGTGTTATTGGACTTTTTTATTTTTAGAAGCACCATTTATGTTTTTTTTGCACGAAAACATTTGTCATACATTTGTCACTTATATACCTTTATTTTTGTCTCCTGACCAGAAAACACATCAATGGTGATTTTGGTCACCAAAAAATTTCGAAAATGCTTTACAAAGAAGGGAATTTTTAAAATGCCTGCTAGGCTAATCATTTTGGGGTGGACAGAAAAACAGTGACGTGGAAAAAAACATGAGCTTCACAGCAAGCTAACTACACCTGCTCATTCTTATTCTTCTCATTCCTTTCTTATTCACATTCTTTTCTATTCTTATTCCTAATGGCATTCTTATTGTTGCATTCTAGTTATTATTAGCCGTGTCTGACTGTGAGCGTCCAATCACACCCTCTAGTACCTACAGTATGCTTCCCTCCCTTACCTCCCTCATACGGGCCACAGATACTCCTGTTACCAAGGAGATCATCAAAGAGGGAAGTAAGGCCTTGATTGGTCAGGAAAGCAAGACAAAAGATTCCAAGCCCATGGAAATAGACCAGGAAAAAGAAAAAGTGGAGAAAGAGAATGTTTTTCTGTTTGCCGAGAAGGATGCTGATGTGAGTAAATCAGAATACTCTTATTTCAAAAAGGGTTGTCCAAACCAAAGAAGATATAGGAGATAGGTCATTCCAAGGCCAAATGAGATACATCTAATAAATAAATAATAATAATTTATTTGTTATAGCAGGCTGATTGTTTGGTAGATTTCACTGATGTGGGCCTGCTTTCACTCACACTCACTACCACTACATTTACTATTTTATACACACAACGCTCGACTCACATGTTGATTTTCATGGAGGGAGGAAAACCGGAGAACCCGGAGAAAAACCCTTGTGGCAGGGGAGAGAGCAAACAAACTCAATTCACATGTGGCGTCCACGGAGCTCGAACAAGCGACCCAAAACACCCACCAACCCACCACTCATAGCGATGAAAGACGACGCATTAGCAGCGTACGCCACCCATGCCTCCCAAACATGAATAGTCAAGGTGTTAAAAATGTCTTCATCCACTACAAGGAAGTTGCATCATTTTGTTGCTCTTAGTAAAGCACAATGAAAAGAAAACAGCGTCATAGCCAAACACCTTCCAGTGTTACTTTACCTTTTATTATTTCTAAGTTCAAATGTAGAATATTTATGTTATTGTTGTGCTTGGTTACTTGTTTGATTCGTTATTTGTTGTGCTCTTGTAGAAACTATTTGAGTTGATGGAAAACCAGAAACCCACAGACCTGGCGTCCAGAATCAAAGCTGGTCAGATGGTCAAGGATATGGTAACACATCACGCCAAGTTCCTAGATGATATTCGCGAAGTGAAGGTAGATAAAAATTTGAACTCAAATAAACAAAATATCCTTATAGTTTCTAAGTTCACAAATACGTCAAAACTATTGATGTAATTCCACCCACAGGAACAAAGGGTCAACTGACTTGTCTCTAAAAATCTGGCCAGAAATTTAAATAAAAACATTTGTCTTGCTGTAAATCCCTTTCAAATTTCAAAAAAGGATTCCATGCTTTGAAGAGCATAATTAAAATGACTCGTTTCACTAAAAGGCGCAGAAATACGAGCAACAAAATCATGCAACTTGTCGCGCAACATTGTTGCGTTACAAGTTGCAGAGCAAAAGCTGCTTGTGTTACCATCCCGCACACAACACATTTTCAGTGTTGCAGAGAGTAGAAAGCGCTTTTACTTCTGCAACAAATTCACGCAACAAAATTTTGTTGTTGCACGGGGTGGTAATCGAGCTACAGTCAATCTGCAACTTGCAACTCAATGTTGCGCGACAAATTGCAGAATTTTGTTGCTCGTATTTCCGCGCTTTAAAGAAAATTTGGGCTCTCTAGTTAAACCTACATAGTTACAAAACGAGAAAAAAGAATAATTGAATGTTTATTTTCTTCTATTTTCCTTTTTCCCCCATAGTTTTTGTCCCAACAATGTTTTAAAATTCTCTCTTTTCTTCCCTTCTTTTGATCACCAGTCTGCAGCTTTCCTCGGAGCCACAGCTCAGCTTTGTCACAGTAATTCCAAATTAGCACATAAGATATGGGTAGACCTCTTCCCACAGCTGTGGAATATGCTGTCCGACAGACAACAACAGGTAAAATGATCCTATTCCTTCCAGGTTCTGCCTTAGAGGCAAAACTTACACCTTCCGTGTAGAAGGTGAACACTTTCAACTACGTTTGCATTTGTGTTGCTCGTGTGAAGCAGGCTTAAAGTTTTTTTGGGAGAATTTTAGAACGAGTGTTATATGGATTTTCCTATTTATTTCCAATGGAACAGATCCTTGCAGGTGAGCTGAGTCCATTTATGTGTAGTGGCAGTCATCTAGTACAAGTAGATGTTCACCCAAGTGCTGTGCATAGTATACTGGAGGGTGTGTCCAAGTGCGACCCTGCTGTACCCATCAGACCCTGCATACTGAAGGTAAGATACCACAGTAATATCCAAATAGCATATACATGTTCGCGAGCTAGGTGGTTGCTGATAGAGAGTAATGAGGGTTTTTCTTTATTTCTAGTATCTCGGCAAGACGCACAATTCTTGGCATCGATCAGCCCTAACGTTAGAAGACTACGCGTCTCTGTGTGAAGAATTCACCAACCCACACATCGGTCAGCAGCAACAACAGGTGGTGGATTACACTCTTTATGATGAAGACGCAACAGAAATCAACGCGAACGTGAGATATACCCTGATCAGTTTTATAGCTTAGTTTTCATTCAACGCATGTACGGGAGCACGATAGAACTAGAAAGTTTCCTCGGTATTTAGCAATTTTATCAAACCCTGAAATAACCTCTTGGCTGATTAAAGCCAGGGCATGACTTACTCACAGATCGAACCCTGAAACAACCTCTGGGCTGATCTAAGTCAGGGCTTGGATAACTCACAGATTGAACTCTGAAACAACCTCTTGGCTGATTAAAGTCAGGTCATGGCTTACTCACAGATCGAATTGGAATTTAGCGTGTTAGGTTTTGTAGAGGAAGGGAAACTGGAGAACCCTGAGAAAAACCCTCGAATCAAGGGAGAGACCTAACACACAGTCCAGGAATCAAACCCGAGACCCCAAAGGTGAGGGGCGTGTACTACCGTTCGGCCACCCTTGATCCTTAGCTGCATATCGTCTTTCATTGTTCATTTGCTTATAACTGAACATTCGGATTCACTGTAGTAGGCTAAACGAAACGTGTTCTGCTCACAGGAAACCCTTGACAGTCTGGCCGAGATGTATTCACATCTGAATGAGGAAGACATGTGGGCGTCGCTATGGCAACAAAGATGCAGGTAACCAGCAACCTAATGGTGATTCGTTAAAGATTATTATTGATCAAAGTTTTTTTTTTCTTTAAGGTACCCAGAGACATCTACTGCAATAGCATATGAGATCCAGGGCTTCTTTGAACAAGCACAAAATGCCTATGAACTGGTAAGAGATCGATAAGTGTGATCGTCCGGGTGAGAGCTGTCTTCGGAAAGGCTGTAGTTGGTGTCTCACATTCAGTCGTATACTCCTGTGCAAAATTCGATCACTTGTAGTGGCTATGATGTCCTGCAAGCTCAAACATTTATCTGCAGTGTTTAGGAATTTAAAGCTCTGATCACAGGAAAAATACAAGAAAGTAGCACCCTTGAAGACAGATATTCTTAGTTGTTGATAGGGAACAAGATTATTGTGATTCCGCTGGGAAAACTGCTACAAAATTATGGTGATTGGCTTCGCTGTTTTCTGAGTCGTAACCATTAACTGATGTGATCTCTATGGATCGTAGTAGATCTTATTACGCCGATTACAGACCTTAAGATATTTGATACTGATCTCATTGAATCTCATTCCAGTCTATGAACAAAGCTCGTGAGGAGCACAACAGAGGACCAGCCAGCCCTGCTGTACTGTCTGAATACAAATTATGGGAAGAACACTGGTTAAGGTAAGGACGCTTACTAATGACATGAAAATGAAGTAGAAATTAACGCATCTTGTTTGCAACAGCATTGCAGCTTGATCATGAGTAGATCGGTTTTGGTATAAGTGGGAAACGAAATGTAACTACTGCTTCACTGACATACTGCACCTATTATACGCATGTACACAGTAAGACGGTACTACATGGTGTAACACTGAAATGGTTTCCCATTGTTTTGTGCGCCTCAGCCAATCAGTTACTCCTATGACTACGTTATATACGCTAGCACTACATTACGACATTTGCATCGGTGTCATTTTCCACTCATAATAAATCCGCTCTAATGGCGAGGCAGGGAGAGAAATTGAGGTTTTAGTACCCTCCGTCGTGCCCAGAATGTCTTGAAAATACAGAAAATAGCATCTAGTCCATAAACATTAAATTTTTCTCAAGAAACGCGCATCTTTGGCACTATTCTTGTTCTCACCTTATGAGTAAATGATCCACGTGGAAATTATTATTTTTAACCATTTTGGGATGATTTGTTGCAGATGTGCGAAAGAACTCGGTCAGTGGGACCTACTTATGGAGTTTGGCAAGTCAAAAAGCCATCCTAATCCTGTACTGGGTAAGGCAAACCATGCAACAGTAAGAACAACAACTACAACTACAGCAACAACAACAACAACAACAACAACAACAGCAGCAGTAACAATAAGAGCAACAGCAGCAGCAGTAGCAGTAACAACAACAAAAATAGCAGCAAAAGTAACAGCACTGGCAGCAACAATAACAATAGTAACCACAATAACAGTAAAAAACAGCAACAACAATAGCAGCAGCAACAATTACGACAACAACAGCAGTAGCAGTGACGACAATAGTAACACAGCATTACCAACAAGAGCAACAACAGCAGCAGCAGTAACAACTGCAATTGGAGTAGCAGAAGAAGCTACGCAAGCTAAATGTATTTATACATAACAGCAGTATGTAACTCAAGTATCTTTTTTCTTTCTTCTCTTTAGTATTAGAAAGTTCATGGCGTGTTCCAGATTGGCAAGCCATGAAGGACGCTTTGGCACAGGTAAAATCATAGTTGAAACATATATACTTCAGTACTTTAAGGTAGGGCATTGTAAGAGCGTCGACAAAGCAACTTATTAACCGTTTCATTCTTTTTTAGGTGGAGCTGAATTTTCCTGAGAACATTGCGTACAGGCTAAACCTTTATCGTGGGTTTATTGCCATCTGCCACCCAGAGGAACCTCACCCGAACATGGTAGGTTATCACTGGAAACAACTTTTAAATTATGATGTTCCTGCCAAATTCTTGAGCAAGGGCACCTATACTATAGGCCCCGTGCAGCATGTCATAGACACCTTGTCGGAATGTCAGCTCACTTTGGAGGACAAAACAATAGGTTCCAATTCTCAGGGGATTGAAATTCTTTTGTTTTGTCCTCCAAATTGAGCTGCATTCCGACATGCTGCAAGGGGTCTGTTACAGCCATTTGCATGTATATTGTTTCATTTACCTTTCTCCGTATTTTAGGTGGATAAGCTGGTCGAGCATTCGACATCCCAGGCGATTCGTCAGTGGAGAAGACTTCCTCCCATCATTTCCCATCAACACTTGCCTCTACTTCAGGTAACTAAATAGACAATAAAATCACAACAGCATTGACATTTCCTGAGATACCTAACATGATGCATTGTGATCTAGCTTGGGCACAAACATCTTTTGTTCATCATCCCTTACATTGTGTTGTTTGTACTCAAGCTAGACCAGAATGCATTATGTTTATCGAGTTCAGAAAATGCTTATGGCACTTGGGTCATTTTACTCTCCAATATACTAAGCTATAACTAAATGCTAAACTATATATCATAAACTATATACTAAACTAAACTATACTAAAGTTTCGTGTAACGTTCGTAAGCAGACGTCGTAGGACGATGGATAAATCTGCTAACACAGTGAGTGAGGCACATTCAGACCCCTAACACAATAACTCGTTTCTTTGCTTTGCGTATCCACAAGTTAAATATTACATTCAATTGTGTAAACGCGGCATATAGGACCCCATTTCCAACAAAGTAGGGTGGTCCTACTGTTAGACTAACTCTTTTTTTAATGTTGTTCCCTGTGAAAGAACAACAAAAGACCTTCCCTAGCACGAGGATCTCTCTGTCATCATGCGTCTAGGCATATTTTTGATATCATTTAACTCCTGTTATTGTGTTTTCCAGGCCGCTCAGCAAATAATCGAGCTACAAGAAGCAGCCCAGATTCACATCGGTTTACAGCCACAGAGTGTTGGTAGAAGTGCCAGCTTACACGACATGAAAGCCATTGTCAAAACCTGGAGGTATAGGCAATGATTGAAAACAAATTTTAAAAAAGAATCCACTTGTTATTAAATGAATTCAAATTCTACCATTTTCACCACTGTCTTTCATTCCCCACTGTACTCTGAAGATGACTTCCGCTCAGGTTGTCGAAGCGTCAGTCACCACTGACCAACAACAGTCTTTCTCAAGACTACACTCACCCGAACGATCACATTACCCACTCTTCTACGCATTTTGACTGCATCGCACGGATTGAAAGTTTTATAAATACTTATTACAAACTTTTACACCCATACTGTAAATTCAGAAAACTGATGTCATATTTGATGGCCATGAATTTTTTTCCCCCGCAAAATGTTTCTTTGATACCGCGCGTCCTTACCTCGCTGAATACCATATTTGCTCAGTTGCTCATCGTTTAGCAACAAAAAAAATCGAATTCGGTGACCCCCATTTCCCCCCCAGTTTTTGAACAAGAATATGTTGGGGCATGTTTATGTCAAGTTTTAAAAAAAACTTCAATTTTGACAACAGATTTTGGTCGTAGTTTTAAGAAAGATAACAATACTACATTCGTTCTTGACAGGAATCGGCTTCCAATGCCTTCAGATAATCTGTCTCACTGGAGTGATATATTCATGTGGCGACACCATCATTACCAGGCGATTGTAGCAGCTTACGATGGACAAGCTTCCCATGAAGCGGTAAGGAAGTCTTGCGTGTTAAGGCGCAGACACACGTTGGAACATTGCGCGCAACAAATTATGTCATGTGCCATGGCTCGCAACGTCGATTGCCTGCAACGTTGCAAAAAGTTTTAATAATTACATCGGTGAAGATGCAGTTCTGAGTCTTTCCAATCTTATCTTCTCCTTTCAGCAACAGTCAAACCACGCCATGCTCGGTGTTCATGCCTCTGCCTGGGCCATCATACACTATGGGTACATTGCTCGTAAACAGAACCTTACTGGTGTATGTCTGGACTCGCTTAGCAGGTAAGGATCATTATATGGAATTCGTGCAATTGTATTATTGTTGTCATCGTCGTCGTCATTGTCATTATATTTTTCAATTCTTAGTTTCCCTACTAAATATCCATAACTTCCATCTAAGTACTTCATTACTCTATTATGCAGTCAAACCATGATGAACTTGTGGCCCTCTATGTTTAACATCTCTAAATGAGACAGGACCACCAATTTACTTGGTCATTTGAGCCACGGCAAAGGTCTAACCACTTGCATATAGAGGCTTTGTACCATCACGTAATGGCAGCCATGGCAGGAGGCACAACAATAGAGGCTTTCTCATGTAAACCAGATTAGTCCAGATTCAATTGTTCCTGCCTCCTGTTCCTGTTCCATGACTGCCATCACGTGATGGTGCAAAGCCTCTATAGTTTAGAGCAAACGTAGCATCTTCTATAAGACCCTGGGTGTTGGTTTGGCCGCGGGGCCTTAATGCATCACCTCGTAAACCAACCAACCGACTGTCCATCTTGTGCAAATTCAAGAGTCTCATTTCTAACTTGTCCTGTTATTTCCCCCCTCAGAATCCACACCATTCCCAGTGTTCCAATCGTAGATTGTTTCCAGAAAATCCGCCAACAAGTGAAATGTTACCTACAAATGGCTGGTAGTATGGGTAAAACTGAACTACAGGAGGTACGTACTATGGGCAAGATGGAACTGCAGAAGGTATGACATACTAATTGCCTCCTTCTACAGTTCCGTATTCCCTAAAGTCAGTTCTCCTCTATACACGGATCTCTAGTCTTCTAGGATATCGTATTTACTCGATTAAGCGCCGCCCTGATTAAGCGCCGCCCTGATTAAGCGCCGCCCTGATTAAGCGCCCCATATGAGAGCAAAAATATTAAAGAAACTCCGCCCTCGAATAAGCGGCGCATTTATTCACAAACAATGCGGCGCTTAATCGAAGCATTGTCAGACTGAATTGTTCGAGAAATCAAACTAAAAAAAACTATGGTACAACTCACTCTAAACCAGCCTCGGAGGTTTATTCTCCTGGATTACAATGTTTTTCAGTTCGAAATGACAACTATAACATTTTTGGTATTTTTGAATATTATGATTTTCAAAGACTGTCCGCGTCCCCGAATAAGCGCAACTACCAAAATACTAAAAATTTAAAGAGCGCCGCGGCGTTCAATGGGGTAAATACGGTACCAAAAGTAGGCTCGTCTCATGCGGGTTTGTGTTCAATCCCAGGCGTTCAAAGCTTTCAGCTACAGTAGAGATTTACTCACACCAGACCTGGACAAATTTTATTCTTTCGAAATCGTATTCGTTTGACCTTTGACCTTTTAATTTGACCTTTAAGTTTGGGCCATAAAAATTTGGCCATAAAGTCCTGGCCCGATTCCAATAAGTATTGTACCTTGCAGCATTGCTTATATGAGGGATCTCATGAGGGATCTCTCCCTAATAATCACGTGTGCACGTCACTTTCACGTGACTTCGGGTATCGAGCAATTTATTTTTTATATTTATGTATCATTGCACCAAAGACAAAAAGTTGCCAAGTGTTTAATGTCACAACTCTTATCTGATAGGGTCTTGAAGTAATTGAATCAACGAATCTCAAGTATTTCACAAAAGAAATGACAGCTGAGTTCTATGCACTGAAGGGCATGTTCTTGGCTCACATTGGAAGGTATTTACACTTTATATGACAGATCAAAAATGCTGTACCTTCTAAAATGAACTCATTTTAATAGTTCAAGGTCATCCATAGTATTAGCAGTACAACAGTATATTGCATTTAGAAATCAGGCCCTAACTCATGTTTTAAGGTTTTGTTTGTCTTTTCTCTTTCAGATCTGAGGACGCAAATAAGGCATTTTCACAGGCAGTACAAATGCACGATTCCCTGGTCAAAGCGTGGGCCCTGTGGGGAGATTACCTGGACAATTTGTTCACCAGAGAAAGGTAGATACATTACATGTGTAGGTTATAAGCAAGAATGTTTGTTTTTTTAGAATCTAGCTCTGTCACTCACCACACCTCCACTGTCTTCTGAATATTGATGTGTGTTTGTGTATTTACTACAGGAACATACAGCTTGGTGTGTCGGCTATAGTGTGTTATTTACATGCATGTAGACATCAGAATGAAGCCAAGTGTCGTAAATACCTGGCTAGAACCATCTGGCTGATGACCTACGACGATGAAAAGGTAAGTTATGTTATCCACAGGCCCGTAACCAGGGGGGGGGGAGCACAGGGTGCACGTGCACCCCCCCATCAGACCAAAAGGTCCGCTTTTTATCAACATTTGTTTGTTAAAGTTAATAAAGTTCATTATTATTATTATTGCTTGAAAATAAATACAGATTTAATGTAAATCAAAAAATTAAACCACTATCATTTCCCAGTTTTCTCCATTCAAGATATCTGCATAATCAAGAAGAAAGTTGACAATTCCCTATTAAAAAGGCTACTATAACGGCTACTTCTATTTTCTATACTACACTTAGGTCCATTTTTACTTGATGTGCACCCCCCCGGTAAATGTTCTGGTTACGGCCCTGATCCATTTATGTAAAATATCGTCATTCTTATAATCAGCTGCGAGGATTTTCGCGCGGTTGTCGAAGTCGCGTCCGTGATTATATAAGAATGAGAATGAGAATAATCAGTGTTAAAAGTTAACCAAACTAGTCAAAGAAACCGGATATAAGCGAAAACTCTTCTGCTACTGCTCTACGTCTCTCAGGATGTTGGCACACAGTAGCATTACGAAGGAACGTAATTCTGCATAACAGTTCTAGTGCTATATTTCAAGCTTTTTGTATTCTTTTCTATCAGGGATCGATTGCTGACGCTGTTGATAAGTATTGTGTTGGAGTGCCTCCTGTTCACTGGCTGCCATGGTAGGTTTGAATTTGTTGCTAAAAGACCCTCCTTACAAATATACACAATGCGATGCCTTGCATTGGTCTGGAAGATAAAGTTATACACGCCCACCCCCTCCCCCAATAATGTCAAGTTCCTGTTGGGGGAAGGAAAAGCATGCCCAGGAATTTTGACATTTTGATGAAGACTACAATCAAATTCTCAACCTGGAATCCAGCAAGTGCTAAATAGCCGTCCCTGGATAACCACGCACCCCTATCTTGGTTCACCTTACATTGATAGCTAGTGACAGCCTTCCATTTTCGAAAGGGAATGAATTTATTGTGTTGCCTTCCAAATGAGATGCATGGGAATAGACCTCATTATCTTAGGCTTAATGTTTTCCCATTTCAGACAACGTGTCATTCTCTTGAGAATAAGATTCTTTGTTTGAGTTGTGTCCATATTCATGTGTTTTCTCATGTATAACCATTAAAAAAGAAATGATACTCTAGGGAATGACACGTGTTCTCAAAATTATGAGGTCTATTAAAGTTAGGCCCAGGGGCAGTTCAAACGTCGAACTTCTCATGAACAGAAAGCATTGAAACAATGGATAATAAGGCGGTCTTCTTTGACGTCATTAGGCTCGGCTCATGACAAGATCGGCGTTTGAAATCTTGTTTTGGGCACTTTTCTCTCTTCTCTGACGTACCTTTGTACATGTTTCTTTCTTGCTATCACAGGATACCTCAGTTGTTGACATGTCTAGTACGAAAGGAAGGCCAGAAGATCCTCAATCTGCTTGGTAACATCGGCCGTGTTTACCCACAGGTAACCTGTTTTTACTAGATAAGTGTTCAACACCTACTTGAACCCAAATGTATGATATATATAGACTCCTTTCGAGTTACGTAAAAGGCAGCTCGATTTGGAGCACAAAACGATAGGTTCCAATTCTCAGGAGATTGAAATTCTTTTGTTTTGTCCTCCAAAATGAGCTGCATTGACGTCACGTCCAAGGGGTATATAGACCTTTTCATCTTGGTGTAATGTTTCCCATTTCAGACCACGTTTCATTCTCTTAAGAATTTCAGTGATTCTTTGTTTGAATTGTATCCATGTGTCTTCTCATGTGTAACCGTTAAACAAAGAAATGATATTCTAGGGAATGACACGTGGTCTGAAATGGGAAAACATCTATTTACCAAGACAAACAAAAAACCAAAGATATCATCACATTCTAATCCTGTACTTACTTCTTTTTAGGCCATGTATTTTCCAATCAGGACTTTGTATCTAACATGGAAAATCGAGCAGAGGGAAAGACGTAAGTGGTAGTCGAGGACTCCTGCATGCTTTAGTTACTGCTCCATATTCTCTAAAAGTGCTATTTTACATCTTGTCCTCATCCTCATCCATATGCGCTATACACTATAATCACATCAAGAAAGCATAAAGGAGAAGCTTCATTGATAATATTCCTTTTTGCAGTTCCGTTCAGTGACCACGAATAATAGTTCCATGTCAAGGTTGGAGCTGCGCATGATAAACTATAGTTTTGTTATTGGGCTTAGAGCTTATGCGCACTGTTTTCTCTCACACCTTTGAGTAATCTCGGGAATTTCCACTCCAAAGTTTTTTCTTGCCAAACAAACGGTCTGCCAGCTAAACATTAGAATACAGTATATCCCACCGGTATATTCATCATGATTTCTTCTCAATAGACAAAGTTGAAGCTGCAGCAGCGGCGCGAGGTCAAACGACACCGACGAATGCGGCGACGGGCGATTCTAGTGAGGATAACAAGAATACTACAACAGCACCCGCATCAGTGGACACAGCTACTACAACAGCCACACAACCAAAAACAGCTGATACTAGTGGTGGTATGTATGGCACAGCACAAAAACGACAAGGCTGCTACTTTCACGATTTGTTCTTAGCTTTACTGGCAGTGATACGTCAAAACCATAAGCGTTTCCCTTTTTCGTAATTGTTGGTCCAAACTTTTGACAAAATCCTGTCGAACTAGAGTAAAGCTACTTAGAGATATTTAGATATCTCTTATTGGCATGTGTACTCTTATCTCTTGTTTCTTATTCTTGCCTTTTTTCTTTTTAGGCGCGACACCGTCTTCTGCGACAAAGGTAAGAAAATTATCATATGTGAAGCACTGAATTGATTCAAGCCCCGTCAACACTATGCCGGATAAACTTGAAAAGAGCGTTTTCACTTTGAAAAAAAGCAACAAAAATTTTCCTTCCACACAGAAAAGAAATAAAATGTTTTTTTTGTCCCCACTACAACGATCTTCGGCCGAAAAAAAATTCGCCCTTGAGCATGCGCACAAGGACCTAATTGAATTTATGTTCAAGGAGTTGTTCAAGGAGGACTCGGGCAGATAAATCACATGACCATCGTGACGTCAGCGTTTTCGAAAAGTTTTCAAAATGTTCTCTGTCCACACTAATACGCTTAGCCGGCGTTTTCAAATTTATCCACTCTGGAGAGCGCTTTCAAAAAGTTCCGTTTTCAGTGGAAAACTCATCCGGATTAGAGTGGACGGACGGCCTAACCGTAGAAAGTGTGAACGAGGCCTAACTTAACTAGAAATAAGCGAAAATTTCTATTCGGTCTTGAGGTCTAAGATTATTAGTCTGTCTGTATTAAGTTTGATAATCATATTTGGGGCTTGACGATAAATTTAATTTTAAAACAATTTATATATTACGAACAAATTTACTTACATTCTTGTGTTTGTTATACAAAGGCTGCGAATACTACGTCATCTGCTGGGCTTGTCTCATCAAGTGCATCTGCTGACCAGACTAATGGTGCTAACCCATCAGCAAGTTCGAACTCAAGTAGGTTATCAACCTTTTATAATGTACTGTGACCCTAACGTATTGTAGCAGTGAAAGCGTTCGCCTCTCAGCAATGTGACTCTGGTTCAAGTCCTGCTGGGCTCATTGTTGTCTCTAAGTTCTCCTGTTTTTCCTCCATCCTTAAAATCAACTTCCAAATTCCAATTCAAACCTGGACTTCACAGTAATTGGAGCTTAGCTCTGTTGTGGGTGCAATTTTGATGCAATTTACAATAAATGATATGTAATTTTGAGACTTCATCTTATTCTAATTATTGTGTTGTTTCGTGGCAGACTCCAGCAGCCAGAGTGACCCTGGTGCTATTCGTGCTACAGCACAGATGTGGAGATGTAGTAAGATAATGCACATGTTGAGGGACCTCCACCCTACTCTCCTATCAGCACTAGAGGGTATTGTAGACCAGGTAATGACAGTGATTATAATACACCCACCCTACTCTCCTATCAACACTAGAGGGTATTGTAGACCAGGTAATGACAGTGATTATAATACACCCACCCTACTCTCCTATCAGCACTAGAGGGTATTGTAGACCAGGTAATGACAGTGATTATAATACACCCACCCTACTCTCCTTTCAGCACTGAGGGTATTGTAGACCAGGTAATGACAGTGATTGGTTCTGTTTATAGATGGTATGGTTCCGTGAATGCTGGCACGAAGAGGTTCTACGTCAGCTACGACAAGGACTAACCAAGTGTTATCAAGTTGCTTTTGAAACAAGAGGTGATGGTAAGTCGTGTTCAACCCACAGGCAGAGTAAGATGGGAAAAGATACCATGCGGTGAAGTAACTCTGGCTTTATTCCAGGGCTGTTTTGGTCGCATAATTATGAAAATGGGCGTAAATATACTTTGTACAGTGAAACCACTCTTAAGCGGCCCTCTATTTTGCGGTCACCCTCTATTAAGCGGTCACTTTCCCTGCGAGGTTTGACGGTATTTAAAGCTATCTGCTCTTAGAGCAGATTTCGTATGAGTTTGAAAAGTCACGGCACGGTTACGGCACGGCGCGGACACGGCACAGAATACCGAATGTTTTTTTTTAATGCACGGCACGGCACTGACACGGTCACGGCAAGGCACAGTCCGTGCCATAAGTTTTTCAGTCATATGACAACTGCTCTATCTGTCCAGTAATGGATGTGGCTGTATCACTTGACTTACCTCCCTGATGCTTATCCACCCTGTGTCCCTCTCTTGTAGTATCCAATGCACGGATAACACCACACACGCTCAGTTTTGTCAAGAAATTAGTCAGCACGTTTGGTATCGGCTTCGAACCTGCATCCAGTGTATCAACAACTCTCTCTACTGCCGCCTCTGAATCACTGGCGAGACGAGCACAAGCTACTGCACAAGACCCGGTATTCCAACGCTTCAAAGAGCAGTTCGCCTCGGACTTTGATTTTAGGTGAGCACTGTAAATAATTCATGGTTATAGTCTTATAAAGTAGTTTTCAGCTGCTACGGTTCAATCGTATTTTCATCCCTCTAATATAAAACCTTAAATCCAAGGATTTGAATAGTGAATTATACTATTATCGTGATGGTTTGGACTTTTCTTTTCCATCAAATACCCGAATGTTGTACAACTTTTTATCGTGGGTAATTCGCATATGTCCAGCCCCTGAACATAATTAATGGTCCGATGATGCAAGGAATTTCCCAGTAAAATAAATAAATTAATAGAACTAATTCACTTTGTTTCTTTACTTTGTTTACTTGTTTGTTATCATCTTTTTGATCCCTGACATTTTATATTCTATTGTTGATAGTGTTCCCGGTGCGATGGGACTTCATAACTTGATTGGAAAACTTAAAAAGTGGATCAAAATCTTGGAGGAAAAGGCGAAACTTTTACCAAGGTATGTGTATGCTTAGAACCGTGCCCCGTATACCCCACCTTCCCCTCCTCTAAGTTGCCTTCCTTTTGCCCTACATTTAGAATTGCGTTCCTGTTTCAATAGACCTTGGGTGTAATGATCCCCATTTCAGACCACGTGTCAATAACCTCTTGAGAATAATATTCTTTGTTTGAGTTGTATCCATATTCATGTGTCTTCTCATGTGCAACCGTTAAACAAAGTAATGATACTCAAGGGAATGACACTTGGTCTGAAATGGTAAAACATTACGCCCAAGCTAAAAGGGTCTATTCTTACTAATATTACCCCTGTCTGTCTATGCCTACAGTTCTTTTCTGCTGGAAGATCGATGCAGGTTTCTCAGTAATTTCACGACGTCAACAGCAGAAGTTGAGCTTCCTGGAGAGTTCTTGATGCCCAAAGCAAATACGGTTAGTACCAGAATACTAATTGGTGTTTTATTGAATCCTTCGTCATGCAATAATGAGGGACTTTGAAATTTCATTCGTACTGAATCTACAGTCTGTGGTAAAGTGATAACTGTCCCCACTATAGAGGCTTTGCATCATCACGTGATGGCAGCCATGACAGGAGGCAGGAACAATTGAATTTGGTCTTATCTTATTTACATGAGAAAGAATCCAGTTTCCCAGGGGAAAAGACTCTATTGTCGTGCCTCCTGTCATGGCTGCCATCACGTGGTGGTGCAAAGCCTCTATAGTCGTATTAACGAGGTGTCGTATTTAGCAGGTAAATAGCGATGTTCACTGTTTACAAACATTTCTCGTTAGAATTTGCCAACCATAAAACAAGAGATCTCTTTGTTTCGGCAGCAAATACATCTCTGGTTGGCACATTAATATCAATAGGTGACGTCAGTGCAAACATCGCTATATATACTGCAAGAGTAACTATTTTCTATACTATAACGGAGATATCTGTAAAGCGAGGTTTACCTAGATCAGCAAAGACAATCGGGTTTTCTTGGATTTTGGGTTCTCATCGATTCATTCATTCATTCATTCATTCATTCATTCATTCATTCATTCATTCATTCATTCATTCATTCATTCATTCATTCATTCATTCATTCATTCATTCATTCATTCATTCATTCATTCATTCATTCATTCATTCATTCATTCATTCATTCATTCATTCATTCATTCATTCATTCATTCATTCATTCATTCATTCATTCATTCATTCATTCATTCATTCATTCATTCATTCATTCATTCATTCATTCATTCATTCATTCATTCATTCATTCATTCATTCATTCATTCATTCATTTCCCCTTATGTGTTTATTTTTACAGCATAGCCCCTACTACATTCGGGTTCTTATTCATCCATCCATCCATTCACTCATCCATTCATTCATCCATTCATTTCCCTTATTTGTTTGTTTCTACAGCATAGCCCCTACTACATTCGAATTGCAAGATTCATGCCAAGAGTTGAACTTGTACAAAAACATAATTTCTCTGCTCGAAGACTGTTCATCAGAGGAAATAACGGCAAGGTAAGAAATAATATACCGCCCTCTAAGACATGATCATCACCAGCAAATAAACCTTCAAATGTTATCGATACCGTGAAACATCCTCTCCAGGCTGATCAAAGACAGGGCACTTCGTCAGTTTGTGGAGGGAGGAAAACCGGTAAACTAGGGGAATAATCCTCAAATCCAGGAATCAGGAGACCCCAGAGATGAGAAGCGAGTGCACTACTACTACACCGGCCTTGATTCCCGACGTTATTCGGAGACTTCAGTGAGTGATGGAAAAGAAAAAAGATTATAATCGTTTTTGCTTGGTTATTTTCAGATCTACCCCTACTTGGTTGTAAACGATGCATGTATGACTGAATCTCGAAGAGAAGAACGCATACTCCAGCTACTAAGGCTCCTGAACCTGTACTTTGAGAAACGAAAAGTGAGTTCAAACTACATGTCAACTCGACAGTGAGTTTTTAGGTTTCATTTCCTTACATCTTGACTTTTCTTTCAGGAGTCTTGCAAAAGGAACCTTCTTTTTACGGTACCTAGGGTGGTGGCTGTGTCACCTCAGATGCGACTTATCGAGGTATTGGTTTAGTTTGTCTTTGTGTAGTGATCTTTAGGATAAACGTACAAACTATACGCCTTCCTTTCTTATCACTCATCCCTCTCTCTCTCTCTCTCCCTTTCGATCATTCTCTTTTTCTCTTCCCCCTCTCTCTTTCTCCCTCCCTCCCTCTCTTTCGTTCCCACTCATCAATTGATTGGAGCCTCATTCACAATTATATTTCCACTATCTTGTATTTCAGGATAGCCCTTCGTTCATATCGCTGCGAGAGATACTTGGCAAGGTCAGTGCATAACATTGTATTCGCATAGAGCGGTTATCGTATGAGTAGGAAACACACGGTACTGACTTACAGCACGTACACAATACGACATGCCGTAACATTAAAATGGCTTCCCATTGTCTCCCAATAATTCATCCAATCACAACGCGTAGTTACGGCTAAGGTAAGAGGTACGTCTACGCATCGTTTCCCACTCGTACGAAAACCGCTCTATTAAACAGTAATCGTTAAGGAATCCATAATGATTGGAACCTCATGTTTTATATTTCTTATCACAGCGATGTGACCGCAAGCACCTCGAGTCCGACTCACCTATCGCGCTTTACTACGATCGCCTGGCTGCAGTCCAGTCACGTGGTCTACAAGTCACCCATCAGGTTCTGAGGGACATCTTACGTGAGATACAAGGGACTATGGTCCCAGAAGTCATGTTAAAAGAATGGGCCCAGTATACGTATACAGACCCTACTGATTATTGGACCTTCAGGAAGCAGGTTAGTTAGTAGCGAATGTACTCGGCGATGCTTGATTTGGACTAAAATATAGAGCTGTTAAGTTGTGACGTATTTCCGGTTCCAACTGCTCACAAAAACGATAAAATAGAGCGAAAAATATTCTCAATGATTTAAACTTCACCTGAAATAATTAGTGCTTTGGACAACAAATCCTGTCACGAAGAAAAAATAAGAAAAATCTCTATAAAACTGCTCTTCGTTTTGGACGCGGAAGTCGTTTTTTCATTCGATTGACGTCACACTTCAAAGCTCTATTGCGTAGAAAGCTCAGAATAAAGCGTGAATCGTGGTGGTTAGTTTCGTTTAAGTTTTGTGTGAGAAAAAGTTGCCTTTAGAATACGCGTGACGCGTGAATATGCATGAGTTTCTGATAAAAAGAAAAAAGCTGAATGAATTGTACGGAAATTAAGGAAGTCATTTCAGTGTTACGACATTTCGTACTGTGTACGTGCTGCAAGTTATTACCTTATGCACTAGTTCCCACTCTGTGGTGCTTCTCTAGATGTAATATCCATCCCAGGTATTTTTTTCGTTGATTTTTACTTTCTTTTTTCGTCTCCAATAGTTTTGTGTGCAGTTAACTCTTCTTGGCTTTGCGGAGTTCACTCTTCATTTAACACGTATGGGACCCGAGATGCTGCAAGTAGCACAAGATTCTGGACGCCTCACTGTCACCTACTACAGATTTGAAGTTGACGATTCAAAAGGTGAATATCTAGTATAAAAAATATAGTAGAGACTAGATAAACTAGTTGACCTCGTCGGTGTTTCTAATGAAACAGTTGGAGAATGAATATAACTTAGTACACCGTATGATACGTGAGAACTTGAAACTGACGTTTCGGACACTTACTTGTCATTTACTCCGACGAAGGACTAACGTCCGAAACGTCAGTTTCAAGTTCTCACGTATCATACGGTGTACCAAGTTATATTCATTCTCCAACTGTATAAAAAGTATAGGTTGTCTTCTGAAAAACCTGAAACAACCTCTGGGCTAATCAAAGTCAGGGCAAGGCAGATCGAATTGGAATCTAGCGTGTTAGGTTTTGCGGAGTTAGGAAAACCGGAGAACCCGGAGAAACTAAACCCTCGAATCAAGGGGGAGACCTAACAAACTTCACTCACATGTGATGCCGAGTCCAAGAATCGAACCCGATACCCCAGACGTGAGAGGCGAGAGGCGAATGTACTACTGCTGCACCACGCTTGATTCTTAAGCTAATGTTAATGGTCCCTGTCCAAGACCAATGTGTGTGTAACGGTAATGCACTCTCCTCTCACCTCTGGGATGATGTGCCCTACTTTTAGATGGCCTTTGGTTAATCTTCACAAGGAAGTTGTAAAATTTCTACACTTTGTGTTTTAGCGCTTTTTCAGCTACGTTTTACCATAACTTTCTCAGCTATAGAGGAAATTATAATTGTTTGAGGCTGAACCAATTGTATTGTAACCATTTCAGGTGAGCTTGATGCGAATCGTCCTGTACCTTTCCGCCTCACACCAAACATTGCCGAGTTCGTCACCCAAGTGGGTGTTAATGGGGTCATGACTGCTTCTATGGTAGCAGCAGCAAGATGCCTTGTCGAGCCTCAGTTTAGCATACAAAGTATCTTACGAGCTGTGTTGAGGGATGAGATGATAACATGGCATAAGAAAGTAAGTAGAAGGATTTGTTAAATTACTTTGGGCAGTGCCAATGTGGTGGTAATTAGGATGGACATGGTGGTGATCATAATGTTGATGATGATGGTGATGGGTGATGATCAGAGTGATGATGATGGTGATGGGTGATGATCCGAGTGATGATGATGGTGATGGGTGATGATCCGAGTGATGATGATGATGGTCATAACGATGCTGATGGTGGTGGTGATCATGATGGTGATGATGTTGATGATGATGCATGATGATGATGATGATGCATGATGATGATGATGATGCATGATGATGATGATGCTAACGATCATGCTGATGATGGTGATGAAAAAAAAATTCCACAATTTCAAGGTTTTATGGCAACCACCACCAAGACCTTTTTTAGAAAATGTTTCTTAAAATGTTGCCCCATTTCACCATAAGAACATGTTTTACCTACTATATTTTGTCATGTCAGATGCCACGTACATTTTAGCAAAGCTAACGTATCCCCTCCAAGGTTTTCACCCAGCTGTGTTTTCAGTAGACCTCGTGTCTGTGCTCCGTGCCTGTACTGGTTTTACTGCCTTATTCTAAACCTTTTGTCTTACAATCGTTTGCATGTTTTCTTCCAGAAACACGATGAAAATCACCCTCTTCCCATCACTTCGTCACCCACAGACATGGACAGCGAGCTGCTTATAACCCTAGTCAATGGTGCTGTTAACGCTATCATGACTAGACTACAAAGTAAGTCCATTACCTTTTTTTCTTTTAGAAGAAAACTTGATGCTTCAACTTGATGTAAAGTCAATTTTATCGAACCCTGAACCTCTGGGCTGATCAAAGTCAGGGCATGGCTAACTCACAGATCAAACCCTGAAACAACCTCTGGGCTGATCTAAGTCAGGGCATGGCTAACTCACAGATTGAACCCTGAAACAACCTCTGGGCTGATCAAAGTCAGGGCACAGCTAACTCACAGATTGAACCCTGAAACAACCTCTTGGCTGATCAAAGTCAGGACACGGCTAACTCACAGATCAAACCCTGAAACAACCTCTGGGCTGATCTAAGTCAGGGCATGGCTAACTCACAGATTGAACCCTGAAACAACCTCTGGGCTGATCAAAGTCAGGGCACAGCTAACTCACAGATTGAACCCTGAAACAACCTCTTAGCTGATCAAAGTCAGGACACGGCTAACTCACAGATCAAACCCTGAACCTCTGGGCTGATCTAAGTCAGAGCATGGCTAACTCACAGATCGAACCCTGAACCTCTGGGCTGATCTAAGTCAGAGCACGGCTAACTCACAGATCGAACCCTGAAACAACCTCTGGGCTGATCAAAGTCAGGGCACGGCTAACTCACAGTCAATGCACATGATTAACTAATGACTGGTTTGTATTCTGTCTAGATCTTGCTCAGTACGAAGGAGGCGAGACTAAAGTATCTACCTTGGTACAGGCTGCCACCAGTCCAGATAACTTGTGTCGCATGGACCCTGCATGGCATCCTTGGTTATAAAACGACCATCGGGAACTTAGGCCTTGATCTCTACGCAACTCGCTCTAGGATGCGAAACATCAATTGCTATAGCCTTAAATGTCAATGATATGGTCCCAGCATGTCATCTATGTTTATAGATTGACCAGTCAAGTAGCTGTGGCTGTAAACAAGCCTTGCTATTCATAAAGATCATAGGAATCTACCCTTTTACGGGCTCACATAATTCTATGTAACTCCCATTTCTAGTGTCTTGTAAACTACTCATGATATTCATAAAGCCTTAAATGGTCCAAGAAATTTCCAGACCAATATATATCCTCAAGAACCTTCAAAGATTCTTCAAATAAATGAAGAAAATAATAAATACAAACACGACTTTTATTTTCAAGACTTCACAAGCGCATACAGCCAGAATACTGTTGTTTTGTAAAATCAATAGACCTTTTTAGCTTCGTACGCAAATTGCCCATTTCAGACCACATGACATTCCCTTGAGAAATGTTCTTTTGTTAAAATATTAACACATGAAAGAATCAGCTCCCAAGAGTGGCATCACATGGTCTGAAATGGGCACAACAAACAACGAAGCTGAAAAGGTCTATTGCCATAAAATATTTTTTACATCCGTGTACCTTTTAGTTGAATATTTCTATAATATACACTATATCATATATCATATACGCTAACTTCTTTTGTAATAAGTTTTATATTTATTTTCGTGTTCTTTATATGAAACAAAAATATTATTAATAAATAAATAAAGATAACACTGATGAACGCATACCTACGCATTTGTTTTGAAGTCGAAGTATGTTTCTAAAATATCCTTTACAGTGAGGACACTCGAACCATGAACACTTGGTATTTTTAAATTTTTTTATTTCATGAACTTTCTACTGCTTCAAACCTTCTGAAAATGAAGCACTGAACTCAAATAATCTTATTCAAAATAAATCATATTTCCAATCGATTCACACAAGGGATAAAGGAGAAAATTTTTTTGAGAAAACCTCAAAGTGTTCACGGTTCGAGTGTCCTCACTGTAATTCACACTCTTCCAATAAACCTCTTTAGCTTGGGCGTTTGTTTTGCCCATTACACACCACGTGTCATTCCTTTGAGAATAGGATTCTTTGTTTCATTTGCGTCAAACAAAGAAATGATACTCAAGGGAATGACAAGTGGTCTGAAATGGGCTAAACATTACAAGTGTGAAGTCAATCGTATGGAAAAACGACTTCCAGGTCTAAAACGAAAAGTAGTTCTATAAAGATTTTTCTTCATGAATATAAATCATTGAGAACATTTTTTGCTTTATTTTAGCGGTTTTTGTGTACAGGCATAGGTACAACAAACGGTATTCAGGGTTTCAATCAGCTGATAAAAGTCTTTGAATCTCATTATCTGCTCCAAATGGTGGTCACCACTGACCACCATGTGCTGTAAGCCAGAAATAATTCTATTGAAAACTTGTGATTCAGCTGATGAACATTCCGCACAAGACAGGAAATGACGTCAAGTGAAACCAAGCAATAGGTAGTGAGTGATCTCGCGAGCTACAGTCCCGTGCCAAAGGCGGGTTTTATCGAATGAAAGGACTGGGGAGACTGGACCAGGCTGGATAAAATGAACAGTTTTAATAAATGTTGTATAGACAAAAGAATAGGTTCCAATCCAGCTGAGCGGCATTAAATTTTCTAACCAATCACAGTCCGTTGTGATTTTTATGGCCGGCCCTGTGTTCAAGCACTTTTTTCTACCTGTAAACTATTGACTATTGACAATTGAATCCAATACATTTTAGTCTCAGAAAAGTTCAAAACTCTTAATCAGTGATATTTCATCTGTGATTTATAATGGTAATTGAACTAAGTGGAGTGCAATTTGGTCTGATATCAAACGCGCGATAACAAAATCACACGACCGCGTAGCGGGAGTGTGATTTGTAATCGCAAGTTTGATATCAGACCAAAATTGCACGACACAAAGTTCAATTATCACTTTATTATATCCATTTTGAAATCATACTAGATAGACACTAAATTTGTGATAAATACAAAAGTATTTATTCACAAATAGCCAGTATTTTGTTTCTTTTTGTAACAAAAAATTCCAGTCAAACTTGAGAAAAGCTACATTTTATGTTCCTTATTTGCTGTAATCTGATTGGCTGATTACATACAATCCTGTAATCTGATTGGTTACCTTTTCTAGTGTTGCATTGTGATTGGCTGACAAAAAGATGCGATTCGGACTCAAAATAGTGCGATTCGTGCTTGAATCAATCTACTGAGAGCCAATCAGATTGCAGGATTTGCTAGTGATTTCAAAGTGGATATAATAAATCTAAAAATCACATGCATGACTCAGACAAGTGTAATATCATACTGAAAAGAAAACAGAGAAACTCATTTTTTATTTTTTTATTACAAAGCATTGCTTTTCGAAAAAAGTTATCATTAAAAACCAAACGGCAGAAATCGGACTCAAGGAGATGAGAAATTCGGTTTGTTTGTCTGAGTTTGACGTCACTGCCACACAGCCCTATTCTCAGGAGATTGAAATTTTTTGTTTTTCCTCCAAATTGAGCTGCTTTGACGTCACATGAAAGGTGTCTATAATACCACTGAGCTAGGGATCAGCCCGAATTTGACCAAATATATTCACAAAAATCACTGGGAAATGGAAATATTGGCATCGTTTTCACGATTGCCTGGTTTCCATCAAGTCCTTCTACGACTCGGCAAGGTATAGGAGCGTAATCCCTATTGGGAGCTAGGCAGGTTTACGCTGACCGATTGATATCACGGGCTGTCGGAACTTTCTCATCCGTGGTCAGTATAAATGCGTGAATCTGGCAAAATAGGGTTTCCGATTCAAATACGTATTAATTATTACGGAAAAAAATACGCACGTGAGTATTTGCGTAAAGGAAGCTACGCCCCTGATTTACAGTTTTTCTATTTTGAGGCAAGAAAAAATCTACTGCTTATTACTCCGTACTACAAAAGCAAATCAAGGTCAAGGCCTTCCTCTTTGAACACCAGGCTCTTAATCTGCTAGCAAATCCTCTTGGTGAAGCACCAGTGGCCAAGGTCAAGGTCAAGGCCTTTCTCTTGGAACACCAGGCTCTTAATCTGCTAGCAAATCCTCTTGGTGAAGCACCAGTGGCCAAGGTCAAGGTCAAGGCCTTTCTCTTGGAACACCAGGCTCTTAATCTGCTAGCAAATCCTCTTGGTGAAGCACCAGTGGCCAAGGTCAAGGTCAAGGCCTTTCTCTTGGAACACCAGGCTCTTAATCTGCTAGCAAATCCTCTTGGTGAAGCACCAGTGGCCAAGGTCAAGGTCAAGGCCTTCCTCTTTGAACACCATGCTCTCTTAATCTGCTAGCAGATCTTCTTGGTGTCTTGGTGAAGCAGCAGTGGTCAAGGTCAAGGTCAAGGCCTTCCTCTTTGAATACCATGCTCTCTTAATCTGCTAGCAGATCTTCTTGGTGTCTTGGTGGAGCAGCAGTGGTCAAGGTCAAGGCCTTCCTCTTTGAACACCATGCTCTCTTAATCTGCTAGCAGATCTTCTTGGTGTCTTGGTGAAGCAGCAGTGGTCAAGGTCAAGGTCAAGGTCAAGGCCTTCCTCTTTGAATACCGTGCTCTCTTAATCTGCTAGCAGATCTTCTTGGTGTCTTGGTGGAGCAGCAGTGGTCAAGGTCAAGGCCTTCCTCTTTGAGTACCAGGTTCTCTCGTTCTGCTAGCAGATCCGCTTGGAGAAGTACCAGGGCTTCTAGACGTACTAGGACTACCCCCACTTGCTGTGAGTTTTTTGGATGGGCTTTGTTTCACTCTCGACCACTCCCTTTCAGCTTTTCTCTGTGGATACAAAATAAAATCAAGTCATTTTCTGTGCTTGGCAGGGGTATTGTCATCAAACTTTATCCTGTTCAAGAACCTCTGTCCTGGCCCCAGTGGGTTGGATCAAACCTTTCCTGATGTTAACCTCTTGCAGCCCCCACTGAAAACTACTGGTACAGTAGACCCCCACATTTTTAAATTATTGTTTGTTTCTCTTTGACAATCAGGAAGCATGTGGAGGAGGGGTGTGGGGAGGGGGGACTATTATAAGTACTCTCCACTTCCCCCTCCCCAACACACATACACTCATACGCATACAATTTCAGGCCTCAACATCCAACTTTGAGGTGCTCCACAGTCCTTGATATTCGAAAAAGTGTGGCAGAATGTGCAATAAAAAAATAAGTGTGACTGGGAATGACCATCTTACCCTTTCTTGATATCGTTTTTCAAACCATGCCATATCTCGTTCTTCTTGTGTCATCCCAGCCAAAGCTCCATCTTTTCTATCCTCTAATGACAGTTCGGCCATATTTGCATGTGCTTTCAGGAACGCATGGTCATGTGGACCTGTTTGGAATTTTGCCAAAAGATAAAGAAAAACTTCAGAATAATTACACATTGGTACTATTTCAGTCTTATTAATAAATTATTAACATTGTGGGCACTTGAACCATGAACACTTGGAGGTTTTTTGGCCATTTTTCGTAACTATCCAATCACCGCTCTCCATAGAAACAAAGGAATCAAACATTTTTTAAGCGCCATCCAATAACAACAAAAAGGGGGGATCTTTAGAAGTTTTATTTTTAGCTTTCTCATGTGAACTAAAGAACTGCTAAATCAATAAATAATGCCATTTGTTGTGATTGGATGGCACCTAAAAAATGTTTGACCCCTTTTTCTACAGAGAGTGCTGATTGAATATTTATGAAAAAATGTCAAAAACCCTCAAAGCGATCATGGTTCAAGTGCCTGCACTGTAACTAATTTGTTGTGCAACAGAAAAGATGATGGAAAATCAGTTTGTGATTTCAAAGATACTGCACATACCAGTTGCATGTTATATAGACAACTATTATATGTACCTATAGGTTGCTCCAGAAACTCTTTAGAAGGTGGTCCAATACCACTGTCGTCTAGTCTCATATAACCCTCCATCAATGAGCTAAAGCCAGTGATACCACCCATGGCTGCGTAAGGCACATCTTCGCCAACAGGATGCCCTCGTGCTTGGCGCTCCTCTTTTGTCTCAGAAATCGTCTGCAAGTTGGAAGAGTGAACATTTTCATTTGTTTGTGGACAAGATTTTAGTTCAAATGTAGGGACAACCACAGAGATATTTTCAGGGATTTTTCAAGCAGTACAAGGGATTTTCATAAGCAAAATATTAGGGACTGTTTCATTTTCTATCGGGGAGAGG
This sequence comes from Anthopleura xanthogrammica, assembly GCA_964019055.1. Classification (NCBI taxonomy): domain Eukaryota; kingdom Metazoa; phylum Cnidaria; class Anthozoa; order Actiniaria; family Actiniidae; genus Anthopleura; species Anthopleura xanthogrammica. The sequence goes on along the minus strand of OZ025206.1, from coordinate 23,856,143 downwards.
GGGTAGAGGGATTTACTTGGTAACCCAAACAAGAAGTCTGACCCCCCTCTTCGTTACTCCATAAAATTGCCCCCTCCATGGTTAATAAAGTTCTGTTTATTAAATTAGTTTTTGTGCCCCCCTTCTTTATCCTAATTTTTCCTAATGACACCCCCATCCCCAATAAAAAATGAACATTCCCTTTTCATATTCATGTGATTGGAGTTTTAAAGTTTTAAATTCTGAAATTCATTTTTGCTAAATTAATGAGTTTGTGGCCATCTCAAATTATCAGGATCACCACCTTATTCTGGTGGGGTGTTTTGCATGACGCAATGGTACCAACTCATGAGAGAGATTTGATGAGGCCCGGGAGCCAAAGCCAGCAGGATGTAAGACTCTATGCGCCACAAGGAGAATATATAGGTAATGAGTTTGTGGGACATAGCAATGGTAACTAAGGGGGTTACTGCACCCTTAACCATGAATACCTTGTGTGCATATGTTGGATAGCCACAGCCACAAGTAAAAGAGCTCTTAAAGGTCTTGCATTTACAGTCTTTAAGGCATCTGTGTGGTCTGCACTCAGAGTGGTCGTCAGTGTAATGCTTACACTGGCATCTGATTGGTTGTGATCCATTTTTTGGTACATAATCAAAGTTACGGCACTTGCAACCATTAACACGGCAAGGAATAGGAACTGGTCGGGTTTCTGGAAGTTCTTTGTAGTCTGTTTTGTGCTGTTTGTATCTACGAGATTAGATAACTTAATATTAGATGTCATCGAAGCTATCCAGCCATTGCCTATATTTAATTTTCATACCTCCCGGCCCCTGACCACCCTCAATTAGAAATACAAGTACCTGTACGATATGCAACTAGTACCACAGGTAGCCCAAGCTATATTTATGGTGATCTTATAAGATAATCACAAAGTTATACAACCAAACAAACCTTCAATTTTTATTGAACCCTGCAGATTCCAGGAGCTGAACCCAAGACCCCAAATTTAAAGATGAGAGGCATTGAAGTGCACTACATAGACTATAATTATATATACCACTACACCACCCTTGATTCCCAAAACATACCTATGACCACAAAAACAAGGTGTCTCAGGTCCAATCAGCTTACAGTCAAGTCCGTCAGGATTTGTCCAGCTGATAAAAAGTCTGTTCTTTAATCTTTGTGGAAGGACTTTCTTCTTATAGTTTTCATATTCTTCTGGTGTGAATAAACTGCCACCATCATCTTCACCAACAATTCTACAAAACATCAAAAGCAAATTTAAAGTAATTTACATTCTGCGACTGGGTGCTACATCATCATGGCCATGTTGGTGGTGTTGAACGTCTTCGTCTACAGTCATTTGACTCTCATGGGAACAGCACTGTAGCACCCACAGAGGCTAAAGGACGGCACTCAAGTTTTTACACAGAAAAGTAAAACATGTACAATTTCCATCATGTGTTGTGAAGCGACTTTATGCCCCACCCCACCCCTCCCCAGTTTTTCAAGGTTTGCTGTATATGGTCATGGAAAGTGCTTCTAACCTACTTGGTTCAACCAACATGGCATGCCGCCACTTCAAGAATGTATTGGAAATATTTGTTTAGTTGCTTGACAGTTTTACAGAACGCTATAAAATATTGCATGAAATGATTTTCCAGATGGAGTCATATACAGATGGACTATAAACACAATTAAACCAGCAAATACTTGGAAAATTTACAGCCAATTGCAATCAGCGAGAATTTTTTTTCGTAGCTCAATAATATTTCCAATTTTCAGGTTTTTTGGCTCAATAAACAACAGCTTTTACTCGAAAATAAAGAAAATAAAACTCATCCTAGGAAAGATTCACCAAATATCTTTTAGAAATAGCACATTTCGACGTTGTTGGGTGGAAAATTATTCGTGTTGACAAGAAATTGAGGTTGTTGAACTTCAATCTTCGTGTCGATCCTAGCAATTATTTTCTTTTACGCAGATATTTTTTAGTAGAACAGATTATATTATTATACTTACTTTTTATATTCCCAGTATGCATCGACAGAAGCAGCAGCTGAAGCATCAAGTTTGAGATGAATACGATTTTGATCCATGATTTCTGCAGCACTTTTGGCTCTTGGTTACCAACAAACAACTAACGATGAACATGCGCACTGGACTGGAGTGAATAATGTCACGCGTCACGACACACGTCACGCGATCAAGGGGGAATGGTTCTTTCTTTTTTCTTTCTACATCGTTCCTACCCTTTCTTTAAAAATGGTGCCTTTTCAGTGCCCCCTACCAGTCGTTCACAAGACGGAAGAGGCGAATCTAGTATTTTTTGAACAGAGTCCTCGAGATTATAACAGTGGGCTTCCTGTGTTTGGTAATTTTAGGCGGGAGTTGGCTATCACGACTGTATATTACACAAATGGTATTCACACCCTCCTCGATGCCTCTTCAGTTTCGTTCTTCTTTAGAACAAACAAAAAAACGTAGCTTAAGAAGCGTAACAACAACAAAAATAAAGAATATGAATTTTATTAGCTTTCTTTCTCTCTTTCTTTCTTCCTTTCCTTTTTCTCTAGATAAATTTTTTCAAACAAATTCTTTATTTCAAATACTGAGGGAGATTTCAATGTTTCCCTACTTATTCGAGTTTCAAAATATATACCATATACACGAACTATCCACTCTTCACATATTTACAAGTTTTTTTCTTAGTTTATTTACAAATTTATTTATTTTACCGGTAATATTCTTGAAACACACAAATCTCATAAGGAATAAATTGGCATGAGATGCCGTCGTCGAGATTGCCTGAATTAAATATTTAATCGCGAGATCGGCCGTACAAGTCTAAGATTTCAAAATCCGGTAGCTGTTGGAAAACACATTTTGCAATCATGATCTTTGAATAGTTCAACTATCTACTTCAGCAAGATCTGCTATTTCTGCCGATGGTAGATGGATTGCTAGACCTGATGCAACCAAAGGATTACTATCCGATAACATCGCGCCTGGATTTTTGGATTTTGGAGAGCTGGCGAGCTTCCCGCGTATCAACTGTCCAGATGGTTTTTTGGGTACTTTTGGTCTTGCTGGACGGTCCATACACATCGCTAGTCCAGTAGCATTCAAGGAAAAGTCTTCTAAATACTAAAAAGAAAAACACACAAAAGCCTTGTTAAAATAAAGAAGGGGGAAAGGAGGTACAGAAAATTATTTTGTATTCCATCTAGGAAAAAGAGTGGTTGTTTTTAGAACATTTTGCTTTGAAAGCAACGGGTTTTATACAGATATTTCAAGAAAAGGTTGGGGAAGGTTTTTTTTTTTGCTTGTTGAATATTGCATGTTGTTGCTTACCAAGCTTTAAATGTATTATATTCATATGTAAATATTATGTCAGTGCACAGAAGAAAATATGCTGGAAAATATGTTGAAAAAAACTGCAGACAAAGTCTGGGAAAAGTCCACGTTGTTACCTTTCGGTCATTCAATTCACTTCAACATGCAACAAGCAACAAAACCAGGAATAGGAATCAGGAATATTAAGCTACATAATAATACTTACAGTGGTTTTTTGTTCTAATGGCAAGGAACATCTCCTTGCTGCCACTTGCTTACCAACACTACTTCTTCGTTTACTGGAGCTGCTACTATAGGAAGTAGTTCTGGTTCCTCTCTCCATGTTGGATGGTACTACATGCGGTTGTACCCCCCTCTCCCGGCTACCTGTCGGTGCTATAGGGGGTTTGGCACCATATAGAGGATCAAAAATAATATGCTCTCGTTGAACGTTTTGGTTTTTAAGTAGACTTTGTGGAGAGCAGTCGATGTGGTTGGAGTTATGGGTTTTATCACTTGGACTGCTTTCCCTATAGAAAATATAACAAATTAATGATGGTTTTTATTAGTAGTTTGTTTTCTTATTTACACGCCATAGTTTGCGCCAACAGAACATCAAAAATAAATTGCAGAAAACAACCACTGCACAACAACAAAATGAATCGTGAATAAAGGCGTGAACACACAGTGCAACATTGCGCGCAATGTTGCAGGCAATGCTACTGAAGTAGGATCGTTTTCTACTTCAGCAATATTGCGTGCAACAAATTGCGTTGCGTGACATGGCTCGCAACATCGATTGCCTGCAGCACTGCGCGAATTATTGCACCGTAAGTATGTTGCTTAAAGCTCAAATCTTTGAACTTTCCTACGAAAAATTTCAAGATTGCTCGCATGTACCAATCGGCATGAAAAAGGAAAAGAATCGCTTTTCAAACACATTCCTAAATTTACCTGCTTCTGTCCCGCACCACAATGCCTAGACCACTTAACGAGAAGTCACTAGGGAAACTTCTGGGAACCTGGCCGTTTTCTTTGAAGCCCCTTTCTCGTCTTTTGACTAACAGTCTTTGCCTATTACTTGGGTCACTTCTGTCTTTTCCTATCAGAGGTGATCGAACTTCATTAGATCCTCCTCGCTGATTGAACAGGACTGCATTAACAGTCCCTCCATCCACGGGACACGTTGAATGGCTGGTTAGCCAATTGTCTATGCACTCACGATGGAATACATGATGACAGGCAAGCTTTCTAACGCAGTGAAAAGGTTGAAAACTACTGAGACAGACTTGACATATCTTATTACTTGTGATCAAGGGATGGTGATCTCTTAAGACTTCGACAGGTAAGGTGGTTAACACGTGACCTGGTACGCCCTCGTGGTCTGCTAGAGCCCTGAAATCAAACATTCACACCGGTAAATATGAATATAGTTGTTATTGATAAAATATATAAAGCTGATCAATATAGTCTTGAGCTGATAAGCTTCAAAACTCTTCACTCTTTTAATAGTAGGTGGTAACCCAAGTGCAGCTTTTGAGGGAGGGAGGAACGCCAGAATAAATCTGGGAGGATATCCTGGGTTGCTACGTATAGACATTTCCCACCAGTAACAATGAAATATCTTGGTGTTTGCAAAAGATACTTGGTAAACCTTTGCTCCGATGAGTTGTGCTTGATTTCCTTCCTTCCTTTCATTTTTACTTTTTTCTTTACTCTCTTTCCTGTTTTCTTTTTTTTACTTTCTTGTCTTATCTTTCTTTTTTCCTTTTTTTCTTTCTTAGTTTTTCTTTCATAACTTTCCTTTTATTTCTTACTTTCTTTTCTGTTTTTCACCCTTTCTTTTCTTTTTGGAGCCAAAATCCTAGAGCTAGAAAATACGCCATGAATAAAATGATCGGCTGTGACTCACATTGAGTGAAAGGAAGTCACCTGTACAATATTTTGACTAGAAATACTCAGTAACTACCTGTCCAACTGTAGAAGCAAATCATAATCTCCATCTGTTATATCTCTGTTCTGAAGATTTTCCATCACTGCATTAGGGAGGGGAGTTATCCGTGAAGCAGGTCTCCATCGATGACCTGAATTCTTCAGATAAAATAAACAAACACTAGTTAGTATATGCATGCATGTACCAGTAGACTATTGTAAATCTGTGAGGGGGGGGGAGGCTATTGAGCACAGCCCAACTAGCCATCTATTCTATCATAAGCCAATAATATTGAGACCTGACAGATGATTTTTACATGTATTCTCAATAGCATGTGTGGAAATATTGTTTACTGATGAAGTAGGTTTTTGTGGACATCAGTCAAGACATCTCTGTGATATTCCATAGGCATGCACTTGCCCTTGAAACTTTGTGATAGCCAGTGACCCATGGGCCAAAGCCTAAATTCCCCACACATGGAACCTACACAGCATGGTACTCATCACTCATCCCATTGGTCCTTCGAACAACACATTTTAAGGTCCTCTAGCTAGTATTTTAAAAATGGCAACCTGGGGTTAGCCTGTATGCAACCTGACTTCAACTCTGGTAACCTGGGGCAGATCTAGGATTCTGAGTGGTGGATCACAAAATTTAGAAGATGCACCTTTTGCTACAACATACTAAGGTTCCAACTAAATCCAAGCTAGAAAGGAGGGATCATGGGCACCCTGTGGCTACTCTTACATTTGTAACAAAGGGCTGTATGACTTGCACATGCATTCATTCATGTACCTGTCTAAACTGGAAGGAATGCTGTATGTGATGATCCGCAGCAAAACACTGATGACACAGGTGATAATCAATACAAACAACACACCTGAAATGGATTCAATTGTTTAATAATCAATATTAGGATGATATGTATATTGCACCGGCCAGACCATATACTGATATTTATCCCACAGCATAGAAAACACAGCCAATCAGAAAGCAGGAAAGCCGTTGTATATTCGTCGGTATTTCACTCTTCCTTCTCATCATACACTGCGTGTTGAATCTATGCATTTGTATTTTCTATGGTGTGGGATAAAATGGTTATACGATGGTTTCTCAAGGCATACCATGGATATCCCACTCGTCACTTGTATTTTCTTTGTATACACACTCGCCTAAAGGCTCATGCGTATACTAGAAACTACAAGTGACTTGTGGGATATTCTATGGTATGCCACTCAAAACCATTGTATAACTAGTATATATATACAGATCAAGTAATTCCATTTATTTCTTGATTTACTTTATTATTAGTATGTAGCTAGACAGGCAGGGACAGCTGTCAGCACATTTTTAAGTAATTAAGGGTCTTGGAATTTTTTTCTTCTTCTTTTGAGAGCACATTTTAAAGTGGGGGGGGGGGTGTTAGAATCTTTTTTACCTAGACAAAGAAAAAAGTGAAAAGTGTGTGTGGAGGGGGGGGGGGGGCAAACAGTGTTTTAAATCAGGGCCATTCATTATTGATGGGGCTTATTAAAATATAGGAAATATTCCACTTGTATTTTCATGTAAATTAACTTTATTTAACAGTCTTTTGTAGATCTGCTTCACCACCCTGATAATTTTTTAAATTATTTTAAATTTCAAACAGTTACCTGTAGCATTTCCCTGAAATAGGAGACATTTTGCATTTATGGCAGGTAGCACCAAGATGTACATCTTGTCGTTCAGATCTTGTTTTCTTTCTAGAAGATTTGGTGAACTCATCTTGAATCTCCTGTAAATCAATAACTGAAGTTAACCAGGGTGGTTCATCTGAATCCCCTTAACCACAATCAAACCCCCTGATTGAAGATTTATACAAACCCCACTAATTAGAAAATATTCTATTTTTTTTTTTCTATCCTGCTGTTCAAATTCCCCTGGCTTGCTTTTTTTTGGTTTGGCAGTTTGGTAGTTTAACCTCCTTAAGTTAATCAAAATTTTGAACCCCCTTACCAAAAATCCTGGGTCTGCCTCTGTTAACAATATAACACTCCAAACAATATATGGTATGCTTTAATTAACTTTCAAGGGCATTACCAAGTGGGACTGCAAGACTTTTAAATTCAAGGAAATCATCACAATATCCTGTTGCTTTATCTGTGAATGACCTGATTTTGATGTTACTGCTCATATACTGGTATATTAATTATTGGGATTATTATTGATCAACTGCATACCTGGAATGAGCCAAAGTCAACTCTACACAATGGACACTTCATAATCTTTTCTCCTGTAGATCTTTGATGTTCTGCCCAGACTTTCATGCACTTTATATGAACACTATTCCCACAACCATACCTTAATTTATAAAAAAAAACAGTTGATGCATGAGAGATAATATGCACACAATCATGCAATAACATATAGTAATGGGCTCAATTGGCCAGTGGGGCTGATTGAGCAGCACAGGTTGTCAGTGTGGGAGGTCGCAGATTGAAATGAAATTTAGTTGGTTAGGTTTTTAGAGTGAGGTCAAAACTGGAGAACCTCGAGAAAACCCTTGAATCAAGGGAGACCTACACTGTAACGAACTCTACTACTGTAGAGTCCAGAAATCAAAGAGGCAAGTGTACTACAGTGTAGCTACCACCACACCCCTGATTCCATAAAACTATATCCTTTTAGAATCAAACAGCATTTGTACTTACTTGCAGTAAGTAAGAGGTTCCCCAGATTTCATCAGTAGCTCATCTTGACAAATAGGACAGATATCTTCCTCTGTTATTTCTTTCTGTTTCAGTTTATTTCTATTATCAGATGGATTTACATTCTGACTTGCATCTTTGCTTCTGGTCTGGGATTGATGATATGCCCCTCGGATCACTTCATTGATTTCCCTTTCCACAAGGGACAACTGAAATATTACTAACAATCAAAGAGGAAAAATTAGGTTATTTAGCATAAAATATAACAAAGGTGTGGACACACATTACAATATTGCGTGCATTATATTGCAGGCAACGTTGATGAAGTAGGATTATTTGCATGCAAAAAATGGTTAGATAAAGTAGGTAATACTATGTAATGTATATAACAGATCGAGAAGAATATAGTTATAATTCTAGAACTATAATGACACAAAGTATTACCTGCATTTTCTTTAGGCACTCTAAACTTCTTGAGTAAGACCCTTCAATAAAGATAAAACTTATGTAAGAAAATAAGATAACAGTTTAACCAAAATTAATTATGTCTCAGGGAACTGTCATGTTTCTGGCATGGCCAGTGAATTAAGGCTGACAGATTTTGGCTTCTGTTGATTAAAAAGTAATGGCAAATGCTTGACACAGGGTAGACAGATTTAAAGCTATAAGACGTTTTCCTACCAATCCACATAAATAAGAAATTCCAAGGAGTGAGAAGGGACTAAATATAAAGATCCTAAAGTTTTAGACCTTTTCAAGTTTGTAATTATAATAATAATAATAATGTCTAATAAGCTTTTGTAAATACTTCATTGCAACTTACCAAAGGATATGTATACATAATTCTCTCTCTTTCATAAAGGTACTACAAGTACAAGAATGTTGGTCTCCAAGAAATACCTGTGAATAATAAGAAAAACGTTTAATATTAAGCTTATAAGCCTTAACGTTCGCTAAAGTTCTTCTACACCGGACTTTTTACTAGAACTTTTACGTAGAAAAACGTTCGTTTGATTCAAACTGATTACAACCAGAAACAAAGCAGTAGCTAGCACACTTACATCTTGTTTAATTATACTGTATATATAAGATAATTTAAACAAAGTTTGAGGCTCACTTTAAATTTCTTGTCGTTGCCATCTTCCTTCAACAGGAATCCTGTTGGGCCCGTCTCTCGAAGTAAATAAATTCTAGCCTGGTTTGCTTGCTCAATACGGTGACACACTACATCAGGACATATTCTTCTCCAAGGAACTTGTCTAGACATAATTAGAATTGAAAAAGAGGTAGAAAATGTTGAATAAAGTAGAAGAAAAGAGAGCTTTCAAGGCATTTTGAGTTCAACTGTAATATGGTTTTCCTTGGCAACCGACCGAGAGAATAACATAAGGGACTGGGAACAAGAACTGTACCACAGGAAACCCATACCACAAGCAGCCCAATCTACTTACAGTAATCAGTCTATGAAATGATATATGTGATCGTACCATACTGAATGGACTCAGAAAAAATTCTGAGCCCCAGATGGGAATCGAACCATAAAAAGAACTGTATCTGTCAATGATGTTCAGCTCAACAACAAGCAATATTGGACGAGATGTGGACGTTTGGTGTTCTTTGGAGGACCAAAAGATGCATTTTGAACGCCAAGAATAGCGGTGGGTGGAAGATCGGCTTCCAGCCTTTTCGCTATTTTAGACTAGAGGGGATATGAGGTACGAAAAACCGTAAAATACGGCGTTTACTTAAAATCAACAACTTAACAACAGGGGTGGATTCAAGTATTTTCTTGACTAGTGCCAACCCCGATCTGCACCAAATTTAAGGGGATATATTTCCTAAAATGTAATTTTTATTAGTTGTCACTTTCTTAGAAGTGTGTGGGCAACACGAGTCTGAAGCTACACGGTATGGCGGCTGTCCAAAACCTTAGAGGAGAATTGACTAACTCGCCCAATTTGCTCGAATTTCTACCAAATTCCCTCGCAAATAAAACACAAAATGCTCCATCCACGTATCTATTTTAATTTTCAAATTGTACTCGAGGTCGTGCGATTTCCTATACTATCTTACTTTACAATTTTTTCTATGCATGCATTCTCCTACATTAAAGTAATTGTATTCTCTATATAATATATAAATATATACGATAAACGTGGTATGCGTATGATGTTGGAATGAAATATATATATATGATCGTACCATACTGTGAAATGTGCTCAGAAAAAAAATTCCCATCTGGGGAGCACATTTCACAGCATGGTACGATCATGTACACATTTCATATAAATATATATGAACAAATTTTTTTTGTTGTATACTTCTATTTCTGAACAATTATTTACAATACTGCCATTACCCAAAATCATTTTCCAACAGGTAGAGCCTAGCTAGAAAACTTCCCAGTTTATCTAGGCTCTACTGCTGAGGCATAAATAAAAGGAAATGCTTTTTTTAAATTCAAAATGGTGAATACAATTGTAAAAAAATTAATCCACAATTGTAAGATTAATTGAGTAAAAAAAATATGCAAAATAAATGAAGTGAAGCGAAGTAAAGTGATGTGCTTGCGCAAATGCAGTTGCACCAAAAGTTCCCTTCATTCTTGTTGCATCAACATGCATCATATGCGTATCTTATTTAGAATTTACATTTAGCACTTGGACGAAAATCGATGAAAATTGGAAATGACCTGAAACTTGGTTAAACTTATTTATATGGCTCTAATAGTATCCAAGCAGCATATTTTCTTCACAGTTAAAAGTGGTGGGTAAAAATTGTTCATTTTTTTCAGCATCTAAATTGTGAGTAAATGACGTCATTTACTCTACCCTATTGTTCTTTTAGTTTTTAAACCAAAATTTCTCAACTACAAGTTTCTCCCAGGCTAAGATTTTTGCAAGTCTGGTTTTCCTGATCATAATTGATTAATATTATTCTCAAATATTTGAATTAATCAGACTTTCGAAAATGGGGGCGTTTTCATCCAAGTGCCCCTTAAGGAATGGTTTCATTTGCGTATGATTCGAAATCAATAGTAGAATCAATATAATTAAGTAAAAACTGTGCTTTTGCTATGTTGACTCCGAACCCAAAATGTGTTCCATCAGTACTACGAACACCTAAAGTCATATTAAAAAAGTCTAGAACATCAATACCCTTGGCTTCCATTAGTTTAGTCATTTGTTGATCGTAAAACAGAATCTTTTGATTGCTTTGGCCGCCTCGGTAGGCCATTGGTTTAAGATAACCCTGAGCGTGTATTGTGGCCCAGATAATTCGAGGCCATTTTCTTTTGCCGATGATTCCTAAGATAGGCTCTACATACTCACGCATTATCTTCTGCGGGTTTAATCCATCGTGCAACCCGATCCCAAAAACAATTAATGATTTTGTACGGTTATTCACAGTTTCTTTAACGATTTTCAAGCCATCTTCTATATGATTTATTGCATAGGATGCATTATAATTGTAATAAAAGTCAGTAGTTCCTTTGCAAAACTTTCCAGCATCTACTTCGAGGTTACTTTTCGCTATTCTATCGTTACACATAACTTTGCCTCGATCTACAAATTGTCTTTCTCCCTGGCATTCTTTTGTTTCTTTCTCGCTGAGCCCTTTCTTAATCGAACCCCCAAGAGGATCATTGGTGAAAATAATCAACAAAGCGGCGTAAAAATGCCTCATTAAAGAATCGCCAATGATCACCAAACTTGATAACTTGTTGACTAAACTACAAGCTTTTTCACTGGTGTAGTTCCGCAAATGACAATCCTCGTGTGGAGTCCATTCATGAAGTTCTGCTGAAACTATCTTTTTAAAATCTGTACACCCTGCACATGCGCAGTTGCTGGTGCCACTGCTACACCAGTTTGTGGCGTTACAGCAATAATTCGTACTGTTGCGGTCACACATTGATGGTAACTGTGGACCAAATGATGGTGCATTTATAGGATAAACTGTGCCACATCGCAAATCACTGCGCAGAAAATGATCAGGCAGTCCTCGGTGTCTGCGAAGGAATACATCCTGAGAATCCCTAGCTTCTTGATCTTGTGCAGTTAATCCTGGTTTCGGTCGCCAGTGACCAAACTTAATGGCTGCTTGTATGTTGGTGCAGTAGACGGGATTATTCTGCAGCGTGGTATGCAGCGTGGTATTCTGCAGCGTGGTATGCAGCGTGGTATTCGTTATCGAAGGTTTCAAATAAGTGTAGGGCATTTCGTGGTAAATATCAAGAAGAATTAGTAAAAGACACACATTGAGTAGCACAAAAAAACCTTGTAGAGTCTTGGGACAACCTTTTAATATCTGAAAAGAAAAATGAAGACTTTAACTAATATAAATTATGATTGGTCAGTTTCATATATACACCACTTCCATAAATGCGTTATTCTTGCTTTTGTTTTTAGACACTTGTTTTAATGAAATCATTATTTTCATGCAAACGGGTATGCTAGTGGTTAAATTCGAGATAAAGATCGCCAAGGCCTGAAGAGTTATTACGATTTGAATTTTTATTAAAAGATTTGTAAGGAATACGCACTCCTGATCGACCTTTGTGGCAAATTTTTACTTTTATATCAATAACTCCTTAATGATTTTAATGTTAGTACTTTGATACTACATAACTCTGACATTATTTACTTTTATGTAGTGGTCTTTGATTATTTATAGATATTCATTCTTTAATTTATGCTAATTAGATAGCGCGCGTTCATTATAAAAGAGGTCCATCGCGAGCGGAGCACCATACTTAAGAAAAAATGGTAACCCATCGAGATGATTTTTCATGGCTTGATTACGTCATTCTATTGTCCATATATACGAGCTGCGTGTACCACTATCCACAGGGTTCCCGCGCGCTTTGCTTACTCACAAACGGCACAGAAAAAATCGCAATAATGTAGTCAAAGATGGATCAAGAAGTATTTTTTCTTATTTTTGCAATACGAAAAATACGTTTAATCGAAGTCATGTCTGTCTTAAAGTGAACAAAAACAATTTTTCGACTTTAGCGACTTGCTAAAGAAGATTTAGCGAGGGAAGATTCTTAATCTTACGATGAAGTTTCGTGACTGAAACTTCAGTGAGAGAAAAAGTGGCCTGTAGACCAGTAAAACCTGATTATATTTATTAAAACACTGGCACGTGATTCTTAATCAGCCTAACCTTGCCAGGATCTTCCCAGATCCACCTTTCGTCTCTTACAAAAGGGATAAATCGCTTAAAGACTTTCTAGTCAGAGCGAAAATTCCTAACAGAGACTAAAAATCTTAATCCACGTACAGTTTTTCCTAGAAAAACGAATGTAGTTGGCGCGGCAGTGCTATATATAATAGCAAGAATAATATTTCAGTTCCGTAGAAAACACTTCATAGAAGGTAAATTCATTAATGTTAACTAATATTTCGTAAAAAAATCTCAGACTACTATCCCTTACGCTTTTCGCTTTACACTTGTGCAGTTTTGTTGTCTTGTTTTTGCGAGTACGGCGAACTATTTTTTATTATTTCCGTCGTTTGAGCTCCATACAGCTCATTAGAATATTAGCAGAACTCATTAGCATGGAAAAGTGTGATATACGAGTTCGCTCTATTAAGGCTTTCCGATTTAGCGGCTTTTTCGTCATTCTGGTAATACCGTTGCCAGCACAGTTATAGTTATACTGACTGACCATCATAATCTACAATAATGTTGGCTATAAGATATGCACTGTAAAGTAAAATAATATATCGACATGACATATTCACCATTTTCATATTCCCACAATTTGCGTCTTTGCATGGGTGGCAGCGACGAGAAAAAACCGTTAATACCATGAAGATGAAAAAAAAATTGAAGAAAAAAAAACAACATCTGAACTGACACTTATGCTGATGCGTCAATCCTGAATTTACAAAAACCAGAAAGAAAGAAATTTGCTCCATTTTCCCATGCGTGTGGAATTAGCTATATAACTCTGATTAAACTGATACTGGATTTTTCAACGATAATAGTAAATGACGTACTCTGCATATGCACGAAAAGTTTTGAATTTTGAAATAATTTTCTTTCTAGTTGCCGCCGAAACACAATGCATTATGGTGATGTGAGAGTCAGGGAAGAAAAAAAATGAGATACCCAGTGGATGTAAGAAAAAAGAAGAGAGCAAATTTGCTTACTGAATTCGCTCACTCATGCAAGTTTCGTCGAATGCGAGTGGTTTTATTTGCATTACAATGATGCATGGTAGCGCTCTCTGAACATAAAGAATTAATTCAGCGCCGTCTTTTCATCATGCTGGTATTTTTGAATAGCCCAAAGTTTTCTACAACAACAACTACGGTAATTTTAGCAAGTGTAAACAATTAACCTTTGAACTATGGTTATGAAAATTAACCTCGACTTTTTAAAACCTTAGTAAACGTCCAAGTGTAAACACGGTAAGTTATTAAAAGTAAAATAAATAAAGTTTAAAATATAGAGCAAAAACGAAGTAATTGGTTATAATAAACTGCTGACAGCATCAAGTTGAAACTTGGTCCACCGAGGTTTGATTAAGATAACTCAGGTCTGAATATGATTATAAAGTAGTCGAAACGAGAAGAAAGGCTTACAGTCAAAACAGCTCAAGCGTACGCCCGTAGGCTCCATTAACGATTTCATTATTCGAATATCGAGTTGATTATTCACTCTGAGTTTTCATTAAAAAATCGGAAGACTCCAAACTTAACATTTATTTCACACTAAAATTCTAAGGGATGCCTTTCTGGGGAGTTTTTTTTACCTTGGCATGGCAATTGTTGAAGAATCTAATCAAAACTCAAGTAGATATATTTAATTTTTTAGTTTGGAGTCAGAGTGAATAATGAACTCAATATTCGAATGATAAATTCATTAATGGTTCTAAAGAAGTATACTAGCAACTCACCATCATGAATAACCGTGTAGCAACTAGTTGGACAGATCCCAGGAAACGTTAGCTAGAGTCCTTGCACTTTCTTGCCGATGAATCAGTTGATGACTGTTATGAGAAAGAGAAAACAAGCTTTACAAACGACCCTCTTGTATTTTTTTTTTTTTATTTTATTTTATTTTTTTTTAATTTTTATTTTTATTTTTATTTTTTTTTTATTTTTAAGATTTTTATTCAATTCGCAATTATACTAATTACAAAAGTAAACAAGTAAACTATTTATAAACTATAAGTAAATAAGTAGATAAAAGAAACGAAAAGGAGAGAAAGAAGAAAAAAAAATAAAGATAGGTTACATTACGGCATATGAAATAATCAGTTATAAGTCATATTTAATTTTTGCTCTTAATTAACAATTATTAAAAGCCTGATTGATTTTCTCCCACTTTTTTAAGTGAATAGGAAGTTTGTTACTGCTTTGGGCTAGCTGTTCTTCTATTTTTTTAGTGTTTTTAATTAACGATTTGAAGATCTCTATATTTGGCATAAGTTTTTTCATTTTGCAAAAAAAATAAGCTTCTTTTTCCTAGGAGTATCAGTTGATTAACTAGGAGAAGGTCCTTGTCTATATTATACAAGCCGAAAATGATATTTGTAGATTCCGAAAGGTTTATTCTTATATCATATCTCTCTAGCCATTTTATGACTTCTAACCAAAACTGAAAAAAAAGTTGAAATTTCTGAATTGTTCAAGTCGTACATTATATAATACGTAAGGAGAAAAGTCGAAATTTCTGAATTGTTCAAGTCGTACATTATATAATACATAAGGAGAAAAGTCGAAATTTCTGAATTGTTCAAGTCGTACATTATATAATACGTAAGGAGAAAAGTCGAAATTTCTGAATTGTTCAAGTCGTACATTATATAATACGTAAGGAGAAAAGTCGAAATTTCTGAATTGTTCAAGTCGTACATTATATAATACGTAGGGAGAAAAGTCGAAATTTCTGAATTGTTCAAGTCGTACATTATATAATACGTAAGGAGAAAAGTCGAAATTTCTGAATTGTTCAAGTCGTACATTATATAATACGTAAGGAGAAAAGTCGAAATTTCTGAATTGTTCAAGTCGTACATTATATAATACGTAAGGAGAAAAGTCGAAATTTCTGAATTGTTCAAGTCGTACATTATATAATACGTAAGGAGAAAAGTCGAAATTTCTGAATTGTTCAAGTCGTACATTATATAATACGTAAGGAGAAAAGTCAAAATTTCTGAATTGTTCAAGTCGTACATTATATAATACGTAAGGAGAAAAGTCGAAATTTCTGAATTGTTCAAGTCGTACATTATATAATACGTAAGGAGAAAAGTCGAAATTTCTGAATTGTTCAAGTCGTACATTATATAATACGTAAGGAGAAAAGTCGAAATTTCTGAATTGTTCAAGTCGTACATTATATAATACGTAAGGAGAAAAGTCGAAATTTCTGAATTGTTCAAGTCGTACATTATATAATACGTAAGGAGAAAAGTCAAAATTTCTGAATTGTTCAAGTCGTACATTATATAATACGTAAGGAGAAAAGTCGAAATTTCTGAATTGTTCAAGTCGTACATTATATAATACGTAAGGAGAAAAGTCGAAATTTCTGAATTGTTCAAGTCGTACATTATATAATACGTAAGGAGAAAAGTCGAAATTTCTGAATTGCTCAAGTCGTACATTATATAATACGTAAGGAGAAAAGTCGAAATTTCTGAATTGTTCAAGTCGTACATTATATAATACGTAAGGAGAAAAGTCGAAATTTCTGAATTGTTCAAGTCGTACATTATATAATACGTAAGGAGAAAAGTCAAAATTTCTGAATTGTTCAAGTCGTACATTATATAATACGTAAGGAGAAAAGTCGAAATTTCTGAATTGTTCAAGTCGTACATTATATAATACGTAAGGAGAAAAGTCGAAATTTCTGAATTGTTCAAGTCGTACATTATATAATACGTAAGGAGAAAAGTCGAAATTTCTGAATTGTTCAAGTCGTACATTATATAATACGTAAGGAGAAAAGTCGAAATTTCTGAATTGTTCAAGTCGTACATTATATAATACGTAAGGAGAAAAGTCGAAATTTTCTAAATTGTTTATCTGGTATGTATGTGTGACACATGTAAATGAATATTCGAAAAAATAGTGTTGGCTATAACGTGGGTGAGGTTGGCAGCACATTCGACTTTCGCTTCAACCAGCCGAATCAAAGCCCACACTCAAATAAAAATTATCACTTATGTAGAGAAATCTCCTACCTACCTCTGTATATATTCGGTTTGGAAAACAATCTCGTAGTTTAGTCTGTACATACAATGCGACCGGGGACTTTATACGTAGACAATTAAACCGGGCGATACAAAAGCTTTAATAACTTTTTTTCTCCTTCGTGTAATGTTGCCAATTTTGGCCGAGACATCAACAGTATTGAGAGGACACCGGGTCAAACTTTTGAGATCAATTGCTTTCATTTTCTTCCAGTTCGGGCCCTCTAATAATTTTTTCTGATCAAGACCAATCGAAGAAAAATCAACACGCCTTGAAACAAGATGCTCAGGGGTACCCGGGTCAAAATTTTAACCATCCACAGACTTGAATCTAAAGAATTATAGAAGTACAAACTTTGCCTCACAGCGATGTAATTTGATATCTCAGTCGTAGTAACTACCACAGTAGCTTTAGGCAATAACGAAAGTTAAGAAGATTTATTTTTTAGGAAATGTGTCAAAGCAAAATTACTGAAAATTTCTACCTATTTATCAAAATAAAGTCACCTTTTTTCACCTATGCTAGTCAGCTGTAAAAATCAACTAAAAAGTATGGAAAATCTAGACTTTCGATTCAATAAATATATTATAATCTGAAATCGAGCGACTGAATTTAGAGAAATTTAATGATCTGCCAATCGGGTACGCTTGTTTCGTGTAATATGCAGCCCGTAAAGTCCTCCACTGGTCACGAGACGATGTGAAATGCGCTATATATTAACTTCCCATTATTATTATTATTATTATTATTATTATTATTATTGTTTTATGTCTATTTCGATATTCCAAGAAAAGGAGCCAGCATTCCGCGCTACTGCTCTAAGCGCATGCTCAGGGGATTAAAAAGTGAGATAATATTTTGTAAAACTTGTTATATTTTTAGTTGTATTTTTCTTGTCAAACACAATTTTCATTAAATAATCAAGATCACGTACCGTTAAGCGAATTTTGAGTCAAATATATCAAAAAATTGCATATTTTACAAAATATTATCCCACTTTAATCACCTGAGCATGATAAAAAAAATGTGTTGATAAAGCCGATGTTACACGAGTCGATTTGCAACGACGATATTTCGTGCAACGCTGCGAAAAATTCGTCATTTTGAGTTGCGACTGAGGTTTTGACAGATCAGAAACTCGCAACGTGTTGCCTGAAGTCGAAGTTACTCTAAAAATAGTTTTATCTTGCATGTTACAAGTTGTCGTTGCAAATCGTCTTCTGTAACATCGGCTTCATAAAGGGATTGTAGTCTCGATCAGCGTGAAAAAATGTATACATAATTTCTATCACCTTGATTTCACTAAGCTACGCTTTCACTTACCTTCTGAGAAAACAAGTATAGTTCTTTAAAAACTCTGAATAAGACTATAGATCTTGAACTCACCGTTTTTCCTTCAACTGCTAGCCAATCAGATCGAAACATATTTGAATAATCAGTATCACTATGGTATCGATGCATAGTTTAGTTTAGTTTAATAGAATTCGTCATTGCATAATATTACATAATAGTATCTGAATGAACAGGTGAAAATTACAGGACGAAAAATCCCAATTGACAATTTAAACCTAATAGCTACTAGCCAATCTAGATCTTACCAGAACTCAAAATTTTTCCATCGTGTTTGCTACTATACTTTGTTATGCCTCCTGTCATGGCGGCGTAGTAACCGTTGTTATATATATATATAACCGACGCTATACGCAAAAATTTATGTTTTATTACAATGCGAAGTTATGCTTTTGAAATTGCTGATAACGTACGTGAAAATCATTATTTGTTTTTTTTGTTTTTATTAGTTACCACTTCAATCTATCTTCGGAAAGACCTTTCTAAAGCCGTGGTAACAATTAAAAAATCGATAACTGCTGAAAAACCTTCTGAATTAGAGTTTGCTTCTCGAACACTCTTCCATATTCACGGTCCGGATCAAGTAACATATGGCGAGATTTCTAATCACGTACCGGGATTTCGCAGTACGTCAGCGAAACGTCACATTATTATTAAAAATTAACTGCAAAGCGTCACAAACTCAAGCAGATGTGGCGGTCGAGATCCTAAAGGACTTTGCGAGGTTTAAATAAAACTGAATCGCAAGCGAAATATTGAACTGGACTTTTTATTACTACACTTATAGAAAATGAGTGTTGCCATTGTACCATTAGGATGTATAAATCGTGTGTGACAAACTTTATAAACTTTATCATACTGAATACAATTTGGACAGTTTTTGTATAAGTGACACCCACTTTAGCCAGTCCCGGTACCTTAAAGTTTTTTTTATGTTGATTGCGACTCTTCTGCATGTATTCATGTCATTAAAAAAAGGCGCTTTTTGTGTTCTTCAAGCCTAAGCAAATTGTATACGCACTTAGGAAAGCTATAAATTCAAGTTCAAGTTCGTGCGGGAGCTAGCACGTGGATTTACGCATAATATATTTTATGCTAATCACTGATTCTGTGGGCCCCCTGTGGTTGGGCTACGCACTTCAGTGCGACCCGTGACGTTTGATAACTCGTTTGCCAACTACAGCATTTCGTCGGGCGTCAATCAAAGAACTACAGCGCGACGCGCCTTACCGTAGCCACGCAACAAACTTTTTTACAAGTTAGCCAATCAGAAAGCGAGAATCTGTAAATTTGCATGTGAACTTGCTTTGTTGTTACCGCAAATATTTGAACTTCGGAGCAAGAACTTGAAGAAAATGCTTAAAAATCTCTATTTCTAAAACCAGTTTTGCTCTTTTGGCTTGCTAACACTTAATACTTTCGTAGGCAGTCTTTTTCATGTGGAAATTCTTTGCAAGAAGTGATTTATCGTACTTGTACGAAACTTTGGCAGGGTGGCCACGGTAAGGCGCGTCGCGCTGTAAACTAGAAAACTATTTTTGAGATTAGAGGATCTAAATCTTTAATTAAGTCTAAAATTTCTCTCAAAAATATAATTTTCCTAGTTTTGTAATATCTTAAGCTATTGGCATAGAAATACCGGAAACACCAGTGGAAACAAGCAAAGCGCCAAGTACCAAACACTCACAAAAAATACACAACAAAAAATCATGAGTGAGAAATCGTTCAAACATCGAAAACATGGAAAACATCGATTCGTACCAAAAATCTAGAAGGGGTTGGATATGTTAGAGCTATGACAAAATGACAAAATGACAAAGAGATTTCGTTGGTAGTATCGAATATTGACAAGAGATATTTTTCAACCCAAATAATATGGAATCAAGTTTGCTTTTGAAGTGCTAGCCGTTATTTACAGTCGATCCTTCACTTACAGTCAAAACCCCTAGAATCCGTTAATGAATCTATTATTATCTACTATTAAAATGACAAAATGACAAAGAGATTTCGTTGGTAGTATCGAATATTGACAAGAGATATTTTTCAACCCAAATAATATGGAATCAAGTTTGCTTTTGAAGTGCTAGCCGTTATTTACAGTCGATCCTTCACTTACAGTCAAAACCCCTAGAATCCGTTAATGAATCTATTATTCGAATATTTAGTTCATTATTCACTCTGACTTCAAACTTGAAAATAAATTATCTACCTGGGTTTTGATTGGATTCTTCAACAATTGCCATGCCAAGGTCGAAAAACGGCTCCCCAGAAAGGCATCCCTTAGAATTTTAGTGTGAAATGAATGTGAAGTTTGGAGTTTGGATTTTTTAATGAAAACTCAAGCGTGAATAATCAAGTCAAAATTCGAATAACAAAATCATTGACACCGAGTCCATGTTTTGTACACGAGTCCATGTTTTGTACACGAGTCCATGTTTTCTGAGTCCAGTCCATGTTTTCTTGAGTCAAGTTCAGTCCATGTTCTAGACCATGCTGCACTTCATACTAGATTAAGTTGTTATGTAAACAAACACCTAGCGGTATTTTAAATTACTAAATTCATATTGTTCAACAAACGATAAACGATTTCTGAAGCCTTTCTTGGTGCCCACGGTTTTTCGATTCGCACTGTAATACTATATTTGTTAAAGAGTTCTTTATATCGAGAAAATATCATGTATAAGACTACTAGATCTTGAACTCACCATTTTCCTTCAAATGCTGATCAGGCTTTAACAGCCTGCATGCATCCGTAACTGTAACAGCGACAGTTTTCTTGTTTCAGCAGGTACGCGCTCTGATTGGCTCTTTCTTAATAGCTGCGAGCGAAGCGAGCAGCGACACTAAACACGACAGGGATCCCTGTGGACGCGTGTTCCTGGGCTGTATATACCGTGGAAATCTCAATCAAGCGAGTGAGCTAGCGGGCTGGCTTTGGATGATTTCCGAATATGCAGTACTTTAGATCAGCAACTTTTTTCATCAATTTGTGCGTGGCCAACATCGCGCATATTTCTTTCCATGTGCTTTGGCATCAGTTACCCGATTTCAAGTTTCACTTCTCGGGTTTGTGTTGTTTTATTTATCAATTTATCATGTCAAACTCTACTTTATTCGTAGCTGGAAGTATTCATCAAGGGGACGAACGTT
This sequence comes from Anthopleura xanthogrammica, assembly GCA_964019055.1. NCBI lineage: Eukaryota > Metazoa > Cnidaria > Anthozoa > Actiniaria > Actiniidae > Anthopleura > Anthopleura xanthogrammica. The sequence goes on along the minus strand of OZ025206.1, from coordinate 23,834,478 downwards.
TTAGTGAGATTTCCAGGGGAAGGCAATGTTCGTTCATGAGTTTTTGTGCCATTTTGTGCGCTCAATCATGGCCGATCTCACAATGGAACGCTTCTCACAGTCGATCAGATATTAACAGAAGGAGACAAAATGTACTTGGATGCTCTTGAAAGACGACTCATCCCCGACTCAAAAACGATATCGCTGATCTATCTGCCTGATAGAGCTCGTTGGTGTTCGCTCATTGACACAAACAAAACAAATCAATCGCCCAACGAGGCACAAACGAAAAGCCAATCACCTATTATGGTGACAAATACTGATCTGCCCATTATGGTGGAGCCCGATGAGGCACAAATCAATGATGGACATGCATACATTCCACTTTCAATTTTATCTCGTTACTGTTGTTACTGTTCTTATAGTTATCAAAGAGCATACGGACATGATGGAAATAAATATATTCCACTTTAAGTTTATCTTGTTACTGTTGTTATATTCCATAGTATATATTATTGCCACCACTTCTATCTAGTAGCAATACATATTGCGTGACATATCTCCGCTATGTTTGCTTGATTATGATCATTTGCTGTAACTCCAGTAGGCATTGCTATAAAAGGGAGGTTCTCATGATCACTTCATTCATCACACAAAATTCACTTCGTCGCAGCAATTCACTTTCATTATTAAACCGCTAGTTAATTAAGAAAGTATTGGCATAGCACTCAATATTTTCACATATCAATGGAATTTTCAGGCTCATGTTGGATACTGGATATCGTAGGAAATATTTCTATAATTTGAATTTCTGTATAGGTGCTTGTTTTACTAACAGAGAAGAACAGTTTTCTATTTTTTTTATTTTATTTTTTTTGAGATTTGCCCGCAGGCTGGTGCTGTACAATAGGACACGAGGTCCCCTTCGAGGTACATTGCACCGATTCCCAACCCTTAAAACTCCCATACCCATCCCACAATCAACCCATTAAGAAATCATTAGTAAAGGCCAGACACTGAGGGTGGTCACTGCCAGGGTTTCTTTACGTCCTCAGTGGTTCTTTTACGTCCCTCCGATGCAGGGTTAGGTAGTGTGGAGAGACGGGACTGCCATTTTACGTGGTCATCCGAGCCACGGGAAGGTCTAACCGTTTGTAGATGCAATTACAAAGGCAGCACCTTCTCCTCATTTATTTTAAGACCCTGAGTGTTGGTCCGGCCGGGGCTTGAACCCACGACCTCCCGCACGAATGTCCGTAGCCTGAGTATCTCCCCCCTCCCTTTCCCCTCTCTCCAGGCCCCAGCTCCGAAGGCCTGATACTCAGACTAGAATGTCCGGTGCTCAACCAACTGAGCCAACCGGGTGGCGGTTGAAGATCTTCAAGATATATCGACTGTTTTGACCGTTGAATATTACCGAGTCTACTTGTTTGTTGACCTTTGTTTGTTTGAATCACTACTCTAGTAGAGTACCGAAGTGATGACGTCATAATTTCGATCTTCAATTTCAATAGAACATCAAGAAAGATGTTAACACGCCAAATTTCATGGGAATTGGTTAAAAAGCAACGGAGATATGGCGTTTTGAATATATAATTTCCCCATACAAATCACTGTATTTTCGGCTTGGTTCCTAACGTTAAGCACCAAGCCGAAAATTGGGGCTGGAAACAGCCTTGAATAAACAATATATTAACATACTGCATGGAGTGACCAACCATTCGGTTAGCCCCCTACCCAGCGTTCTTGAGTCGTCACGCAATAATATAGTCGTATGAAAAAACGTTGTCACTGACCGGCTCCGCGACTACGCGACTGAACCGAAACGGAGTGTGGGTGAGAAATCTCTAAAGCGCTTAATTATTCGCTCTGAAGTAGTTGTTTTTGCTTACGTACTAATGAGATAACACAAGCAGCAAACCAACGTTTGACTTCGGGTTTTGCGAAAGAAGGACAAAAGTCTATATTGTAAAGAAAGGTCTGAACCCAAGTGAAGTGATATTTATCAAAGTAACAATATTTGTCGAAGAAACCATAATACAAATATTGTTAACTCGATAAAAGTCTATATGACTAATATTCCGTCAAAGATGTTCCCAATTTTGAAACTGTTAAGTCATTAAAATACTATTTCGCCAGCGAATTTTCGTACTGTAAGCCTGGCGCATATTTAATCAGTGAAGAATTCAACCGCTTCAGTGATTTTTACCCATACTCGGCGTTCGAGCTAGTCGCATAGTCGCGGAGCCGTTCGATGACAACGTTTCAGTTCCAATTAGCTGTATCCTTCAGAGAATGCCAAGAGAAAATAGAAATCACGAATAGAAAACATATATGAAATATATATGCTAATTTGTGTGTGTGTGTGTAGATAGCTGGGAAAATGATTTCAACAGTTTCAATCTAGCTGGCAGTAAAGAGGGGATCGTATTTTCCCACGATTGATAATAGTTAACTATAATCAGCGTGGGAACAATATTTGAGGTAGAAAAACTCGTCAAAAAGGCCAATATAAAGTTTACTTGGTCTTCACTTAGAATTTTAGCTGTGATGAATTGAATATGCATTTTGGAGTCTTCCGATTCATTAATGAAAACTCAGAGTGAATAATCAACTCAATATTTGAATAACGGAGCCTAGGGGGTAAGCTTGAGCCGTTTTGACTGTAATAGAGCCTAAGTGGGGTACGCTTGAGCCGTTTTGACTGTAATACTTAGCATTTTTTTTAGTGTTCTTTATATAAGACGATAAATTAAATCGATAAATCTTTCATTAAATCAAATCAAATCGACTCTCGACTCTCAAAATTTATATTAAAAAATGGAGCCACTTGAAAAATTATGTGGCCAATTTTTGCGACCGGTTTCCTTTTTCCTTGTCTTGAATCTCTCTAAGTAGGATCTAATTCATTAAAGACACGACAATCACCCCATGTACTGTGATAAATCACATTTCTAGCTGTCGGACAATCCTTAAATTGTTCATGCGGATCACGATGATATTTACAGTAAATGTCCAGGTAATTGTTGTGTCTTTGACGAATTAGAACGTACACTAAGATAAAAGCTAGACCAATGAAAAGTAAACCAGGATCAGTAGTGAATAAAAAAGAAAAACACCAAGAAATCATATAGTTCTAATTGGGACCTCGAGTGCCATCTCGTGCTTACTGCGAATTTAGTTTGCTATGGTTACCCTTTCGTCTCAGTAAAAAGGTCTGCAACGTGTTGTACCGTCGGAGATGACTTTGTTCATGAGGCCAGTTGGAACTAAACTGAAAATGGTAAGTTCTTTTTAAAATATTCTTATTAGGATTTTTCTTGAAATAAAGATAGGGATATTTTATTAAAATGTTCAAACAGGTTTTACGAGCAATTTGTAGTAAACCTCGAGTGAGCATCTATACAATTACCTTCCGATCTTGTTATGGATTTAACCCATCACTCTTGGATAATATTAGTACTCGCAATTCTCTCAGTACAGTGCAGTACATAATAGCAGTTTTATAGATCCACGAAGTTATTCTGAGTATTGCAATTAAAGAAAATAATCACTGTATATATGCTTGCAAATTCTACGACTTGGATATGTATTCTAAGGTGACTGACTACTTCACTGAGCAAGGAATAATTACAAAATGTTCTTAGAAAGATATTTTACACAGAATTTAACGCTGATTCCAAAAATGAAAAGAAAAATGGGGTGTCCCGAGCTCGTTTTCGAGATAATGAATTTTGAATATGACCATCTTGACTAGTTTTCGAAAGAAAAATGGCGGAAATCAAGCTTTGCACACAAAAATTCATAACTCAAAAATTAAAGAAGCTCTGAAAGCAATTTTCCGCTCAGGACATCTACTTTAAACATTATTTTTGAAGACTAACTAAAAATATTTGAAGAAAGTTTTTATAATAAGCTAAAAATTCAGCTTCTTGTTAGCTCAATCAACCGAAAATCTTACTCAAACGACCACAAAAAAATCACATAAAACGCTTTTTTATTAGTTCTAATAATTACGTTTTTCTCAAACTTTCTCAAAAGATTGAATTTTACCTGTTGTTTTAGGAAATTCAAAGAAAAATATAGAGTCCCGTGCAAAATTCGGGGTTTTTGCCACGTTGAAGTTCAAAATGTGTATGGTTCCTCAATAAAATGGTAATTTAAATTGATAAATATACATTGCATCTTGACAATTTTGGATATATATACATATGTTTAACTTCATTTTTTGTTGGACCTGCTGTAACAACGCTAAATCTGCTCGCAAAGAGAGGTCGACGTGGGGCAAGTCTACTGATACAGCTAGTGCCATTCCCATCGGAGTTGCTCAAGGCTCCATAATCTATATGAATGACTTACCAGATCTACTTCAATTTTGTACTGCCGTAACTTTATATGCTGTTGGCACTGTTTTATATATAGCCTCTAAATCTATATCTGAAATTGAATCTAAGTTAAATTCCGATCTTAGACGGGTCTGTAGTTGGATGCGGGAAAATCGACTCACATTGAATGGCAAGAAATCAAAATTCATGTTAATTGGTAGTAATTGGTTATGTAAAGTAGACTCAAACGAGATTTTTGCTGATGATTGCGCCTTGGATGAAGTTCAATCTTTCATATATCTAGGAATAGTTATGAATAAAAACCTCACATGCATGGGTGATCACTTAGTGCTAGAATTACGTTTTTTAATAGCTACGTATTGTCACTGTTCGATTAGTCGTTCTCGTAAGAAGTTGACTTCTAGGTGAGACCTAAACTAGAAAATTTGAGTTCAAAACATGGATGAAAATATAATTTAGACGACAAAATCAAAGAGAAAATCGATGAAATACCAATAGTAGAGCGGAGGAAAAGCTGACCGAGATGTAAATGTCGTGGAAAAGTTCTTAAAAAGTATTAAACAACAACGAGGAAAGGCAGCTTTGTCGTGTAAGAAGGCGACTACTTAAACTAAAGAAACTTCGATAAGCTTTCTCAATCATTTATGGTGTAAACTACTAAAAGCCTAGAAGTTGTAGGATTAAAATTAGATACAGAATTAGAAGTTAATCAGAATAAGTTTTTATTGTGCTTGTAAAACAGCGTTGTAAAATAAAGAATGGTTGGAATATAGTTTTTAAGTTGGAAACTGAACTTTGTTTACGAACACCATGGAAAGTGCTTTGTACAGTTTTTACTCACTCGTTGTTTCGTATCATAAAACTTTCCATGAAATAATCTCCATATACAGACGTGGAAGTACGAAGTTATCAGTGAAAGACAAGTGAACCAGTGTCAATGGCAACGCGACCAATTTGTCAATGAAAACCTGAATGCCTGCATGCGTCAATCCCCACGTCCCTGCCGTCATTCAAGTTGGATGTTGCTAATAACTATAAGGCCTTATTTTTAGCTTCCCTACTCTTCGTCGCTTGACAGTGCACAGAGTTTCGATGAATATAATACGTACACGAATCTTTGGTTCAGAAGCAAACACTCTTTGCTTTTCGACGAAAAATACTAATATAAGCATCGCGCAGAATTAAAGTGACATTTCTTAGTTTTGTTTTCCAGAAGGTAGTAGGTTTTTTTCAGCCCTTTTTAACAATTCAAGTATCATTTTAAAGCACATTTCAAGACCTACAAGAAGCCGTGTGTATGTTGTCGTCGCGCCTTTAAATTTAAGAGATACAGAGCCATGAATATTAGAGATTTGGGTTTTTCGCATAAAATACACTTGAAAGTCCCTAAGATTGTCATTGCCGAGGTAGTAGGTTTTTTTAAGAATTAGACAGGATAAAAAGCTCTATGTAATTGTTTTGCCCCGTTGAAGTTCAAAATGTGTATGGTTCCTCAATAAAATGGTAATTTAAATTGATAAATATACATTGCATCTTGACAATACTCCCGTTTCGAGTTCTCTTTTACGCTGTGTTAGCCTCAATTGTGCGTAAATTATGCAGAAATTTAGATAAAACTCGTGAAATTTCAAAGTATTTTTATTGTTTTCTTTACACACAGATCTCTTGAATTTCCACGGGCTGTTACTGAATAAAAGAATATATTACACGATTTTGAGGCTAACACAGCGTAAAAGAGAACTCGAAACTGGAGTATTTTGGATATATATACATATGTTTAACTTCATTTTTTGTTGGACCTGCTGTAACAACGCTAAATCTGCTCGCAAAGAGAGGTCGACTTGGGGCAAGTCTACTGATACAGCTAGTGCTATTCCCATCGGAGTTGCTCAAGGCTCCATACTTGGACCGCTACTTTTCATAATCTATATGAATGACTTACCAGATCTACTTCAATTTTGTACTGTAACTTTATATGCTGATGGCACTGTTTTATATATAGCCTCTAAATCTATATCTGAAATTGAATCTAAGTTAAATTCCGATCTTAGACAGGCCTGTAGTTGGATGCGGGAAAACCGACTCACATTGAATGGCAAGAAATCAAAATTCATGTTAATTGGTAGTAATGCGCCTATGTAAAGTAGACTCAATCGAGATTTTTGCTGATGATTGCGCCTTGGATGAAGTTCAATCTTTCATATATCTAGGAATAGTTATGAATAAAAACCTCACATGCATGGGTGATCACTTAGTGCTAGAATTACGTTTTTTAATAGCTACGTATTGTCACTGTTCGATTAGTCGTTCTCGTAAGAAGTTGACTTCTAGGTGAGACCTAAACTAGAAAATTTGAGTTCAAAACATGGATGAAAATATAATTTAGACGACAAAATCAAAGAGAAAATCGATGAAATACCAATAGTAGAGCGGAGGAAAAGCTGACTGAGATGTAAATGTCGTGGAAAAGTTCTTAAAAAGTATTAAACAACAACGAGGAAAGGCAGCTTTGTCGTGTAAGAAGGCGACTACTTAAACTAAAGAAACTTCGATAAGCTTTCTCAATCATTTATGGTGTAAACTACTAAAAGCCTAGAAGTTGTAGGATTAAAATTAGATACAGAATTAGAAGTTAATCAGAATAAGTTTTTATTGTGCTTGTAAAACAGCGTTGTAAAATAAAGAATGGTTGGAATATAGTTTTTAAGTTGGAAACTGAACTTTGTTTACGAACACCATGGAAAGTGCTTTGTACAGTTTTTACTCACTCGTTGTTTCGTATCATAAAACTTTCCATGAAATAATCTCTATATACAGACGTGGAAGTACGAAGTTATCAGTGAAGACAAGTGAAACAGCGTCCATGGCAACAGGAACAATTTGTCAATGAAAACCTGAATGCCTGCATGCGTCAATCCCCACGTCCCTGCCGTCATTCAAGTTGGATGTTGCTAATAACTATAAGGCCTTATTTTTAGCTTCCCTACCTTCGCAAAAAAAAATAGTCTCCTTTGCATAATTACAAAGATTCAAGAAGTATTGATGACATGTTCTTCGTCGCTTGCCAGTGCACAGAGTTTCGATAAATATACGTACACGAATCTTTGGTTCAGAAGCAATCACTCTTTGCTTTTCGACGAAAAATACTACAATGAATATAAGCATCGCGCAGAATTTAAGTGACATTTCTTAGTTTTTTTTCCAGAAGGTAGTAGGTTTTTTTCAGCCCTTTTTAACAATTCAAGTGTCATTTTAAAGCACATTTCAAGACCTACAAGAAGCCGTGTGTATGTTGTCGTCGCGCCTTTAAATTTAAGAGATACAGAGCCATGAATATTAGAGATTTGGGTTTTTCGCATAAAATACACTTGAAAGTCCCTAAGATTGTCATTGCCAAGGTAGTAGGTTTTTTTAAGAGTTAGACAGAATAAAAAGCTCTATGTGTTTGTTTGAAGCTTAATCTTTCAAAAGCCGTATGTATGTCATGAATTTTTTTTCAAAGAAATGCTAGAAACCGCGTTGAAGATGCACTGGTAACAGAGTTTCAGCCATTTCCTCTGTATTTGAAGCTCTTAATTAGATGCAAAAACCTATTTGACCCCTCATTCTGCGCGATGGTTGTTTACAACTTCCTTGCAGATGTAAGTATATCGTAAGTGAGCTAATTTGAAAACTTTCGAAGATCAAAGTTTAAAAGTAGAACCGACTATAATAGTTTAGAAAAATAACCAACAATTTTTCGCCGCCAAGAAAGTGCAAGTACAAAAAGCTAACGCCGTTTCCTGGGATTTGTCCAACTAGTTGCTGTATAGTATGAAGACGATGAGTTTAATTATTTTCTTTTTTTTTGCTTTTTTTGCTTTTTGCTATACGGTAGATTATCGCGATTCTCCTATAAGTTTGATCGGGAGAGAGCCGCTAATATACACCCGTATTGTCCGCTCAGAATTACCGCGCGATAGAAAAATCGCGACTACGGCCAATACGGAATTATATTTTCTCCCTAGCCACCAATATAGAATTTTAGGTAGGGGTGGCATGGAACCGAGGCTATTGCTATGACAACTGATTTGTATAGTTAATTTTAAAGAAGAACTAGAATACTATAATGCGTCTAAATGTGATTGTTTTTGATTGAAATTAGGCTGAGATATCTAGATATAGTTGTATGTAGTAAAGTGAGTGTGTAAAAAAGTATACTGTTCTAGTCTTTTTATGTATACTGGATATTACTGAAAGTTTTGATTTTTTCCCCCAGATACTAAGAGGTTGTTAAAGTATTGAGAATATGACGTCATCAGGAACAATGACTGCCATTTTTTAAACTCGAATATCTTTGGAAGGAAAAAAGATATTTGAAAAAAAAAAGCGACGTTTCACTTCACTATCAAAGGTTTTTCAATCCATGCTTAAAAACAGCAAGTCAAAAATTTGATCATAGTAGCACTTTAAAGGAGGTTTATTAAAGGTTTAGCACTTTTGTTTTACTTTCCATAACGTGTGGCAAAGAAAATTAGTCTAATAATGATGAACCTGAAAACTCCAAACTGTAGCCTATTGTTTGGGACTACAGCTGCTAAATAACGTCAGTAGTAACCATCGATGAATAACAAAGTGGCGGGGGGTTTATCAACCTGGCTTTTGTTTTCTTATACTAGAATTCATTTATGATTTTTCTTAATGCATATGGTTATAACAGTGCGAATCGAAAAACCGTGAGCACCGGAAACATTTCAGAAATCGTGTATCTTTCGTTGAGCAATCCGAAGCAATTTTCTAAATTTAGTGAGAAATCCAATGTTTCAAATTAAAGCTTTAGTATTGATTTGATTTTGAACGTACTCATATTTATTTGTTCGTATCGTTGTTCTTCTCCATGGTTACTTCGTTGCACAGAGTGGCTATTCCACGTGAGACATTCGTTTTTTCACCAAATCCTGTCAACAAACTTTAATCATCAGTCTTTGAACCTGAAAATATATGTTGCGTGATCCAGTATCTGGATCCGAATCGCTGTCTTCGGTCATTCAATTTAAGACGACTCGAACACAAGGCTGTGCGAGCTTGAATATACTATATATTGTACTAGAATTTTGTTGTTCTTTCTTTTGTTTCATGTTTTCAATGGGCAAAGGTTTTTAAGAATTTAGGAGTCGTGCGATGTTTCATTAGAGAGCATAAGAGCCAATGTCAGGAAAAACCAGACAAAATCGAGAATTTCTGGCCACAACGTCAAAAATCAATCTGCCTTTTGCTCTATTGGTAGATATTAGTGAGTTTTAAAAGGTCCTGGGTTGATTTTTCAAAATACGAAGTACTGAGTTTTTGAATTATGCGAGAAAATCGATTTCTCGGCCTCGAGACCCAAAATCAGCTGTCTGAGGAGCCGAAAACGGTCCATCACGAAAAGTCTCTTGAGCAAAAAGTTTTAAAATCTTGCAAAACAAACACTTAATTTCGATAAAATAGGTATTTCTCATCTTATAACTCGCATTTGTATAGTTCTAAATGAAAACTTTTACCTTCAAAAACACTCTCTTTGAAGAGCGATTTTTACCTGGCTGATCAACCTGTGTTTTACGACCAAATTGCGAAAAATATTTTCGATATGTGGCCATTCTCCGATTAGCTTAAAATTCTGGCTAAGCAGAGTTTAGATATTGTTCTCAAATCCTACATTAAAACTATTCTGGGTCTTTTCGCCAGCGCTTCAAAAATATTCAGTAAATTTACTCGTGAAACGGACATTTCCAGTAAAATTAGCGGGTTGTTTTGAACAGTTCACTGATTTGAGCTAAGTGCAGAAGCTCTTTAAGAATATCTTGTGCTTAAAACACGGAGAAGGTCTAAAAGCTCCAAAGACAGAATTCTTATTACATTTGGCATGGTTTTGGTACGGTTTTAGGCATAGGATACATTGAATAACCAAACGGTATTCGATGCTGTTACAATAATATAAAAGAGACCAGATCGGCAACTGAATATTTACTTAAGGAATATATCACGGTTATTACACATATGAAACAATCAGCTAACCTGAATATGGAATAAGAACGTCCTGGCATTGAATAAGTCCTCTTTTTGGACGAATATCTTCCAAGTTCGACTACTGTAAAACACAAGATAGCTCCATGCAAGTTGGGTAATGCTATCGGCCCCCGGGCGTGGAGCGGGCCGAAAAACAATATTACAAACCAGCGGTATTTCTAGTTAATTACCATATAATACACAGGGCACCCATGTAGTAATTGTATCACCCATAAATGTAATAACAACCATAAATGTAATACCCACCATAAATGTAATAAAATCAACCATAAATGTAATATTGGACCCCACCATAAATGTAATAAAATTTAACCATAAATGTAATAATCGAACCCCACCATAAATGTAATAAAATTTAACCATAAATGTAATAATTGTTTGGTTAGTCAGTGTACTGAAGGTCAACACCGGATCACATGACAATTCGTATCTATCCTTCACCGGTATGTGTCTAGAAGTAATTATATGTCAATCACGTGACGACATGACGTCATTAACATAAGGGAATATCTTGGTCTTTTTTTGTGACCCGAGTAAAAAGTAGGGTTTTCTTCCAATTTCAAAGGATGATGATGGTGAGGATATCTTTATTAGGGTTATTTTACAGAAAAAGACATATATGTCCACAGTTTTAAAGCTGGCCCTTGATTTGTATAAAATACGTTTTAAAACGGACACCTTAGTGACAGTCGTCAACTGTCCGTCTCATAGGTGTCTGTCTGTTTCAGAGAAAAATATTTATTTTGAATAATGGACACCTCAATAAGGGACTGTGCAATAATTACCAGGAGGGGGCTGAAAAACCAGATTTATCAAGCAAAAACTTAGGCAGTACCCCCCTCAACCTTTGTCTTCTTTTTACAATGAAGGCTGCATTTCTTATTTATATATATATTAAATATGTTCATTTATTGGAGATTATAGTGCAACCTGTATGCAATAGACTGTAGGAAACTTCTTCAAGGCGTTTCCATAACATTCCATAGGTAAGTGGTCTGGAAAACTTTGTATTTCCCGACAATGTCATGTCGTCACGTGATTGACATATAATTACTTCTAGACACATACCGGTGAAGGATAGATACGAATTGTCATGTGATCCGGTGTTGACCTTCAGTACACTGACTAACCAAACAATTATTACATTTATGGTTAAATTTTATTACATTTATGGTGGGGTTCGATTATTACATTTATGGTTAAATTTTATTACATTTATGGTGGGGTCCATTATTACATTTATGGTTGATTTCTATTACATTTATGGTGGGTATTACATTTATGGTTGATTTTTATTACATTTATGGTGGGGTCCATTATTACATTTATGGTTGATTTCTATTACATTTATGGTGGGTATTACATTTATGGTTGTTATTACATTTATGGGTGATACAGTAATATGCATTTTCCGACAATTTCCGAATGACTCGTTTTCGGCGGTGTTTCCGACAAAGGTTCGGCACGGCAGTCTGAATTTTTCTTAAATTCAGGAAAACGACTAACTCATAACAATTCAAACCATTCAATCTTTGTTAAGAAATGTCAAGCGCTTTTCGTGACTTAATGGATTTGAAATTGAGCAATTTCTCGAACCTCGGCATAGAATACGAAACACTCATTTGAGACACTTGAGGTCCCAGCTCCTCTCGACTTGAAATCAGGCAATGCAACCTTTCGGTTTCTACTGAGAGTTAGTAGTATCATAGCAATGATGAATAACAAGGGTCACTAGTGAAATATAATGATAATATAATGATATCTGCCTTCCAAATTTGGGAAAATATTCCAATTAGTTTAAAAACCTGTCACTTACTCTCTTTCAATGTAATCTAAAAAAATATTTGATAAGCAAACTAAAATAATTATAAAACATTATTGCATGCATATAGTCCAATAACATTGAATAGACTTTAATATTGTAATGCCTCTTAATTAATTTACGAAATAATAACTGGCCTCATTATTTGGTAATTAAATGTAGGTGATGTCGAACTCGAGAGTTTATACTCCTTTGGTCACCACACACAATACTATATAGTACCGCTCTTGTATATTCTTTCGTATATTTATATTACTTATAGTTTATTATTAACTTGACACATGTAATATTTAGTGTGCAAATTGAATAAAAAAGGGGGCGTTTCCACAAACTGTAAAAACTGTAAACTGACACAGCACAAAAAAAGAGATTTACGCAATTATATTCTTAGCGTAAATCTGCTTAAAGTTGTTTCTTAAAAGAACTTTACGCCTCTGATAAAGCTGCTTAATGTTCAACTTTACGAAACGTCGCATAAAGCTGATGTAAATGGTGCTTAAAATGGTTACTTAATCTATATTAACACATTACGAGTATTGCTCAGATAACCGCTCTTCCGTAAAGTGAGCGTAAAGTTAAGACAAAAGTTTCAAATTACGCTTTACGTGGCCTTTAAGCGATGTTATCTATTAGATTTTTAAAAAGATTTATTTAGACTTATACATTTGAAATTTCGGTGCGATCCATTTCAGTGATACTCACATTATTTTACAACATTAAATTCTACTTTGAACTAATTTTGCTGAAACATTGTAGTACTTTTAAACTTCAAGACTTATCTGCATGTCTTCCAAACACAAAATCCTCAAAGATATTCTGGTACTGTACTTAGATATTTGAGTTTTTAAAGTCAAAATCGCCTCAAAAATCGCCAGTGTAAACCTCTCCTTTGGACCCTTTCGATTTTTGAAAGTTCAACCTCTTGCGGGGACCAGACTTGTGAAGAGTATGGGAAGTGACACCTTACCAAAGAAATGTAGAGAACACGTCTGAAATTTGCCATATAAAAGGCTAAGGGGTCAAGAGTCTGGGAGGAGCCTCCCGTACAAAATGTTTAGGAGTCCCCCTTGACTGATTAGCAGAGACTTGACCCTGACTTGATTAGAAGGGAGGTTGTTTCAGGGTTCGATCTGTGAGTTAGCCGTGCTCTGACTTTGATCAGGCCAGAGGTTGTTTCAGGGATTTATCATCTGTGAGTTAGCCGTGCCCTGACTTTGATCAGGCCAGAGGTTGTTTCAGGGTATCCACGATAACATTGGAAGGTGTATGTAGTAAAGTGAGTGTGTAAAAAAGCATACTGTTCTAGTCTTTTTATGTATACTGGATATTACTGAAAGTTTTGATTTTTTTTCAGATACTAAGAGGTTGTCGCAAGAGTCTACAAGGTTTTATTGGGCTAGTGTGTCTTTTATTAGTCATATTTGAAATATACAATGGAATGGATTACAAATGGAAACCTTCGAAAGCGAATACCACGCTGCAGAATAATCCCGTCTACTGCACTAACATACTAGCAGCCATTAAGTTTGGTCACTGGCGACCGAAACCAGGATTAACTGCACAAGATCAAGAAGCTAGGGATTCTCAGGATGTATTCCTTCGCAGACACCGAGGACTGCCTGATCATTTTCTGCGCAGTGATTTACGATGTGGCACAGTTTATCCTATAAATGCACCATCATTTGGTCCACAGTTACCATCAATGTGTGACCGCAACAGTACGAACTTTTGCTGTAACGCCACAAACTGGTGTAGCAGTGGCACCAGCAACTGCGCATGTGCAGGGTGTACAGATTTTAAAAAGATAGTTTCAGCAGAACTTCATGAATGGACTCCACACGAGGATTGTCATTTGCGGAACTACACCAGTGAAAAAGCTTGTAGTTTAGTCAACAAGTTATCAAGTTTGGTGATTATTGGCGATTCTTTAATGAGGCATTTTTACGCCGCTTTGTTGATTATTTTCACCAATGATCCTCTTGGGGGTTCGATTAAGAAAGGGCTCAGCGAGAAAGAAACAAAAGAATGCCAGGGAGAAAGACAATTTGTAGATCGAGGCAAATCTATGTGTCACTCAAAATTATCGAGAAATAACCGAGAGGTTAATGCTGAGAAGTTTTGCAAGGGAACTACAGAGTTTTACTTCCACTTTAATGAGTCCTATTCAATAAGTTATCGAGAACATGCCATGAAAATCGTTAAAGAAACTGTAAATAACCGTACAAAATCATTAATTGTTGTTGGAATCGGGTTGCACGATGGATTAAACCCGCAGAAGATAATGCGTGAGTATGTAGAGCCTATCTTAGGAATCATCGGCAAAAGAAAATGGCCTCGAATTATCTGGGTCACAATACACGCTCAGGGTTATCTTAAACCAATGGCCTACCGAGGCGGCCAAAACAATCAAAAGATTCTGTTTTACAATCAACAAATGACTAAACTAATGGAAGCCAAGGGTATTGATGTTCTAGATTTTTTTAATATGACTTCAGGTGTTCATAGTACTGATGGAACACATTATGGGTTCGGAGTCAACATAGCAAAAGCACAGTTTTTACTTAATTATATTGATTCTACTGTTGATTTCGAATCATACGCAAATGCAACCATTCCTTAGATGTAAACCGCATGTGTTTTAAATAAGATACGCATATGATGCATGTTGATACAAAAAGAATAACAGGGAACTTTTGGTGTAACTGCATTTGCGCAAACACATGATCACATGTTACAAATGCATTGAAAGTAAAAAACATGAGCTTCTTTCATTTCTTGTTTGCATTTGCACTTTTCTTTATGAACTGTAGAGCGATTGCATTTAAACTGCAATGATATGATAGATGATAATGATGTTCCTCACGTCTGATATTGAACGATCTACCATAATTCCATAATTCATTCAATAAATTCCATAATTTAGGAACTGCAATGACAGATGCTCTACCCACTGATCCTTCTGGAGTTTAATGCAATTTTGAACATTTCATGGACCCTTGCACTAGGGGGGGAGAGGGGGGGGGGGGGGGGGGGGTCGGGGGACAATGAAAACATTTAACATCACAAAAGATTTCAATCCTCAAGAGAAGGAAGTCCTTTTGTTTTGACCCCCAGATTGGGGATTAGTACAAGGAGTCTAAAACCTGGGGTTTATTTATAATCTTCCATTAGCATTTCATTTACATTCCAATATTCTTAGTAAACTAAAATGCTCACGCAAAATTAAGAGCTTTTTTAATCTAACTTTAAAACAAGTTTTGCTCTCATCATTCATAACTTACGTTTATTCGTTATAGTATCATTATTAATTATAGTATTATTATTTCTAGACTTACTCTTACGGGCTTCTAAACCACCAGTAATAATGATAAAATAAAAGGCATTAGTATATATTTTCAGACATTGCTCTGATAGTAAAAGCATAGCTCGTCAGAAGTTTTGGCTTGTCCAATTGACTGAAGCATTGCTTTATCGCGGATTTTACTTTCTTCTGTAAAACAGTTTTCAATATATTTCTTGTACAAGCATATTTTTCATCCCCATCTCAAAATTTAACCTAGGATTCTGACAGCTATATAAAAAAATGCTTCAGACCTTTTATATATGGCCATGGTGTATCAGGGAGAAAACGGCAAGACCAAAGCATTATTGAATTATATGTATATCGTTTGCGCACTTCTTGTTTTCAATGCTAACTTGTAAGACCCATATGCCTCCTGTATATCGAATGCGCACTTGAGAAGATCACATATGAATATTGCATATCATGTGCGCACTTGAAAAGACTACATACTTATACTGTATATCGTATGCGCACTTGATAAGATTGCATATGACTACTGTATATCGTATACGCACTTGAT
This sequence comes from Anthopleura xanthogrammica, assembly GCA_964019055.1. Lineage (NCBI taxonomy): Eukaryota > Metazoa > Cnidaria > Anthozoa > Actiniaria > Actiniidae > Anthopleura > Anthopleura xanthogrammica. The sequence goes on along the minus strand of OZ025206.1, from coordinate 23,818,420 downwards.
AAGATTGCATATGACTACTGTATATCGTGTGCGCACTTGATAAGATTGCATATGACTACTGTATATCGTATACGCACTTGATAAGATTGCATATGACTACTGTATATCGTATACGCACTTGATAAGATTGCATATGACTACTGTATATCGTGTGCGCACTTGATAAGATTGCATATGACTACTGTATATCGTATGCGCACTTGATAAGATTGCATATGACTACTGTATATCGATACGCACTTGATAAGATTGCATATGAATACTGTATATCTTGTGCGCACTTGATAAGATCACATATTATTACTGTATATCTTTTGCGCACTTGATAAGATCACATATGAATACTGTATATCTTTTGCGCACTTGATAAGATCACATATTATTACTGTATATCTTTTGCGCACTTGATAAGATCACATATTATTATTGTATATCTTTTGCGCACTTGATAAGATCACAAGTTAATATTATATATCATGTGCGCACTTCATAAGATCATATATCACTACTATATATCGTTTGCGCACTTTTTAAGATCACATATGAGTCCTGTATATCGTATGCGCCCTCGATAAGATCACAAATCAATACTTTATATCATGTGCGAACTTGATAAGATCACATATTAATGCTGTATATCTGCGCACTTAATAAGATCGCATATGGATACTGTATATCGTATGCGCACTTGATAAGAGCACATATGAAAACTGTATATCTTTTGCGCACTCGAAAAGACCACATACTATTACTGTATATCGTATGCGCACTTGATAAGTGAGAAGTTATCCTTTCAAGTTTGTTTTAGAAGCATGACTATTTACATTTTCGTTCACGCACTTTTTTCTAAGCTTTTCTTTTTTCTGAATTCCAAGTTCTTGATCCTATTTCTTAGGTAAATTTATTAAGCATTCTTCTTTAACAGATTTTGTTTGTACTTTTGGTTGGTTTTGTTTTACCACATGGTAAGACTTATCTCGCCATACTGTGAGTCCCAACGATAAAAAGCTTGAATGAAGCCTTTGCTGATCTGTAACTGGCACCTCCACCGACCAGTCTGACTCAGACTTGTTGTTACATAAGTAAAGCTTTCAGATTCAAGGCGATTTTCTTCTTTAAACTTGTAAATTTTGTGGCCTGTTTCGTTAGGTAAGTATACAATTCTTCTGCGGTGGCTGCAGTGAAGACGAAAAAATAGCGTGACGGAGTCCTCGTTAACCCAATCGCCTGTCAATCAGAATAACACAAATCAGTTTTAATAGGTGCCAAAGAATAGATCGATCTTATTTTGAGTCAATAAAAAATTACAAAAGCTAGAAGAGCACAGGCAGCCCAAAGTCCTTTTCTAACATTTGTCGAGACCTCTCTTTCTCAAATAAACACAATTTTGCATAATAGTCCTTTTTCTCGTTCTGAATACCGCTCAGTGATATTCTTGACTACGAACTTATAATACATCCCAAGGACTCTTAATAGTACCTAGTTCAAAAATGAGGTCACTGCTATCTATGAATGACTATCTAGTTCAAAAACAGGAAAAACCTGTATAAACGAATCTGCAGGCAAGAAAATATCGCTGTATGCATCGAATGACATCGATAGATAATTAGATTTAACCATAACAGATCGATATTTAGAATATGGTTCGACAAATGTCACTGACGGAGATCGGGCTACCTGTGGTGAGAGCAACCAACCTCCAACATGTAGAATATAGGTTACAGGGTCAACAACCCTCATGTGAAATTCTCCCATGGCTGATGGAACGTTCTGGAATCCTAACATATGCTTGTGCGAGATCCAAAACCCCGAATTCATGAAGAACATCTGAGTCGGTACATTTCTTTCACACTTGCAGGATCTTGGTACTCGGCCCGGAAGACCTCGTTGTCCCGGGATACCCGGGTTTCCCCGCTCACCCGATTTACCGGGTGGACCAGCTGGACCTATAGGGCCCATTGGTCCTCTTGGTCCTTCTTTTCCCCTCCAACCGGGTATTCCATCTGTTCCATTTCTACCGTTTATCCCCAGTAATCCCCGCCGGCCTCTCCGCCCTTCTCTTCCAGGATCGCCTTTGGTACCCTTGGGACCGGATATTCCATTCAGGCCATTTCGTCCTGGAGGTCCGCTAGGTCCCGGAGGACCTGGCCGTCCGGGTATACCTTAAGAATACATAGAAATATTAATAACAGTCTGGTTTATTGATATATTTATATATTTATTTGTCTGGCTTTCTATCCATTTGCTGCTTTCCTGTCTGTCTGTCTGTCTGTTTGCCTGTCTGTCTGTCTGTCTGTCTGTCTGTCTGTCTGTCTGTCTGTCTGTCTGTCTGTCTGTCTGTGGGTCTGTCGGTCTGTCTGTCTGTCTGTCTGTCTGTCTGTCTGTCTGTCTGTCTGTCTGTCTGTCTGTTTGCCTGCCTGCCTGTCTGTCTGTCTGTCTGTCTGTCTGTCTGTCTGTCTGTCTGTCTGTCTGTCTGTCTGTCTGTCTGTCTGTCTGTCTGTCTGTCTGTCTGTCTGTCTGTCTGTCTGTCTGTCTGTCTGTCTGTCTGTCTGTCTGTCTGTCTGTCTGTCTGTCTGTCTGTCTGTCTGTCTGTCTGTCTGTCTGTCTGTCTGTCTGTCTGTCTGTCTGTCTGTCTGTCTGTCTGTCTGTCTGTCTGTCTGTCTGTCTGTCTGTCTGTCTGTCTGTCTGTCTGTCTGTCTGTCTGTCTGTCTGTCTGTCTGTCTGTCTGTCTGTCTGTCTGTCTGTCTGTCTGTCTGTCTGTCTGTCTGTCTGTCTGTCTGTCTGTCTGTCTGTCTGTCTGTCTGTCTGTCTGTCTGTCTGTCTGTCTGTCTGTCTGTCTGTCTGTCTGTCTGTCTGTCTGTCTGTCTGTCTGTCTGTCTGTCTGTCTGTCTGTCTGTCTGTCTGTCTGTCTGTCTGTCTGTCTGTCTGTCTGTCTGTCTGTCTGTCTGTCTGTCTGTCTGTCTGTCTGTCTGTCTGTCTGTCTGTCTGTCTGTCTGTCTGTCTGTCTGTCTGTCTGTCTGTCTGTCTGTCTGTCTGTCTGTCTGTCTGTCTGTCTGTCTGTCTGTCTGTCTGTCTGTCTGTCTGTCTGTCTGTCTGTCTGTCTGTCTGTCTGTCTGTCTGTCTGTCTGTCTGTCTGTCTGTCTGTCTGTCTGTCTGTCTGTCTGTCTGTCTGTCTGTCTGTCTGTCTGTCTGTCTGTCTGTCTGTCTGTCTGTCTGTCTGTCTGTCTGTCTGTCTGTCTGTCTGTCTGTCTGTCTGTCTGTCTGTCGGTTTGCCTGTCTGTCTGTCTGTCTGTCTGCCTGTTTGTCTGTTTGTCTGTCTGTCTGCTTACCTGCCTCAGTACCTGTCTTTTTGTTTCTTTTGATATATGATATAGTTCTTACCGTTTGTTCCGGGTATTCCATTTATTCCAGCCTAAAATGAAACAGAACAAAACGTTTACAGTGCAAATAAAAAAACCGTGGGCACCTAGAAATATTTCGAGAATATTTCTTAACCAATTAGGAGGGTTATTGTTATCCTTCTGTTATCTTGTGGTTAAGGAGTCATTTCTGATTGGCTAAAGAACAATAGAACATTCCTGGAATAGTATTCCTAGGTGCCCACGGTTTTTTAATTCGCACTGTAAATACTGTCTAGTGCATGAGCTCAAAGTTGTCTAAGTTAATAGACCAGCGCGAAGAAAAAAAGACGAGTATCGCCAGCTTAAAATAAGATTATTTTTCCAAGTTTTGCCCACGAACGCCAATTCCATACATTTTATTTCAACCCTGCGTAAATGAGTCTGTATAGTTAAAGAACACAGCGGTATTTTACGAATTCGAAAAAGGGCTATTGACCAGGACCTGCAATGGGCCTATTGTTATTAAAGGTACATGTCTGGCTCAGTTGTATTGTATTTTCGGTTATGGTAAAAGCGCTAGAGTAATCACAACTAAATTTTTTAAATACTTCTGTGATGTTACAATATTCACAGAGGTGTGTTGTGATTGGTCAGCTACTATCAGACCATCACCGAGGCTGCGTAGTAAGACCAGTCAGCAAATTTATGAAGAAGAAGAAGAAGAAAACATAAGAATTAGTTCAACAGAGAGTAGAGTAGAGTTTAAAAAACTTTAGCGGATACTACGGAGTGTTGTAAGTTACTCTACGGCTGGTGAGTAAGCGCATTGTCAAAAAATACTATGATCATTAATTAATATCGACAAAGGCTTTCATTGCTGAGTTGGCTAATTCGAGTAAACTGTAATTGCAATCCTTAATTTCGGTCATTTTAGTGAGATTAATTAAGTCCTTAGTCCTTTAAATATTCAAAGCTTTGTGCTTGATCTGATTAAAGAGAAACCCTTCTTCTTTAGCCAGTGATATTAAATTTTAAATAGCTCTGTCTGTAATCCTACGAATTTAGCCATCCGGTTAGCTAAAAATCAAACGGATGACGACTATCTTTTCCCCAACTGAATGTTCAGGCGGTGAGTTTTCTGCATGCAGTTTATGCTCTTCAAAGTAAATGTACTATATATTTTTTAGTTTATTCAATTCTATTATTGAAATAAATTGGCAGCTCTCGAAGCACTTTAGTAAAGACAAAAGGCGCACAAAATAGGCTCGATCAAGAAAGATATCATCTCTAAAATCGTTGAAGATTCAAAGGATTTTTTATTCATTTCATTCTTCTTTAAAACTTTATTTTTAGGCCCTGTTTGTACGAAAGAAAGAGGATTTTATAGCTAGCATTAAAACCTGTTGAATTATATTCGATGCTTAGCTTCTGGATCTATTACCAGGATCTGCTTCAGTTCTCTTTCCTTCTCGGAGTAGAGGAACGGATTCACAATCACAACATATCATAATTTATAGTTTACATATATATTTAGAATATCTTATACTTATCAGTATTTTTATCTAAAACCAGAGATTTTTATCTAGCAACTCATACAATTGGCTCTGTTAATATGCGTTCTGCTAGCGAAAACCAAAAGCTTGGTCAATATTCGCACTAAAGTTTGCCTCGAGGCACTGTGATTATCTATTTATATCTATGTTTAACAACCACAACTTTTCATTTAAAAGAGTGCAAACATTTTAAGGCCGAGGTTAGTAAACACTAATATAAGGCAAGTTTGCAGTAGCTGTCGACCAACTTTGGTAGCAGCAAGTTTAATATGACTGAATGCTGATTGAATGAGCTGCACGAGAAAAATGGAAAACCATATTATCTTATCCCCATTTATGTAGACGTTCTGTGTTGTTGTTTTTTTCTTGAATATTTTGCACTATTAGAAAGATTAACGTCTAAATGCTTCCTGGAATTCAAAAAATTGATTTCTCATTATTTTTATAAAACTCATTAATTTGTTCCAAATTCCGAATTCATTTTGATCCCAGATTTGCCAAACATGCCTCACGCTACGAACTTAATCTCAGTCACTTGAGTTCATAATCTCTGAACAAAATTAATTGTCGCCCAGAAGCTGTTATTCTAAGCTTCGAAAAGCCTTACGACAGGCCGCCTGCAAGGAAATACATTCTAGTAACTAAACTCAAGCGATGTCAAACAGTTAGAACTGTTTCATTTTTAGCGAGTTTATCTCGTTGTACAACAGTAGTTATATTATTATCAAAGATAAGAACGGATTCTTTGAGAAAACCATTACAAGTCTTGACATAACAAATTAGCAGATACTTATTTTGCATTTATCACTTCAAATAAAACCGACTTTTGTTTACGTTCAACTTGAATTGGCACAAGAGGGAACCGGAGCTCAATATAAATAATATCAAAGAAAAAGAATAGACCCTTAGCCAATAGTTTATCACAACTCTTGTTCATGTGAAAAAATATATATCCCTCGACAAAAACGTACGTGTATTTGTCTATAAATTTGATCAATGGCACATATAATAATATAAGAATTGAGGAAAGGTTCTCAAAACGCAATATTTTAAGCCTTTCATATAAAATGTGTACTGATTTAATCCTACAAGATGCAATATGGTCGCAAGTTTAGGATGCATTCGTCAGCTTTGCTGCTAACTTGTACATTAAATCATGGGGCCCATGTGAGTTCCATTGATATTTTTTTAGGTGGATGGTTTTCGCTGTCGTTTTGTACAATTGCAAAAGCTTCTTTTTAAGAAAAACAACACTACAGATGATGACAAACGATATATTTTTTCTTGTGTAAAAATATTTTCAACGAAATATATGAACGACTTTCGGAAACGCGACAGAAATAATGAACTAGAAAAGAGTTTCTCTGAATGACATTTTCTTTATCTTATTGTTTACAATAATCTTTTTCAAAACTTAATGAACAAGCCTTCTTTTAAAACTTGTGTATTATGAATTCAATAAAGAGGCTTTGTTGGACTTTGAATGGATTTGAATCAACGTGGAAAAATTAATAGCTTTCGGCTGTACTTACACAACATGTTCCTGGTTGACAGCGAAATTCGTGGTTTGTTTGCTTGTTTTCCCCTCGCTGTGCTTCTGAACTGCAGTAATAAACATCACAAAATATTAAAATTCGATTGGAAGTATTCACGTTTGATTCTTTAGCTAATAACCAATGACCATAACGTTTTATAAATACTACGATTTTTTCTTATAATTTTACAACTACGAATATGCACTCATGAAACATTGCTTTTACTTTTACCTTAACGATGGTGATACGAAACCGCTAGTGCACAAACATAGGAACAGCAGAGGTATTCGCATTATTAGTGCCATGGTTTTGAAGAAGCCGTTCTGTCTCCGAGTGTCTAAAATTAATTCTTGAGCTGCTTCGGCGACCGGAAATCGAGACAGTCGGTGATTATCTATTCCAATTGGGCTTTACTCACAGCTCTTTCGGTCCATAAAGCGAAGAACAAATTTGTAAAGCATAAAAGACAATAGCAATATTGTCAAACAACAATTGATTAAGACAGTTTAATTATGGTAATTCCAGGACTTGGAGCTGTGAAGTTTTGGGCACCCAAAGCATCATCACTGTGGCACAAAAAAGCCTCAAAATAAAATATTGTTTCACATAGAAGAGAGTTAAAAATGTTTAGACACGAACCTGGAAATATAGAACTGGTGTTTCAAGTCGTTCTCTAGTTATGTCATTCTCTTATGCAAGATCATTTTTGACAGTGACCTTTTACACAACTGAGCTGTAAAAAAGGAACCGAGGGAATAATTTATGCATGCGCACAAGCGTTTCTCTTTTAATGCAAATGTACTAATGAATACATATTAAAATAAAGTCATGTTTTTTTTGACTTTAATAAAGCTATCTTCGCATACTTTAAAGAATTTAGAACCGAATAAAATTAACTAAAAATGATAAAGCGATTTTTTGTATTTCTTTTTTCTTAATCTTGAGATTCTTCGAATTCATCCATCATTATAAATTGTAGTTAATAATAATTGATTGACATTTGTGGATTTTAAAGATTTAAACCCCAGCATGAGAACAAAAAAAACCCCGGTATTTCGCTTGGATTCATTTTTTTTTTCTCACCCAAGATCGAAGATCTCCGATATATATGCCGCTCATTAAAAATGAAAAAGAGGGCCGCTTAGATGGTACTTTGTTGCGCGCGGTCAGAGGACGTGTTTGAGACATGGTCGAATTGGTTACATATCTCAAGTACGATCTTAACGGGTGCGATGATATAGTAGATTAATATTGATCTGATCAATGCACTGCTGGTATAAATGAATACATGCCTCTATGCAGTTCGCTGGACTAGCTTGTGATTTTTAAGTTAACATCGTGCAGTAATCCCGGACGAGTTGGGCCCCTTTCACGTGACGTCAAAGCAGCTCAATTTTGAGGACAAAACAATAGATTTCAATCTCCTGAGAATTGGAAACCTTTTTGTTTTGACCTCCAAATTCAGAGCTGCATTCCGAATCTACAAGGTTTCTATAAAACATTCCTTATGAAGTTAGTTTGTGTTTGAATGATTTATCGCCATAAATATGCATTCTCGCTCATTAAATGAATCATTTTGTATCTACAATCTTATGCAAAAATAGAGCCACTCCCCCTAACAATGTTGCACTATGAAGTTTTCTAGGCTGTAACTGGTTTGCTGGTAAAATGCATATCAAACAACATTGCTAAGGGGGACGGGGGGGGGGGGGGGGGGGGGAGGGGGGGGAGGGGGCGCTCTTCCAGAATAGTAGCTAATGCATAGCTCTTTTTCGAGACCCTTTTTATGTCCTTTTTTCTCTCCCACTCTCGACCCCAGACAATCACGTTCCCAGAGCCTGCGTTTTTCTTGGTCACTCACCTCGTATCTCGGTGCTGACCAAGAGAAACGCAGGGTCTGGGGACGAGATTGGGCCTTATAGCTCTGTCATTCTTACTGCGCATGCTCGACGAAATGCCAGGGAAACTCTACATTCTCGTTTCCAGACCCTACTCAAACGCTATTGACCGGAAGCCAGAATCTTGCGACCAGGTCGTCAGAGCGCATGCTCTATCTCAGGATCGCTGATAAAATGCCGGCTCAACCTAACGGCTTGTTTACGACTTCTATTTGCAAAAGTTTATATGTCCGACAAATGGCATGGAAACAGAGTTTGATTCAAGATTCGAAAATATATCACTGTTTATCCTATTAACCAATCAGAGTTCGTTGCCTATGTTATTTTCAACACCCAATAAAATTTGATACAATTTTAGGGTTGCCTAGAGCCTTCTCTTTTTCGTTAGAAAGCTGAGAAGGCTCTGGGTACGAGAATGGGAAACCCTAGCGCTCGGTAGCTAGAAATCTGGGTACCCTGGTACGTAATGTGCATGTCTTTTTTTTGGCTGAATTCTCTACCAAAGCTACCCCACAGTGATCCTAAACGATGTTTCTAACAGGAAAATACAAAGGAAATTAAAAGCAATCTAACAGCACCGCACGTAATAATATGAGTTAAGTCTAATGCGACACGTTAGGACCAGTCGCTTTGCTCTTTCGAATGGACGAGGAAGGCTCCGGAGCACGAACCACTCCGCTCCCCGCAGCGATGTTCAAGTTCACAAGCACATTTACGTTAAACTCCGCTATTTTGATCTTCGCTCAGAGCCGGCTGGAACAAAGTGATGACATCACGAAAAAGTGATATACTTTCAAACATAATGCATTCTGGGATAGACTTCACCCCTCTTCTGGATACGCGTTGTGCTTTTCAAGTGTGCGGCCAATCCCAACCGGAAATTGCTTTAAAACTGCACGCAGCACAGCAATCAAGTTTTATATTTCTTCTATTACATACTAGTGAATATAGGCCCCTTTCACGTGACATCAGAGCAGCTCAATTTGGAGGGCAAATCAAGACTTTTAATCTCCTGAGAATTGGAACCTATTGTTTTTTCCTCCAAATTGAGCTGCATTCCTACGTGCTGCAAGGGGTCTATAGCCTTTATTTTGGTGCGCTCGCATGCTGTGTGCCCTCATAAAGCACGGGTCACCAACCTATTTATATTAGTTACTTTATAAAACGGCTCAGTGATGCAGCAGTTCTCGACGAATCAGAGCGCGCGTATCGAGGTGACTATATAATAACAGTTAGTACAAACCTACTAGTGATCTATCTCAAATCCTGCGCTCTGATTGGCTGAGCTACTAGTGGTCTATTAGTGATAGACCAGTAGCTAAAAAAGCCGGTTTTTAAAGCCAAAACAACGGCAAAAAATTACTTAATGGCAAAAACAATCATTTGACCGATTAGTAGGTTTATACTAAAACCATTAGACCTCTCGCCCTCATGGTCTACAAGTCAATAGCCTATTCGGCTTTTGGCCTCATGGGCTATTGACTTTAGACCATGAGGGATATATGTCTAATTGTTAATTATTAATGTATCTGATGACAACACAATATATTTAACATACTTCTTGTATATTTCTTGTATTCATCAAGTATAAGTATTAGCCATTAATTTTACAATGACAAAAAGCTCCTGTCAAACTAAGCTTTCTCTTAAAATCAACTGAAAACTTTGGTGCAAGCAGAGAATCGTAAAAGACACATTTCCTTTATGGTCTCTTGGTAGAAGCCTAAAGAAGACACGAGTCAATCTTACCTGATTTGAGTCGCTTCACCTATTTTACAGTAAGATAGAAACTAAAAAAATCGTGATCACGTTATAATATTAAAATTATTTTGTTCGACTTGACGAATAAATGTCATTGTTTTCATCTTACGTCTTTTGAAATCGAGGGTAAACAAATGTTACGATGGGATAAATCTTTCCTAGCCCAACTTGCGAACACCACTTGGACATGCTTGTTGTTGTTATACCATCTGTGTTCGAATTAGGTTGATTAATATCTTTCAACTTGTCTTGTGTTCATTCAATCCCAGTTTAATGAATCTCTGAAGTAAACAACTCTATCATTTGCTGCGTAGGAGACGACATTTATTCTTCGACTAGATTGGACGTCCATTGTGGAAAACAACCAGGTTTTGACCAAGAAAATTCACTGGAACTATATTGTGGATTGACAACTCCTCATCCAAGAACCCTGATTGTTTGCTATATTTAGCAGTTTTAATTAAGAAATTACCATTTACTGCACAATAACAATCCTATGTCCTATCAATGCCACAGAGCAAGTCCACACCTGACAGCGCAATAATGCCCGCGCTCCCAAAGGAACGTTGTTCTTTGAGTTGATATAAATTCACATTCTGGGGCAAGCCATGTGGGATTATTGTCACGCATGCGCTGTGTACGTAATTGTCGTAGGGCCATGGATTTTACTTCTTGACGATTTGTCATTCGTATAAAAAATCGAATTTATGTTGTTAATCTCAACTGATTGGTAGCGGTCGCACAACTTCTTCTGCAAAATACGAAGGAAAGTAAGAAAATTAGACATAATTCATACTTCGACGATACGGCGGCCATCTTGAATCGCAAAGCATTATGGGGCGTCCAGTGTGCAAACGGACAAAACAGATAGCGGGTAGTGCAAGGGCGGTTCCAGGAATTTGAGAGGGGGTCCAAACGTATACTACGCAAACTAGAACCTGTTGGAACTTTTCACAACCACTCACTTCTATCCACCCCTCTGGTTACATATTACAAGTAAATTTCTATAAACTCTTACCGTCATTGTAAATGCATGGCAAAAATATTTTCCAGGATAAAACAATTGATTGAACCCTAGGTTCCAGACCCCCGACCCTCCCCCTGGATCCGCCACCGCAGTGTGATGACAGCAATAACGCAAATACAAACACAAATATTACTAGCAACCCACCGTCATAAGCTTTTAATGTTGCATCGCAGACGAACAAGAACTGTCCCTATGGAGAGATAATATTAAGACATATTTAAGGGTGATAAGACATCACGTTTAATCGCCATTTTCACATTTCCTCATAATACATTGCGGTTTTGGGGACAGGGGGAAAACTGCACGTATTATGATAATGAAGACTGATCAGAAAAAGTTGTAAATGCATCTTATAATATTTAAAGATGTATAATAAACCAAGTTATATAAAAAGGAAGAATTTTCAAGTAAAGTTTAGAGTGAATTGTAAGCTCTTATTCAGGAATCACCACTGTGATTTTTTTGTAAGACTAAACCAAAAGAACAAAAGCAGATATAGCAAACCACTAATTGAATAAAATTTAATCATTTCTGAACGTCTTTTTGACCGGTTACCCAAAAAGCAAAGCATTATGGGGAATTGTGAAAAAAGCGAATAAGGCAAGAGGCACCATGCATCATGGTATCCCTGTGTAACACAGGGATACCGTCACAAAGAAAACTGTATTTCTTTGCCGGTCCATGTAGGAGTTAACCAAGCAAGACAGAAAATATTTACCGGCGTTTGAATGAGGGATCCCCGCTGATCTCTCATTTTCCTGACTATTTCCAAGGGATAAACAGGTTCGGCTCCTTCGATCATGGCAAAGGCAGTCTCTATGAACATAAGAACTCCGGAACGACCAACACCAGCACTACAACAAATACGTTTAAAAAAGTTCAAAGTTTGAACACAGACAACCTTCTTGGATGGGCAATATTTATAACCCATAAATATTATACTAACAGTAAATGATAAACAAAATTCGGGGAAAATCAGTTAAAATTAAATACTATACCTGCAGTGGACGACAACAGGCGTACTTGTTCCCTCACGGTAGTGTCTTACACTGTGGACAAACTCGAGAAAATCTGTAGCGTCCTCTGGAACATCTACATCGCGAAAAAAAAAATCTTTATATTTTTTCTCTACACCGAACAAATTATTTATAGTAAAAAAAAACCGTAAAACAAATGTTGCTTTTTGAGGTGCTTTATGCATTAGGATATTATTATCACCATCATTATTATAATTTCAGTAAATTAATATCTATATTTGACCTACAAACTACAAGGATTTAGATTTAATAGTAGGAAAATCTCCCTCTCCCCTCCCCTCCCCTCTCGAAAAAAATATTAGAAAAAGTGAGCGAAAATACAGGATCCTGATTGGTTAACCTGGAACACGTGATCATGATCACGGCGAGTTTGTCTTTTTTTCAAGTCGTATTTGGATTATTCCTTTCATCGAGATTTAAAACTATTTTTTGCTGAAATATTTAGTGAAAATTCACACAAAATAACAAAATTGTGATTAACATGAGTAAAGGTTTGATTCACGTTGAAAAAGCAGCCCAGGCACCGCCTCCAAGCAAAGATTTTCATCAGTTGATCATGACAGAGACTGAGGTAATATGGCGAACATGGCGGATTGCTCTGCGAAGAGAAGAAAGAGGAACCCCTCCTAACCAAAAGAAAGTCCCTTGGTCTGACTTTGAACACGAAGAGCTTTTACAAAGCGATATCAACCGTGTATTTGGAGAAGAAACGTTGAGGCTAGTTCATGGAATTGCATGTGGGGACTGGCTAGTACGACTGCCTCCGAGAGTTGTGATGAGAATCGCTTCATATTTGAGCGTTGTTGATGTAGTTCGGCTGGCAAGTCTTAACCGCTACATGAAAAATGTTTGTTCTTCCGATGATGTGTGGAGAAGAATTGTACTATCGCATTGTGAGAAAGTTACAGATGAAATGAAAAGCATGGCTAAAGAAGTTGGTTGGAGGAAGGTTTTCTTCAAACATAACATGCATCTTCGATATAAAGTCAAGGCAAGAAGAAGAACATTTGATACCTAAAATGACGAAAATTATAACTTTTGAAAAACCACTTTCTTTATATTGTTCATTTTTGGCCAATTAATAATTAGGAATATCTGTTTTTAGCCAATGAAGCGGAGTGTTGTGGAAAATTAAGTTGGGTTTAATCATTGCTCATATGAAAAGTTATAATTATATGCTTACTTTATTTATTACTTTCTGTTTGATCTAGAAAGCTTTATTACACTCTTGTCAAAGCAAAGAAAATAAATCAAACTTTCAAGACTGCTTGAACCACTGTTAGGTGTTACCGAACGAGTAAGATTGGTGAAATTGTTTGGGATCCTCAAACAAGAGTGTCAAACAAAAAACAAACCAAAAACAACCAAGCAAACAAAAACAAAAAAACTCGAGAACCTGAAAACCTTTAGTAATATATGAGGCAGGTATGAGGATCAAACACACGACCACATCGGTGAGAGATGGCACGATTGGTGTTTCCCTTTTTTTCTTACCAATCTTTTATACAGAGGCATTATAATAGTAATAGATACTCATTTGCATGTCCTTACCGTGATCCGGCCAAGCCAGGTACTGCAGTTGGACTATGACTCTGCTACGTAAACTCTGAGAGACAAAATAATAATAAAAGTTTAACTAAAGGGGTGTTATAAAAGTACGGAGATATGGGACTGTTTTTTCAACAAAAGGGGATAATTTAGGAAAGGGCTAAAAAGGTATGCAGCGAGTGAGGGAAGGGGAGGGGAGGGGAGGGGAGTAAGGAGGAATGGCTGGGAAAAACGAAATGAAGAAGTTCAAAGGTCAAAGGTTTGCTTCGCAAGTCTGGGACAATCTTTAGACACATGTTCCTTAGGCTATGAAAAAATCTCGGTACCGACGTTCCATGCTGTGACCGTGCCCTTTTTTATTCATACGAAATCCATTCTAAAACAGATATTTATTCACTAGGGCAGGGCGGCGGAAGCGGGGGGGGGGGGGGGGGGGGGGGGGGGGGGGGGGAGGGGGTAGGGTATTACTAACGGTATGGGTCTCTTAGCATGTATCACGAGGGCATTTTTTTCGCGCGCAGTTCTCAACGAGTATGACGTCCTCTACAGGCCGGACACATGTTAAATCACTCTAATGATAACTCAAAGAATTCTTGGTACTCACTTTATTATCTGTGACATACATCTCTCGGTAGACGTAAGATGGGGAAAAATCTCTTATTTTAGTGCAGACTATTTCGAGGTTACCGAATTTCCAGGTATCATCTCCTTCTGGCCAATACTGATGACACTTGACCTAGAAGGAACAAATGAAATGAGTAGAAGAAAGGAAGCCTTGCCCCCCCCCCCCCCTGGAATGAATGAAAGAGATTTTCACAAATTTTGCCGCATGTCTCATAAAGGGTGATCAAGGCACGGGCAAGCTCTATAGTTCTTTCTCCACCTGGCCACTCCCACCACACCACACCCAGTCGTATCTCGCCTCAGTCCACCCTACCCAGTACAAGCCACCCCGAATCCTTCTCCATCACACTCCAGTCCTTCCCACGCCACTCCACCAAAATCCACTCACTCCCATACCATTTCTGCTCACGTGACCTCATCTTCACTTTATTCCATATTTCACTCTCCTCCCCACCCTGCCCTGCCCTGCCCTGCCCTTCCACTCCCCTCTCTAGTGCACAAAACTTTTTAAAGTATTATATCTTAATTTATGATAATATTAATTAATTATCAAATTATTTTAGAATTAAAAATCATATATAAAAAAATTAATTCTTTAATTTATGTTAAATATACCAGTCGTCACCTTAGGGTTGTAAAATAAAGTTCATCATCATCATCATTAGTATCGTGTTATCATGATGACGATGATAATAATGATAATAATGATGATAAAAATGATCACTATTAAACAAGGCGTGACATGACATGTACACTGTGATGTTCACGGGACCATATGCTATATACTACTATTACACTACAAGATATCTTACCCGTCCTCTTTCCATCGTAGTGGTCAACATGATTATTAATGTTGATTCCTTTTCCCAGGCCATCTGAGAGATCAAATCATACATTGTTTATTTTTTAATGAGTAAACAAATGACTGCACTGTTATGTTAGTGGGTTATGATTTTACCTGCCAAAAGTCACCACAGGTTTTTTCTAGGGGTCCTTGTGCTGCGATGTATGTTAAGACGATGTGTCGGGATGGGATTTCCATCTGAAAAAAAGAATAGAAATAAAGATTATTGGAAGCAAAAACGAAAAAACTAACAAATAAGAGAGAAAATTTAACATACATTGACATAGTTAGCATTAATGTAATCACTGTTTCCTTTGAGAAGCTTCACACGAGTATCATCATCTGCAAAAAAAATCATACCATTTATAAATATAGCTGAAAAAGGACAATAATCAGAAAATATTTCCACCCAACCAACAGTGGAGAAACGAGGGTCTAATACCCCGTTCACACTATAGCTTAAACATGTTTTAAAGTAGTTTAACTAAACATGTTTTGAAAATTATTTACAAACATTGTTCACTCTTTGATGAAATAATACATATAAACTATCCTTCATATTGTACTGAACAGATTAGAGATAAAATAATTACATTGAAGCTTTCTAGTCTCTAAACATTTTGTTTAATAAAAACTCAGTTTAACTAAACAGGTTTTGGTGTGAATGGCGTATAAGAGTTGGGAGCGCGCGCGTTTTGGCGCGAAAGTTCCCGCCAAATTCACAGAAACCCCATGAGTAGAGCTTTATTTTACTTAAAAGTTGTGACGTATTTCCGGGTCCAACTCCTAAAAAAAACCGCGAAAAATGTTCTCAATAATTTAAACTCCATCTGAAAGTCAGTACATTGGGTTCGAGAACTGCTTCTTTTGCCAACGTGTGTGAGTTCTGGCACCGTGTATCCTACACCACATATACCACACTAAGAGAGATGTCCCGATATGATAACCCAACCAATTATGACCCACTAAAGATAACAAAGATAAGAGTGCTCACATGGGAGGATGTCTCGATATCTGTTCTTGGGGAGGTTCTCTGGTTTGCGTGCTTCGTCCATTGACATCCCTGGCTTTTTTCGATAAAGTTCCTAAAATATAAATGTTGGTTTGTGGTGGAGGAATGAGTAAACCAAGCATGATAAAAACACACACGAACATGACACATCGATCAGTGATATCAGGGGAGAACTACTAATTTTCCCATTTTCCCTGGTGATATCTAATCTTATGAGAAGACTTATCTTGGTAATAAAACATGCATCATCACTAACAAGACTTTGAACAACTGACTTGTGAAGAAGATAAGAGAAAAACTCACTTGGAAGTAAACCAGTAAATCTCCACTGTCTAGATTCTGTAAATAGAAAAAACCAACAAACAATGAGATAAGACATTTATTTATTTATTTATAGAGAGATCAGGCCTCACTCAACAGATTAAACAAAATCACCAAATCCTCATTATTCCTGGTTTCTTATCGTCGTTACTTATCGTTATTTTTAAGCGCCTTTGCATGACACAAACTGTGAATCACCTTATGTTGATCACAATGTTCAGTGTGAAACCACAGGGGCTCAAGGAAACCACAAAATTGAATTTTGATATTTACTTTTGTCACAGTAGAGGGGGAGGGGAGGGGAGGGGAGGGGAGGGGAGGGGAGGGGAGGGGAGGGTGAGGAAAGCACGAAAAAGCCCAATAAACGGATTATTCCTAAAAACAGTGGGAAACAACTCGAAAATTTTGTTTTTGTAACAAGAGGATTGATTACTCACAATTTCTTTTCCTCTATACGTCGAGGCAGTTTGTTCACACTACCCCCCTCTCCAGGGATAACATTTCCTTATTTCCGCAAGAGACAGAAAATAAACTATACAAACCTCTCTTAGTTGTTCTATCGAGACTCGAAGAGCCTCTTCATCGCGCGCTTGGGCCTTTTCTTGTTTAGCTGTAATGATATCTTGCTCGTGTTTTCGTTCGGCTTCCGTGTATTGTTCCGGTGACAGCACGTGAGTTGGTGAGTCGTTGATGGACCTCGGTCCTTGAGAAGCAAACACTAATAGCAACAACACAAAACAAAGGAATTTATCAGAAAATAACTAGTACGCAATCTTGTAGTATGATTGGCTATGCTACTATTCTTCTATTGTACATTACGTCACCGCGGCCATGTTGGTGGTTTTTAACAAAATATTTCACATTAGCACCCATTGTTGATACAATCAACAGACCCCTTGCACTAGCTAATCCCCAACCTGGGGGTCAAAACAATGAAAAATAATAACATCCCAAAAGATTTCGATCCTCAAGAGAAGGCAGCTCTTTTGTTTTGACCCCCCAGGTTGGGAATTTTTGCAAGGGGTCTACATGGTCGCCATGTCTTTGTCATTTGACTCTCTTTGGAATACTTGCATTCTATCAATAAATCGACTTGTGATTTGCCACTTCGTCAGAAAAATATTCAAAACAATGATGCTACCTCCAGTTTTGGCAAAGATTTCATTAAATTTCGTAGCTTCGGTACAAACAACACCATATAAGGCATGATGAACAAAAAACTTTTGTACCCAATCTAGACCACAATGCACCATGTTCGCTATTTTGGGAAAGGTATATAAGTTGAGTTTTTGTCCGCACTTTACAAGAGTCACTTACCATTGGGTCGTATGGTTAGTATCAGCGTTTGGCTTTTAAAGCAACTAACACTTCGTATCAACTCTACAATCTGCAAAGGAAAACAGATTCATTTGTAAGAGTAGTGAATTGGTATGATATCCATCATGTACCATTGCTTACCTCTAAGTGTGTCAAACCCTTCATTGACTGTCCGTTTATGTAGACAATTTCATCGCCTTCTTGAAGTTGTGGCACACACAGATCAGCCTGGAAGATGTAAGGACAGAAAAAGTTCACTTTTGACTCATTATTTTATGGGGTCGATTCATTGATTGGAAATTTGTACACTGCCATGACGTTGTTTTGGGGGAAGGGGGGGGGGGGGGGGGGTGTGGTAGGAAAGGAATAAATAGAAGGAAAAGAAGGGGATGGAATTGAAGAGAAGAGAAGGCCGGGTAAGGAAAGGAAAGAGAAAGAGAAAATAATGAAGAAAAGAGAAAAAAGAAAAACAACAATAAAAAACGGAAACGGAAACCAATAAAAATTACTTTCATACCGGTGTCGAAGCGGCTATCTTGGAAACGATCACTGGCAGTTCGATATCAGAGCCACCCTGGAAAAAAGATATCAGTAGAAAAAATGTCAGGAGTTTACAACGTCATATTAATGATATTGGTAAATTCTTGCACGAGAGCCTTCCATACAACTAGTATTCACCTGAACATTAAAACCGAACCGTCCCTTGTCATCAGGCTCCATCCTACGATACGAGGGAGAAAGGTTATTAATAACAAAATAAAGTATTGAAAAAGACAATGGATGGGATGGGATGGGATGGGATGGGATGGGATGGGATGGGATGGGATGGGATGGGATGGGATGGGATGGGATGGGATGGGATGGGATGGGATGGGATGGGATGGGAATGGATGACTGGCGGGCTTGATGGGTGGTTTGGTGAATGGATGGATGGATGGATGGATGGATGCATATGGATCGATGGATTGGATTGGATGGGATGGATAAATAGATAGACGGATGAATGGATGGATGGTTGGACGTAAGGACGAATACATGGATGGCGGGGCAATCGAGCGAGCAAGCGATTGCCTATGTAAGGAGCTTAAGCTCTTACCTTACAGTTATTAACCCTTCCTGCGGCGTTGTCCCATTTCCCTGAAAGAAATAAAAACATTCTTCACTCGGAGACGAGGACTCGATGATGTCTTAACCATGGCATGAAGATAGCCTGCCTTAGGCTAAGGTCAAACGTCGAACTTCACATGAGCCGAACCTAATGATATCAAAGAAGACCGCCTTATTATCCATTGTTTTCAATGCGTTCGGCTCATGTAAAGTTCGACATTTGACCTTCGTCTTACTACTGTTATCCTGCGGTACGACAACAAAACCTGCTTGTCACGAGAAATTGCATAGCAAATAGAAGGAAGAACAGCAGCCAGCGAGCTAAAGTCTTTTTCTAATTCGGTGTAATTTATGAATACAAGTCAATGACGCTCCTTTCTCAAAGGAGAGAAAATAGATAAACAAGTTTGAAAGCTACCACCAAGCATAGCTCTTTTTTATCTCTCGCTAAGGTAGGTATGGAAAAATTGAAACTCTCTCTCTTCAATCATGTGGAATCAAGCACCTAGTTCATCATACATCTCAGACAAGATGGATAAACCCACATACACCAACTAAAAAGGACACAAACTCACACTGAGTAAAAACTTAAATAGAGAGAAAACTGAAGAAGAGAAGAAAAAGACTGACAAGGAGTCTTATGCTGTTAGACTCATTTCACCGAGACAGCATTTTCTAAACCCTATAATGTCACAATTTAAAAAGAGGAAAAAAGAAAGAAAATTAAGAAAATGAAGACGTGAAGAAGTCCAGTATTTGATAGATGTCATGGCAGCAGGCTCATTTCTACTGGATGTAGACCATAGTTGTAAAGAACAATTGAGTGGTACTATGTTATCAGTATTGGTTAGGAATCAACCAGTATTACGTACCACTTTAGTTTCATCTTCATCACATTCATCGGAGTTCTTACTGTCCAGTGAGTCACTAGAACAACCTGTCTTTCGCTACAAGAATTGAAGGTTTAGAAACGAAAAGAAAAGATGTTTTCTTGTTTTTTTTGTGGCTGAGATGGTACCCATGTTTCGTACCCATGTTTCGTAGCTATGATTCGTATGTATAGAAAGGCAAAGTGAGCAATTCGTAAAACGTTTTTGAAAGTACGGTTAAGAGGTGATGCTTCAGAGAGAGATTGAACGGATAATTTCTTCTTTCTTTGTGGACGAGATGGTAGCCATGATTCGTATGGATACAAAAGCGAATTGAGCAAAACATCGAAAGTACGGTTATTAGGTAATTAGGTTATAGAGCGAAAAGTAAATATATTTTCTACTTTCTTCGTGGACGAGATAGTTGCCTGTCCAGCATGCTATTCGTATGGATATAAAGACGAACAGAGCATTCCAGTAAAGCGTGAAGGTTAAGAGGTAAAGCTTGAATTATGAGGATTAGCTGCATAATAATGGCGAAACACATTTTTCAAAGTATATAGTTGGTAGAGTTTCGAGGTCAGTTCTTAGAAGTACATGCGACAAACAGGTTTTAGTTCAGATAAAGTTATCCTTATGCAAAATAAGAATCAACTGAAGAGCAACAAAGTAAATCAGAAAAGATATGAAAAACTGAGATGATTTGAATAAAGGATAAAGAAGCAATGATCTGAACAAATGACATAAATGTTGCGTTAAGAATAATTATCGCAAGCAGGTTAAGCTACGGAAAATAATAATAAACTGGAGAAGGGAGATCAGTAAATTAGGAAAAGTATGAAAAAAACCAAATGAGAAAGATGTTAGTTGATATATTGCTGCGTGAAAACAAAGTATTGAATATTTGAATATTTGCACCATGTCCATTAAGGGGCGGATCCAAGGGGAGGGTTGTGGGAGCTGTTACCCCATAATGAGAATTTCGAGCTGACAGTGAGAGAATGATGCAGTGCTACTTTCCCTTTCACTCTCTGTTTAAATAAAATCCCTGGATCTTCCCCTGTCATTACTAGTCAACAAAATGAGTTTATAGTTAGTATAAGCTGTGCAAGATGAACGATGTACTTGTATCCTATGATCGTATCCTTTGTATGAGTGGTAATAAGAAATAATACTATAATGAGAATCCTACGCTAATATTAATGCAAGTACAGAAAGCCATTTTCCCAGTGAAGACTCAGTTTATCCCCAGGCATATTTTCAGCTTTGGGCTTCTTTTACCAAAGAAATAAGTGTCCTCTCTAGTCTCCCCAAATTCAGTCTCCTCTCCACTGCAGCACAGGAAGACCACTACAAAGTAATTTATCTGTGTCATACTTACATGGTTATCCGGGGTTGCAGAAGGCTTGGCGATCGATCCAACGTTACCACTTGTGCTATTCGATCTTCTGAAGTTTACTTTATCAAGTCTTTAAGAACAGAAACATAGCACAGAACATTGTCAAATAGATAGACCTTTTCGAAAAGATCCTTTTACCCTGGGCGTAATGTTTTCCTATTCAGATCATGTGTCATTCTCTTGAGATTAAGATGCTTTATTTGAGTTGTATCCATATTGATATGTCTTCTCGTGCGCAACCCTTAAACAAAGAAATGATACTCTAGGGAATGACACGTGGTCTGGAATAGGTACACATTACACCCAAGCTAAAAAGGCCTATTCATGAGACCTATTAACTTAAAGTTCGCCTCGTTTCAGCATCACAATATTCACAAATCATACACGGTAAAGAAAAGATTTCACAACAAGTAAAAAAAACTTTGAAATTCCACGCGGGACCGTTAATAGAACACCAGAATACTCTACACAAAAACAAAGCTAACTTTCCCTAAATAATCAGTGAAAACAGGATAATGGGACTGAATTTGTAATTCTGAGCAACACTGAAGTATCATTTCTTACTTGTCAGTACTGTTTGGAGCAGACGAGTAGTGGAATGTCGGCGCATGTTTCTCGTTGAATAACGATGGGTCTTTTTCAAACTCACGATCAAGATCGAGTCTTCTTAGGCTTCTGGACCCTGCAAGTCACAAAAATAGAAATATGATCCAAAATCTAATTCACTGAGGCACGAAAAAATGAAGTGCAATAAATAGGCGTCAGTCGCCTGATGGCTGAGAGGCAGTTTTTTATATGGTATACAGGTGAGCCGTGCCGTGCCCTCGACGGTTCAAAGTTCTAGCTTCTTGCATGAATGGAAGAATCAGTATTCACGTGTCCTGTGATTGGTTCTTAAAAAGTTGTCACTTTCGTATTGTGTGTTGTACAATCAACGATATTCATGGTTCCGACTCAGATAGCGAACCAATCACTGTTGCAGCAGTTTTTCCAGTGGAATTAAAATCTTGTCCCACAAACAACTACACAGTATCTGTTTTAAAGAGTAGTACAAGGATTACGAGGCAATTTTCTTTTCTTTTCACAGGACAGTAAACAATTGAAACAATTTATGATTTTTGCCGCGATCAGAGTTTTAATTTCTGCGGTATTCTAGCTAATTTGTTGAGCTTGTGGGACATGGCAACGGTAACTAAGGGGAGTCGGAAACATAAATATGTTTTACATCCAAGAATTTCTATTGCACACTACTGACATGAAAGTGCATATTTTACACATAAAATGAAAGGAGAAAGAAAGACAGTTGAGAGGCGCTGGTAATGTGAATGCGAAGGCAAGCTAGAACAGTTATGAATCAGTTATGAAGTGTATAATCTTCTTAGATTTTACTATTATTTATTTGATCTTTTGTTTGGTGATCTGCATAAAGGGATAACCTCAAGATTCACCATTTCAAATACATTTGTAATTTGTATATGAATAAAGTATTATTAATTAATGAATCGACCAAGACAATCGATGAACGTTAAAAAAGATTGGCAGATTTTGGTCAATCAAGATGCAGGTCAGGATAAACGTTACATGAATATGATTAATGCCAAACAGTACTGCTAGCGCTAGAATTATAAGTGCAAGCAGAAAGACGATTAAAAGAAGTTGAGCAGTTTTTAACAACACTTACATGTACCTGAGTCACTTCGCTTGGAGTATCTTCTGCTTAGCGTTCTGAAAAATAACAGTAGTCACTAAGTTGGGACGGGTGTAAATGAGAAATTGAAAATAAGATAAAAAAGGTCTGAACTGTCAATCAGTCATCTTGCGATGACATGTGAAGCTGGAGTTGGCCTAAATAAAATTCCAGGTTTTGGCGAATTTTATTTCTTTTGTAAAATCAACTGAGACAATGAAAAATAATGAAGTAGCCCAGAGTAGCCCTAAATTGAAAAAATAGTTTTTTAAGGGAGTATGCAATAGTTTTTCTAAATTGGGGGCCCTAAAATTTTTCAAATGGGAAAAAAACTCCTGAATGAGATCGAAAAAAGTTCAAATTTTACGAAAATTCCCCCTCTCCTTTCCCCTGTCCTTTTCTAAATATTTATTTATTTATTATCTATTATTAATTATTATTTATTTATTATCAATTAATTAATTAATTAATTATTATATTTAAATAGTGAATTTTTGTCGGAAATGTTACCTCACGATCTTTGGCTCTGGTCGTACTTGAGTCCGACTTCCTTCTATCGCTTGGTACTCGGTTTTACCCCTAAACAGTGTAAAAAATGAATATGTTAAAAACCTTATATTCAAATACAGGTGAAAATCAAATGTAAGTGACGATGAAAATCTTTGAATCCAAATCATCATCTTCTTACTTATATCTGTATTTAGAGCCCATTCTGAACAGTCTTCTGTTATTGGTTGGCTTCGGACAATGTGTCCTAGAAAAAACGGACACAAATAATATCAATGATTATTTTAGTTTGCCAAACAAAACAAGAACAAACAACAAAACAAACTAAACAAAGCAACAGGGGCGTAGCGAGGACCTAAGTTCTGGGGGGGGGGGGGGGGGGGCACCTCCGCCAAAAATCGCCGAAGCAAAATAAAAAACAAAAAAAACCGCGATATTTACGACGAAATAGGGAATAATACTTTCTCTACAAAAAGTGGGGGGCGCAAAGTACAAAAAAAAAAGAGGCCAAAATAATTAAAAAAAAGGGAAGAAAACAAACAATTACCTATCTACCAAAAATTTTAGGGGGGCACGTGCCCACCGTTTCCCCCCTCCCTACGCTAGTGCAAAGTAAGCAAGAAAACAAAGTAACAAGCAAGAAAAGGAAACATGATTTATGGAGTAAGGACTAGCTGTTTTCTCACCTGTAAAATGAATGGTACTCCACACATGTTTTCCACATGTTCTTGGTCGCCCTGTACGTCTGCATCTGGAAGGCTATAACATTATCCTTCCATTCGTTCTGTAAGGGATGTTACAAAAGAAAAAAATTAGCGTAGAGACAGGCAAATATGCAACGTTCCTTGAGACAGGGAAGTCAATATTAACTACTGAATGTGACACACGTTCAGACAACACTTACCCAGTCGGGTCGAATTTGGATGTAAAATCTTTTTCTCTTGAAGCAAACCTTGATAATTTTTGACCTGATAACAAATAGTTAATATCATTAAATATGAAAAATTAAATGGATTATCAATGTTATAAACGGGTGTAGGGAATTTTATAACGAATTTGCGATGTTTTTACGTGACAGGTTTTCTTTTTTTAGTACGATTTGCGAAATGGGTTTGAGCTATCATGGCGGACAGACATGTTTTTGAGTAGTCCGCCAAATTATCCTTCATTTGAAACTCTTTATTGCTAAGCTGTCTATTGAAAGCTCGCTTACTGATTAACTTCTTTGAACTAAAACCAATACTTGCTTACGTCCAGGAGAAAACGTGATGATTTTAGCAGTATTTCTACTGCATTGTTTTCGATATCAAATCTTCAAAACTGTTGTTTCGAGCCATCAAAGAAACGGTCAAGACAAGCTATCAAGAACGAAGAATATAGATAGATAATATTTTTTCAACGTTACTTTTGTCACGGACAATCCAGCAGCTCAAAAATTAGAGTGCCTATGACACATCAAACAATATTCTCAGTATAGATTCTACGTGAGGTGAGCTGTTAACTGGCCCAAAAAATATATAGTTTGAGCAGCCTGCAAGAACTTGTGACCAAAATAAATATATCCCAAACCTCTAAATAAACTCATTAAGAATAACAAATACCGTAAAAGTGACTCACCAGGGGAAAAAGTTGATTTTACATTTATTGTGATACACGGTTAGCCCAAGGGCCGAAACACCAATGAATAGTTCTGTACCCTGATTGTCCTGGAATTAAGAGTGAAATCAATGGTTAATACCAATTCACTAGGAAGTTCAACCAACAGATCATAGTCTCAAAATTATTCGTTGACCTTGAACCATTTTTACAAAATGAGTGTTAACTGTATTCCCTCTTTTCTCACAATTCTCTTCCCCTGTCCCTTCCTCCTAAACACCAATTATTAGCCCCCATTATTAGCCCCTCTCCTCCATCATTCTAAGCCCTTGTCCTCTGGACTATATCCTTCCTCATGAGCCACCCCCTTCCTCTAGTGAGTTCCCTTTCCTGCCAATGAGCCCCCTCCTCCAGCACTCTTAGCCCTCCCATTGAGCCCCCTCCTCCAGCACTCTTAGCCCTTCCCCTGAGCCCCCCTTGAGTTCTTTTCCTTAGAATCAATGCCCCTCCCCTTCAACCCTTGAGATAGAACTAACCTGTGCACAGTGTAAGTTTACACCATAAAGGTCTAGATTCTTTGCTACTTCAAGGAAATTAAATTCAGCATCAGCTGGAGTTTGTCCTCTAAAGAAGTAAACAACAAAATTTAACTGGTTGCCAAAAAAGTAGGATTTTTTATGCAACAACATCAGGTACTACCGGTTGTAATACAACAGACATCATCATCATCATCATCATCATCCTCATCATCATATTCATCAATATCATCATCATCACCATCATCATCAATAGCATCATTGTCGTCATCATCATCATCACTATCATTATTATCTTCATCATCACCCTCACCATGATCACCATTGTCATCATCAACATCAACATCATCATCATTATCATCATCACCAACATCACCAACATCATCATCATCATCATCATCATCATCATCATCATCATCATCATCATCATCATCATCATCATCATCATCATCGTCATTATTATAGAAATTAGGATAATTTTTTAGCATGTCTGAAAAGCATTTTTTAGCTAAGTACATTAATCAAGGTTAATAAAGGTTATTTACTCTCAAAGGTTATTGTATTGTAAACCATACTCCCACTAAATCAGGGATTCTGCAGTACCATACCAAGAGGCTGGTCTGATGACATGCCACAATTCTACACCAACCCAGTAGGTGGGCCCAACAAGACTAGCACTAGTTCTTTTTAGACAATGTCAAGCCCAGGGTTGGGTCCAAAAGGAATCTTATATCTTTGAGGGAGGTCAAAGTGGAATCCCCACCTTCCCTGAAACTTACATGTACAGTATGAGAAAAATACTCTGCTATTTTCATCTGTGGAAATACTTACATTATTTTCCATAAAAAATGACCAGTCCAAGGAAAGATTGTCAGATGTTTTTTAGAGAAGCCAAAAAATGCATAAGGACTCAGTTTCCCATCATGCTTTGTGTTAGAATTTGGAGTTCATGCACATTGGCTATTGTTTCAAGTCGTGGCATTTGGGTCAGTTTCTATACTGTCAGTATTGTTGACCCCAATGCCTCTACTTGAAACAATTGTTTGAAGGCATTCAAGCGTAATTAGTAATATTTGTGATTATAAAAGAAAGTGTTAAAACTTACACATGATGTTTATGAAATTCACTAGCTCTCTCCTCAAAGTCTTCCGTCTAAAACATCAAAATGAAAAACTCATTAGCAAGAAATGTGTGGAATGACAGACAGTACGTCTGAAGGAAATAATGTTGTGGTTTGCACACTTCCTTCAAATTAGATGAGAACACAGATATAGTTTTTTGGGGGAAGATTTCTTGGTGATTTCATTATCAGATTACATTTGTTAAATGACAACTTAAATGCTGTTTGAAAGACGAGCTACATGATATTCTTTAATCTTAGTCTGACATTACTGTAAAATGATTTTACTTGGCCCATGAGATAAAGTTGTGTAATTAGTGACTAATTAACAGTCAAAGTGAAACAAAAGAAAACAATGGAATTAGTGTCTTTTGCTATTTATTGTGTTGACTATTTTTTTGGTGGTGAAGTAAAAACAGTCTAATAATATGAAACTTATTGACAGTACAGTATTTCTAAAAACAAATGAAATCTGTTCTATGAATTAACACAAGAATGATTCAAGTTTTGCTTCAATTTTCTCCAATATGATACAATTAGAAAATTCAAGCCATTTCTCTATCCAAAATTAGAAGGTTTTTAAATTATACTACAAAAAACCTTATTGAGTATTTCAGCATGAGTAATAAGTATGAATGTGGCCATTAATGTCATATTCTTTATTCAATAATTATTGTGATAAGATCTGAAGATTGTTAAATACAGTACCTGGTCAGGGATGAATCTGAACTCTCCCACATAGCCATCAAGATGAATTTTTGGATCATAATCACCAAGCTCAGCTGTAATAGTAAATCATGTATCAAATTAATGTTTAAGATGTATACTACAGTATATGGTTGGAACAAAGAAGATATTTAATTTATAAAATATCTTCTTGGAACCATATACATCTTAATCCATCCATTCATCCATCCATCCATTCATTCATTCATACACAGGTTTGCTAACTATTATGCTAATAAATGAGAGTTATTCATTCTTGGATTATAAAATCCATTACATGTCACATCAAAGAAGCTCAATTTCGAGGACAAAATAAATTTTTTTGGTTTCCTCGTTATCCTTGGTTTCCGTGGTTTCCTCTATTTCGCAAAGCCACATGCAGTCCTAATCTGCAGGTTCGACCTTCTGCATATGAAAATTTCTCATATCATGCCGAAAAAAAGTATAAATCAATAAACATGTTTAATACCTTGAAGTATATATGAAGCCAATTCTGCCGCTGTATCATAAAAGGATGGCAGCCTGAAAAAGTAAATCCTATATAAGATAATGTAGAGTAATATATCATGAAATATTTACCAAATTATTCATATGAACACAGATAACAATCTTCCATCAATACCACAAGAACTATACATGTACAGAAACATAAACCATTATGATAATTTAAGAGTATTTCAGTGACAAATATGCAGAAAACATAGTTACAGGAATAATTTGTGGAAAACCAAATATGCATGGACCAGTTTTTTTTATATCTAAGATACAATATTATGTCAAAATGAATGCCAGAGAACTGCAAATGCTGGAAAATGATTTTCCGTTACGAGATGTAAGCCTAATGCTTTTGGCTGAACAAACAAAACACTGGAAATTGCATTTTCAAGAACCCCAATTTCAAAATTTTCAGGGGGGTGCAGGTATTCCCTCAGACCCCCCAGATTAGCCCCACTCAAACTATGTGTATGTTCCTCAGTCCTGGTGTACAGCATTATTTCCTCTATGTAATTAAATATGACGATAGTAATTGTTACATACCTCCCAGTTAGCAGGTCTCTTTTGATTTGCTGATAAAAATAATATCTATAACAAAAAAATATGAAAAATTTGTGCCACACAATATTACATATACAGTAATACAATATTTTATTCCAGTGTCTGGCCAAATTTTGTATTTGACCGGCAAAATACATGTACTTTTGAACGGACATGTTGACCGGTCATATTTGAAAATTCTTTATTTGGTAACGCTGCTTAATTTTCTGGCAGCCAATTAAGGGCTGATGTGGACCTGCAAAGTGTATGAAAATCAGGGGGGGGGGGCTATTCTTAAATGCCCTAATATGTATTAGTAACAGGCCTAAAATTTTCAGTGTTTAATATGCAGTACAGCCAAAATAATTGGGGGCACTGCCTCCCCATGCTATGGGTCTGACTGAACCCATGATGCTATATGGATAGATCTAGTATATATACATGTATATAGATTACCTTGTGAGATCTTCAGTCAGTTTAGCTGGGTCTGACACAAAAAACCTTACACCATAATAGAAAATATAAGGAGGAGGGCCTTAAGAGAGAAAAAGACAAAATGATGATGAAATAACCAAACATACTGTATGCATTGTTGCAGTAAATCTCGAATAAATTAAAATCAATGAAATAGTCACAAATACACCGTTATATAATTAATCTTATTTTTTTAAACGAAAATTGTAAATTTATTGTACTGAATAATCATGTCATATTGTGTTGCGTCTTATTGTGTTCTGTCGGGTCTTATCATATTGTACATGGGATATCAAAATAATTCTTGACCACACAGACAAGCCATATTTCCTGAAATATGGAGAAATTGTGCAGGCTTTTTTTAGCTAAATTGCTTTGAACAAAAGAATTATGTACATATTTATTGGTAACATTAGAGAGTATAACTGATACTCATGATCTTATCTACATCTTCTAATACAGTAATGTACACTTTTCTGTACCTTTCCGCTGCTTTCTTATCAATTTATCTTCTTTTAACCAAACCTGAAACAATAAAGTTAAAACAAATCCTTATGATTCTTAGATACATGTAGTATTTTATCCTACATCCTTTTTCAATGGCCAAAAAACTACAATAGATATTTTGAATTATCATAATGTTAGACTTGAATATAGAGTTTCATTGCAAGCTGTGATTGGTCAAGCGAATGGTGATAATGAGTCATTAATCACTGGTTGAGTTGTTATTATGATGTTCGCCAAAGCAGAAGTAATAGTGTATATGTAAATTAAAGGTTTCTTGTTTTATTTAACCCTGAATTTCTTCTTTTCTCTGATGTTCAAGTCCAAAATTATACTAAAACAATTATTCACCTCAGGCTCTGACAGTGAATATGGTGAATATTTACCTTGACTATGTCTCTTAATATTCACCAATAATAATTGTTAATTATTACTAATGACAAATATTATCTTACCAAGTTATCAGGTGTGTCTGGAGCAAAATAATGGAGTCCAAAGAATTCTCTTTCTTGTAAATCTAGGTGGTTGAATACTTCATTCAATAAGATTTCACCTTTGCAATCTTTCTGCTCAAAAAGAAATCAGAAAAAAAAATTTAAGTATTTTTGGGTGTAAATTCATTCAACGTTTGGGATAATATCATAACAATTTACCAGGGTAGCTTAATTCAAAATTATTGGTTTACTTGGGCACCAGAAAGTACCCCCTCCAGGGTGGCACAGTGGGGGATGTTGATCACAAATCACGAACAATTATTTCATGAATTCACAAATCACGAAATACGATTAATGAATGATACAAGGGTTTTAGGGTGTAATACGGATTTTCAAGAATCACAGTCTTCAAAATAAGCAGATCACACATCACGGGGGACTGAAATTCACGAATTACTGACTTATTTTTGTGAATTTCAAGAATCACAGTCCAAAAAAAAAAGGCTGATACTGGGAGTTCAGTAGTTACAAATGCATTCTAATACCTCCTTTTTCCTCTAAAATTTGTATTTTTTTTACTGGAATTATTTTTTGTTTTCACTACTTGATGACTTGTCACGTAGCTCACAATGAGGTGCCAAAACGATTGACTTCTAAGTCATTTTACTCACAGGATTGCATATTTTGGGGGCTTATTTTGTAAGTTTTATATTGTTGTATCAACTGGCAAAGTTTCAGAAAATTGACTTGAATGTCCTGAAGAGCATGCATAATCATGTCAAAAATATGGATGCCCAAAAACAGCATATATATATATACATGGAACTGCATAACAGCAGGAAAAACTAATGCTAAAGACATATCCAGCAGAGTCAACCTGCAGTGTAGAATCAATGAGCTTTAAGCACAATTTCAATCAAACACTCTTTGATGAAAAACAGACAAAAGACAAATCCCCCAGACAATAGCAAATACAGATAAGCAGAAACGACTCAAAGGTTTTGCATAACAAAAGCACTACCCAGACTGGTGACAGTAGAACACAATATATGAGAATCAAAGTGGATGAGAAATGTCATTACAGGATTGGAGTATTATGTCAACAAGAAGTCTTGATGACCAATAAAAATCACCAAGGTTACCACAGAGATACCTCATTATAAAGTCAATGGGATCAAACATTGCCTAATTCCTTTTTAACAATGTTACCCTGTACTAATGAAATATTATAAAAGATAGGGAAAGGTATATCATAAAGTTCTAAAAAGATTTACATCTCCAAAAATTAATGTCAACAAGTTAAATTTCCTAAAAGATAATATTATATGCTCAATAGCAAAATCATTGTAAGGTTAAAAAATGGGACATGCACACAGTTATAATAATAAATATAATAATAATAATAATAATAATAATTGAATGGTTTATTAGCATATTATCACGTTGAAAAAAGTGAAATGCAATATGTAACTTACAAGTGTAAATATAGAAACTATAATCTATATAAAAATATATATATAACTCTTAATAAAACTATAAACGATATAACTCTTAACAAAAAAAACTATATATATATATTTGATAACTCTTAAAACTTATCATGTGCAGCATTGAACATTTTAAAAGAACTTCCAGGGGAAATACTGCTACGAAAATGTTTTGAATGCTGAGAACAATGTTTTGAGCCTGACAATGATTTTACAATTATTGATAGCAAGTAGCCAGTACCATTTGGACAGTGATTTTAAACAGCAGTTTTAAAATAGTGGGCAGGTGTTCTCGGTTTTTAAAAGGAGAATATTTTTCTGATGATAAAAAGTGGCCTGGTGTTACAACCCGACCAACTATATTGGTGGCTATTGTATGACCCTGATTGAGTGTATGCATTCATGTGTACCATGTTATCTTTACCGTTTTATATTATACACGTATCTGTGCAGTTGGCATATATATTATATTGACCTTTTCTAAAGTTTAGGGGGGAAATATAATATTTAGCATATGTATAGCTCATGTGTACTGGTAATCTTGTAGTTTTATCAAACTGCTGGTGTAAAGAGAACTGATTAATAGATGCATAATCGTGATAATTACATCTTCATGCTTTTCAGGTTTACGTACATTGAAAACTCAGACAAAACAATAACTGGCAAATATGTACACTGTACATATATATACCTATCAGCAGTTATAGGATCAGAGTATTTCAGTTGACAGTCCATGATTTTCATTCAGAAGCAAATTATTTGGAAAATTTCATGTTTGTGTTAAACAAATTAAATTAAATTTTTTCAGTCTTGAAATCAAGCGATCATGACTCAATGATATGACCTCAAGGTTTAAATTCTCATATACACTGTACTCTTCTTAAATAAAGCTCAAATATAATAACAGATATGCATCAATTCCATTTATCAATATATAATATCCATTATTACTGAGAAATGTATTGTAAATTGATCAATGTACAGAAAATATGTTTTACTCTGAATCCTCAACACATTAAAGATTAATCTAATTTTGTCTAAGTCATCTGATTCTACTACAATATTGTAAGACTACAGATTATGAAATCAGAAAATTGATTTATAGAAATGATAATAAATTTTGGAACTTCTTACAAGGAATCTATAAAAACACAAAATCAAAGAGTAATAAAATGTTTGTTTGCAACTTAGAAATTCTTAAAATCGATTATGATATGCACAGCATAACATGATCAGAAGATTAAGTGTTCATACTATGTACATTTTATAGGTGTACATCATATTCCAATACCCTTGCAAAAAATAATTGATTTTCATTATAATTCCAGACGGTTATCATTCATGACATTTGAATACCAATATAAACAAACTGTGTTTTAGGAACTTAATAAATAATTTTATTCAAATATGAATGAATGATTTGAATTACTTTAATATAATCTAGCTGCATAATTTGAAAAAAAAAATACTTGTTAATTTGTAATATTGAAATACACAAAACAGATCAGGCTAGAAAACCATCATGGAAATATTAAGATCTAGTAGAGGCTAGAAATAGCAACCATTGTATTATTTCTAAAGACTAGTAACTATAATTACAGAACTTCAAATATACTTCTAACACAAAGATTTTTGTCATATATTTGTTTTTACAGATAAAGTAAATTGCAGATTAAATTTTATTGACTGACAGTATATGACTCAGGTTCATGATGAGAACAAAATCAAAAATAAAATATGTGGGAGTGTCTTGGAAAGTGTGTAAGGAGTAAAACCACAACAATTAACAAGAATTTGCAATTCAGGAAATTACGTTACAAACAATTTCCATTGACTGTCCAATAAGTCGTAAAAATCATATTTCAGAATTGAAATTGAAATTTGAAATAACTAAAAGGATAAAAATGGAGTATTCAAAACATTGATTTGCTATAGAATTTCAGACAGGTTTGGTAAGTTTACTATAGTATTTGGGTTTAGCTTCGTATTTGCATTTAAATAAGACTTATGTGAATGAAACCCCAGCGTTGAATGGCCCAGAGATTACACACATATTGTTGATAACTTGACATTGACAGCTCAATGGTTTATCAAAAATGGATAAAACTCTTATGATTTATTATGACATTTAATAAGCTATACCTAGAATCTCGGCCTAAATCCTTTAACAATATGAAGAAAATCGATTTACTGCTTTTTGAAGATGAGAACAAAAAGTATATTAAAAATCAAGACTTTGGAGCATAACTTGTGTACGCCATGGTCGTAAAAATTTAAAAAAACGATTAGGTATTAGGTGTTTTTCCGATTCTTTGAAGGAGAAGATTATATGGTCAGATAAGATGAATACGTGTAAGGGTTACGTTTCAATGAAATGCGAAATATCTTAACAAATGACTATCAAAAGTCCACGAGGTGAAAGATTCCAAAAAGCCATAACGATATGGTGAATACAGCACGACAACAGCTTGCATTTCTCACACCACAGCATATATTTACGCCTTACAAGGACTTTAGTGTGAAGGAATCCTCCTGATTTCAAAATTACAATATTCCTTAGTAAGATTATTGCGTGCAATGGTATTTGCTGTAAAGATGATTTCTGAAATTGCTTTTATTCGCGTACTTGTCTATCAAATATTTTCAATCGGCTGCAGTACAAAATACAGACAGCTCTAACACTTGTGTTTGACTTCAGACAAATCACCTTCAATCAGGCCGTTATGTGTTACATACAAGTGTAAAAAATGAATTTACAGGTTATCGCAAAGCTAAAATAATTATTATAATCATAAGAGATGGAAGACACACAGTGCGACAACAAGATGAACATGAACCATCATTTTGAGACCCCCGAGCTCTTGTTGTCACGAACATATCGTTTGTTCATCCTGTTGTCTTTCACGCAAAGCGACAGAATTTTCCCCCATTTAATTAAGCCAATTTTGCGCTAAATATATCTTATACTCCCCAAAAACTTACTCCAGGGTCTGCCTGAACTGTTTTAGGAAACCAAATATGATATTTTGTACCACAACTGGGTCGTATATCAAGCAAGCTAATATATGGCTTTTTCTCAAAACCAAAGGCACTGTACTAGTTTTCCCCTAGAATTTAAAAATAAACTATAATCTTTAAGGCTCATATCGAAATATTTGTACTTACATCTAGGTCAATGATGAACTCTGAGTCGTCTAGCAGCTCAACAACACAGCGAATCTTCTGTGGATTTGAGTTGCCCGTCCTTGCTATCTCCGAACCTCGAACACTATACATTCCACTTTGAGAAACAGGCCGAAATTTTCTCGACATTTTGAGCTCTTGGGCATCAAAATTCAACGGGAATAAAGTTTATAGGAAGGTCTCCCTTAGGATCGAGAGGTGAGAACGCGTTTTAGACCATGGATTGTTGAATTTTTCTCCTTCCCGTGATGATCTCGTAATGTTTTGGTGCAAACTCAAAAGAGCGATTGATGGTAAAAGATTTCAAGCGCCGAATGATGATATATTCTGTCACGTGGTGTGGGGGGATGGGGAAGGGAAGTTTGGTCACAGCCGTTTTCCGATCCGCGAATGCCAAGACATTATTGACATACTTTAAATTTAAATTACCCACGTTCTTGCCCTTGTTTAATACTCCAATGTACTAGAGAGTACCGGTAAGTAAACTTGTTGTTTGTGGCTAAGGTCAAGTTCCGTAGTTATTTTAGTTATGGGATACCTGTGGTAGAATCATTATTCAGAAGAATTTATTTAGAATTCGAAACAAAAAAAACAAATTTCCATGAAGTTGTAAGTGGCTTACAAATTGATATTCTGCTCGGAAGTTCGGTAAGGAAGAAACGGTCGAATGATTCCCCACCATTCACTCAGCTTGATAGCAAGCTCTGCGTTGGCGACTCACGTTTTCTAGCAGCGTCATAAAATCCGAGTTTTCGCTGGTTCATCTGAAGGGTTTGATATGTTTGATAGGGGGAATTTTTTTGATAAAAGTGTCCCCCATTAGGAGTTCAATTCACAAGAGTAAGAGTGGGGGGGGGGGGGGGGGGGGGGTCCACACGAGGACCACAATTTCTCACCAAAGAATTTGCATTTAAAAACATTTAAAAACTATTAATTTCATAAATGAAACAACAACGATATGTCAAACCATTTTGTTATTTTTCTACTATCATCCCCTCCCTCTCTCTTTTTTCTTTTCTATTTTGTTATCGATTCCATTCTAGACGACTGGCTGAGAAATAAAAATGATGAAATGAATGTAGGCTTCTGTTTCTGACCTTGAGGTTGATACTGCATGTAAAACTATTAAACGTTTAATTTCAAATAACTGCTACCTGCAGAATTTCCAGCCAGTAAGCGTAGCGTGTACTTCAGTAAAGCTTCATTGTTATCGATACGGATTGTCAAAAAAATATCAAAACACCGTGTGGAATTTTGAAAGCCTTTTGCATGGGCGGGCTCGATCCCGCGGTTATATAACTTATGAGGGATAAGGATGAATGAATTAGCTTTAGGGGTAATAGAAAATAAGCTTTTAGAGATCATTGTGGTGGTCTTGAATAGTCTTGGTACTTGGGGACGATTATATAAGTATATTATATATCCTCAGAAATATAGATAAGGGAGACTAACCTCCCCCCTCCATCGCCAAACAGGGGCTTAAAATTTGAGGCTTTCTTTTATAGCTTGAACTCCTCTTGCGAATTATTCTCTTCAGTTCATAGCGAATGAAAGATTAACGGATTCGTTTGGGAATATAGTGTATAGAGTGTACTTCCCGCGCACATCTCGCCAGTCGACAGCACTAGTTTTGTTTTACCTTATTACATAAAATTTTCGCGCCACGCTACTTTCGCGATTTTTGGGGTCTTATATTTCGAGATACTTTAATTTCGCGATTTTGCGGGGGGAAAATCATATTTTTGATCACTTTAATTTCGCGATTTCATTGAGTAAATCATTCATGATTTCTTTTCAGATGCGCACAAACTCCTTTAGAAAACCCACTTTACTACGTAACGTTTTAAAAAAGTGCGCATTAGTTCCTTGTTTTTGACTTTAGTATATTGAATACTTGTTCCAATCAATCATTCATTGTTGATCAGGATCAATAGGCGCTAGTACTTGGTTCTCAGTAACAACGTCTTTTATCCATGCTTTTGAATGGTCATTCAATTCTTTACTTTCTCAAAAATGGAGGGTCACTTAATTTTCGTGTTATAATATTTTCGCAACATTTTTTGAAATTGCGAAATTAAAGTGTCGCGAAAATTTGATGTACTAATAAGCCGGTATTTTCTGCCATTACTACAAAGACGGTGAAGACTTCACCGTTACAAAGTAGTCACTTAGAGGAAAGAATAATGTTTTCAGAGGAAACCGATCATGTTTGTTATGAGATACCCTACTTTTCAAACCGCTCCGCCGCCTCTAGTACTACGCTTAGGCCCGGTTTAGACGTCGAATTTCACATGTGCCGAATCTAATGAGAACTATTGTTTGAATAAATCGTAAATCCCCCTTCATATGAAAGTAGTCAATCGTATAAAACAGGCTAGATTTTCTAGCTTTTCTGTTTACAATCCTACTTTGTTTTTTTCCTTTATTTCTTTTTAAATTACAAAACCGTCTTTTATTTTTGATCACTTTTGCTTTTCGTTTCCATTTGTTTTTCCCAGCTTTTCTGCCATTATTTACTTTTTTAAATAAATTGATTTATGTAACATTTTGGTTTTTGATCGTCGATCCAATCTGTTACAAAATCGAGAAAATGTATGCGCGGCAAAATGTAAACCATGCTAATACAGTCATTTATATTTGTGTGTATTCTTGACCTCTCGCTTTTTCACAGACACAAAAACTTTTAACAAACGAAAAAACACACCCATCCTAAAACAGGAAAACAAACAGGTTAAAATATCTAAATAAAAGATACTGTATATTGTTATAACGGATGCATGCAGATGAGATATTCTTTTGTTTTAAGAATCATACAAGTGAGGCTATCGGGTCGATACAATGCTTGTTCTCTCATTTGCATCTCATTTGCATGCATCCGTAATAACAGCTATTATCATCAATATACAAGGCCAAATATTAAACTGCCCTCACTAAAACATTCAGTTTAGCGTGCCAAACGCCAAGCGCGCGGGCTGCAAATGCATTTACCGCCCTGCTTCGATCTGATTGGTTGAGACTGAATCAATCAATCAATCAATCTTTATTGAATGTCTTACGACTGCTGTCAGCCAATCAGATCTAAAGGAAACCATTTCAAACCGGTTGCGTTTACTGTTTCCTTTTTTTTTTTTTTTTTGTATGTATAAAAACTTTATTTTTGAATGAAAATGTTTTAATAAAATTCTAACTTTTGATATTGAAGACTTTGTATAATTTGGTCTTGTATATTAATGATAATGATAATAACATGACTTTTGTCATACAGATTGTTTTTTTGTGGCCCTTGTAGCATCGTTTGGAACCTTTGCTGCGCTCGGGCGCAAAATCAATGCTACTCGGGCCACAAATAAACAATATGCCCTCCAGAAATCATGTTATTATCCTATTAAGAAGCGCGCAGTTGCAACACCGAGGCCAGGCACCGCTAAAAAGATTTCAAGCCGAGAGAGGCTGGGAACAAGCTATTGTTTATCCAGACGGAACTCTATTGTACATACTTCTTTTGAAAGAAAATGAGTTCGAATCACAAGAGAAAGGAAAAAAAGAAACATAAATTAAGCATTGAGGGGATAAAGAAGAAGATTCATGGGGAAAGTGCAGAAAAAATGAAGCTCAGAATTTGTTCTGACTTTGGAATCACAGGATGATTGAAATACGTCATCCCTTTTGTGTGCCAGTGGTTCTCACAGCAGTAGTTGCGCAGTTCCAATGCCAAACCATTATTTTCATTACTCAGTTTTCTTTTCTCGGCCTGAAATTGTTTGATTCATACGACTTCCGTCCGGTAACAAACCGAAATTCTCCTTGAGTCCGATTTCTGCCGTTTGGTTTTTAATGACAGCTTTATTTGAAAAGCAATGCTTTGTAATAAAAGATAAATCAATAAAATGTGTTCCTCCGTTTTCTTTTCAATATAATATTACACTTGTCTGAGTCATGCATCTATTAATCGGGCTGAAGGGGATCCCGACTATCAGATACAGCAGAACAAGTGGGGAAAATCTAAAAGCAGAAAAGTAATTCAGTCAGTAATTTGAACTGGTATAT
Source organism: Anthopleura xanthogrammica (assembly GCA_964019055.1). Classification (NCBI taxonomy): domain Eukaryota; kingdom Metazoa; phylum Cnidaria; class Anthozoa; order Actiniaria; family Actiniidae; genus Anthopleura; species Anthopleura xanthogrammica. The sequence continues at coordinate 23,779,891 of OZ025206.1, read as the reverse complement.
ATAGCTTATATTTACTTGGCATGCAGTGTTATCATTTGGTATTGGCCATCGATTTACACTACTGTATGTTCGATCCCTGTATATGTTCAGTACGAATGTCATAATAATCAGGTCCTTTCGGGTCCCATATATTAGACACCATGCCCAACCACGAATCCCACATAGCATGAATGTTTGGGTTTAAAGCACCTCTCTGAAGGTCGCCCATGGCTATGCCATGCTGATGAGTCCTAATAAGGACGAAACAGCTGTCCAAGGTTGCGTTGGTAATAGGCTGTTGCGCATGCGTGTGACGTCATTGACCCTACCGTTGCCACTGTAGTATTCGTAGAACAGAGTAGATCATTCACTTTTTACATATTTACTTAGTTTTTAAAACCATGAACCCTTAAACAGTTCTCCATACACCTTCCTCAGTCCGCATACTCTCAAATTTTCTGATATTTTTTTTAAGATAAACAATTAGTTTTTCATAGAAAACGGCTAATATAATGAAAAATCCATGACTTCATTACACTGCATGGGCCCTCAAATTCCATGCTGGGATGCATGTCTGGCTTTTTAAGTCCTACTTTCATCTGTTAATCATTCCTCTGAACTCAGATAGTCTTCCTGAACATTGTCAAAGATGGTGAAAAGGTTCCTTGTCCTTCGGGTGCTTTGTGTCGCCATTATTTTTAGACTAACATCTTCAGAAGTTGTTCAAGTTGTAGTAGCGAACAAGTCTCTACATCGAACACCAGACTTCGGCTATGTTTACTTCGTTTTCCACCCAAACAGTTCACTAGATATAGAAAACCCACGTCAGTTCCACGCCGAGAGCTACAAACCGTGTGCAGTTACCTGTGCCAGGAACAAGACTTGTCTATCGTTCAACTTTGGGAAAAAGCCCATCTTCTTTTACCAGGGGAAAGCCCAGTACCTCTGTGAGCTGTTGTCGACTGATAAATACAACTCTTCGTCCAAGTATCAGAGTAAGAATCAAGATTTTGACCACTACAGCATCAGGGTAAGTTTGACATTCTTTACATGCAAGCCCCTATTCCACAGGCAGTAAGAGTATATTTTTTCTAACCTTAACTTTGTTTTGACCAAGTTCGAAACATTTATATGTTTTTTCTTGAACTATAAGAGTATCGATATATCAGTTTCTCACATGCATGGAAACTCTTTTCTTTAAATTCATGAAAAACTCATAATTCATGGCTCAAAATAACGGCTTGTCAACGGTCAATGTCTGGCCAAATTTGGTACTTGACTGGTCAAATATGGTTTTGAACGGACATGTTGATGACAAATATTGCGATTTGGCAGGGAAAAAGGAATCTAAATTTTGCGAAAAATAAAGATCCATCGACACAGTCTCATTTACATTTTTTCACTGCAATCAAGTTATCTTACCAACACGATAATAACAGAATTGAACTAGAATAATAACAAAACGAAGCTAACACCATGATATTTTTCGACACAGTATAACCGCGTTATAACCCCCTACGGCATGTCTACACATAATGATAATAGGACTTTTGAAGTGCTACTACGATCAAATTTTAATGTCTCCAATTGTCACTATTCTAAGACATGTTAAGTACTTTAGACACGTACCTATTGAAAATTGGGACACTCAGTCTGCGCATACTTGCGCCAGCAATCCGTCAGCGGTTTTAACCAATTTCGATAACGGATGGAAGATGGCGTGCAAAGTTGGGCCAGTTTGTTTACCTTTAAAATTTGCGTTTTTGGGTTCTTATTTTGTTCTTATTTTGTTCTTATTCTTCTACAATTGCGGATGGGATACCTTGTTATTCATCCAGGGTAAGATAGAAAAGATAAGAAGGAAAAAATGAAGACATTTAGCCACTGCTCTGTATAATTTAAGTGTTTTTTGAATCTTTTTAAAACCTTTTACTGTATTCATCTTCATGATTTCCAACCTTTCCCTCGTCACTAAAACCCCATTCAAATATCTCGTCTCCTATCATCATTTTAAGCTGAAAAACAAAATTAAGATTGTCTTTTTTCACAAGAATAATCAGTTTTAACTCCACTTTCTTTACGTAAAAAAGAACAAACCTCTAACACTTTCCATTCTGAGGGCAGTTTAGCAAATTGGTCAACGAGCCAATTTTTTACTTCTTTGATCTTATGGCATTTCCTTGCTGGATTTAGTTCTTGAAATTTAATTCTTTTTGCTTCTTATAAATGGCATTGTATCCTTGTGAATTTGCCTTTGTAAGGTTGTTGTTTTTTTTTGCTAATTGCTTGCTGAAGCTTAGCTCTTAACGAGTCTGTCTCGAGGGTCAGTTTCCTTACTTGAGACGGCCGTAAATCATCAATTTCTTTGACGAAACTATTCGTGGGAGTGTTAAGTGGCACGTTTGTTTGAAAAAATTATGGAATGTTATTAAATCTGGCTATCTTATTAGGGGATCCAATGTAAAAATGCGAAAATAAAGCTGACTGAGTCGCCATCTTGACCCAACTCAGCTAAATTCCCGCTCTGAGCGCTCAAAATACTGAAAATATTGAGTTAGGCACTTTAAGTATGACGCAATCGCGCATGAAAAAAACGCACTTCCGGGTCCACAACGAAAAGCATCTAAAGCAACTAAAAAGATTTTTTTTCTTACTTTTTCTTCATGAAAGGATTTGTTGTCCAAAGTCCTAATTGTACAGTCTGTAATCATAAATGGGAAATTGGATGACCGCGTAGCGGGAGTCCGATTTGTTAATCACGAGAATGATTACAGACCAAATTAGTCGAAACAAAGTCCTATTACCAATTAATTTTATTAGCCAATGTTATTAGCCAATGTGCATGAGCTCGAAATTCTAGCACAAAGCATGATGGGAAAGTGAGTTCTTACGCTTATTTGTCTCCTCTAAAAATTCATCTGATAATTTTACCTTCTACATTTTCTATGGAAATAAAAGGATTTCAGCAGACGAAAATAACAGAGTATTTTTCTCATACTGTAAGTCTCAGGGTAGGTAGGGATTCCACTTTGACCTCCCTCAAAAATATTATATTCCTTTTAGACCCAACCCTGGGCTTGACATTGTCTAAAAAGAAGTAGTGCTAGTCTTGTTCTTTTAACTGTCCGATTACAAACTGTCCAATTAATGCTGAAATAGTACTTCTCTCAACCTATCAGATTCCAGGAAATTGTAATAGTTATGATAAATAGTTATAGATAAATAGTTATGTTTTATTTTCATTTTTTTAGTCAAACTGCAGCAAGTCTCCCTGCCTTAACAATTTCACTTGTATTGCAAACTACACGGAAGATACTTATGAATGTTTGTGCCCGAGACCTGCATTTGAAGGAAAACACTGCAAAGGTAAGGTTTCGTCTCTTAAGGTTGTACTTGATATGGTCCAGAAGGAAGAAAGGAAGGAAGGAAGGAAGGAAAGAAAGAAAGAAAGAAAGAAAGAAAGAAAGAAAGAAAGAAAGAAAGAAAGAAAGAAAGAAGGACATGGAACATAGGGAAGTACAATTTGTGGCCCATGAAAAAAATCACCCTGAAATGAAATGAATTCATTTTATTGACAGATGTCGATGAATGTGCTACAGGACAGCATGACTGTAGTCCTAATGCAACTTGTACTAACATCATTGGCTCATACAACTGCAAGTGCAAAGACGGTTACTTTGGCAACGGCACGATCTGCATCAAGTGTAAGTAGTTTTTTTTGTTGTCTTTCGATATAATTCACTCAGGGTACGGGTTAGCCTGGATGTTTATTTACACTATATTAGGTAAGAGAGTTCTGTTGCTCCGTTATCCAACATGGTTGTCGGTTTGTGGTCATGCAAGCATAGCATTGATTTGGGTGCAATGTTAATTCTGAAAAACCCTTCTGGGAGAATAGACCATTTAACGGTTTTCGTCGCTCAACCTCAGCCTCGATAGCATGTAATTTATTCTTTAGAATTTGACTAAAGCCCGTGGAAGTTTTAAGTGTTTCAATAGATATTTTTGAAAGCGCTCGTGAATCTCGAAAATGGTCTATTGTTTGATAATGCAAAAGAATATATTACACACAATCGGGGCTGAGGTTGAGCGACGACAACCGTGAAATTTATTTATTTATTTATTTATTTATTTATTTATTTATTTATTTATTTATTTATTTATTTATTTATTTATTTATTTATTTATTTATTTATTTATTTATTTATTTATTTATTTATTTATTTATTTATTTATTTATTTATTTATTTATTTATTTATTTATTTATTTATTTATTTATTTATTTATTTATTTATTTATTTATTTATTTATTTATTTATTTATTTATTTATTTATTTATTTATTTATTTATTTATTTATTTATTTATTTATTTATTTATTTATTTATTTATTTATTTATTTATTTATTTATTTATTTATTTATTTATTTATTTATTTATTTATTTATTTATTTATTTATTTATTTATTTATTTATTTATTTATTTATTTATTTATTTATTTATTTATTTATTTATTTATTTATTTATTTATTTATTTATTTATTTATTTATTTATTTATTTATTTATTTATTTATTTATTTATTTATTTATTTATTTATTTATTTATTTATTTATTTATTTATTTATTTATTTATTTATTTATTTATTTATTTATTTATTTATTTATTTATTTATTTATTTATTTATTTATTTATTTATTTATTTATTTATTTATTTATTTATTTATTTATTTATTTATTTATTTATTTATTTATTTATTTATTTATTTATTTATTTATTTATTTATTTATTTATTTATTTATTTATTTATTTATTTATTTATTTATTTATTTATTTATTTATTTATTTATTTATTTATTTATTTATTTATTTATTTATTTATTTATTTATTTATTTATTTATTTATTTATTTATTTATTTATTTATTTATTTATTTATTTATTTATTTATTTATTTATTTATTTATTTATTTATTTATTTATTTATTTATTTATTTATTTATTTATTTATTTATTTATTTATTTATTTATTTATTTATTTATTTATTTATTTATTTATTTATTTATTTATTTATTTATTTATTTATTTATTTATTTATTTATTTATTTATTTATTTATTTATTTATTTATTTATTTATTTATTTATTTATTTATTTATTTATTTATTTATTTATTTATTTATTTATTTATTTATTTATTTATTTATTTATTTATTTATTTATTTATTTATTTATTTATTTATTTATTTATTTATTTATTTATTTATTTATTTATTTATTTATTTATTTATTTATTTATTTATTTATTTATTTATTTATTTATTTATTTATTTATTTATTTATTTATTTATTTATTTATTTATTTATTTATTTATTTATTTATTTATTTATTTATTTATTTATTTATTTATTTATTTATTTATTTATTTATTTATTTATTTATTTATTTATTTATTTATTTATTTATTTATTTATTTATTTATTTATTTATTTATTTATTTATTTATTTATTTATTTATTTATTTATTTATTTATTTATTTATTTATTTATTTATTTATTTATTTATTTATTTATTTATTTATTTATTTATTTATTTATTTATTTATTTATTTATTTATTTATTTATTTATTTATTTATTTATTTATTTATTTATTTATTTATTTATTTATTTATTTATTTATTTATTTATTTATTTATTTATTTATTTATTTATTTATTTATTTATTTATTTATTTATTTATTTATTTATTTATTTATTTATTTATTTATTTATTTATTTATTTATTTATTTATTTATTTATTTATTTATTTATTTATTTATTTATTTATTTATTTATTTATTTATTTATTTATTTATTTATTTATTTATTTATTTATTTATTTATTTATTTATTTATTTATTTATTTATTTATTTATTTATTTATTTATTTATTTATTTATTTATTTATTTATTTATTTATTTATTTATTTATTTATTTATTTATTTATTTATTTATTTATTTATTTATTTATTTATTTATTTATTTATTTATTTATTTATTTATTTATTTATTTATTTATTTATTTATTTATTTATTTATTTATTTATTTATTTATTTATTTATTTATTTATTTATTTATTTATTTATTTATTTATTTATTTATTTATTTATTTATTTATTTATTTATTTATTTATTTATTTATTTATTTATTTATTTATTTATTTATTTATTTATTTATTTATTTATTTATTTATTTATTTATTTATTTATTTATTTATTTATTTATTTATTTATTTATTTATTTATTTATTTATTTATTTATTTATTTATTTATTTATTTATTTATTTATTTATTTATTTATTTATTTATTTATTTATTTATTTATTTATTTATTTATTTATTTATTTATTTATTTATTTATTTATTTATTTATTTATTTATTTATTTATTTATTTATTTATTTATTTATTTATTTATTTATTTATTTATTTATTTATTTATTTATTTATTTATTTATTTATTTATTTATTTATTTATTTATTTATTTATTTATTTATTTATTTATTTATTTATTTATTTATTTATTTATTTATTTATTTATTTATTTATTTATTTATTTATTTATTTATTTATTTATTTATTTATTTATTTATTTATTTATTTATTTATTTATTTATTTATTTATTTATTTATTTATTTATTTATTTATTTATTTATTTATTTATTTATTTATTTATTTATTTATTTATTTATTTATTTATTTATTTATTTATTTATTTATTTATTTATTTATTTATTTATTTATTTATTTATTTATTTATTTATTTATTTATTTATTTATTTATTTATTTATTTATTTATTTATTTATTTATTTATTTATTTATTTATTTATTTATTTATTTATTTATTTATTTATTTATTTATTTATTTATTTATTTATTTATTTATTTATTTATTTATTTATTTATTTATTTATTTATTTATTTATTTATTTATTTATTTATTTATTTATTTATTTATTTATTTATTTATTTATTTATTTATTTATTTATTTATTTATTTATTTATTTATTTATTTATTTATTTATTTATTTATTTATTTATTTATTTATTTATTTATTTATTTATTTATTTATTTATTTACTTACTTACTTACTTATTTATTTATTTATTTATTTATTTATTTATTTATTTATTTATTTATTTATTTATTTATTTATTAACTTCACAACCACGAGAGCATAAATACATAAACATCCAAATACAAACTTACAGTACGAATTACAGCTACAAGAAAATGAACAGAAAATGAAAAAATAAATATTATGCCATGCGCTGCTCGATTGGTTGAGGGTCTAACCAACAGGATACAGGTCCCATACAAAGGTCAGCCAATGATACAACGGTCAGCCAGAAATGGTCTATTGATTAACCCATTTTTATTATATATTGTTTTAAATTTAAAAAAATGCCAACCTTATGAAAATAGAATTGCGCCGAAATAATCATTATCCAGTTAATGAATGCCATGTGGCATGGTAATGATCCATAATTTGCCTGTTTAATATTGTGGTAAACAGACGATGTGAATAGCTTCGATATATAGTGAAACTCTCAAGCTTATTTCATTCTATCTTCTTTCCAGACAAATGGCTGAAGATGAACACCAATCCCATCTGCTTTGGTGCTCAATACTCATCATATGGGAATTTCTTTTTCAAAGAAAATGGAGCAGTCACCACAGTCAAGCTGGTCCATCGTTCTGGATATGTGTCATGTTCCAATGAGTTTTCATCAGGTATTATTAGTAAAACAAAACAAAATACCATAGATGGAAAGAACCTGTTAAAATCAGTAATATGGTAAAGTTGGATGGAAATCAGTTTAAACGCGCGAAGATATGAATTTTCAAAAATCAAAATTTTATATGAAATGACACCATTGCTGAGGGTTCTGAAAGGATAAAATGGGAGCTGGGATTCGCCTTTTTTTGGGCTGGGAAAATGAGATTCCATGCACAGTGGGACTGGGATTTAGCCATTAATGGGATTGGGAATTTACAAAATTTTGGGCTGGGAAATCCTCCCCCCCCCCCCCCCCCCCCCCCCCCTCTTTCAGGATCCTCTTTTCTGGAGCCAAGAGATGCCTCCAACGAATATCGATTTTTGTAAATAATCATATCTTCAATAATAAATTTTTGGATGTGACTAGTTTTACCGTAAAATCATATCTTCGCGAGTTTTAAACTGATTTCCTTTAAACTTAGCAGTTTTACAAATTTTAACATGCTCTTTCCAGCTATGTTAATTCTTCTTCTGTCCTGTGAGTTTTGGAAATACATGATAAAAGCTTATTTTCACTACCTTTCAGCCCAAAGTAACTGGGGATGTGCACGATACCTAGACTACCCCGACCGGTTAATGACTATTATAACCAACAACAAGGATCAAAAGATTCTCCCTCAAGATGAATTCATCATTGATTGGGACAGTTTGAGCTATAACATTCCTGGTTTTACTTCCATGTCTCCTGAATTGATGTTTCAAAACTTTACAACACCAATGAATGCTATCGCTGGCCAAGAGTATCGCATTTGGTACGGACAGGATCTCAAAAAGTATGACTTTAACAATGGAGGAATATCGTGTACCGACGTGTACATGTATGGATTGTTTGGACTTTAAATGAATCAATGCCGGACGCCGGCTCGGTCAGCTCAAGATCCAAGTACTGTTAACCGGTAAACTTTAATTAAAGTGCCTATCAACTCTGACGGTTTAGTTTGAAAATCACTACATGTAGGGTATAATATGATGGCACAGTTTTATCAGGATATGGACTTCCCATTTCAGAGATTTAAAGGTTTAAAACTTAAAAATGCAAATGACCTACATGTAGAAGAGATGATCTATCTCAATGCACAGCTGTAAGTTAGGGCGCATTCCATTAGTGGAAATTGGTCAGACTGGTCCATTGAACTGTCCAGCCAGAACAATGATTTCCTAAGCTATTTCCACTATTACTTTTCACTTTTGAATTGACCGGCGGTCTGGTCCCGGTCTGGCCAATCACAGATGTCCCGAAAGCGCCGTTTTTCTTTCTTAAATTAAGGAGATATCTATAACTACAAAATCTCCTTTGACAAAAATCTAACATATATGGATTTGCTTTCCTTTGCGTTGCTAGCCATCAGGCGAGCAGCAACACTAATATTAGGCTTGGCCTATGGAAAAAAAAAATCTCGATTTTTGTTAGTTCTCTAGTTTTCGTCTATAAATTTTCTGCCAAACTTCCGAGCATGCGCAGTGCGTTTTTCACTCGTGTCGGCCACGATAGATCAATGATCGTGTCTTTATTTGCCGAGGAAGATCGAAATGATCATACTTTCTTTACGTCCTTTGTTTTGCAACAATATTCTCTGTTTTAGTTGTATTAGTCAAGCCTCTAAAACCACAGTATATTCATTTTTTATACACTACAGTCATTGTCAAAAAGGTTGTCTGTGAAAAAAGACTTAAAGACCAAAAGAAGTATCACGTGATAATTTGTTTATTTGTTTTTAACGATATAAATTCTGGTTTCAAACTCTATAATGAGTAACAATGAACAGAGAATAATAATTATTAACTCTACTTATACAATGATTGCTGGTATCGAGCATTTAGAGTGTATTAGGTATCACGTGACATTTCTTTTGGTCTATATGTCTTTTGGTGAACAACATTAATGAAATTAACTCTGTATACCATGACGTTTGTAATTGAATAAAAATCTTGGGAAAAGGGAGCAAAATACTGGATCAATTAAGCAGTTAAAATGACAGTGTTTTTACAAGCTGACCACACTGATTTTTGATCGTGCCAATAGTAAACTGAAGACGTTGATGAAATCTCTCTGTATTTTGCTAAATATTTGCTAAAATATTTTGTCATCTGATAAAGTATCTCAAGATTAGTAAGTCTGGCAAATTTGAACATGATCAAATGAAAAGAACCAGAACTATTGGCTTTCAAAAGTTTCAAAACTTTACAAAGAATGTATGGTTACAGGGGACAAGCTACTAACCATACATTCTTTGTAAATATTTGACACTTTTGAACTCTTGTAACTCTAGTTCTTTTTAACCAAACACGTTCCAATTTCCCAGACTTACTAATCTTGAGATCCTTTATGAGATGACAATTTTTGCTAATTAGGTTAAAATTCAAAACTCGCCCCAGTCCCTTGCTCGTTTCTAAAGTGGCCAGTAAAAGACGTTAATGAAATCTACCTAGCTTTACGGGCCTACTCATACATTAAAAAAAAAAGTTTTCTACATATATTCTATACGGTATTTTGCTAATTTTTTTTGTTCTATTTCCGCTGAAAAATATTTCTTGTGTCGACGTTTTAGAAGATAAAACCATTTGTCAAAGATGGTGAGAGGGTTCCTTGTCCTTCAAGTGCTTTGTGTCGCTATCACTTTTAGACTAACGTCTTCAGAATGGAGTTGTTCAAGTTGGGGTTTACTGATTTAGCCGAAACGCAGTAAATTCTATGCTATCAGGATATGATTTTCGATATGATATTATAACTTTATTCCAACACGGGAAACTTACGATTAAATGGAAGTATTACTATCATCTTTCTCGCATAATGTATAGCGATGTTAGAGTGATTCTCATAAACCCGTGAAATACACTTTAGCATATTATGCATTACTTCACTCTAATTCTTTTGTTTTCTATTGTGTTTATCTGACTATTACACTTTAATAAGCACACTTTGTTTCACGGGTTAATGAAAACCACTCTAATGACATGGTATATGCATTGTTCAAATTATACGGTATTTTCAACATTTGATTCACTTGTGTTAGTAGCTCTCATTATGACTTACCATTATTGTGTTGTGAAGGGGAGGGGCTTAAAAGAGAGAGGGGATTAATAAATTTCTTCTCTTAAAAAGGGGGGCTTATTAGAGAGGAGGCGGGCTTATTTGAGAGGGGAAGCTTAATAGCTGGGCTTCAATCAGCTGATAGAAGTCTTTGAATCTCATTATCTGCTCCAAATGGTGGTCAAACACTGACCACCATGTGCTGTCAGCCAGAAAGAATTCTATTGAAAACTTGTGATTCAGCTGATGAACATTCCGCACGATACAGGAAATGACGTCAAGTGAAACCCAGCTATAGAGGATTATAACGGTTTGAGGAATAAGAATGAATGAATTAGTTTTAGGGCCGGTGTAATAGAAAATAAGCTTTTATACACCCTATGCATAAGGGCGTGGCCATGGAAATACCTTAGTTCATCAGTTATTGAAAAAACCATTGCTTTAATTGTAAAGAGTATATCGATTTTAGTAATCTCCAAAAATTTCAGCTTACTTATATTAAATGATAAAAAGCTACAGCTGTTTGAAATTAGAAAGATTTGTATGGAAACAACAACCAAGGCCTGACCAGCCTCGTTTTCATGTTTTTGGTACATTTCAAATGCTTATAACTCTGCAGTGATTTAATATATAACAACAGAACTCTACCAAATTACTAATTTAGACATGCTCTTTCTTGTAATCAATATATATTTTTGAAATCATAGATGATTCATAGTGCTCGTTCCCAGTCTTTACTCTTTATGCATAGGGTGTATGGATCATTGTGGTGGTCTTGAATAGTCTTGGTACTTGAGGATAATTATATTATTATCCCCGATGAGGATTCCCCGAAAAAAACCATCGTCACCCTGACCAATGAATTTCACGAAGCGTCAAGACTGAAAAAATATGCAAATTATGTTTTTTTTTGGTGGATGGGGTCAGGATGATCTAACATTCCGCATTCACCCCCCCCCCCCCCCCCCCCTTAGCTTAAATCACCCTCCTAGCTTGTATGAAATAGTCAATCGTATAAGTATAGGCGGCAGGCTTTTCTATTTCAATTCTACTTACAACTGAATTCTACTTTGCTGTTTTTTTCTGCTTCTTTTAAATTTTTCTTACAAAACCGATTTTTATTCTTGGTCCCTTTTGCTTTACGTTTACGTTTGTTTTTCTAGCTTTTTCTACTTTTATTTGCTTTTTTAAATAAAATGTATTGATTTATCAGTGTTTTTGGTTTTTGATCGCCGATCCAATCTGTTACAAAATCGAGAAAATGTATGCGCGGCAAAATGTAAACCATGCTAATACAGTCATTCATATTTGTGTGTATTCTTGACCTCTCGCTTTTTCACAGACAGCACTACAGCACCATTTCATCTTACCAAACGAAAAAACGCACCCATCCTAAAACAGGAAAACAAACAGGTGAAAATATATAAATAAAAGATACTCTCTATTGGTAAAAATATATATTAAAGTGGAAGAGGCACCTTCAACACGTACCGAGGCCAAGCACCGCGGAGGAGTGGTTAACCCCCCTGTTTTTAACCAAAAACACTTGTAGTAAGGCCGTTATACGACTTCACTCGTCGCTAAATCCGAGGTCTCGATAAAACGAGAAAAAAGTGAACGACTTCGTGGTGTTTGGATTGAGGATGAGACATTCTTTCATGTACTATTTGAAGAAATACAAAGCAAAAGTTGACCAAATATAAGACTCGGTCACACGTGGCATGCAACTCAATATGGATGCAACTCAAACAAAGAATCTTATTCTCAAGAGAATGACACTTGGTCTGAAATGGGAAAACCTTACGCCCGAGACTGCAAGCTAAAAATGTCTACTGAGGAACGCTATCACCAAATTTAGCTTGCGGTAGACAGGAAAAAAAAGTATTTCTTTACATGAGAACATATCAAGCCACTAGGATAAGAACATCAAGATGCTATTTCTGTATCGTTGCTGGCAACATTACGAGCAACGAACAGTTGTAGAGAAATATGCAAAGATGGGCACACTGTGCAACAGTTTACGCGCGCGGAACAATTCGATCTGTGAGTTAGCAGGCCGTGATCTGATCTAGATCAGGCAAGATGTTGTTACAAGGTTAGATAAAATTAATCAGTAATATCAAGAGACCATGAAGGACATCTGTCCCTCATGGTCTCTTGGTAATATAGGTTAACCCGTAAGGAGTTTTGCACAAAACAGGTTTTTCAAAACAACCTCGATTTCGACTCGTCTTACCTTGACAAGGAAAGGAAAATCAGCCCAGAAGGTGTGGTTTGGCAATACGTCTGGCACAGACTGCTTATGTCGAACGTATTTATTGAATAGGATCCCAACTATCAGATAGAGCAGAACAAGTGGGAAAAATCTAAAAGCAGAAAAGTAATATACAGACAAATTTGAGTACATTCTTTTGAGATTTTGTTCTGTAAATTCATTTTCAACCAGCATCATCAATGATTATGATCATCAGTCAAAACTACATTTTGCCGCTTGAAGTATAACCCACAGGGGCGGATCGGGGGGGGGGGGAGGGGGGGGGGTGAAGGGGTGCACACCCCTCCCTTGGTCTAATTTTTGCCTCTACCTCGAAGATAACCAATACCAAATAATAATTTTTCCCTTTGATTCTAAGGGGTGCACCCCTCCCTGGGTTGACTTTGTGCGCAGCACCCCTCCATGAAGAAAATCCTGGATCTGCCCCTGGACCCATTCGTAGTTTTTACATGAAGTAAAAAGCTGAATGGTTAAATATTTCTTGATTTGAGTGATGCTTCTTTACGTTATAAAGGTTTAACGACATCACAATCATTAACATATTGGAAGTATAAACCTTCTTATAATTAGGTTAGACGGATCACTCAAATCAAGAAATATTTTACCATTCTACTATATATTCACTTCATGTAGAATCAGTACTGAAAGTATTGTATCAGGGGTTAGGAGCACAAGAGAAAATATCGACCACCGATCGAGGTGGAAAATAGAAAAAACTGAATAGATTTTTCAAAAACTTGGTCGGTTTCAGAAGCCCTTTTGAGGGACCAAAAACAACCTGTCACTATAAGGCTCAACTATAGCAAAGTAAGGAATAAAATTAGTATTTAGAAATAAAAAATACTACTAAACATTCATCCAGAAGTGTACATTTGTGGTATAGCACAGTAAGGAATAAAATTAGTATTTAGAAATAAAAAATACTACTAAACATCCAGAAGTGTACATTTGTGGTATATAGCACAGTAAGGAATAAAATTAGTATTTAGAAATAAAAAATACTACTAAACATCCAGAAGTGTACATTTGTGGTATAGCACAGTAAGGAATAAAATTAGTATTTAGAAATAAAAAATACTACTAAACATTCATCCAGAAGTGTACATTTGTGGTATAGCACAGTAAGGAATAAAATTAGTATTTAGAAATAAAAAATACTACTAAACATCCAGAAGTGTACATTTGTGGTATAGCACAGTAAGGAATAAAATTAGTATTTAGAAATAAAAAATACTACTAAACATCCAGAAGTGTACATTTGTGGTATAGCACAGTAAGGAATAAAATTAGTATTTAGAAATAAAAAATACTACTAAACATCCAGAAGTGTACATTTGTGGTATATAGCACAGTAAGGAATAAAATTAGTATTTAGAAATAAAAAATACTACTAAACATCCAGAAGTGTACATTTGTGGTTAATCAATCAATTGCAAATATTTTTAAGAGATTTTTTACAATTTTTGATATTCATTATATATTATGATGGCCTCTCGTAAGGTTGTACTTGACATGGTCCAGAAGGAAGGAAGGAAGCAAGGAAGGAAGGAAGGAAGGAAGGAAGGAAGGAGGGAAGGAATCCAGTAGCTGGTATTTGTGCAATTATATAGTCTGCAACGAACTATTATCTTATCAGTTGTAAAAAAAATTCTGATCAGTTCCGGTGGTGCAAGTTTTGCTTCAAAACTTCTCGCGTAGGCATACATTAAACTATCTGAAAAACAAGCTCTGGACACCCCGTTTTTCTTTTCATATTTGGAATCACCATTAAATTTCACTTTAAGAAATTGCAGTTTAAAAAACGTTAACCCCCCCCCCCCCCCCTTAAACGTAGCCAGTCACGTTAAGAAACGGTTACGGAACCTTGCCACACTAACTCAGTGTACTTACATGATCAGTAAGATACTGCCCGTGCTGAGTGATGAAGAAACTACAGGACATGCGCTCTTGGCGGTTAATGTGACCAACTGTCAAAGAAAAAAAGAAACGATCAGAAACAATAATGTCTGATAGCCATCCCTCTGTCCCGGAGAAGACCCGGATGAATCTGAACATGAGCTCTTGGCGGATAAGGTCGCCGACTACATCTAGAAAAAAAAAAAACACCAAACAAACAAGCGCCTTAGAATTTTAGATTTGCACGCTATATAAATAAAGTTATTATTATTATTAACAAATAAAAAAAAAAAACAAGCATTTTTGCTTGAGTGTGGACCACGAAATAATGTTTCCAAATCGAGGTTGGATTTGATGTGGTGATACATTTACTGTAGTTTATCAAGTATAACCTCGGCTTGGAGCGATTGTTTCGTGGCCATTTTCTAAAGATTTCTAAGAGATTGGGTGCCAGGGGACTTAACAATTAAGTTTAACGGAACAATCACTGATACCCTTTTTTTTTTTTACCAATAACGTTTGAAAAGATAAAGTAATAGCTTATTAGATAAGACCACAGGGAACCCAATTTAGATAAAAGTAAATGGTGACAATGGACCTCTTTAGCTTGGGCGTAATGTTTTGCCCATTTCAGACGACGTTCTATACCCTTGAATATCATTGTGTTTGGATGCAAATGAAACCTAAATAAAATTGCTTTTCTCAAAGGAATGACACACGGTCTGAAATGGGCTAAATATACGCCAAAGCTTAGAAGGTCTATACAATTGGGAAGGAATTCCTTCATTGAATTTTTTTGCATTAGAGGTCAAGATAGTGTACTCCGTGATACTTGTGGGCGAAAACTAGAAAAATCAAGCAAAAATGCAAGGTCCTCGGGTCGCTACTTGTGTAGTAACATCAAAAATTTGAATATTCTGTACAACTTACACTGGTTGCCAATGGCGCACGTATTGATTTTAAGATTCTTCTACTTACTTTTAAAGTTTTACATAATGTAGCACCTTCCTATCTCTAGATCTGTGACTTAGTCTCCTTCTCGCTCTTTAAGATCCTCTTCTTTAAATCTTTTAACGAAGCAATCTTACAATCTTAAAACTTATGGCAAAAGAGCCTTTTCCTATGCAGCCCCTGAGCTATGGAATGCTCTTCCTCATAATGTAAGATCATGTAATTCAATTTCATTGTTTAAACGTGAGCAATATGGTTTATAGTTTCAACATCTTTTTATTGTATAAATTATCTTATTCCTTTGTATTGTTGTATTATTGTGTCATTTATTATAAATTCTAATTGCCTTATATTAAAAAATTCATAGTTGAAAAAAAATTCCAATAAAATTAATAAATAGATAAATTATATTTTCACTTTTATGTAAATTGGGTTCCCTGTGGAAGAATTATAAGACTCTAGTTATCGAGGGAGGACTTACATATTCACTCGTTGATTTATCTATTTTCTTTTCGAATACTCCATCACCAAATGATCCTGTTTTTTCCTTCTCATCACAGATCAGCGTGATATTGGAATATCTACAACAACAAGAAAACATTGCAATTCAAAAAAGAATTTTTTCCACTGGGCTGCCACAGGCAACCCGGTAATTTTAATTTATACTTATATTTCGTGCAAAAATAAAAGCACGCACTCGAGTTTTGGCCAAAAATTACAGCCCAATCCAAAGGGGGGAGGGGGACAGAGGATCCCCACATCTCATGTACTTAATTCTTAAGGTGACTGCCTTCTATTGAAAAAATCCATGATAAAAATTTTTTAAATAAATCACAATTTTTTTAAACCCAAATCTAATGTTCATTTCAAATTTGTAATTTCAAGTCTGACTCTAAACTGAGTCTAAGACGCCCGGGGGTACTTTGAGTCATTTCATGCGGAGATGCTCTGCCCGGACTCTCGACCCCTTACTTTTATATACCAAATTTCAGCAAAAAGGTACCCCTTTTATATACCTTTTTGCCTTAAAAGGAACCCCTTTCATATATATACCTTTAAAGTACCCCTTTTTATATCAAAACTCACAAATTCCTACCAAATTTCTATACCTGCAGCCTGAAAAAAAGGTACCCCTTTCGGGCGGAGCATCCTGTATAGTCCATTATAGGGAGTACCCCCCCCCCCCCTGGCTAAGGCACTAGCTAAGACTAAGACTCTATCTTATAATTAAGCTCTAAGCTGACGCTTTTTTTGGCTCCACTAAAAATCCATCTGACAATTTTATATTGAAATGTAGGTATTTCTACAGATGAAAATAACAGAGTATTTTTTCTGACTTATATTTCCTTATTTGATTTCCCTCTCCCATTTTTGCAGGACTCAGTTTCCCAGAGTGCTTTGCAAGCTTTGATGCACATTGCCCATTATAACATTATAACAGACCAATGCCTGGGTAATATACTAACCCTAAACGTACTCTAAGATAATAGGGCCAGATTGGAAAAAAGACAAAGTTCTTTATCTGTTTAATAACCCTAATAAAGATTAATTGATTGATTGATTAATTGATATGCACATGCACCTACCTAGTATGGTCACTAAAGAATTTGGATTTAAAAGTCATTACAACATGGTTTGACTTGTCAACAGTGAAGGATGGGTCAGATGCATCACAAGGATAGTATTTCAAACCAGTTTTAACATCTTTCTGACAAAGCTGGCATGAAATGAAGAGAGAAAAATCTAATTATTGTTAATTTATACTTAGATTGGTTTAAATAATATCCTTGGGTTCACAAGGTCAGGCTCTTTTACAAGTGAGACCTAGTTCTACCAATGAGTCAAATATTCCAATCCTTTGTTTTCCCATAGAGGGGACCCGGCCCTTATAAGCCCCCCACTTATCTTCCTTTTGCATACTAGTCTTTTAAATTTTCTAATCTTAGCCCCCAACTTTTTTCCTTTAATTTGCATACTATGCTCCCCCCCCCCCCCCCCCCACTTTAAAATGTGCTCCACTATTCCTGTTTCAAGTCATCAAGTCATGTAAGCAGAGCTAATGGGATATTTATGCAGCTTCTAGTCCTATGATCAATAGACCCCGGTCCCTTGCAGCACATTGGAATGCAGATCAATTTGGAGGACAAAACAATAGACCCCTTGCACATAACGTCAGAGCAGCTCAATTTGGAGGGCAAAGCAAAAGAATTTTAATCTCCTGAGAATTGGAACTTGTTTTGCCCTCCAAATTGAGCTGCATAATTTCCGATGTGCTGCAAGAGGTCTATAGGTTCCAATTCTCAGGAGCTTGAAATTCTTTTGTGTAAGTTTCCAAAACGAGCTGCTTTGATGTCATGTGAAAGGAGTCTATTTAGTAGAATTTTTTCTCAATAATTTCAAGTAGAACAACAAAGGTACAGCATGACTGCCACTCATCCTTAGTGGTGAGCAATAGCCTCTCACCAATGCAACCCAGGTTCCATTCCCAAACTTCAGGTGTTGTGAGTAGAGTTGCTTGTTGGTTCTCTCCTGTGATTAGAGGGTTTTTCTCTGGGTTCTCCAGTTTTTCTTCCCTCCGCAAAAATCAACTTCTAAATTTCAATGAAATTCTAGTGCATAAATAGCTACTCTGTAGAGGCTCCAATCATATGGCTATATGACACTCCTAAATATATAAATATATTATTAAAAAAATGAATCATTAAATCATTCATTTAGTTACATTAGATCCTGTGCAATCTTTCTCATTGCCAGATGTATACTTGAGAGGTGTGCAGGGATTGAACAAGAATTTATAATCAGCAGTTTTTTGCTCAGGAATGCCAAGAAATCTAATAAAAATAATAAGATTTAAAAGATTTAGAAGAATGCCATTTTACTAATTATATATGAGAATAGAATAGAATAGAATAGAATAGAATAGAATAGAATAGAATGGAATGGAATGGAATAGAATGGAATGGAATGGAAGATAAAATAGAACACAAGAGAACACAACACAACACAACGAACAGAACAGAATGAAAGGAATGGAACAGAGTAGAGTAGAGTAGAGTAGAGCAGAGCAGAGCAGAGTAGAGTAGAGTAGAGTAGAGTAGAGTAGAGTAGAGTAGAGTAGAGTAGAGTAGAGTAGAGTAGAGTAGAGTAGAGTAGAGTAGAGTAGAGTAGAGTAGAGTAGAGTAGAGTAGAGTAGAGTAGAGTAGAGTAGAGTAGAGTAGAGTAGAGTAGAGTAGAGTAGAGTAGAGTAGAGTAGAGTAGAGTAGAGTAGAGTAGAGTAGAGTAGAGTAGAGTAGAGTAGAGTAGAGTAGAGTAGAGTAGAGTAGAGTACAGTACAGTACAGTAGAGTAGAGTAGAGTAGAAGTACTACATTAAAACATGATTGGTTTTATTGTCTCAACTGACTAACTGAATTTAATTTGAATGAATTTTGTGTTACCATTCTGTCACTCTTTACTATAGACCCCTTGCAACACGTGGGAATGCAGCTCAATTTGGAGGGCAAAACAATAGATTCCACTTTTCAGGAGATTAAGATTCTTTTGTTTTGTCCTCCAAATTGAGCTGCTCTGACGTCACGTGCAAGGGGTCAATACGGCAAACGTGACAAGCACGAGCCCTGTGAGATTGCGTGACATCAAAAATGCTTTTAATCTCTTAAAAAACTGCTAGTAAATCTTTGTTTTTCCAAGTACTTTTTAGGTGTTTATTTTTCCGAAAATATCATGCAGTTAAGCTTTTCTAATTATCATATAATAACTGCTTATATGCTTGATCTGACATGGCAGAGATTCTTGACTGAAGCAAAGATATTCACAATCACTTTGCTTGAACTATTGAATTATAAATCGTACTTTATCCTCAAATACCTACTCTATTAGTGCTCATTCACTCTGTCACAGTCGTAATTGAGAAAGTGAATGATCAGAAAATACGATTAAACACACAAACAAGCATGCTATCTCTGAGTCTATTATTATTGATTACCTTGCTTTACCATCTTTGTTGTCTAAATCACTCAAGTCTATGACTCCACTGCCGTCATCCATCTTACATTTACAATTATCTATCTTATTACATTTTTTCGCCAAAACTATTGGTACCGACGACAAGAATATCAAAAGAATGAAGCAAATACTTGTGATAGTTGTACGAAAGATTAACGACGACGCCATTTTTACTGAGATATTGCTCGACTGTTTGTTGAGTGCTACTGGAACACACAAGTTTTCCGTGTTTAAATTTGCATCTATAATCATCTAATAGTTATCAACCTACCAGCGTTGAAGTTCTAATGTGGGGAGAAATTGAACTGGAACCATTTCCAAGTATCAACCGACAATGAACCGAGGTGACAAGGCCGTGTTGGTGGTACATTTAGACGTTTTTGCTCAAACGAACATCTTCGACATTTTCGAAATCTCGTGCTTTCGAACATCTTTTGTTCTATCCTGGATTCCAGAGGGGCTTTTGTGTTTTGGGATGAAAAGCGAGAGCGAGTCGCGAAGCGAGCTCCGCTCCTCGCATACACAGGGAACCTCTGGTACCCAGGGTACTTTTGTTCCAACAGCACGAGATTTTCAAAATGTCGAAAATGTTCGTTAGAGCAAAAAGGTCTAATGAGAAATTCATTGTTAAATACCACCAACAGCATTGGCGGCGATGGTCACCACGTGCAAACGGCGCCAAGAAGTTTAGCTCATTTTGTACCTTACGGTAAGCTAATGAAGTTGCTGAATCACGATACAAGTAATTGTTATTTTTTTTAATGAGTCGATAATAAAGTGACTGAAAGCCTGAAATGAGAAAGCATTACGTCCACTATCAAGCACTATATGCAATATTTTTACTACTAAATTAAAAAGAATCCTATGTATATATCAGCTAGAATCCTACAAAGTTTAATTTTATGGAGGTGAAGTTATGTTGACTTCAAGCACATCGTTTTTGGGGGAAAACCCTGGAAAAAAAATACCGAAATAAAGTAATAATAATAAAATAACGAAATAAAACCAAATCACATGTAAGCAGATTTTGTTATAGGTCTTTGATTCGAGGGTTTTTCTCCGGGTTCTCCGGTTTTCCTCCCTCCGCAAAACTATCTTGCTAAATTGCAAATCGACTCCGTGTCCTGACTTTGATTAGCGCTAGCCCAGGGTTAAGCTGTTTCAGGGTTCGATAAAATTTGAAGGTGTACCGGACTTACATTAATCACTGTTATCCGTCACGTTAACGGCGGTTAGATGGTCGACCAAGACAAGGTGCATAAGCAGGGATAAATCTGGACAGGCACTTCTAGCTTTCAGAGTGGCTTTCTGTATTTAGAAAAAGAAAAACACTTGCCATGTATGGAATCTGACGAGGGAGGAAGCTCGAGCTAGGAAATTCTGGGGAATAGACGGTAGCGGAAAAAAAAACTTTTTTTCTCGGGCAATTTTTTTTGAGAGGAGGAATCAGATTAATTTTGAAATTGTATATTCCATGCAGTGGTGGGATGGATCCAGAACAATTTCAGGGGGGTTGCTGTTACCTAAAAAGGCCTCACACAGCGTTCTTTTTAGGTTTTGGCTTAGCCACCCAATCCACCTCCTGAATCTGCCCTTGATATACACGCATCAAGCATTCCGCGCTACTGCTCTAAGCGCATGCTCAGGGGATTAAAAAGTGAGATAATATTTTGTAAAACATGTTATACTTTAGTTGTATTTTTCTTGTCAAACACAATTTTCATTAAATATTCAAGATCACGTACCGTTAAGCGAGTTTTGAGTCAAATATACCATAAAATTGCCAGCGAGAGCAAAGGTGGGATGTTGGATTTACCCACCCACCTCCCCATGCGACGTTCCCGGCTCCACATATCCCTGAGCACACCTCTACCTAGCTTGCACTCCCAAATATCCCCTCCCCCTCCCCCCATGTCTAATCTTGTACAGTGCTAACAGTAGAGGTGCTGTTTTGGTAGTGAGAATAAGTTACTATTTAGTACAAAAAAATATATCAGTATACTGTCTCACAGATTAAATGTGATCATGAGCATTGTATCAAAATTCGTTCGCGGTAATCTTACATATTTAGCTGAAGCTCCTGCTCCTGGTATTTGAGATACTCCTTTTCCAAATTAACCACTCCTGTCACTCGGATCACAAACAAGGGTCATTTGTGTCATTCTAATAATAAATAATACAGACAATAATTATAATAGATTAGCCCCGTTATTACTGGTCTGTACACCATCTATAAATACTGCAAGCTTGCATGAGGGCATGAGGTTGCGCATAGAATCAATAGGATTTTTTAAAAGGGCGTGTTTGTTACAGCGTCAATACCACAGGAAACCCAAAGGTGGGATAGGCAATCTTTTCAAGTATCGGAATTTTGAGGTTTAAAGCTTAAAAGACATTTAATGATTTTTTAAATGCAATTTTATTCGAGGGGTCCGATTAAAGTTTCATCCCTTGTCATTATATTCTACGCTAGCAACGTTAGCAACTGATAATTTATTCAGACTTGAACTTCAACCAATCAGGAAACGCCGCCAAGCTCGTGCGGGAGCTAGCACGTGCACTTAGGTACGCATGATAAATTTTATTCTAATCACTAGTTCTACCAGTGGCTGTGGGCTCCCTGTGCAATCGGTATACATACCTAGTAAATTCTTCGTATGTAAACGTTTTGTAAGTCATAACGACATGGTTGGACTCATCAACTGTGAAAGTTGGGTCGGATGCATCACAAGGGAAGTAAGCGGGGGGAATGATTGAACCATCTCTCTGACAAAGCTGGATAACACATAAGAACGTGATGAGCTAGGAGACTAATCATGCTGCAAAAAGTAGTAGCCATTATTGTTGTTGCAGGTTTTGTTTTTATCATATTTTTTATCATAATTGTCGGTTGCTGTTGCTGTTGCTGTTGCTGTTGCTGTTGCTGTTGCTGTTGCTGTTGCTGTTGCTGTTGCTGTTGCTGTTGCTGTTGCTGTTGCTGTTGCTGTTGCTGTTGCTGTTGCTGTTGCTGTTGCTGTTGCTGAGTTCTTAAAAAAATCTAAGCAGCTCAGTATTACCCAGCTAACTCAATGCTTTCAAGCTCATTTCTGCAATGATTTCTAATGATATTTAGTGTTGATACTCACGTTAGCTCCTGTGCAGGCAGCATCTCCTCCACTGGATTTGATTGGTGTACAAGGATTATAGTTATATGTGTATATGCTGCCAAAAGGATTGTCAGGAATGCCAGTGAACCTGAAAGACATATTTGGAAATTATGGACAGATATACTGTGACTCGATCAACTGTATGTTTTAGAAAAATATGTACTTAGTGAAAATCTAGTATTAAAAAAGGAATCCAATAAGGAACTGGTCATTAACCGCCTGGGGACAAATGGACGAGGGAGGATGTTGTTGTTACCGTACGTTTACTTAGAAAATAATACTTCTGAAGCCATTCTTTAACGGCGACATATAGGGCTTAAAGATCAACCTCCGTGCGAAATATTTATTGCCTAAAGAGTTAACATATAGGATGGTGACGTGGTCAGGAAAGAACATATCAGGAGTCAGTCGAAAAAACTGCACTTGAAAGACATGATGTTACTATCTGCGTTGTTAAAACTAGCACACTTCAGAATACTTCGGTTAAATGGTAAATGAGCTTGCTTCAACTCAGTGCCCTCAAGCAAATCCTACCTTGGTTTACCATCTTTGTTGTCTAAATCACTCAAGTCTATGACTCCGCTTCCGTCGTCCATCTCACACCTACAGTTATCTATCTTTCTACAACCCTTCATGAAAACTTCAGATGTAGCCGCGAGAAGCACGAAGAGAACAAGAAAAAACGGAGAGATTGCTCCATTCGCGAAGAACGCCATGATTATATAGATATCGTATGACTTGGTCTTCTTTACTAACCCTTACAAGGTTCAGGGTGGCTCAGGGGTTACGCGTGACGCGTGATTCGGCCTTGTTTTGGACCGTGATTCGTGATTCAAAAAAACAAGTCAGTAATTCGTGAATTTCAGTCCCCCCGTGATGCGCAATCTGCTTATTTTGAAGACCGTGATTCGTGAAAATTCTTATTGCACCCTTAATCCTTCTATCAAGGTTATTCATTAATCGTACTTCGTGATAAATAGTTTAATTTGAAGTACGTTCGGCCACTAGATGTTTAGTCATTACCTCGCTCTCTTGTTGGCGATGTTTTATAGAGTATGAGACGATAGATATGAAAATAATAAGCAACTGTTGGACGTTGAGCAAAACATGGTGATTTGTTAGTGGCGAGCAAGTAATTATTTGTGAGACACTAACAAATCCGGCACGATATTTTGTGATAACAAAGTTCAATAATTGTTTTATCATTCAAGTTATTTTTTGAGTTTTGGCTGTTTTTCCCCCTGTCTATCAAATACATTTTCAGTCATATCAGTCATTTTCTGACAGGTCAGGGAAGCGAGCCATGTTGACAAATACAATGTTACTGCGCATGAGCAGATCATTGTCGTATCATTTCGTATGGAATTCTTTTGAATATTTGTCCTCCAGTGAAGGTCCGTGGAATTTCAAAGTGTTTGTATTGTTGAAGTTGTGCATTCTTTACTTTACTGTTGGTATTTGTGAATATTTAGACGCTGAAATGAGGCTAAGCCTGAGTAAATGAGTCTGTAATCAAGGAACACACCGGTAATGTACGAATTGGAAAATGGTCTATTAAATCTTTCTAGTATTCCAAATTTTCCCAGTATTTTCCCTGGTATTCCAACTCTCCTACCTATCAGATACAGCAGAACAAGTGGGAAAAAGTGCAAAAAAAAAGTACAAAGAATTAACGTTTTCCAGGGCCCAAAAGTGCCGAACCCCCTCCCCCCCAACAAATAATTATAATTATAATATAAAATTACAACTATGAAAAAACAACCACGACACCAGAAAAAGAAATAGAAATTCTCATTTGTTAGGCTCGAAAGTTCAACCACTTTAATTTTTATAAGAACTGTAGTTATAAATGAGCTATATTACTGCTACTCTGCCGAAAACCTTGACCGTTTTCCAGAAAACAGTGTGAGCGGCTGGTTTGGATCTGCACCTGCACAGTACTTGGAGACACAAAAATCTGTGAATATCGAGAGGTGGAAAATAAAAAAATGCAACTTGGACAAAATAAAGGTTAGAATGAGCTATTCATCTAAAAATAATCTTAGTTCAAATAAAATTGTTTTAATGCCGCGCGCGGTTTTCAAGAACTCTTTTTAGTTGAGAGAACCGAAAGCCACCTGTCACTATTATCGTCGTATAGTAAGGAATAAAATTAGTATTTAGAAACAAAAAATACTGATTAACATCCAGACATTTTTGGTTACTCGATAAATTATGAATATTTTAGAGATCTTTACACTTTTTTTTTCTTCGTCGTTTCGTAAGGTAGAACTTGATATGGTCAAGAAGGAAGCACTCAAGGAATATAAATTAAAGACGTATTAATTACAAAAATTAAAAAAACCAGATCGCGTATTTATAATTACTCAGTTTTGAGTGAACACGAACTTTTCTCGGTATACACTGTTTCTAAGTCTGACTCAAATAGTATTTCTTTTTAAAAATAAACAATTTGTTCTCAAGGACCCTCATTTCATGCAGCTTTTTTGTCCTTCTTTCATCTGTTGTTAACTATTTATTTAACACTATAACAGTGTCTAATTTATCTACTGTTTTCTTACTGTTATTCTGAATATTTTCTGATGAGCTGTAGTGAGTTATGATCCTCGGATTCAACAATAAGTTAGTGATTGATATAGAGTGTTCGCACTAAACCCGTTAAATAAACAGTAATAATTAGTACTAAATAGCACTAATTAAACAATTGAAAACTAAAATTAAATTTAGGTTGCACGCTTTTGGTGTTTGTACTCTATACCAGTTCTAGCACTTTAATAAGGTTAACACCTGTCCGGGTTTTTTTGTTTTTTGTTTACTGTTTCTTACTTTTGGAGCACGACAAATCATATGCATTCCACTGAAAATTTTCTTGACATTAAAGCTTCCGCCTTGCTTCATATGAATTATTGGGAGACATTTACCTTAAACCCCCTGAAACAATAATTACAATCACTTGCAAAATTAACTGACTTTAGAGTGCTTTAATTTTTATTTAATTTTTTTTACTTCTCAGTCTTAACCGTTAACAAAACAAAACTAATAAAACATTCCTGGTTGCTAGGATCTCAAATCTATACTTAGACCACCGAACGGACTCAGTTTAATCATTCCTCTGAACTCAGATATTCTTGCTGATCAGGTGAACATCGTCAGAGATGGTGAAAGTGTTCCTTGTCCTTCGGGTGCTTTGTGTCGCCATTATTTTTAGATTAACATCTTCAGAAGTTGTTCAAGTTGCAGTAGCGAACAAGTCTCTACATCGAACACCAGACTTCGGCTATGCTTACTTCGTTTTGCACCCAAACAGTTCACTAGATATAGAAAACGCACGTCAGTTCCACGCCGAGAGCTACAAACCGTGTGCAGTTACCTGTGCCAGGAACAAGACTTGTCTTTCGTTCAACTTTGAGAAAAAGCCCATCTTCTTTTACCAGGGGAAAGCCCAGTACCTCTGTGAGCTGTTGTCGACTGATAAATACAACTCTTCGTCCAAGTATCAGAGTAAGAATCAAGATTTTGACCACTACAGCATCAGGGTAAGTTTGATATTCTATTACATGCAACTCGATGTAGACTGTGCATTTCCAAAACCCTTCGTATTATTGAGCCCCTATTTAAATAATATGAATAGGCGCCTATTCAACACTCAGGAACTAAGAGTACTTTTTACAAGTTTACAAGCAAGAATTGACTATTTAGAAGGAGTTTCTTCACGATTTCCTTGATCTTAAAACTGAATTGATGTTGAACAATGTTCCAGACAGTCTTCTACAAGATACGAAATTAGGTTGAAAAACGTTCAACTTTCACTGCCGTTTATGCGCTCGGATTTAGGTAGGATACATAATTTTTTCCAGATTTTATTACTTTAATCTTTACCCTTTCTCCCCATATAAGTTTAAAATCTCAGTCAGGTGCCACTTTTGAGAAATTAAATTTTACATTTGTCGGGTCTCACTGACTCTGTCAAGAAGTGGAAAGATTCTAATTTTTGTCGACCGATTTTAAGAGGATTAAATGAAGTTCAGACAAAATCCTTTTCATATTTTAAAGATGAAATGTTTTTCTATATTTTTGCAAAGTGTTGTTAGTTTTTGTTTTGATTCGCAGAAGTTATTAATAATCAAAGTCATCGGTTTTCTGCCCGGTTCCCACACAAGAAAACCGCCCCGCTGCCGGCAACAAATCGAAAAAGTGCCATTACTCGTAGAAATTTTTTTTTTTAATTCGAAACACATGGTTGACATAGTTTTATGAAAGGGAACTCACACACTGAGTATCAGGAAGATCGATTTTTTAACCCGAAAGTCGATGGGTGGTTTTTAGAGACCGCCTCTTAAGTGGTTGAACAAGTTTTTGAACTATATATAAGAGTATTTTATGATGAAGACCCAAGGAGCAGGGTACACTGGTCCTATAATCTAAAAATTTTATAGGCAAAGAGTGAAAATAACTAGGTCAGTTTCGAAAGACAGTGATATCCTCTGACTCTAAGAGCTGAAGACGGAGTGGAAATAAGTTACTATAGGCAGCCTGAGGCAGCCAAAGATACTGAGAGCTACGATAGCAAAATGAAGGCAACATAGGCGTGATAACTATTTTTTTTGCCTGGTTTCTTCGTTTCAAATTGAATTGCATGCATGATGCCTTTTTTCATCATGATTAGCAGCGATTGCACGTTAATGAGAGGACATAAGTACTGACTAACTGTTAGGTTGAAAGCTTTAATACAAATTTCATGGGGCGTACAGCACATCGGCAACTTTTGAAATCAGTCCAAAGTCTGTCGTTCAGTCGTAATTTTAGCATACATAATTGTCATAAGTTATAGACATCTGTCTGTCGTCACGAGGCCCCATGACTAGAGTCGCGATTTTAACTCGTGTATTAGATAGGCGAAAGGTAGAAACGAGTTGTTGTGAGGGGTCTGAATATGCAAATGAGTTAGTCACTCGCTCACTCAGTATGATTTATTAATCGTCTTAAGTCAACCGTTTACGAACGTTACACGAAACTTACTTTCGGACGTCGTATGAATTCGAATGAATACGAAGTTATTGGCTGATAAGACTCGAGTAGCTATTTATATCAGGATCTGGAATTTCGCTGTTGGATGTGGGATGATGTCTAGCACTAAGCGAGCATGCGTACACTCGCACAAAGCTTTACTTTCGGATTATTTATATAAAAAAAGAATCAAGAAAAGATGCAGGTTGAGGTAAAATAAATGATTAAATGCCTAAACTAGAGTTGTTTGAAGTAAGCAACCGAAATCGCTTATTACTCGGGGTTCCTGTGGAACCACCGAGTCTTAAAATGCAGGCCGTTCTTCGTCGTATTTGGTCGCCAAAAGGGCGGTCATAGTCCCAGGCGTTCCTAGCTGAGTCGCTGGGAACTGGGGGTGAGAATCATAACCGCATGCTAATGATCTCCTTCTGCTTCGGTTCGTCGTACTATAAACTTTACGGAATTCTGTGTCGTATGAAGATATCTTTGGAAAGTGCTATGTCATATAATACGATCATCCCACATACAAATGGACTCGCCATTCGTGGTAGGCCCACACTAAAAGATGTAGAGGCTTTTCGGAACGGGTCGGTCCACGAATCTTATAGCTCGAAAGCGTTGAAATCTCTGAAAAGAAATGAACTATATTTGAGCACAAACCTCGAAAAGACTGACAAAACTATGACTAGTAAGCTTAACTCAAAAGAAAACTATGACGCTGAAATCAACTTCTCGGAAGTTGAGAAAAACGAAAATCTCCTTGAGCAGAACTTCGAAGATGAAGCAAACAACAAGCAAATCGCCATATTGGATAAAGAGTATACTCAGCGAAGTGATTTGGAAAGTAAATATCTAAGTTTAATTTTCTTGTTAAATATCCTGATTCATTTGTTTGTTTTTGTTTTATTCAATAGTCGTAAAATACGATTTGATTTTGCACAAATAATCATTTGTATTATCGTACAAGCGATTGTGAATATTGGTTTGTACTACATATGGACTTGCACGTGCTTAGTAGAAGACGTGGTAAATACTCTTGGTGACTGTGACATACTAGAAAAAGTTACTCATTTTACAAATGTACATGAACATAATGATGTTTTAGTGTCAATAAAGGTACAAGAATTCAGATCTCGTTATGCAAAGTATGTATTTCATAATTGTAGTCGTGTTGTATGTGATTGTCATGGCTTTCGACGTGATCGTGAACCAAGCAGGATACCAGTGAACAGATTAAAACGTGTCTTTCAGAAAAACAGAAAACTACGGACTTATGTATGCAGAAGTTTAAGTAAAAACACGCCTAAGTCATCGAAAGTTCATCGTCTTATTAAAAAGATTGCAACGAGAAAGAAAAGTACACAGTACAAAACAGGTATCCGATTCGTACAAAAAATGAGAAGGAAACCAATATTTAGAACAAGTAAAGTTAACTCTTCAATGAGATATGTTTACAATTCCAGTACAGATAAATATAGGAATAAATATCTCAAATACGTAAGGTGGTTTTCGTGTAATTTCTCATATAGCGAGTATAAGGGTTTAGATCATAAAAGCAACTGTGCAAATTACAAGCTTTGTAATGATATAGAGAAAAACCCAGGTCCTGTCACCCACCATGTTGATGCTAGTAAAACAGTAAGTGCAGCATATAGTCAAGGGGATGTTGTTATATTTGGACAAAATGCAGGGCAACAATGTGTGGCAATGAGTTTATGTGCTTTAATATATCACCAAATGAAAGGGATAACCAACTCTGATGACTTGAAAGAAATCATGCATATTGGGAATCAATTGTATAGCAGTTTGTCACAGCTTGCACGACAATCGTTTTTACTGCTAACAGAATTACCAGCAATGCTTACAGTGTCAGAGGAAAATTACCAGCTAGATTACAGTGAAAGTTATACTGGTGATGTTCATGGTGAGTCTACCATTGAAGGATATCAATACTGCATGGGCATGAAAAGAGCTTTTGAATCATTGCTAACAGAACAATACAGCTCATTTATTCTAACAGTTGGTTGTATTGCTGTCGGTATTATTTACTGTACTGATAATGGCCATTTTAAAGTGTTTGACTCTCATGCTAGAGATGTTTATGGTAAGAGTCATCCTCAAGGGACATGTGTATTATTAGATATATCATCTATAGAGAATTTAGTGCAATACTTTCAAGGTTTATATGGAGCAACTGATCTTTATGAATTAAAAGGTCTAAAAATTACAAAATATGACATTGCAACAAGCAACAGTGTAAAAGACATAAGTACACCAGATCAACACAACTGTTCCAAAGAGCAATGTTTTGCAACAGCTCTTTATTCAATATGTTACTCAATCATTTCACCTTGTAGTTACTGGAACTCAAATACTTTAGATGCAATCATTAAAAATGGATCTCAGCTTCACAATACAATAGATAATGAAACTTGTTTAACACCTGTTGAACTTGACAGTGTTAACATTTTTGGCACTAACATAAATGTAAACATTAATGAGATAAGTCACAGAGAACTACATAATTCAACTGAAAGCAGGATATCTTTACAGACCTTGATTTTAAGGAACCACAGTGGAAAAACAGGATTTTTATGATGGACTTCAAGTTGTTACTGTATAATTTGTATTTATCAACAAAATAAAAAGAAAAGTCTCGCGTACCACAAAGGAAATGGGCTTCCAACCATCGAAATTATGTATGATTAACAGCTTCACGCCTGCATGCAGTGAACTGGATTCTCTGTGCTTTGACGTTTTTGTCCACAGGGAGCCCAACTTACATAATAGTAAAAATATGAACGCTACTGATATCTGACACTAAGCTGCCCCCGCTTTGATTTATTACCTTTTAAACATGCTGGAAAATACGTTTACTTGTCTTAAATAGAGACTGAGATGAAATATTAGAGAAGGAAAGTATACCCTCTTCAGTCAGTTACCAAATACCGACATCCTTTCCCTTCTCCCTCCCCACTTCCCTTCCTCTCCGGTAAGCTGATAAAAATGATGTAATTATAATATACAGTAGAGAAAAAAATCGAAAAATTATTTTATCTCCATTGGCCGTTTTACTATCGGGGACGCTTTAAAATTTGAACAAAAGATTTTGCTACGGAAAAAAAACATTCTTCATACAGCGTTACCAAAAATTTTAAAAACATCACAGCCCATCGCCACCACGCAAATCACGTGGTCACGCGTTTTTGCCCCGTCCTCCCTTAACGAAACCCGAGTTAACGCTTCATTAGCGTCTAGTTTATAATGGTATCCGCGTCAACATATTTGATTTTTATCGATTTGAAGACTCCGCCAGCATAGATCGATATGAAAGGTTTACGGATAAAAGTAGACCCAATAGCCGATGTGCATGAGCGCGAAATTATAGCACAAAGCATGATGGGAAAGTGAGTTCTTACGCTTATTTGGCTCCTCTAAAAATTCATCTGACAATTTTTCTTTCACCATTTTCTATGGAAATAAAAGGATTTCAGCAGACAAAAATAACAGAGTAATTCTTTTCTGATAGTTCCTTTGATTTCTCTGTTACATTTTTACAGGACTCACTTTCCCAGAGTGCTTTGTGAGCTTTGATGCACATTGCCTATTTCCTTTGTTTTCTTTTGTGGATATTTGACTAATACACGTTAAGAAGCAATTTTTTTTTCACGGTTTTAGTGTTTTCACTCTAAGGTCGATTGCCCATCTAACCAGTTAGATTGAGCATTTTGCGCATTTGATTAACATAGAATCATTATTACTGTTTTATTCTCATTTTTAGTCAAACTGCAGCAAGTCTCCCTGCCTTCACAATTTCACTTGTATTGCAAACTACACTGATGATACTTATGAATGTTTGTGCCCGAGACCTGCATTTGAAGGAAAACACTGCAAAGGTAAGGTTTTCGTCTCTTAAGGTTGTATTCGATATGGTCCAGAAGGAAGAAAGAAAGAAAGAAAAGGGAAGGAAGGAAGGGAGGAAGGAAGGAACTGGAACATAGTGGAGGCACAATTTGTGGTCCATGAGAAAATCACCCTGAAATAAAATGAATTCATTTGATTGACAGATGTCGATGAATGTGCTACAGGACAGCATGACTGTAGTCCTAATGCAACTTGTACTAACATCATTGGCTCATACAACTGCAAGTGCAAAGACGGTTACTTTGGCAACGGCACGTGCTGCACCAAGATCACATGTAGGTTTCCTGTCCATCACTTGTATCGATTCTATTGCGATTCCAGTAGTTTATTTCAGCCCTTCCATATAAGGGCGTAAGCCATATGCGTAGAACGAATGCGTACAAACGACTCCCGCGAACGACCTTAATCACCTTTTATTCGGGGTTAGGTAAGAGAGTTCTATTGCTCCGTTATCCAACATGTATACCGGGTTGTCGGTTTGAGTTCATGTTAGCTTGTGGAATTGATTTTGGTGCAATACTTTCAAGACCTTATCAAATTTAAATAGAATGGACTACTTCGACGATGCGGCGGCCATTTTGGTAGGGGGCAAATATACACATTGAAATCTTTGTTACACTTATGGCATCGAATTAAATTAACGTTTCACTCCTAGACAACTTGACAAGAGATCAATTAAGAAGATGGGCATGAAAGAAAGACAAATAAACGAAACCTTCTGTTTTATCCGACATTTTTGTTTTCTTTTGCTCCCTGGACGTCCCATAATGCATTGCGATTCAAGATGTGAAAATAATGCCTGATATATACCACGTAGAAAAATGAAATGCTTGTCACCTAACCAGCATGATAGGGCCAGAGAAACCCAGGATTTGTTATTTTTCTTCATCAGATCCTACGTATACCCCTGGTATCTTGTAAAAAGTTATTTTCATTAATTCAGATTCAAGATGGCCGCCGCATCGTCGAAGTAGTCCATTGCCCCAGTAAGCAAAGCCAAAATAATAAAAAAGCCGATCTATAATTGCTCGCTTAATATTGGTGGTTTTCAATCATTCCCAAGGGAGTAAAATAACAAAAGACATGGCGGCCATGTTGGATGATATACAAAATAATTCATTGAAAAACATTTTGTTAAGTCATCCAACATGGCGGCTATGACGTCATGTGTAAACGAAGAATTGTGATAATCATCGCAAAAAGCGCTCGTCTTTCACCGATGCTACACGGGTTCAAGTTCCGCCGGGCTCGGTGTCGTATGTGAGTAGAGCTGCTTGTTGGTTTTCTCCTGTCTGTCCTGTGCTTCGAGGGTTTTTCTCCGGGTTCTCCGAGGTTCCTCCCTCCGCAAAAACTCAAACGACACGGGTTCAAGTTCCACCGCAGGCTCGGTGTCGTATGTGAGTAGAGTTGCTTGTTGGTTCTCTCCTGTGCTTCGAGGGTTTTTTCTCTGGGTTCTCCGGTTTTCCTCCCTCCGTAAAAACTCAAATGGATTTTCAGTGGATAAAGAGCCACTCTGTGGAATTGTTGCTAAATCCTATTTGAAAGCTAGCAGTATAGTTGCTAGTATCGTATAAATAGAGAGTTTAAGAATCCCGTTTACGGCAAACGTGAAACGTCAGTTGACCAGTGAAAAGTTATTTGAAATTAGTAAAAAGGAATCACAAAAATCTCCAAGTCTTAGATAAACAAAAGAATATTTCTTTTTGTTAAGAAAAAATTGCAAAAGGTAAAGTGAAATACAGGGAAACGAAGAAAACTTGGTCACGTTTGCCGTTTGCCGTTTGCGGGAGAAAAAAACGCGAATCTTAAACTCTCTAATAGCTTCGATATAGATATATAGACTCATTCTATCATGTTTGCAGACAAATGGCTGAAGATCAACAGCGATCTCGTCTGCTTTGGTGCTCAAAACACCTCATATGGGAGTTTCTACATCAAAGAAAATGGAGCAGTCACCACAGTAAAGCTGGTCCATCGATCTGGATATGTGTCATGTTTCATACATTCACAAGGTATTTTTAAATTAGTAAGACAGAAAAAAACTGATTACCATTATAGCCGTGGAAAAATCATCTTAAAATCAGTAAAACGGTGAAGTTGGATGGAAATCAGCTTAAACCTCGCAAAAATATGAATTTTCAAAAATTGTGTGCGTTAAAAAACTTTGCTGGAGCCAAGAGAACTTCCAAGGAATTTCGATTTTTGAAAATAATCATATCTTCGCGAGTTTTTTAAAAACTGATTTCCTTTAAACTTAACAGAACAGTTTTACTAATTTTAACAAGTTCTTTTCAGCTATGGTAATCATTCTTCTGTCCTGCGAGTTCTGGAATTACATGCTAAAAGCTTATTTTCACTACCTTTCAGCCCAAAGTAACTAGGGATGTGCGCTATACTCAGGGAACCCCGACCGGTTGATGACTATTATAACCAACAACAAGGATCAAAAGATTCTCCCTACAGATGAATTCATCAATGATTGGGACAGTTTGAGCTATAACATTCCTGGTTTTACTTCCATGTCTCATGAATTGATGTTTCAAAACTTTACGACACCAATGAATGTTACCGCTGGCCAAGAGTATCGCATTTGGTACGGACAGGATCTCAAAGAATATACTGAAGATAACAATAGAGGAAAATCGTGTACCGACGTGTACATGTAATTCTTTGGGTGTTAAATGACGCTGGCACGGTCAGATCCAAAGACTGTAAGTAAGCTTTGATTAAGATGGAGACGGCTGTAAGAGGGTCTCAATGGGATTAACCGTTAGCCGTAAAACGGCCCAAAATTTAGCCGTTAGGCGTAAAAATAGTAAAAATTAAGCGTTAGGCGTAAGAAGTGCAAAATATGTTAACCGTAATTTTTTTCATAGTCATGGTTTGTAAGACTTGTATTTGTCGAGAGCTCTTCTCAAGACTGGTGTAATGTTATGCATTCATCACAGAATGGTCAGAATGTGTTTTTCAACAACGTAAATTAATCATTAACTCTTTTAAAACGATGGAAATTAATGGTTAACCAGTTTAAAACAATGGAAATTAATTTTGAAGTTTTTTGTTAACCGTAACTGTGGTGGCTGTCGACAATCTTGACAAGCCACACACACCTAAAACTCAAATCACTTTACAACATACTCAAGTTATTATATTCATTGTATATCTGAACTCTGTTTCAAAATATTATTCATAATTCATGTGTGAGAACAAATAAAAGTCTGAAAAATATTAACCGTTAGCCGTAAAAAAAACAAAATTTCACCCGTAAACCCATAAAACCCCATTTAGACTCTCCTGTAACTTAGGACGGTCCATTGAACAGTCCAGCCAGATCAATCAATTCCTAAGCTATTTCCACCATTGTGAAGGAATGTTTATAAAAAATTAAGGAAAACTCTCGGAAAAAACGCAAAAAATAATTTGAATGATAAAATAATTACCTGGGTATTGAACTCGGTTGAATATGGTGATTTGTTAGTGTCTCGCAAGCAATTATTTGCATCTGCCATCTTGTAAACATGTACTAAGGGCTCCCCAGTCAAGATAAACACAGGTTTCCTATTAAATTTCTTTATTTTTACCCTCTGTAACAGTTAGATTTGGGTTGTCTGTGGTGATCCGAAGTAATAAATTGGATTTTACTGGATATTGATAAAATTCTTAAAATTGTCTTAAACATGAGGTAAAATTGATTGAAGCAGACAAACTTTTGATTTAAAGTTGTGGCCTTTGTCGTTTATCTGGAGATTAAGGTATCAGGATACGTTCGAGGCCTTCGAGATTACTTTACGCGCGAGCCAAATTTCTCGCTGCCTTTTCAATATTAATATATAAAAGTATACATTTTCTGAAAGCAAAATAAACATAGTTTTCAAAAATCAATCTGAAATTTTCTGTTTCGCGACACAAAAAACGTTATTGGCTTTCTCCGCAGTTTTTGAGTGCGGATCAAAATAACTTTCTCAAAACAAAAGCTCATTCGGATTACATCGGATCAAACTGAAACTTTGAATTATGGTAAATCACAACGCGATCTAAAAAGCGGTGTCTCAAATTTTTGAAATGTTTTTTCATTCAAAAGATATTGTCTATTTTGCAATTATGACCTCCGAAAATTCAAACATCCGGATTTAACGCGTCATTGCGGCCGAACTAAAAAAATATATCAAAAATCTGAGACACCGTTTTGAAGCTCATTATCCACAGAGTATGTTAATGTAATTTTGATCGACATAGCGGAAATTCTGATCCTGCGGGAAGTTGTCAAATGAAGTGTGGTAGAATGTCATTTTGAGCTCAATAACTTTTTTTGTGTTCCAAAATAGACAATTTTAAATAAATATTCGAAAAACTAAATTTATTTAGCTTTCAAAAAACGTATAGTTTAATGGCAAAATATTGTAAAGCCCGGGCGAAATGTGAGGTAGCGCATATAGGGGTGCTAATTATATTCTGATACCTTAAAGCGTTTTTATGAGGGTATTTTTAACGGGCTTGAAATTTCCCATATTTCTGGTGATGCCAGAACCAAAAAACACCCGGGCCAAAAGAAAAACCAGTCTATTAGGTTAAAAACTTATACTTCTTCCTGCTAATAGTTGTAATTAAAAAACATAAGAAAATGTTTTATTGTACACTATTGATTATGAAACAAGTATGATTTTTGTAAGTTAATTCTTTTCTTTTCAGGAGGAATTCATAATGCTCATATTTCTTGGTATTCTTCACCTCTGGTTTTGCTATACAACGCACAGCAACAGTATTTCATCTTCCCACATGAAAATACACAACCATCCTAAAAAGTGAAAAGAAAAACACCAAGTTTAACAGACACCTCACCAAGCTTAAGCTACACTACAAAGTTGAATTACATTGCAAAAACGTATGTTTTACAACCATCCTCACTCTCTGTAAGGGGCTCTTTCGTAAGGTTCACTCCACACGCACTATACTACTAACTACATTCACTATTTACACAATACTCAACTCACATGATGATTTTTATGGAGGGAGGAAAACCGGAGAAAAAAAAAATTTTACAACCATAACTCCCCGAAAAAGGTTCATTTTCTTCCGTGAGGTTCGCTCTACACGCACTATACCACTACATTCACTATTTACAACATAAAAAAATACAACACTGAACGCACATGTTGAATTTTACGAAGGGAGGAAAACCAGAGAACTTGGAGAAAACCCTCGTGGCAAGGGAGAGAACAACACATCAAATAAACTCAACTCACATATCATAAAGTTCGAGCCGGGGCCCTCGTACCCAGACCACAGCAGTGACAGGCGAGCAGTAAACCACCACCTAAGCCACTTGGTCAATTTGCGGTCCATAACTTACGGTACGGACCGAAAATCAAAATTGTCTCTCCTAGCCTTGCCATATAATAAATATCTTATTGACCTCGTTTGCTTGGTCCGTACTGTAAGTTATGGATCCTCGTTTTTTCCACTTTTTTTAATGGCATTAGGCAAAACTCGGTCCATAACTTACGGTACGGACCTCAAACTCGGTTAATAAGAGCTATATATACGCTCTCGTGGCGAGAAAGAAAACAACACATCAAACAAACTCAACTCATACTACGGATCCCGCCGAACTGTGGCAACACATCAAAAATTCACGTCGCTTCCACGCCCATATTTGTATGTTTTATCGATAGTTATCAAGATATTTCGTGGTCATTTCTTAACCTCAAAGGCTCACAAACCTGTAAGACATTCTATCAAGCAAAGGCGAAAGTCAAATTTGTCTTGGTATTTGACTTTGAATTTGTATCTTTCCATGACCGTAGCTTCATCCAACGACGAAACTCAAGCTTAAAAATTAAAACAACAAGCTAGTCGAAATTCCGATACAGCGAAAACAAAGTGGGAGTGCCAACAGACAAATTTGGGCGTGGTAGCGACGTGAATTTTTGATGTGCTGCCACATTCGGTGGGATTCGTAGTATTTACGGTTCAGTCGAGAATCGAACCCGCAAACATGCGAAGTCACTGAAGACTGACCTCCCTTCCCTTCGATCCCTTCCCAATTTTAATCTTTATAATTTTTCACAGCATTTTTTTCCAGTATTCCAACTCTCCTTACCTTGACAAGGAAAGGCAAATCAGCCCAGAAGGTGTGGTTAGGAAATACGTCTGGCACAGACTGCTTATGTCGAGCGTATATGTTAAAGAGGATCCCGACTATCAGATACAGCAGAACAAGTGGGAAAAATCTGATAATAATAATAATAATAATAATAATAATAATAATAATAATAATAATAATAATAATAATAACAATATTAATAATAATAATAATTATTATATTTAATTATTTTAATTTTATTATTATTATTAGTATTATAAAATATAAAAATTATTATTTTCCGCTAGACTTAATAAGAGACAAACTGATGCGTAGACTTCCGGCATTTTAAAATTTAGTTATTTTATTTTATTATTATTATTATCAATAGATTTTATTTATAATTTTTAAGGCCCGGTTTGGGCGTCGGGTTTCGCAAATGCCGGGTCTAATGCAGATGAATTCAAACTTCCTCGTTTGCGTTGGATTCGACGCTCAAACCGGACCTAAGATTTAAGGATCAGTGTTTTTTTTTGTTTTTTTTTAGTCTATCTTAGACATCTCGTAATTTTTTTCCATTATTTTGTAAGTTTTAGTAGATTTTATCATAGTTTAAACCAACATTGCTTAGGCTTTTGGGTCCGTATTGTTGTGAAAATCTGTTGGAAATTTTTCAATAAAGTTGTCCATAATAATAATAATTGTTGTTTACTTACATAATTAGTAAGATACTGCCCGTGCTGAGTGATGAAGCAACTGGGCATGCACTTTTGGCGGATAATGTGACCGACTGTCAAAAGAAAAGAGATCGGTAATAAGAATCTAATCATCCATCCGTTCCTCTTCCCTCCAGCCAGCCATGAAAGATCGTTGCGATTTACTACGCCAGCACATTATAGATAACGATTTTTCTTTTTGTATGGTATAAGTTATTCGTTCAATAATGAAGCAAGTGCGTGCGTGTATAGTAAGACCACAAAAAAGAAAAATTTATGATTAGCCACGGGCAGCTTACATATGTCGCTTTGGCTCCAGTTCCCGGTGTCTGGGTCAATCCTCTCCCAAAAGATCCTTTTTTATTGCTTTCATCACAAACCAGAGTGATTTTCGGAATTCTAAGAATGAAAAAAAAAAAAAAAAAAAAACGAAAAAGAAAAAAACATTTGTCCTGTCTACCAAACATGACTTATTACATGATTATTATATAGATGTGTAAGCTTTTTGTAATATGAATTTAAAGGTTTATTTTTTGCTGTTGCCCGAGTTTTAATTTTAAAGGGAGAGTGGAGGCGAGGGGGCTATGAATCCTCAATCTTATTTATTACTTTTGAGTGACACGAAAATGTGTGTGAGAAATCCTATTCTGTCCTATATTCCTCCTTTCCTTTCCCCTCCCCCTCCCCCTCCCCCCTCCGCCTCCGCGTCCCTGCACAGATTCAAGGTAGTCAGCTGTAGTGCCCAAATAGACTCCAACAGTAATCAATGCAAGGTTGCAAGTAGTAGTGTTTGGTATACATACCTAGTATATCCTTTGTATGTAAGTGGTTTGTAAGTCATAACGACATGATTGGACTCATCAACTGTGAAAGTTGGGTCGGATGCATCACAAGGGTAGTAAATGGGGGGAATGATTGAACCATCTCTCTGACAAAGCTGGATAACATATAGATCAGAAATACATAAGAATGTGATGAGCTAGGAGACTAATAATGCTGCAAAAAGTAGCACTAAAGTCGAACCTCGATCAAGGTGGCTGCCTACTAAAGAAAAAATCCATTGAAAAAGGTTTTGAATCACAATTTTTTCAACTCAAATTTGATGCTGATTTCAAATCTGGAAAGAAAAAAGGGGTGTCCCGAGATCATTTTTGAGATATTCACGATTAAACACAAGCATATCAACAACTTTTTGAAGAAAAAGAAGCGAAAACCAACTCTCTATGAAAAAATTCATAACTTCACCGGTAATCAAGCTTTTGACGTTATTTATTCAGAAAACCTAAATTATACAATGTTTTATGAATATAAGCCAAAAGATTTGGAAAATATTGAGAAATATAGTCAAAATAATCTGCTTTATATGTCTTGCCCTTGAAAATTTTATGGAAAGCGAGTGCCAAAAATGTACACTTACCGCTCTTTCTGTAATTAAAACCCAAGGCATGTCATTTTTTTCAAACTTTGTCAAACGTTTCTTTTTAATGTACTCTTTTAGAAATCCTAAAAAAATTAAAATTAAGAATTTGAGGGTTTTGCCCTGTTGAAGTTCAAATCGTGTATGGTTCTTCAAAAAAAGTTTGAAAATTATTTGTGCGCGCGCACGTCACATCGTGGTGTCAGATTGCCCGCTTCATGACGTCATTGTGATTGCGTAGTAGCGTGCGCAGTAGCTTCATTCTTCTATAGTAGGCAGCCACCTTAAGATTCTTGTTTTGTGTTGTATTACGGGCTGATATTTTACGAGTTGCGTACGTATTTTGCCGAGCCTTTAGGCGAGACAAAATACGAGCAACGAGTAAAATGTCAGCCCGTAATACACAAGAAAATATCTAATAAGGGAGCATTCATTTTTTAGGAGGGGGGGCGGAGGAATTAGAGGAATCAAATAGAAAAAAAATGCTAGCCCCCATGGTAAGGAATTGAATATTT
Organism: Anthopleura xanthogrammica; assembly: GCA_964019055.1. Taxonomy (NCBI): domain Eukaryota; kingdom Metazoa; phylum Cnidaria; class Anthozoa; order Actiniaria; family Actiniidae; genus Anthopleura; species Anthopleura xanthogrammica. The sequence goes on along the minus strand of OZ025206.1, from coordinate 23,739,116 downwards.
CGAAACCCCCCCCCCCCCACTTCCAAATATAAAAATTTTCTAGCCCCCCCCCCCTCCAGAAAAAAACTAAAAAATATACCTTTTTGACTTTTTCATCTTATTCATGACCCCCCTGGTTCAACATTCAAAAAAAATGTGACCCCCCTTTTTATCTAGTAATTTTTTAATGACCCCCCCCCCCTAATTCCTCCGGCCCCCCCTCCTAAAAAATGAATGCTCCCTAAGGGATTTATTTTATACAACTGCTTTTTGTTCATTCCTTTCTTACACTTCGAAAAACCCAATAAAAAGCTGCGAATACGGCAAACCAGTTTTCAACATATATAATACGGCCTCATATTTGCTTAGTTCTCTATTCCTTATTTGGTAAATTTATGTCACAGTTGTATAATAATAGAAAATATGTCTATTAATATTTTACAATTATCACTTCTGTAAGGTTTGCTCCACATGCATTATAGCCTGCGTAAATCCGGTTAAAGTCAGCCTGTTCGCAGTCACAATGTCTCAATGCGCTTTACAATTGTGACCAGTGGAGGACTTTACGGGCCGCATATTAAGGCACTCTAGCAGCCTTGCAGCGAGCTCGAAATTCTAGCACAAAGCATGATGGGAAAGTGAGTTCTTACGCTTTTTTGGCACTTCTAAAAATTCATCTGAAATTTTTCCTTCGACATTTTCTATGGAAATAAAAGGATTTCAGGACGAAAATAACAGAGTAATTTTTTTCTGATAGTTCCTTTGATTTCCGTATTAGTGTTATGCCTCCAAACTGGGATAGGCTGTTGAACCGGGAGACAATCCCCTACTCTTATATAATAATTCAACAGGTTCTTTTATGTTCCCCATTTTAGAGGTTAAGGAAGGGTTGGGAGACAGGGCCTACGATTTAACGTCCTTATCCGAGAAGACTTGAAGGTCTAACCATTTGTAGATGTGATAACAAAGGCAGCACCTTCTCCTCAGTTATTTTAAGACCCTGAGTGTTGGTCCGGCCGGGACTCGAACCACGACCTCCCGCACAACAGACCGACGCTCTTACCAACTGAGCTAACCGGGTGGCGGTAGGCTACAGGTACTACTACTACATTCAATATTCACAACACTCGACACTCATCTCACATATTGATGTTTTACGGAAGGAGGAAAAGAAAACTCAACTCACATACCCAGTTCAGTCGATAATCGAACCGCGACCTCAAGGATGAATTAAGCAGCGATGAGAGACAGCGCCGTAGCAAAGCATACCACCCACAGATATGTGGCCTAAAATGGGAAAACATTACGCCCAAGCTAACAAGGTCTATTGTTGTTGTTGCTGTCTTGTCGCAGCTTTTATTGTCCTTGTTATTCTTGTTGGTGTTGCTTTTGCCGTGTTGTCGTATTCATTTTTCAGCTTGTATTAAGCTACGGACACACGGTGCAATATTGCGCGCAATGCTGCAGGCAACCGATGTTGCGAGCCATGTCACACGACACAATTTGTTGTACGCAATGTTTTTGAAGTAGAAAACGATCCTACTTCAGCAACACTGTCTGCATGTGTCCGCGCCCGCCTTTATTGTTTACTCAAACAATCTTGGCAAACTAAATGAAATCTTAATCATGTGATATGATAGTGCTGATACTCACGTTAGCTCCTGTGCAGGCAGCATCTCCTCCACTGGATTTGATTGGTGTACAAGGATTATAGCTATATGTGTATTGTAGTCTGGCATCCTTTTCACGAATGCTTTTGAACCTGTAAGACATATTTGGAAATCAAAATGAGCAGAAGTGTTTAATCAGGTTTAAAACCAAGAAACGTTGTCGTATGGGAATCAAGGGTGGTTTAGCAGTTGTGCACTCGTTTATCACATCGATCTGAGGTCTCCGGTTCCTGAACTCAGCATCACATGCATGTGAGTAGATTTTGTTAGGTCTCTCCCTTAGAGGGTACGTTTTTATCCCCGGGTTCTCCGATTTTGCTCCCTCCGTAAGAAGTAACACGCCAATAGCCCACTTTCACTGGTTCAAGACGAGGCTCTGGGGAAACAATGGAGTAATCTTAATATATTCTGTAATCTTCCTGGAGCCTCAGAATATCGATCTCAGTGTGAGTTAGCCATGCCCTGACTTAGATCAGCCCAGAGGTTGTTTTAGGGTTCAAGCTGTGAGTTAGCCATGCCCTGACTTTGATCAGCCCAGAGGTTGTTTTAGGGTTCAAGCTGTGAGTTAGCCATGCCCTGACTTTGATCAGCCCAGAGGTTGTTTCAGGGTTCAAGCTGTGAGTTAGCCATGCCCTGACTTTGATCAGCCCAGAGGTTGTTTCAGGGTTCAAGCTGTGAGTTAGCCATGCCCTGACTTAGATCAGCCCTGAGGTTGTTTCAGGGTTCAATCTGTGAGTTAGCCATGCTCTGACTTAGATCAGCCCTGAGGTTGTTTCAGGGTTCAATCTGTGAGTTAGCCATGCTCTGACTTAGATCAGCCCAGAGGTTGTTTCAGGGTTCGATCTGTGAATAGCCGTGCCTTGACTTTGATAATTTCCGACCCTTTTCTACCCCAAAACTCACAAATTCTCACCCCTTTTCTATACCTCCGTCCTGAAAAACCTACCCCTTTCGGGCGGAGTATCCCCGTATAGTCCATTATAGGGAGACTCCTCTCCCCCCCCCCTCCTACCCCCAGTCAATAATAGGATCCATTAATTTGAAGGTAGCCTGCGTGCATCCGGAATTTTTCTTTCGTAAACGACAGTTTATGTCCGGCTGCACGCAGGCTATTTGAAGGCTGTTGACCAAAGATTTACAATTCTCGACTCCGTGAGTTTGAGGATCTTCAAAATCCAGATTCCAGATTTTTTGTCGAACCTTCATAATGACTTTAGTCTCGTGATGAAAAATTCATTTTTTTGGTTACACGATAACTTTACACGATCTACAAGCGACAGGTAACCAGTGCTTGTAAAGTAAGATCGAATTGAATTTTGGACGTCTGCAATCCAAAGAGTACAGGCAAAAACGAAACATATAGTGATTACTGATGAGTCAGGCTTTGATACACTGATTTGAAAGAGGTATAAGTTGGCAATATTAAAGCGAGCCAACACGGCAGGGAGAAAATAAGTTATTGTAGTTATTAAATCATTGCTGTTGTCTCCGCTGGCTAGCTCGAAACGCTTGCTAGACCACAGCTTAGACCACACAAATACATGCATTTGACTTGACGTTGATACATTAGATTCAGTGCCTTTGTTTGGATTCGATGTCTAAAAAGTGTTTAAGATTCATTTGGATATGATAGATACCCCAGTTGAGGCACTTAGAACACTTCTGTTGAAGTCTAAATGGAAAAATCAACTTGCTTCAGCTCAGCCGGCTAGTGCTCACATTCAAATCTTACCTTGGTTTACCATCTTTGTTATCTAAATCACTCAAGTCTATGACTCCACTTCCGTCGTCCATCTCACATTTACAATTATTTATCTTTTTACAACTTTTGGTCAAGACTATTGGTATGAATACAGAAGAAATAAAAAATATTGCCACACTTCCTGCAAGGCTCCGGAAGAACGCCATCTTGAATAGCAACGGTTACTAAGTAGGGTAGGGAGGAATGTTTTTGTCATGCTAATGTACACATTGCTGTTTGACCCAGATGTGGATAATCTTGGACTTCTAGAGTTACAAAGAGAGTATCTTGAATTTTTTCCATATATGCTGTTTCTTGTCGCTTAAGCCTTCAAATTTCATCCGCAAACCCTGAAACAACCTCTGAGCTGATCAAAGTCAAGGCATGGCTAAATTTTATACATATCGATCATTTGAATTGAATACTCAACTAGAGTATTGATCACAATGAGTCGAAAGCTTAAAAAAGGTACGCTTTTCTTTTCTACTCAGTGACCCTAAAGTTTAATCCATTGTAATTATTTTAACCTGAGTAGATGAATTTTAATCAATGAATTAATCTTGTTAGAACCAGGAGAAAAACCCTACAAGGCAGATTTAGCAGATCTAGAGACTCAACAAACTCATGCATAATTAAATGAAACAGCCAGTGCACTACCGGACCGGCCGCTACGCTACCCTTGATTACATCTTTTTTCCTACCTCTTAACAGTATTATTTCAGTTTGCCTCGACGTCCAATGATAGTTATGATTAGTTATATAAATCCATCTTATCCACAGAGCAGTGAGGACCTCCAAAACGCACTGGACCTTGATGTCTGGAGCGGCAACAACAACATCCAATTCAACGTGTCTAAATGTAAGATATTGACGGTGACACGCAAGAAAAGTCCAACAACCTATGGGTACCATCTGGGGACAGAAAAAATTCTTAGAACACAAGAGGAAAAGGATCTCGGAGTCATCTTCACAAGCAATCTTTCCTGGGACACTCACATTCATACCATCACAGCTAAAGCCAACAAGCTTCTTGGTTTACTCAAGAGAACATGCCCAAAGCTAGCAGACGTCAGATCCAGAAGGACACTGTACTTGGCGCTCGTGAAATCACAATTGAATAATGCTACAGAAGTGTGGTCTCCAAGACATGTTAAGCTGAAGGCAGAGATCGAAAGAATCCAAAGAAGAGCCACAAGATGGATTCTCAGGACCAAGATTGGCGAAATGTCTTACAAGGAAAGATTAACTGAATTGCGCTGGACTTACTTCCTCTTTGCTATGACAGAGAGATAAAGGACTTGGTCTTTTTTTTCTAAGGCCTTATTTGGTCAGATAGATCTTAATGTTCAGAAAATCGTTAAGTTTGTTAATCATGGACGTACTCGTCTAAATCAAAATCCTAGCCTTGTTCTCGAAGTCCCTTTGTGCAAGTCCAGCACATTTAAGGGACCGATCGTTTATTACGCCCCGGGGGGGGGGGGGGGGGGGGGGGCGGTGGAAATACCAGGGGGGTACGTTTTTAGAAATCAGTGAAAATTGGGAGGTTAAAATGCAAGAATATACTAAAGAAAATGTAAATGTACAAGAATATATTCAAGCAAAAACAGGTATTCGGACCCAAGCTATGGAATGAGGGAGGGTTGTAGGGGAGGGGGAGAGAGGTTGTTTAAGAGATGTGTAATTTTTTAACGACTGTATAATGAATGGTATGATATATACAGAATCGAGAAAAGATTATTTGTGAGTGAAGGCAACATTAAAAGTGTTAAAAGAGGGGGGTACGTTTTCTATTTAACAGTTTTAAAGGGGGGGGTTACAAATTTTATTTCATTTTTTTGTGAAGAAACCACCGCCCCCCCCCCCCCCCCCCCGGGCCGTAATAAACGATCGGTCCCTAAAGCATCATATTCTAATCGTATTATAGTCTGTCTCTGCAAGACTGGAATTCCATCTGTAAAGTAGCTCCTCCTAGTTTTTTGTCCAGCCTTTCGACATTCAAATCGTTTTTAAGGCTGAAATACTGCACTCTCCTATAGATAGTCTATTTAATATCGACTTGCCTTGCACATGGTCACTAGTTCGCGAGTGTCCGTGTCACAGATAAGAACACATTTACTCATATAATATATATATTATCTAACTTACATTTATTTATATGTCTGTCCTCAAGGGAAGTGCCTAGCATGGGACTTCGAGTCCCGTTCGCGCTTTTCCTATTGGGTATTTTTACTTATCTACTTTTCCTTTAAACTATTTTCATGTACTATAAACAACTATTGCCAATAAAAAAAAATTGTAAAATAAAATAAAATAAAATAAACAAAGATATACCAATGACAGCCAACGAAGAATTTTAGAGAGATTTAATGTTGGCACCTCTATTCCGTTCCTAGTGAACTATTTTACTGTTACAAAATCCATTGGGCATAATGTTTTCCCATTTCAGACCTAGAGTATCATTTCTTTGTATACCTGTCGTGCATGAGAAGACACATGAATATGGATACAAAAAAACGGGGGAAAATTACGCTCAAGCAAGAAAAGACTGAATTATTCTGCCTCTTCAGCACGACAAACTACTTATGATATGCACTAACTTTTCCTACACGAGAAAAATAAAACACATGCATTCAACGATAAACAACACTAGTCACGTGGTCTTATTCGATGACGTTGACGTGATTCTTATGGTCAGCAGTTTCGTACATTCGGCATGCGCCAGGACAAGCACATCGTGATGTGAATGTTCCAGTCTGTTGCAAGAAAAGAATATAATCATTTGACAACATTTTGATTTCGGGATAAAAGTCTTGAATTCTTACTAGTGAAATGAAGAATTCATTAACCGGAAAACACTAATTTAATTAAAATATACAGTAAACTATAATGAAAGACTGCAGAAGCCCGTCGACCAAATGGACGGTTTCGGGTTTAACGAGACTGCGCGGCTCTGCATGCTTGTGATCATATCATTAGCTAATTGCTGGGTTTCAGTCTTGACGTCATTTCCTGTCTCGTACAGGATGTTCATCAGCTGAATCGCAGGTCCACAGGAATCCCGCATTTCAGTGCCGAGATCAAACGTTTAGGGTGACGGTCGCCCTAAAGTGCGGGATTTCTGTGCATATATGGCGTGAGAATGGTACATTGCTCCGCTACTGTCTACGCCACTGTACACGATGGGCAGCCTTCAAAGCTCCAAACCTAATGCATACTCACAAATGTACTTCCTGTACTCCCACCAGATTCTGATATCCCATTTCCAAAGGTGCCTTCAGCTCTTGCATCACATTTTAGTGTCACATTGAACGCCCTGAATAAAAAAAATGCTATCCATATTTGCACTTTTCCCCTTAATTTCGATCATTCGAAAGAATAGAACCACGACTAAAGAAACTATATTTAACGTCGGTAGTTCCTTCAGCTACGTGGCTGGTATCAATGGAAGCCGACGTTGCGCACTTTACCCCCTCTCTCCATCAGTGCTCTGTTTTAAGAGTATTCAAAGCTGAAGCTACACGGATTAGCGAAAAAAATTAGAGAAAAAAATTTGCGGATGCGTGGCTTTCAGCACGCTTTCCAAGAATTTACAAGAGTTTTAGTGAGATAATAAATGCTTGTTTTTTCCGAGTATACAAAAAATGTCGTGGGTATACTTTTGTGGGACCAAGATACTGTATTAATAAAGAAAATGATGAAGAATTAGCCTTAAGTTTCTAGAACGGACTTTAAGTTTTGGCATTTTGTAAAGACAATTTTTCAGGCAAGTGTGAAAGTCAAATTTTTACAATAGCACGAAGACATTTTTTATTAGTTGTCAGTTTAATTTTTATTAGGGTACATCCAGACCCTGCGCTAAGTCTTAATACTGGCTTTTTTTGTCTATTTTCTTTTTTTTTTTTTTTTTTTCTATCGTTGTAAAAAAAACTTGGGCCTGGACTCGGCATTTCACTACTAGTTTTCTTTCCCCAGGGACACCAAAAAGAGCTAGTTTATACATGGGCGGATACTCAGGGGTAAGCCCAAGGGGCCACGGCACATAGAGGTTCTTCTAACCATAGCGTAGCGAGGGGTGCCCCCCAAATTTTTGGTAATTAGGTAATTGTTTGTTTGTTTATTTGTTTATTTTAATCTTTTTCTTACTTTTTTTTATTCTGAATTTATTTTACAATTGCTTCTGCAACTATCGCGTTTCTTTTTTTTTGGTTCGGCGATTTTTGGGGTGGCCTTCCGCCGCACCTGAGGTGCACCCCCCCCCCCCCCCCCCCCCAGATCCTAGGTCCTCGCTACGACCCTGCCTTTAACCCCAAAGTTTCCCGGTCTTCCCCTTCCCCGATTCCTTAACAGTCCACCCCTGAGTTAAGGGTCGCCTTACCTTTATCTAAACGGGCTTTATCAGTGTAGCTAATCCTCGTACCTGGTATAATCCTGGTAAGTGACTTTTCCATAGGTCAACAGTACGTTACCATCGGTATTGATGGAGAATGTTGTATCAGGGTTCCCAACAGGATATGGGTCTGGTGTATACAGACAAGCCTGTCATAATTATGCAAGAATGTAAATAAAATTACGTACTGGTAATTGACGCCATTTCAGGTAATCTTCAAGTCATTACTCCTTAACTTTGTCCGGATGTGACGCAGTCTAACACTGAATTGCAAAATCATTATGGGGTACAAGACACAGAACATAGAAGCTGAGACCGAACTTGTACATGGAACTCGAATTCAAGCATTTAAACATGTAGGTCTATTTTTTAAAAACCAGCCACACCCTAATTCTATTGTTTTATGTCGGTTTTGAGATCCAGGGTAAGACCTTCATTCTTAAAGCCGGGGGCGGCTTTGATTATCAGCAGGGGATTGCGGGGCTGAATTCAAAACCCGGGCAAAGTTTTTAATTTGAAATTCAAGACCTGTCCCAGGTTTTGAATTCCGTTCCGCTGTTATTGGTTTTTAAATCGGTTCAAACTCACGGGCTCGGACTTTCATTGAAATTCAAGACCTCAGCCTCGAGTTGCGCCCTCTGCATCGGTCTTGAATTTATTTCAATGAAAGCCCTCGCTTATAGATTAGCTCACTTATAGATTAGCTTATTATTTTTTTGCCTTTGGTTGCGTTGCTCACATTAAGTTGGTTGAATACTTACATTGCTCCCTTGACATGCTCCTCTAGCCTTAAGTGGAGTACAAGGGTTCCAGGCAAATGTATAGGTTGGTTGCAATGTGTCTGGTATTCCTTTAAACCTACAAAAAATCACATATATAAAATATGCTTAATTCAAATTATGGTTTCTCAAGATTATCTTTTGAATGAAATACGCCAAGAGAGCATAAATAATAGAGGGAAACTTCTTAATACCGCGCGCGCCATGTGAATTCCCGGTTGGGCTATTTTTAGCATCCGCGTACGAACAATTTTCGCCATACCCTACTCCTGTGCGTCAAAAATTGTTTGCTTCATCCAAACCTGGAAGTAACGAAAGCATGTAAAGATTTTTTGGGAAAAACATAAATTTCGCGTCTTTTTGAGTGTTCAACAGCCTCAGTCGTGTTTTATCAGAGAACAAAACATAGCCAATCCTGATCTTTTTGCTTTATCTAATAGATTTTGTTGAGAAAAAACGACAAGTATGTTGTTTTTGAGCGTGATCGCACACGTCCACGCCGTCAAAAAATTAAAAACCAAACGACTTTGGGTGCTAAAACTAGCCCAACCAGGAATTCACATGGCGCGCGCGGTATTAAGAAGTTCCCCTCTCTTATTTATGCTCTCTTGAATACGCTTATCAATAAAATAGCGAAAGGAGCACTTAGAAATATATATCATTGGCAGCGTATGTATGCAAAATCCTTTAGGGAGACCATGCATTCTTTATACCTTGGTGTTCCATCCTTATTATCGATAGCATGTAGACTGATTACTCCTGTACCATCGTCCATAATACAAGAACAAGTGTCTATTTTCTTGCACTCTTTGGCCAGTATCAGTGGAAAAAAGGCAAGAGCAACGAAGAACGAGCGAAGAGTTCCTCGCGACGCCATCTTGGATATAAATCTCTGACACGTAGGAATCCTTGAGGAGTGTCAATCTTTAACCTAGCTGTTGTGCTTCAAAACAAGTTTTAAAGATCCTACTGCAGTCTCATTTTTTTATCTGGTTAATGTAAACCTGTATGTCATTGATTTATGAATTATTATTTTTGTATTTGATAAATTATTATTACATGAAATTTTCACGACACTTTAATTTCGCGATTTCGAAAAAAAAAAAAAAAAACGCGAAATTAAAGTGTCGCGAAAATATAATGACGCGAAAATTAAGTGACCTTCCATGTGAGAAAGTTAATAATTTAATGACCATTCAAAAGCATGGATAAAAGACGTTGTTACTGAGAACCAAGTACTAGACCCCTACGAATAATGAATGATTTGAACCAGTATTTTATATTTAAAAAGGTTTGTCTTTTATTACAAATATTTATTAGCCATGTCGTTCCTTTAACAAAGACCTTCACCAGGAAGGACCTATTTGCATATAAAAATATGTGACTAAGATCATCACACAGGGACGGTGGAGCACATTTTTAGTGGAGGGGGTGCGACTAGATCCCCCCCCCCCCATTAAAACAAAGTAAGTTAACAAATAAAAATATGGGAAGGCTCCCCCTCCCCCGCACCGCCGTCCCTGTCACATGACGCAGTTTTCACCAGAAGGTGTCACATAAAGTCAAAAATTGCATATGTAAAACGTATGTTACACATTGTATTATAAAAAAAGTTGAGTGCAATGTACAATTTTCCCAAAAAAAAGGAAAATCTTTGGTGACGATTTTTTTTTGTCAATCTCTCAATCCGCTGTGGCATTAAAGAATGTAACATACTGGGACGTATAGACACGATGACGATGATGACACGATCACTGTGAAGATTCGATCATAAATTAGGTTGCGGCAGTTGAGGTGACGAAAAAAGGGAATAACGAATAACTGATTGCTTTGTGTTCATTCATTTGATGCAGAGCTTATTGTTAATTTATATAGACGATGATAACTGCGTCTTTCATAATTTCATTTTTCTGTTTGAGACATTCAATTCTATCGAATCGAGTAAAATAAATCTAAAAGAATTAAAGACATAATATTGCTTTTAAATCTGGGTGTAGGAGTCATCTCCTTTGACTTTGCTGCATAAAGCCGAACAGCAACCTTTCAGCTTCCCACATGAAAATACACAGCCATCCTGGAAAGGAAAGGAAAGGAAACAACAGAACTCTTTAGCTTCGCTGTTTGTTGTGCCCATTTCAGACCATGTGGTGCCACTCTTAAGAGTTGATTCTTTCATGTGTAAATATTTTAATAAAACAACATTTCTCAAGGGACTGTCACTGTGGTCTGAAATGGGCAATTTGTATACAAAGCTAAAGGGTCTATTGAGTTTAACAAGCAGTACAGATGCTTCCATCCCTCCAAAAATGAAACCAACCACTTTTCTTCCCCCTTCTCTTTTCTCGCTTTTCCTCTCGTCTCTTCTCGTCTCGTTTCTTCTTCGGCGTTTTTTCACAGCCAGCAACGACCACAACAATCTTATCTCATTTCATAAGATGGCAGTAAATAGCCTATTGTTGTAAACAAGCTTTTTTCTTTTTCTCTCTTTTTCTTTTCACTTTCTATCTTTGTTAGCTTATGGCCCTCAGACTTCGTTTCTATTTTTTTGTTTTCACTCATTTCCGGCTTAGAGTGAAAGTGTATATCAACCACATATCAGAATCAACTTGGCTGAGACAACCTTTTTTCAGTGCAGCTGCATACAAACCTTTACAAGAAAAGGCAAGTCACTCCAGAATGAACGATTAGGAATGACATCTGAACCTTTTTTATGTCTGGCATACTTATTTACAATAACTCCAAGCACAAAGTACATAACCAGGAGAGGGAAAAATCTAAACGAAAAGAAAAACTTCCATGAAATAACTGTTTTACGTATAGTATTTTGGGAAATACTAGGAAGGCACTCATTTCCGTCAAGTCTTGCAAGCCTAGAGGAACGCAAAGAGACGCGGCAACAATACGCGAGCTCGAAGGGATCTTAAGAGACAATAATCATCCAAATCATACACTTCTCCCACGTTTGGCTACTCATAAGTACAAAACCAGGAACAGAAATCAGTTTGCACTATCTTTATCAGGAACTGAAAAAAATAAGAAATCTTTTATACCAAGATTGTGCCGCCTATTGAACAATTTAGCCAAACACTAGTATCTATATCTTTTTATGATTTATACATATAGTATTTTAAATATGTAAATATGTCGACATATGTTTTATTATTATCATTTCTTTTGTAAATCCATTGTATATTTTTTCCAAAGATGGATGATTAAAGTTATTATTATAGTTATTATTATAAGGCAGTTCGAGGGGAATTATCAATGGCATCTCTTGGTGTCCAACTAGCTCCTCTTTGAATTTTTTTTAGAAACATTGAATGGAAAAAAATCTAATGACTAGCGTTTCTAGTTGGGACTGCGTTGGTGTGTTGAATACAACAAGTGAGTAAGAAGGAAACTTGAACACCGTGTAAGAAAGTTTGGAACTGTACTTCGAGTTTTCTGGTTTTCCTTCCTCCGTAAAACAGTTCGAATAGCCAATGCATGAGCTCGAAATTCTAGCACAAAGCATGATGGGAAAGTGAGTTCTTACGCTTTTTTGGCTCCTCTAAAAATTCATCTGATAATTTTACCTTCTACATTTTCTATGGAAATAAAAGGATTTCAGCAGACGAAAATAACAGAGTAATTTTTTTCTGATAGTTTCTGAAAGAGTGCTTTGTGAGCTTTGATGCACATTGCCTATTCGATCTGTGAGTAACAATTTGGAACAATTTTATCGAACCCTCAACCAATCTATGGGAAAAGTCAGAGCATGGCTAACTCGCAGATCAAATCGGAATTTAGTGTGTTGCATTGTTAAGGGAGAAAAACCGAAGAACCCGAAAAAAAAAAAAACTCGAATCAAGGGAGAGACCTAACAAACTCTACTCACATGTGATGCCGAGTCCAGGAATCGAACCCGAGACAACAGATGTAAGAGGCAAGATCCCCTTATTGCTTGTTATACTTACACGATGAGGAGAATGCTACCAATACTAAGACCAGATGGAAAGCTACATTTCCCAGGACAAGAACACTTGGAAGTAAAAGTGCCAGGCTACGAATACAAAAATATAAATACACAAAATAAAGAGTTTGTATTTTGACCTATTTTGCTTCAAAATTTATTGCATATTGCAAACCCTCAATTTTTAGTGTGATTTGGGGCTTTTCTGATCCAATGATTATAGTGGGTGGGGGGGGGGGGGGGGGGGCTTTTACAAATCACCTTTGCCAAATGTGTGGCAAACCTTCTGTATTGTTTTTACCGTGAAATTCAATTACTAATTTTGTTAATTTTTTTGCTGTGAAACTCACATAGGTACTTCCTGTTTTGCCTGTATCACTTTTTTCTGATATCCCACTTCCAAAGGAGCCTTCAGCTTTAGGATCACATTTCAGGGTTACCAGGAGTTGTCTGAAACAGTACAACATTGCTTGTTAAATAATATATACATAAGTCATGATTGATCATTATAATTGTTTCAGGGCTTTTAAAGTACTTGAATAAACAAATTCCTTAACTTGCATATTTTAGGGTGAGTAATCCATGTTTTTACACATATACCAGTTTCGAGTTCTCTATTGGTCAGTCTTAGCCTCAAAAGTAACAGCCTGTGGCAATGAGGTGAGGTGTGTAATATATAGATTTAGGCACTGCCTAAAAGCGGAGCTCCCATAAATAGTATATTTAGTGCTAAAAACGTGACAATTATGTGATGTGGAATAACGCCGGTTACAGCGTGACCACTTCTTTACCAGAACCCAGAAGGAAAAACTGAAAGAAAAACCATAATTTCAAGCCTTCAAAAGCATTAGAAAACGTTTTAATTCGAAAAAAAAATTATAGATTATAGAATATATGAACACATATATGTATAGAACAAAGGATTTTATCCAGCATATGTAAAGTTATAAGATTTTTTTGGGTGGAAAGTGAACTACACTGAAATTTGTACAAAATTTTATAAAAAATGCCAAGCGAAGGCATTAATCCATCTTCATTGCCAACCTTTGCTATAACCGACTTTTCTCCAAGAAAGCGAAGTCAAGAACAGCATAGAAAGAGTTAACGTTGTTGTAAAAGCTTTTTAAATTAGTATTTTATGTATGATTTAGGCCCCGTCCACACTAGTGCGTTTTCATTTGGATCCGTTTTCGTTTGATCTGAAAACGCATCGATCGATTCGCGTCCACACTACCGTTTTGCTCCGTTTTCGACCGTCCACACTAATACGCTCAAAAACGATCAAAACGATGGCGTGACATAAGTTTGACAATATGCGCATGCTCAAATAGACATATGACGTAAGCGTTTTCATTTCGATGCGTTTTCAACCGTCCACACTATAATACGATATGATTGTATGCGTTTTCATTTTGATCCACTTTCAAGAGCGTTTTCAAATCGATGCGTTTTCGATGATACGCTCGGCGTTTTAGTGTGGACGGAAGGCCTAAACGCATCAAAATGTATGCGTTTTCAAACTAAAACGCACTAGTGTGGACGGGGCCTTAAACTACAAAATACTAGAAAATAATTTTACATCTCAAGTAAAAAGCCATTTTAATGCATGTTTACATTTTTACAACTATTGAATGACAGTACTGACAGGTAAACAGCGAATCAAAAAGCGACTTTTCTTTGAAAACGTACTGTGTGAAAACTAAGCGAAAGTTGAAGAGTTTACAGTTCGCTAAAATATGTTTTTTTCCTCTTAGCATTTGCTAATAACTGTAAAAACACAATTTCAAAAATACTTTCTTTTAAAACAAGCTAGCTGGACAACATCAAAAGGGATAAAAGCGACAAATATGTCGTTCAAGTTAAAAGTTCAGTTTGAAGTACAACTTGCCGTGAACGAGTCGCCATTGATCAGACCATGTGCTTTGGATATTATTCCCTCCTGAAGCTTGAAGAATTTCACTGCTATTTTCTTTGAATTGTGAATTATCTAAAGATTTTACTATTTTAAGACTGGATTGACAACTTAGGATCAATTAACTTGTGATAAATAGCTGAATTCGTCTCTCTACAAGGTTTCCTCTACAACTACTCGACAGTTTGCCGGTAAGATTTGATCTTAACTATTTTTAAACAAAAAACGAGCCTCCTACTCGCTGTGTTTTTTTGCTGAACGGAAATAGATTTGCTTTAAAATATTGTCAGCTGTTTTCTATACATTGTAGATGTGGTTTTGAATTTATTTTTTGAGAAAACCACAGAAGACAACGGGTTATAAAACGAGAACATTTAAAGCTCTGGCTAGTTTGGCGAAAACTAGAGAGAAAAAACGACTTTCTACTACAAAACATGATTTATTACGCCTTGAATTTTTCTAGTAATCATAATTAGAGTCCTTCCTATGTGTGTATCTAACAGGAAAAAAAGATGATAAAAATGTAAAATGCAGTAAAAACGACAAACTATCCTAGTTTTTCTGACAATGTTTGCCGAATCAACGTCCTTGGCTTGTCGAGACTTTTTACAGCTAGTTTACATATTTTTTTGTCGATTTTTTACGAAATATTAGTTAACATTAATTAATTTACCTTCTATGAAATGTTTTCTACGGAACTGAACTATTATTCTTGCAGTATAATCAGGTTTTTCTGGTCTACAGGCCATTTTTCTCTCACTGAAGTTTCAATCATCGTAAGATTAAGAATCTTCCCTCGCTAAATCTTCTTTAGCAAGTCGCTAAAGTCGAAAAATTGTTTGTGTTCACTTTAAGACAGACATGACTTCGATTAAACGTATTTTTCGCATTGTAAAAATAAGAAAAAATGTATGTATGTAGGTAGGTAGGTAGGTAGGTAGGTAGGTAGGTAGGTAGGTAGGTAGGTAGGTAGGTAGGTAGGTAGGTAGGTAGGTAGGTAGGTAGGTAGGTAGGTAGGTAGGTAGGTAGGTAGGTAGGTAGGTAGGTAGGTAGGTAGGTAGGTAGGTAGGTAGGTAGGTAGGTAGGTAGGTAGGTAGGTAGGTAGGTAGGTAGGTAGGTAGGTAGGTAGGTAGGTAGGTAGGTAGGTAGGTAGGTAGGTAGGTAGGTAGGTAGGTAGGTAGGTAGGTAGGTAGGTAGGTAGGTAGGTAGGTAGGTAGGTAGGTAGGTAGGTAGGTAGGTAGGTAGGTAGGTAGGTAGGTAGGTAGGTAGGTAGGTAGGTAGGTAGGTAGGTAGGTAGGTAGGTAGGTAGGTAGGTAGGTAGGTAGGTAGGTAGGTAGGTAGGTAGGTAGGTAGGTAGGTAGGTAGGTAGGTAGGTAGGTAGGTAGGTAGGTAGGTAGGTATGTATGTAGGTATGTATGGACAATAGAATGACGTAATCAAGCCATGAAAAATCAACTCGATGGGTTACCATTTTTTCTTAAGGTATCAGGATACGTTTGAGGCCTCTGACATTACTTTACGCGCGAGCCAAATTTCTCGCTGCCTTTTCATTATTATTATATAAAAATATACATTTTCTGAAAGCTAAATAAACGTAGTTTTTAAAAATCAATATGGAATTTTCTGTTTCGCGACAATAAAAAAGTTATTGGCTTTCTCCGCAGTTTTTGAGTGATTACAGCAATAACCGTTGTATCGCGATCCGCCGTTTCAAAACCTCATTTGGATTTTGGTCTTTTGCGAGCCGTCAATCATCTTCGGCTCAAACAAGCCTTTGAACTCGCTCCTCTCAGCTTCGAAATCCCCATAAAATTAACACATTTTTTCGAAAATACAGTTCAAGAATATTCCAAGGAGTCGCCGCGATGAAGAGTTGTTTTGAAGTTAAAAGAAGGAAATCCTGCATGAGTCAGCAAAACTACAGTGACTGATGAATCTCAAATATCTCCCCGATCGTTTCATAATATTTTGAATTATAGAAACTAGCTCAAGACAATTTTAATTTGCAAACAATTGCCTTAATCCCTACGATGATTCAGTTACGAAAAAAGTCAGAGGTTGCTGTCGAAACTTTAGAAGAAAGCTAAATATAATTTACCTCGTCCTTGTCAACATGCAGCTTGGGATCATGAAAAACTTTGTAGCACAATCCTGAAGTTTATGTGGATGATTCTCCAAGAATGGCTTGAATACATGACAGAAAGAAGACTCGAAAAGCTCTCCATCACAACTCCTTGGAATATCTCCGAATCCATTTAGATTTTCGAAAAAATAAAATAAAATAAAACAAGATCGAAGTATGTGATGGCCGAATGAGCGAGCATGCATAGACTAATTTGCAAAAATCCAAGATGATTGACGGCTCGCAAAAGACCAAAATTCAAACGAGGTTTTGAAACGGCGGATCGCGATACAACGGTTATTGCTGTAAAATATCGTTTTAAAAACATTCTAACTCTTTTGGATTACATTGCATCGAACTGAAACTTTGGATTATGATAAATGACAATACGATCTAAAAAACGGTGTCTCAGATTTTTGAAATGTTTTTTCATTCAAAAGATATTGTCTATTTTGCAATCATAGCCACCGAAATTTCAAACTTCCGGATTTAACGCGTTATTGCGCACGATCTAAAAAAGATATCAAAAATCTGAGACACCGTTTTGAAGCTCATTATCCACAGAGTATGCTAATGTAATTTTGATCGACATAGCGGAAATTTTGACCCTGCGGGAAGTCGTCAAATGAAGTGAGGTAGAATGTCACTTTGAACCCAATAACTTTTTTCATGTTCCAAAACAGACAATTATAAATAAATATTCGAAAACTACATTTATTTAGCTTTCAGAAAATGTATACTTTTATGGCAAAATATTGTAAAGCCCGTGCGAAATTTGAGGTAGCGCGTATAGGGGTCCTAATCATATCCTGATAACTTAAGTATGGTGCTCCGCGTGGGAGCTCCGCTACAAATGAACAATACAATAGACCCTTTTTGAATATGGCGTCTATGAATGAGAATGTCCCGGATGTTGAAACCCTATGATTTCCACTAGCAGCATCCAGCACTGGAATGCCCCGGACTTCAAAATACAATCATTATCACTCATGACATCCGGGACATGCTTGGACTCCTCGTTTGACGTCATAGATGGCATATTCAAAAAGAGTCTATTGCTTTAGAATTCCACCAGTTCTGCTGTCCATGCTGAATAATTTATGCACAATTGAGGCTAAGACTGAGCAATAAAGAACTCAAAACTGGAGTATTACTTCATTCCATAGTTTAGAGATTTTCTCCTGGTTCTCAGGTTTTCCTTCCTGAGATGGCCTGTTTGTTAGCTACAGTCTGTAACAGAAGCAGATCTAGGATTTTGAAAGGGTACATCAGGGTGGCGGGGGGGGGGGGGGGGGTATCAATCACAAATCACGAACAGTTTTTTCATGGATTCACGTATCACTAAGTACGATTAATGAATAACCTGGATACAACGATTTAGGGTGCAATAAGAATTTTCACGAATCACTGTCTTCAAAATAAGCAGATCGTGCATCACGGGGGGACTGAAATTCATTTTTTGAATTTTATGAATCATGGTCCAAAAAAGGTTTGAATCACGCATCACGCATAACCCCTGTGCCACCCTGGTACAGGGACCGTGGAGACTGGGAGCCCCCCACTTTTTCCCTTTACCAGACTATTCTCTTATATTTTACAATCTTAGCCCCCCCCCCCCCCCCACACACTTTTTGTGGCTATGACTGTGATACACAGCTAACTCAAAATCAAAATCAAGACCTCAGAGGTGAGGGGCAAATGCAGGTTACTGGTACACCACCATTGCTTCCCTTACCTCTCTACAATCCTAAATCATCAAGTTTTGTGGGAAGCTTGGGTGGTGTAGCAGTGAGAGCACTCGCCTCTCACTAATGCGAACCTGAGGGGTTTGAGTCCCTCCGGGCTCGGTGTCATATGTAAGTACAGTTTTTAGTTGTGTCGGAACGGAAGTGACGTCACGTGGGAGAACTCGTGGGAGTTAACGAGAGAGCGAAGAGAGGCGCGACGAGAGAGTGAAGAGAGAACATGTAATCTTGTGTTAGAGAGAAATAAAACCAGTGAATTGTGATCTACTTTGTGGGATTTCG
Source organism: Anthopleura xanthogrammica (assembly GCA_964019055.1). Taxonomy (NCBI): domain Eukaryota; kingdom Metazoa; phylum Cnidaria; class Anthozoa; order Actiniaria; family Actiniidae; genus Anthopleura; species Anthopleura xanthogrammica. The sequence continues at coordinate 23,720,547 of OZ025206.1, read as the reverse complement.
TCCCAACATAGAGTGGCGACCCTGCCAGGACTTCAAGTTAACCTGTGAGAGCCGAAACAGAGGATATCAAAGAATCTGAGAGCCAAACAATCTGGTTTCAAGTTGTAAACAAACATGTCAGAAATCGAGAAGCTACGAAAGAAGATCGAGGCAAAGTTGCGAATGTTGGAGTTTACCTCAGAAAACACACAGAAGACAGTTGAGAGTAACGATGTGAAGGCTATAGACCGACATGGTAATGTTTTGGAATCGATTATCGAGAAAACACACGAGCTGAAGTTGGCGATACAGGAATTACGAATGGAAGAAGGCGACGATCTTGGCGAGATTAGGAAGTGGTCAGAGGGTTTAGAAACCAAAATAAGCAAGTATGAAGCGATCATGAGGGATGTAAAGGTAATAGCTACTGAAATTAGAGACAGGGAAGAGGAGAAACGTGAAGAAATGAAGCGAAAGCGGAATTTAGAAGACCAAATCGAGCTAGAGAAAGCGAAAATCGAAGCGCAAGCGAAATTTAAGGAGGAATTGAAGGGGGATGTTCAAAACACGAACATTGTCGGAGCAAAATTACCGAAGCTGGTGATAACTAAGTTTCAAGGTACTCATCTAGACTGGGTCAGGTTCTGGGATCAATTCGAGACGGAGATTGATAAGGCGAATATTACCCAGGTCGCGAAATTTTCATATCTCAAAGAGTTATTAATTCCTAGTGTACGGGCCTCTATCGACGGCCTCCCATTCACTACCGAAGGGTACGAGAGAGCCAAATCTATCCTTAAATCCAAGTACGGAAAACCAAGCGAAGTGGTAAATGCCCATGTCCAACGCGTTATGTCATTACCCATAATACATGGCGCGCATCCAGCGAAGGTACATGAGTTCTACAATAAGCTAATGAGTGACATACAAACACTCGAAACACTGGGGAAAATAACAGAGATTAACGGGCTAGTACGCACAACTCTAGAGAAATTACCAGGAATCAGAGCTGATCTCGTGCGCCTAGATGACAATTGGCAAGAGTGGGGGTTCCTAGAGCTGATTGAATCTCTTAGAAAATGGTGTGACCGAAACCCGATTCCTAGTTATACTGAAGATCGGAAGCCCGATCGAACCCACCACCGTCCAACGCGCAAGGAGAACGCTTACCATACAAAGGACGAAGAGGTGAAAGGTGCGCGCCCCTGCGTCTACTGCGGTGCAAAAGACCACAAGTCAACGGCCTGCGAGAAAGTGAGCGACTTAACTCAACGCAAAAAGATCCTCAGTGAAAAGAAGCTGTGTTTTAATTGCACAGGCGCGAGACACCGCGCATCTGATTGCACAAGTAAGATCACATGTCAGCATTGCAGTGCTAAACACCATACATCAATATGCGATAAGAAATCATCTAGCAGTAATCCAGCGCCAACAAAATCTTCCGGCAGTGTACCCATGTTGCTCGCGACAGGGGAGGGGACGGTGATTTACCCTGTAGCAGTGGTCACTGTCGATGGAATCAAGTGCAGAGCACTGTTAGACACCGGATCTGGCAGTTCGTATGCGTCAGCAGCGCTGATGTCCCGACTCGCAAAGAAACCTGTGCGCTCGGAATGTAAAAGAATTGATATGATGATGTGCTCTACTACTCAGAAAATTGATATCTACAAAGCAGAAGTTGCGAGCGTTGATGCGCTTTTCAAGATGGCGGTCATAATGAACAAAGTAGACAAAGGCGTTTTACTCACGGTGCCGAACCCAAGATATGAAGAGAAGATAACCAACTACCAGCATCTGGAAGGAGTGGTCATGGAGGACCAGGATACAAAGGAAGAATTACCTATCCACCTTATTCTAGGAGCCAGTGAGTGCTCGAGAATAAAGACAGACACAAAGCCAAAGATCGGAACGCAGGGCGCACCGATAGCAGAACTTACGAAGCTTGGATGGGTGATGATGTCCCCGGGCAAAGACGCGAACCTAGATAAGACCTTCTTTACGAGAACATCAGCGGCAGACTACGAGCAGCTGTGCAGTCTAGATGTACTGGGCCTGAGAGACAGACCGGATGGCGATCAACAGACAGTATACGAAGAATTTCAAGAACAATTAACCCAGAACGAGGATGGCTGGTACGAGACTGGTTTGCTGTGGAAGCCAGGACACGGTCGTCTCCCAAGTAATGAGCCTGGCAGTCGACGAAGGCTGGAAAATCTTGTAAGGAAGCTACAGAGGGAACCGACTTTCATGAAGAAGTATGATGAGATCATCCAAGAACAGTTAGAAGAGGGTATCGTTGAACGGGTTACCAATGAACCAGAAGGAAACGTGTTTTATATTCCCCATAAGCCCGTCGTCAAGGAAGCAGCAGAAACCACTAAAGTCAGAATCGTCTTTGACGCATCCGCTCGTTCAAATGAAAAAGGGCCATCACTTAATGATTGCCTAGAGACAGGACCACCGCTTCAAAATCAGTTATGGGATGTGCTTGTTCGGAATCGTTTCAAGCCAATCGGATTAGCCGGGGATCTGAAACAAGCTTTCTTACAGATCCGTATCCGAAAAGAGGATAGAGACGTCTTACGTTTTCATTGGATGAAGGACTTGGACCCATCCAAGGTGGAGGTCCTGAGGTTCACAAGAGCGCTATTCGGGTTAGTACAGTCTCCTTTCTTACTAGCAGCAACTCTAAAAGAACACTTGACGAAGCTCAAGGAAAGATTCCCCAAAGAAGTAGAAGAGATCCTCCTTAGCTTATACGTGGATGACATGATTACAGGAGGGGCGACAAAGGAAGAAGTAAGCAATCTGAAGGAAACTGCCATTGCCGTGTTTGAAGGAGCAAAGTTTACCTTGCACAAATGGCACTCAAACGAGCCAGAGTTAGAAGCTAAAAGTGAACCAGACATTGACGAAGGACAAAGCTTTGCGAAAGAACAACTAGGAGTAAGACCTGAGGAAACCAAGTTGTTAGGTCTCTCCTGGAATAAGAAGGAAGATACTCTGGCCATTGCGTTTCCCAACAAACCTGAGGAGATCACAAAGAGAGAAATTCTACGCTTCCTCGCATCAATATACGACCCGCTGGGTTTGGCGTCTCCAGTGTCACTTGTCGGAAAGCTCCTTTATCGTGAGGTTTGTGATAGCCATATTCCATGGGATGAAAAAGTCTCAGATTGTATTGGTCAGAAATGGCTTAAGTTCGTGACGAGTCTGCCTAAAAGGATCGAAGTTCCACGTTCCTTAGCACACCTAAAAGAGGAGATCGAAATAATAGATTTACATGCATTCGGGGACACAAGCGGATCAGGTACTTCAGCAGCAGTGTATGCAGTAGTTTATCAAGCGAAAGGGATCAGTAGCGGGTTAGTAGCCGCGAAAGCTAGACTAGCCAAGAAGAACCTCAGCATCCCAAGACTAGAGTTAGTCTCAGCACATATGGCAGCCAACTTGGTGGACAACGTCAAGGCTGCACTAGAAGGCTCCCCAGTTGGGTCTGTATACGGATGGCTGGACAGTACAGTAGCACTTCATTGGATTAAAGGAGGAGGATCCTACAAACAGTTCGTGGCTAACCGGGTGAGTAAAATCAACGCCAAGGACTTCATAACATGGAGACACGTAAGGACTGATCAGAATCCTGCTGATCTAGGGAGCCGCGGCTGCAAAAACGGTAAACTCCCAGAAAGCTGGCTGAAGGGACCTGAATGGTTGACCAGTCCAGATCGATGGCCAACTGACTTGTTAACAGAACCTAGCAGAGAGACGGAAGCAGAAGGGCTTGCCAAGCAGAATAGAGAAGTTTTCTCGGCCACAGTGAAAGCCAATGACGTGTTTGATGATGTTCTGGAGAAGCATCCATTCTGGACAGCAATAAGAATCACAGCCTGGGTAAGACGATTCATACGTAATTGCAGAGCGAAGAAATCAGAACGAGTTCGTGGAACCCTGATGACTGCTGAAACAAGGGAACAAGTACTTTGGTGGGTGAAGCGGGAACAAGAAAGGTACCATCTGTCAGATAAATTCAAAGAAGACCAGCAGAGGCTAAACCTACAACCAAACAACGATGGAGCGTTTGAATGCAGAGGGAGAATACAAGGTAGTTATCCTATCTACTTGCCACTCCGAACACTTCTGTCAACGAAGATAGTTGAAGATGCTCACATTCTAACGATGCACGGGGGAGTTGGTCTTATCATGTCCCAAGTCAGGCAAGACTACTGGATACCCCGGTTGAGACAATTAGCGAGGAACGTTGTCAGGAGGTGTTACGGATGTAAGAAGTTCCATGTGAGAGCATTTCACAACCCACCACCTGGAAACCTGCCAACAGACCGAACTGAAGGTTCTACACCATTTCAGGTTATAGGTGTAGATTACGCAGGTCCTATAACATACAAGATCCACAAGAAGAAGGAGGGTAAAGCTTACTTCCTGCTGTTTACGTGCAGTTTGACAAGAGCAATACATATTGAGTTACTTCCCGACCAAACCACAGGCGGCTTCATCAAGAGCTTCAAGCGCTTCGTAGCTAGACGGGGGAGACCCAAGAAGATTTATTCAGATAACGGCAAAAGTTTTGTGGCGGCAGCCAAGTGGCTCAAGAAAGTCATGAAAGACGAGAAGGTGCAGAATCACTTAGCCCATCAGAATGTTGTGTGGCAGTTCAACCTTAGTAGGGCCCCGTGGTGGGGCGGACAATTTGAAAGATTAGTCGGAGTGGTGAAGCAAGCTTTCTACAAGTCTGTGGGGCGCGCAAGCCTCACATGGAACGAACTTGAGGAAGTTATTCTTGATGTTGAAGTAGCGGTTAACAACCGACCCCTGTCTTACGTTGAGGATGATGTGCAATTACCAGTACTGACTCCAAACATCATGATGTATAGTCAACCCAATCTCTTACCAGAGGAAGAGGTGGATTCAAGTGAAGAAGTGGATCTGAGGAAACGGGCCAAATATCTTCGTCGGTGCAAAGACGTGCTTTGGTCTCGATGGACAATGGAGTATGTGAGGAGTTTAAGGGAAAGACATAATCTTACACATCAGAGTAAGAGACTTTCTCTTAAAGTTGGCGACGTAGTGCTGATAACAAGAGAAGAAAGAAACCGCGGGAAATGGAACATTGGAGTTGTGGTGAAGCTGATCAAGGGTAGAGATGGAGAGGTACGAGCAGCTAGACTTAGAGCTGGGAAGTCATTCTTAGAGCGAGCAGTACAACAACTCTGTCCAATGGAGCTGTCGTGTGATAGGCAACAAGTGCAACGAGAGCAAGTCCTGAATCCACGAGCGAGAGAATTCACACCACGACGTGCTGCAGCAGCTGCGAGGGAGAAGATCAAGAATATCTTACAGCAAGAGGAAGAAGATGATTGAACCAAATTGAACTCAAAGAACATTGGGACTTTAATTAGTTGACATTTATCTGTTTAAGAATTCGTTATAGTCAGACATTGAACATATATATTTGCTCCCTCCGGAATCAAATAGGGGGAGAGTGTCGGAACGGAAGTGACGTCACGTGGGAGAACTTGTGGGAGTTAACGAGAGAGCGAAGAGAGGCGCGACGAGAGAGTGAAGAGAGAACATGTAATCTTGTGTTAGAGAGAAATAAAACCAGTGAATTGTGATCTACTTTGTGGGATTTCGTCCCAACAGTTGGTTCTCTCCCGTACTTCGTGGGTTTTTCTCCGGGTTCTCCGGTTTTCCACCCTCTTTAAAAATCAACTTCTAAATTCCAATTCGATCATGGATTGAGGGCCACAGGTTTGTTAGCCACTGGCTATGAAGTGCTTTCCTAGTAAAATAAGGATGGTATAATGGTAATCTTTTAACTATCTTAACCCTTTGACTACTGAGCCGGCCGAAACATCTTCCATTACCGGTACCTACTGAGCACATATATTTTAATTCAAGCTCAAAATCTTGCATTATCTCTAAGATAGCTTCAGGAACACAGGCATATTACTGAGATTGGGCCCCAGTAGTCAAAGGGTTAATGATAGCAAATAGTAATCCTTACCTGTTATAATCGCCAGAATTGACATTTTCATAGGACAATAGTACGGTACCATCGGTATTGACGGAGAAAGTTGTATCAGGTTTCCCAACAGGATATGGGTCTGTTGGTGCATACTGACAAGCCTAGATAGGTAGGAAGGAAGGAAGGTATAATAGGTATATAGCAGATAATTAAATACAGTGCTTCACATGCAAAGGGGGGATATTGGGGGTAGCAGTGTTGCGGTGTTAGCCGGTGTTGCCCGTGGCTCTAATAATGACTAGTTGTAGTTAACACAAAGATGCCCCTGCTGTGATTTACTAACTGAAAGATACTGTAAGGGTTGTGAATTTTATCAAATATTAATAAACCATGCATACAAATGCAAATTTCTGGAAGAGTTGAAAAGTTAACATTTTCATGCTGACAAAAGGCATTGCATTATGCATGTTAGGATACTCCTCATGATCATTTCGACCTTGTGTTAACGAGACAATATTAATATGACAAATTTGTTCAGAAATGTTGCTTAACTTTTCTGCTAAACAATTTTAATTCTGTAAATCACTGATACATTAATTCAGTATTGCAGTAAATATTTGGATTTAATACTGAAATATATATGTACATGTATGATAAATCATATATTTCAGTGTTGAGAAGAAGAAGCAGAAGAAGAAGAAGCAGAAGAAGAAGAAGCAGAAGAAGAAGAAGAAGAAGAAGAAGAAGAAGAAGAAGAAGAAGAAGAAGAAGAAGAAGAAGAAGAAGAAGAAGAAGAAGAAGAAGAAGAAGAAGAAGAAGAAGAAGAAGAAGAAGAAGACTATGATCTTAGTGCATGTCATCTTCAAAAGTCTTTAATTCGAATCTTTTGAACTTTTCAAATAACCTACTACACTGAATTTAAAGGTTTCTTTAGCCTGAAAATATTTTTACTGAAACCTGTGCTCAAACTAAATACTCAAACGTTGTGTTGTAATCCCAAGAAAATAAACAGTTTGACCAAGAATACATGTACTTCACAGTGAACTGTGATGACTAATATGTGCCCAAATAAAATACTGTGATGTTTAAATTTAAATTTAAGTATCTCTTTAGCTCAGTGTGATAGGGTAGTGAAAAAATAAAGTTCTAGAAAGTCTTGGCATTGCTAACCTTTCAAGATGGCGCAGGGAACTATGAAAGGGACTATTAGTTCAGAGCTTTCAATAAAAGGCGGCTACCGGCGGTTTATCGCCGGATACTTCACCTTAAACTGCCGGCTATTTTGACAAAAAATTAATTCATTGCCAAATAAAGTTATGGCCCCTTGGGGGATACGGACCCCTACTTTTTTGGATTGACCGTCTACTCCAAATATTATTGAAAGCTCTGTTAGTTACTGATAAGAATGCGTAAAATGTGATCAAACTTACATTGTTCCCTTTACATGCTCCTGTAGCCTTAAGTGGAGTACAAGGGTTCCAGGAAAATGTATAGGTTGGTTGCAGTGTGTCTTCTATTCCTTTAAACCTACAAATATATAATAAGATATAATTGACATTAGATACATTGGAGATTTATATCAAGTGGATAACCCCTTAGTGACCAGGGTTTAAATTTTGTTAAATTTAGATTTTCCTACCAATTTTTCCCAGCCAGAAAATGTTTTGGAGGGGAGGTTAGGGGTCACTGGTGTGAGCAAAGAATAAAAGTTTTTGTGATTTCAGACAAAAATTATCAACCATTCTGTCTTTACACAGTGGGCATTCTTGGGACTATATTAGGGAACATTCACAATGTATGTGTTGGGGGTGGCGATGTGAATTTTGAGAGAGCCAGCAACTTTTTCAAACAGCACTTAATTTGGGGAAGGGACTATCAAATTTTTTACATTCATAAAGTTCTGTAATTCCAGGGGGCGGATAATAAAAAGGTATAATTTCAAAACTTAGAATCTGCATAGTCCTCCAACCCAACCCACAAATCAGGGGTGGTAATTGGGGTCTCGGCAGGGTTCATGAAAATTAAAAAAAAGATGATCATGGCTCATGAAAATTATGAAACATTCAATTTGAAGAAAATTCATGATTCACAACGTTTAGAACATGTTTATATGTCACAGCTCACGAAAATTAAAAAAACCCTGTGTCATAATTTCATGACAAAACCCCTTACCAACCCTGATAAATAATGACAGGCCCCTTAATATTAAGTACTAGGCCTAGAAAATCTATAATGAAGTGAGAAAAACTAGAAGTTCCTGAAATGCATTTTAAGAGGAAATCTGAAAGATTGTACTGGTTGTTCTCCAGATGTGAACAATAAGAATTTGCTGAATAACTCTGTTCTTTATGGGTTTCCTGTGGTTTGGAAACATTACCTATAATCTTAAAGCCATGAACTTCTAAAAGAACAATGTAAATCAATCAACTAATCCTTTTCTATACGTGTGGCCTGAAAAAGGTACCCCTTTCGGGCGGAGCATCCCATATAGTCCATTATAGGGAGTATCCCCCCCCCCCCCCCCCCGGGTTCACACTAGGACAGTCGTCTTCTAAGTCACTTGGATCCTGTTCTAAGCTACTTCGCCAGTCTGAACACCTTTCACACCTTTTTTCTAAGCGACTTGGCAGTGACCTTTTTTTGGTTTATTTTTGTATTCACACTAGACTTTTGGCAGGAAATGAGATAAATCTCAATCTACCTAGAAAGATGGTTTGAAGCAGGTTGAACTCGTTAATGATGTTTTTCTTACCCATTTTTTGTTTGCACATGTCAGAATTTCACACATGTCAGAAGTGAAATAGCTCAGTTTTCATTTCAATTTGGGCGCCAAAATCAAATCTCGTAAGTTTAACACAAAATAATAGTTTTTAAGTTGAATCAACTGCACCACATAAAAGTTACGATTACTCGGAAAGATTGCTAAAAACTAATAATTGTGGACCATGTCAAATCCACATTCTGCTGACAATCAATCAACAGTTTCTTTTCATGAAACAACGTCTTAGAATGATATATCTAGCAAAAGTGAACAGTGTTTTCATGGACCTAAGATGTGCAACATAATCAGTTGGTGATATTAGACTGTGTTTTAGGAATATTACAGCCAAAAAAAAGAGGAAAAATTAAGAAGATGTTTAGGTATCTATGGAAATGGAAATGATTGTTTGTAAAAGCGTTGATAAACAGCTAACAGCATTATGAAATAACAAGTCGCTTGAAATGGACATGTATAATGTGAATGCAACAGTTTGGTAAGCAGCTTGGCTTTGCAAAGCTATGACTGATAAGTAAACATGAAAATCAAGCTAATTAGTGGCTTCAAAATGACCTAGTGTGAACGTACGGTTATTTTACTACTAGCTTTGCAAATGATAGGTAAGCTAATAAAGATAAGTAAGTTATATATATAAGTTGTCAATCAAAACAGACTCTACATGTCTTTAGTTTTTCATGCACCCTTTTGTTTAATCCTTCCTAATTAATACTGGATTATACCATTAGCTTAAACTATTAACATGAATTCCAATTTTGATCACGGAAATAGATTGCTGGCACGATTCTATCCATACATGGTCACGTTTATTACAATTACAATTTCACTGAAGCGCTAAGTGAAGCTGCTTATTTGTAAGCTCTCTAAATTTTTAGTTTTTACCAACGAAAATTCTTTGTTTTAAGCAATATCTTTTACTTTATCTTCTTTGGACATTATCAGGGCTTTCCGAGGGCTTTCCTGTTATGATTTTATATTCGAAAAACTTTCTGTTATCACGCTGTAACTGGTGGAAGTGTTTTGACTTACGTAAACTTCAAACTTCGCGCCATTATGCAACATCATCGCCTTCATCACTCTTGTAAATCAGATTACCTCCATCTGCAAGTCTTGCTTTTTTCATATTAGAAACATCTGGAGGATCCGAAAATATATTTCTATGGAAGTCTGTGAAACCCTGGTACATGCTTTTATTTCAAGTAAACTAGATTTTTGCAATTCCTTGTTGTACGGGATACCAAATTACCTAATTCAGAAACTTCAGCGGGTTCAGAATGCTGCAGCACGTTTGGTATCGTGCTGTCACAAGTATGACCACATTACTCCTGTTCTGCGCCGCTTGCATTGGTTTCCTGTAGATCAGTGAATTAATTATAAGATACTTTTATTAACTTTCAAAGCTTTGAATGATTGTGCTCCGCCATATATCCGCGAACTTATTGAACCATATGTCCCAGTTCGCCAACTAAGATCTGCATCATCGCACCTTTTAACAAGAGGCTCTTACAATCTGAAAACATATGGTAAACGAGCCTTTTCTAATGCAGCCCCGGAGTTATGGAATAGCCTTCCTATGCATATTAGGTCATATACTGACATCACTTTATTTAAGCGTGATCTTAAAACTTTTCTGTTTAAAAGTGCGTACTCTCTCTGTTTAAGTAATTGATTAACTTACATTTTTAACATATATTACTGAAATATAATATATTATTAAATATGAATTTCTTCTATGTAAGGATTTAAGTGTTTCTGCCGTTTGGCTTTTTATAATATTTCTTAGCTTGTTTTAAATATACTAGATTAAATATTCTAAACTCTATTTTAAATATGTAAAGCGTTGTTGAACTTTAAGGAAATTGATGCTATATAAAACATTGTTATTATTATTATTATTATTATTATTATTATTATTATTATTATTATTATTATTATTATTTAAATAAAATCTAAATTATACTTAAGCCTATATCATTTTTGAATGTATGGTCAGCCTTGAGTGAAAGATTAAAAGTGCTTCTAATATCTACTTAATTAACACAAGTACTTTAAGTGCCTGACTCAATATTTTCAGTATTGATTCTACACTGAAGTGAATAGTAAAATATTTTTATAAGATTTGAGTGACACATCTTGGAGATATCAAGGTCTATTCTTCCAACATGTTATAAATGCTACAGTATAATTAAGACTAAGACTAACACTTGATCAGAGACAATTACTAGTGCATAATAGTATTATAGAAACTGAAAAAAAGTACTAAAAAATCAAAGAAAATGAAACAAAATAAACTTAAAGTAAAATAAAAGTAAAAACTGAAAGCTCTACAGACCTTGGTGTTCCATCTTTGTTGTCTAGATCATGCAGGCTTATAATCCCCGAACCGTCATCCATCTTGCAGCTACAAGTGTCTAACTTCTTACATTGTTTTGCTGATGTCGATGATAAACAGAAAATACAAAATATGAAAGTCAGACAGAGAGACGGAAATGCTGGGATAACCGCCATCTTAGAGTCTCGTGACTGCCGGGTAATGCTATCCCCCGGGCGTAGAGCCGGGCCGAAAAACAATATTACAAACCAGCGGTATTTCTAGTTAATTACCATATAATACACAGGGCACCCATGTAGTAATATGCATTTTCCGACAATTTCCGAATGACTCGTGTTCGGCGATGTTTCCGACAAAGGTTCGGCACGGCAGTCTGAATTTTTCTTAAATTCAGGAAAACGACTAAATTATAACAATTCAAACCATTCAATCTTTGTTAAGAAATGTCAAGCGCTTTTCGTGAGCTTAATGGAATTTAAGTTGAGCATTTTCTCGAACCTCGGCATAGAATACGAAACACTCATTTGAGACACTTTCATGCTCGACTGCCATACCTTTAAAAAGATTTAAAGTGCCTATAAACCCTGATACAACATTCTTCGAACTGACTCTACATCAAGCGATTCTTAGTACTGATTCTAAATAAAGTGAATAGTAGAATGTTGAAGTATTTCTTGATTCGCAAATTGAGTGTTGAGTCCCAGGGGTGGAGGGGGGTTCAAATTTACTTTCCGTTGATTTGAGACGCGACGGGATTTTTATTTTATTTTTTTTATGTTATGAAGGTTTATATATCAAATATGTTAATGATTGTGGAAGCATTTGATTGTATTCTTTGTAAAAAAAAGGGTTTATAGGTATGGCAGTCGAGCATGAAAGTTTCGTAGTGTCTCAAATGAGTGTTTCGTATTCTATGCCGAGGTTCGAAAAATTGCTCAATTTAAATTCCATTAAGCTCACGAAAAGCGCTTGACATTTCTTAACAAAGATTGAATGGTTTGAATTGTTATAATTTAGTCGTTTTCCTGAATTTAAGAAAAATTCAGACTGCCGTGCCGAACCTTTGTCGGAAACATCGCCGAACACGAGTCATTCGGAAATTGTCGGAAAATGCATATTACTACATGGGTGCCCTGTGTATTATATGGTAATTTTAAAACTAGAAATACCGCTGGTTTGTAATATTGTTTTTCGGCCCGGCTCCACGCCCGGGGGATAGCATTACCCGTGACTTCCCGTGTATTGTATGGGACGCTACACAGGTATCCCAAGCACCCTTTTGAGTTGATACAAAACCAGCTAGGGGTGGGGGGCCGGGGGGTCCTAGAACTTTTACTCTCTCGTACGCATGGAACTAAAACTAACACAAAATAAGATCTCATTTTTGTAAAAAGTGGGGCTCTGCCATCGCCCTGAGAACTAAACTAGAGAGGTTGAATGGTAAAATATTTACAAATTACAAATCTTTTCTCAAAGAATATTAACTTGGTATTATTTTCCATACATCTATACAAGGGCACTAGGACACCTAAAGTGGTTGGATTTCTATAGTTTTTCCCCTATTATTTGAATCAAATGAACGTTATACTTGTTTACTTATCTTGTGTCTGTGTTCCTTTGCTGCTAAAATGTAGTTTTACTCCAAAGGTCAAGGGGTTTGAATAACCGATTTGTACTTATTCCAGTAACGGCCGTTTCGTACTTGGCTCTGTATGTTACAACAGCAACTCGACCGCGCGTAGCCTGCGTAGCGGCGCATTTTTGGCCATCCTCCCCAGTCTCCTTCCCCCCAAAAAAACAAAACGCGCCGCTACGCAGGCTAGACCGCGCGATGCTCGTGTTCGTTACGTCAGTAATACTTTTAGTACCCGGTACTAAGGCGAATTAATATTTGATTAACTATATTAACGATCCGGCGGTTAAGTATATTACTGACGTAACGAACATCGCGCGGTCGCGTTGCTGTCGGACTCTCGACCCCTTACCCTTTGATATACCAAATTTCAGCAAAAAGTTATCCCTTTTACGTACTTTTTTGCTTGAAAAGGTACCCCTTTCATATACTTTTGAAGAAAAACTACCCCTTTTTATACCAAAATCCACAAATTCCCACCCCTTTTCTATACCTGTGGCCTGAAAAACGTACCCCTTTCGGGCGGAGCATCCCCGTATATAGTCAATTATAGGGAGTACCCCCCCGGGCCTTGATCTATAAATATTTTTTTAATAAGCAAACCCCCTGACCTTTTAGCTGCCTAACTCGTTTAGCCTTCTAGCTATGTTAGGTAGCAGCTGTGCTCTTTTTTTTCAATTTTTATATATTAATCAATGTAGTTTTCATTTTCTTTTGAGTGCAAATAAATTGTTGTTGTTGTTATTGTTGTTACAAGAAACAAACAGATAATGAAACAGGGCCCACCAACATACATTGCTCGTAAAGTAACCCACGCGCCCGTAACTTTGGTGCTTTTTATCAAAACCACTTAAATTTTCCAGTTTTACCCATGTAATAGTATGCTCTTGTCAAATATTATGTTTGATATTCGAATTGGATTTTAACTTTATTAAAAATTAAAAATTGTCACGCAAGGTGTGCAGATTCCCCATAAAAATAAAATAAAATAAATTAAATTAATTACTTTTTTTTATAGTGGGATTCAAATTCAGTAACTTAATGATACTGGTTTCCAATTTGGCCCACTGTCACTCACACACACTACCACTACATTATATATTCTATGCATACAACTCAACTCACATGTTGATTTTTACAGTATGCATGTGCCGTATTAAAACCCCCTCCCCCTTTATGACAGAAATTTCATTTGAAATTATGAAACAATTTGCAAGCTAAGGATTTTGATATTTACGTAGTGATCGATCAAGGATTTTTGGGTGCAAACTACAGACACCGCGGAGGTGGGGGGGAGGGTAAGCCCCCCCCCGTTTGTTTTTTTCAGCAAAAAATGATCTTCTGTTATGAGTTGCCTAAAGTTTTGACGATGCATATTTATTGAGGGGCAATTGCAATATTAATGTTGCAATTGCACCTCGATCATAATCGAAGCACTGGAAATCGCATTTCTGAGAGCCTCAATTTGAAAATTCTGAGGGGGTAGAGCATTCTCCCAGACCTCCTTGATTAGCCCCACCACCACAGAAAACTATGCTCCACGGTCCCTAAACTACAGAGCGTGTACTATTTGGAATGTGAGGCTAATTGTAGCTGGTTAGAATCAGTGTCGTAGCGAGGACCCAGGATCGGGGGGGGGGGGGGGGGTATCTAGAATAAAAACCAATTGCGGCAATAATTTTGGAGGGCATGTGGTCGCCCCCTCCCTATGCCTGTGGCATTGACATCATACATCAAAGCAAAAAGGCTCGACCCGAAAAATTTAGGGGGGGAGGGGAGGGGCGGCCGCTCCCCTCGCTAAGCCACTGGTTAGAAGGGCATTATGCACGTGAAACTGAAGTGCATGGTGCAATTCAACTAGCAATATAATAATATGCTTATTATCCGGTAAATTCATTATTTGTGAAACATTATTCACAATTTTCCATACATCGGTTCACTGGTATGAACACAAAGCATTGAATCGAGGCTCCAAGGTAGTTTCAGAGGATTATTCAAATTTGAACCTCAATTCAAAACTCGGCTGAGTGCTTTGTGTTTGACCAGTCTACCGATGTATGGAAAATGCATGGTATATTTTTCGCCGGATTCCACGTTACGTCATCGCGGCCATGTTGTTGGTCATTTAACAAAACATTTCTCATTAGCATCCATTGCTTATACCGCCAACATGGCCTCCATGTCTTTGTCATTTGACTCCTTGGGAATGCGTAGGAATAAACGATAAAGTTTTATATAATAACAGTTGTAATTTGTCTCAAAAGTTTATAATTTATTCCTTATAATATGCTTATTTTCAAACAGAAAATGAAAGTTCAAAAGTAAACGCTTGAGTTCCGGATATTTCCAGTTTATTCTTGAAAATGAAAGCCTGGTTATATAATATACATGTACATTTATTAATTCTAAGCTGCTCAAGTTATCATTCATTCGTAAGGGAATCTTGAATTTTGGAATCTGAAATTCTGCGAATGGTTTCCGGGATAGATTTTCCGAATACTGGAATCTTGAACCAAAACCCTTTTCAACTAGCTTGGCATAGTATCTTCCCATCTCTGACTAATTAGTAGAACTTTTTGGCCTGGGCGTAATGTTTTGTTTTTTTTAAATTTCAGACCACGTGTCGTTCTATTGAGAATATTTATTCTGACAAAGTGTTTTGTGTATTGAAAAACCACGTGGGAACATTCTGTGGGAGAATGTGAGGGTATTGAGGAAACATGCGCAAATTACCTTGGTGACCAAAATCTAAGGCATGTTGCCCCCAAGGTATGTGCGCCAAGTTATCTCGAATTTTAGGCGCACTTAAAAAGGCATCATGCCACTTCTCTAACTGTGGTGATTCCTCTAGGATAGCATAATGTCGTTGTATTGGTGTTAGTCCATCTGGGATGGGTCGCTGTTGTGGTTGTTGTTGCTGTTGAAAATTTTGTGGTTGTTGCTGTTGTAGTTTTTGTTGTTGTTGCTGTTGATGGTTTATTTGTTGATGATGTACTAGTTGTTGCTGCTGTTGTAGATTTTGTTGTTGTTGCTGTTGAGGATGTATTTGTTGCTGCTGTTGCAGTTTTTGTTGTTGCTGCTGTTGATGATTTGTTTGTTGCTGTTGCAGTTTTTGCTGTTGCTTTCGATGATGTACTAGTTGTTGCTGCTGCTGTTGTAGGTTTTGTTGTTGCTGCTGTTGTTGGTGTTGTTGATGTATTTGTTGCTGCTGTTGTAGGTTTTGTTGTTGTTGCTGCTGTTGTTGCTGTTGTTGATGTATTTGTTGCTGCTGTTGCAGATTTTGTTGTTGTTGCTGTTGATGATGTACTAGTTGTTGCTGCTGTTGTAGTTTTTGTTGTTGTTGTTGTATTTGTAGTTGAGAATGTATATGTTGCTGCTGTTGTGGAAGCTGCTGCTGTTGTGGAAGTTCCTGTTGTTGATAATCGGATTGCTGAAAGCACACTGGCTCCGTAGTTAGAGTAGGATAATTCAAAGAGTGAATGGCATGCCCTCGGTCCATACCCTGACTAACGAAAGTGTTTTTCATCGGCGACATCGATGGACTCAAGTTGTTTTGCGCTCCGACCAGCATCCCTCGAAAAGAATCATCCACTGAACGAAAAACCTGTTGAGGCATCATATCATGCTGCTGGCTGACCAACATAGTCGAATCACGAATGAAAATTGTCTGATTTCGTGAGAAAGACTTTAAGTTTCCTTCCTGTTGTTCAGGAAATATTTCTTGCTGGTTTGACAATGTCGGCATTAGCTTGGCATCCAATGATGTATTGATGCTTAGATATTTATTGTTGATCATTTGGTGTTGTACCTCATTGTTGTTCGAAAAAGGAGACTGAACCACGTGGCACTCGTTCACCTGCTGCTTCTGCTGCGGGTTTGGCGTTTGGAAGGTATAACCATACTTGTCCTGTTGATACAATTGTGGTGGGGCTTGAAATGGCCTCACGGGAGGTCCCTGCTGCCCTGAATCGGTACTCCAAGTGTGTTGCAAGCTTACTGCTGATTTTTCTTGTGGGAAATTTTCGACGACTCTTTTGTCGATTCCGACAGCCAATACTTCCCCATTTGTCACATCAAGGGAATTAAGCTTCGTTTCCTTGGGTGCCTTTTGAATATTTTGTAAAGAGTCCTTCATGTGAGGAGTCGACGACAGCACCCCTGAAGAAGAGGAAGGAAAACATCTTGAAAAATTAGGTGGGTTTTTTGAATCTTCTAAATTTTTGGCCACTCTTATTTGCGAGGCAAACTGATTTTTTTCCTGCTCAATTTGAACCAGCATTTTCGTTGTATCAGATTCTTCTTGTTGCATTATATTTACAGTTTTTACCATGTTTTCGCCTTGATAAGCAAACGTTTCTGATGTTTCATTCAGCTCTGAGTCGTATTTTTGCCTTGGGGATGGCTTGACAATGGCCACATCCAAATCGCCAGATTTAGAGTGCGATTTTGAAAGCGGATTGCCTACGCCTCTTGTATTATCTTCATCGCCAGAAGTTTCACTCGCTGTAGACTTCAGTGCTAATTCCCACATCTCCTCGCCCACTTTGTTATCGGGATCTTCTACCAGAACCAATGAAGAATCATCATCTTTATTTTCTAGTTCTTCCTGTGACAAATTTGCACTCGGAGAATGATTTTCGTTCATTTCTGAATTAACATCAGCATTGTCTCCTTCAACAAGTTGATGATCGTCTTTCTTTTCTTGATCTAAACTTTTGACCTCACTTCTTCGGATTTCCTCTT
Source organism: Anthopleura xanthogrammica (assembly GCA_964019055.1). NCBI lineage: Eukaryota > Metazoa > Cnidaria > Anthozoa > Actiniaria > Actiniidae > Anthopleura > Anthopleura xanthogrammica. The sequence goes on along the minus strand of OZ025206.1, from coordinate 23,703,101 downwards.
TGATATTTACATCTTCAAGAATTGTATTCTTATTTCCAACAGAGTTATTTAGTATCTGCAAATCAGTTGCATTGGATTTACTTCTAGAAGAAGACGGTCGGCCTGATATCTGCAAATTATCTGGGTTGGAACTACTCCCAGGAGATGAGATCTCCTTTTCACTGGTCGAATCTGAGCACACTGGATCAACAGGTCCATCTCTTTTCCCAATTTCTTGATCATTCTTAATCGTTTCGATGGGATTAATTTTTTCAGCTTCAACACCGTCAGTTTTTGAGTCATTTGGGGAATGCGATTCAGTAATGCTATCGAAATCTAGCTGTCGCTTGGTACTCATGAGCATGCTGCATTCATTTCCCATCAAACGTTTACCTGCTTGCGGTGTTGTGGCAAGCTCAAGAATGCGGTCAATGCTCGCATTGTTATTGTCCTCATCCACGTCCGAAGAGTCCAGTATTTGTGGCGATAAATCGAATCTCGAAGTATCAAAATGAAAACACGTTGAAAAAGACGATACATCAGTCTGTCGTGAAGAGGAGGACGAAGTTGGGATGTAAAGCGATTCATCGTGCTCCTGCTGATGTTCCGTTATGCTTTCTTTTGAAAGCTTTTCTTTCTGTTTTTGCAACAATTGCTTCTCGTACCAATATGATGAAGGAGTAACCATGACTAGGAAGTCATTCTTCGTCATTTGCCCAGTCAGTAAGGCGTCATTAGAGTTATAATATGAATCACTTGCTCCTAAAATACAAGAAGTAAAGCTCCCACTTCCAACGCTGGAAATAATTTCAGTTTCCCCTGACATGCTACTATGAGGTATTTGATACTTGTTATGACTTTGGTTATTCAAGATATCGCCTGCATTAACAAGTGAAGTGTGGCTGGCCACTTGTTTATTCAATGTTGATGATCTTTTTTGCAAACTGGTTTGTTCCATTTCTTTTTCCTCGTTGAAGGAGAGTTGTCTGACCTTCGCCTGGTTTTCCTGTTCTTTTGGTTCTTCTGTTTTTGTCTCGCCATAACGTTCATCAGTTTCCTTCTTCGTACTTGTCAGGAGAGGAACAGTGTGCCACACGATTGGTACAGTTGATGTTGAACAATCTTTAGAGGTGACGGACTGTTCTGTTGGATCTGAGACAACAATAACCAAAAATGAAGTTAGTATTAGAGCTTCAGGAACTGCCAAAATAAGTAACAAAGTTATAGAAAGAAATAAACTGACTAATGTGAGGGAAATAGGGAGGGGAAAGGGGGAGGGAAAGAAAAAGGGAGGGAAGAAGGGAGTGGAGGAAAGCAGAGAGAGAAGTAAGGAAAGAAACAAGAAAAAAGGAAGAAAAGAAACAAGAAATAAAATAAAATAAAATAAAGGAAGTAAAGGAAGTACGATATCAAGACTTTTGGGTTCAACTTACCCTCAGCTTTGGGATCCTGAACACCATAAGAAATCCATTCCTAAGGAAGGACAAATATTCAATATTAACACGAATAAAAGTATATTCACTCAATTTTTTGGGGCTTTTTGCATAAATACAATTTAGCTTGTTATCCTTCACTGTACATGGAAACTATTGTGTTTATGCAAAGTGCCCCTCAAATTTGATGCAAACAAAGAGCTAAATCGAAATGCTTTATGGGTCGTAAGAAAGCAGCGTATAGTGCATTGTGGGAATCCTGAATTCTGAATGGCTATCGCTAGTAAATACTACTATTAGTTAGAGACAGCTATCAGGGGCAGATCAAGGATATTGTGCAGGGAGGGGTGCAGGGCATAAAGTCAGTCCAGGGAGGGGTGCAGGGCATAAAGTCAGCCCAGGGAGGGGTGCAGGGCATAAAGTCAGCCCAGGGAAGGGTGCAGGGCATAAAGTCAGCCCAGGGAGGGGTGCAGGGCATAAAGTCAGCCCAGGGAGGGGTGCAGGGCATAAAGTCAGCCCAGGGAAGGGTGCAGGGCATAAAGTCAGCCCAGGGAAGGGTGCAGGGCATAAAGTCAGCCCAGGGAGGGGTGCAGGGCATTAAGTCAGCCCAGGGAGGGGTGCAGGGCATAAAGTCAGCCCAGGGAGGGGTGCAGGGCATAAAGTCAGCCCAGGGAGGGGTGCAGGGCATAAAGTCAGCCCAGGGAGGGGTGTAACCCTTAAAATCAAAGAAAGAAAACATTATTTCGTATAGGTATCTTCCAAATAGAAGGACAAAGTTTCTCCGGGGGGGGGGGGGGTGCGCACCCCCTGCACCCCTCCCCTGGATTCGCCACTGGGTATTGAGTACAGACATACAGTCCAATGGCCCATGCATGGGTGGCACGTGCTGCTATAGTTCTGTCTCTAACTGCTGTTGTTCAAGCCTGGGGTGTCTGATTTGATTCTCGACTGAACTCCATATATGAGTTGTCTTGAGTTTGTTTGATGTGTTGTTCTCTCCCTTGCCACCAGGGTTTTCTCCGGCCGGGTTCTCCGTTTTCATCCTCCCTCCGTAAAAATCAACATGTGGGATAAGTGTTGTGTGTAATAAATATTGAAAGTATATGTAACCAGCTGATCTGAGAAAAAATGTTAGTCAATCAGAATCGAGAAAATTTGCAAACCTGAGGTGCCACCCTTAATATCCTGGCCTCTCAATTTCCTTCATTAAAGTATGGGTTTCCAGGCAACCAAACGGAAAAAATATCGTTGCTAATAAGCGCTTCGTAACAGTGGCACAATAATTAGTGAATTATATATTTTTATGGTAATGTTTTAATTTTTTTGATCGCGTCAGAAAGTGGCGCATCTAATTAAAAATGACACCTCAGTTTTGCAATGACGTCATTTCTACGTCACTATTTCAAACCAGCTGGAATTGAGTGTGGAGGGAATCTCACGAAAGAGCCCCTTACAGGGAGTGATAGTTGGAACTGGAATATGCCAAAATCATAATAACAAACTGAATCTTCTAAGCGCGCAAAGATTCTACTAACAAACACAAACCTCGTAGAATATAAAACTACGAAAATCATACAACTTACACTCGGAGTCATAAACCAGGAGCGGTGATCCTTCGAATCTTGCTCCATTCCAAGTGCGTTCTTGGAAGATGGTTTCCCCTCGGTGTTGATCTCTTTAGAATATAATTTGGTGAGGTAATCTCCACACAGCTGCTTGAGAAGCGACTGGACCTGACTGTCTGCGTACCCTTGATAAGGCATCGTTCGTTCGTCATCATATCTGAACAACAAATCCGAAAACAGAATTAGGGTTAAGTCAAAACAATGGTCCAAAATAGGGACCCGATTTCATGAGTTAGGTGGTGGGTATCGGTAATACTCACTCCCTTGTTAGAAACTGGGTTTGCTACTGGGTGTCCATATACTGACTTTTTCTGCACACAAATACCTTGCTTAGCATACATGTAGGTGCGACAATACGGACAACAAAGTTGCGTTGCAAGTTGCAAAACGATGTTGATCATATGCACCACTGTGCATACAATTTGTCGCGCAAAATGCTGCGAGACAAATTGCACGATTTTGTTGCTCGTACAGGGGCGAAGCCAGGATTTTGTCTTAGGGGAACCGTTTTCAGAATATTTTACGGCCATCAGGATTGGGGGGAAGGGCATACATCAAGATAAACACTAAACTGATGTTATTCGGAGCCTAAGTGTAGAGTACCCCATGTAGAACACCCACCGTTTCCAAGCAGAATGTTCTTCCTCATCATCATTATACACTCTTTTTCTTTTCAAACTTCCATCTCTTTGCTTGGTATAGTCATTGTAGGTCCAACGCCTTTTCCCATTCCTCTGAGCAACTTCATTTTCTGCCTTATCGTCTCTTGTGGATGGTTCTGGTAACCTTCTTTCCTCGTCCAGTGCATTACTTGAGCGTTCAACTTTATTCCGCTGCTTAAACTGACGTCTGTTATTGCGTCTTTTTCGGATGGGACCTCTTGGAGGATCGGCAATCTTTACAACAATATTATGAATCCAAGACCTTTCAGGTGCCTCAGAGATCTGCCTTCGTCTGGTTAATCGATCCTGTTGCATCCTAGAAGGCCTCGGCGGAATTGGAGATCGAAATCTTTTGTTATCTCTATTTCTTGACTCTCCAACTGAATGCTCTGATTCGGCTTTTTCCATTGACGTACTTTCTCGAGATCTTCTTTGCCAACGTTCTTTTTCTGGCGAGACACTTCGTCTCGTATTACCATGACGGGCAGAACTTTTCCATTCATCATCATCGTTGTCAAGGTGTGACCGTGACTCTCTCCCAATAGACGTTCTTTCTCGAGATCTTGTTTGCCAACGTTCTTTTTCAGGCGAAGCACTTCGTCTCGAATTACGACGCCGGGCAGAACTTTTCCATTCATCATCATCATCATCATCCTTATCAACATGTGACTGCTTTCTATACTTCGACTCTTTCTCCAAAGATGTTCTTTCTCGAGATCTTCTTTGCAAACGTTCTTTTTCTGGCGAGACACTTCGTCTCGAATTACGATGCCGGGCAGAACTTTTCCATTCATCATCATCATCATCGTTATCAACGTGTGACTGCTTTGAATACCTTGGTTCTCTCTCCGGAGGCGTCCTTTCTCGAGACCTTCTTTGCCAACGTTCTTTTTCAGGGGAAGTACTTCGTCTTGTACGACTACGGTAGTATGAACCTTTCGATTCATCATCATCATCGTTATCAATGTGTGATTGCCTTCCATACTTCGCCTCTCTATCTAGTGACGTACTTCGTTCACGGAACTTTCTTTGCCAACGTTCTTTTTCAGGGGAAATACTTCGTCTTGAATTACGACGCCGAGCAGAACTTTTCCATTCATCATCATCATCCTTATCAACGTGTGACTGCTTTCCATATTTCGACTCTTTCTCCAAAGATGTTCTTTCTCGAGACCTTCTTTGCCAACGTTCTTTTTCAGGCGAAGCACTTCGTCTTGTACGACTACGGTAGTATGAACCTTTAGATTCATCATCATCATCGTTATCAACGTGTGACTGCTTTGCATATATTGATTCTCTCTCCATAGATGTGCTTTCTCTAGACTTTTTCCGCTGCCAACGCTCTTTTTCTAAGGAAATGCTTGGTCTTGATTGACAGCGATTTGATATGCTCTTTTCATCGTCATTACTGGTTCCTTTATCATCATTAGCTTTGAAAGTCCTTCTTCTTTCTCGTGAAGTTTGTTTTCTCGTTGCGTCGTTGTCTTCCTCTTCACGATTTTGATATTTTAAGTCATTGTGAACTTTCTTTTTATTATTTCTATTAGCCATAGATTCATCTGAAGCTGTTCGACCGTCCAGGAACTCGTTTTTGGTTTCTCTGTCACTAGAACTAGACATGGTGGCAGAGTGGTGCTCTGCAGACTTTCTTTCTTCGTCAGGAACTAGTTGTTTGTGTTTTGGACATCTCCGAACAGGACTGGCGTTAGGACTACAGCGACTAGAATCTTCGTTAATTCCAAGGGAACGACTAGTCGAGCATTTGTCTTTAGATCTTGATTCCTGATTCTTCAGAGAGCTTTCGCAAAAACTACTGCCATCTAATCTAAGTTTATTAGCATTTGTATTCTTAATTCTTTTGTTGATGTTCTGTGAGTTTATATGCCTTGGACTTTCGCTCGGTTTGGTGTCTTCATCTCTTAAATTTGCTTCTTGACTTCCTAAATTTCCATTTTCTTCTTTAAGATGGAGAAAAGTTATTTCTCTTGAATTCTCAGGTTTTTGTTTGTTCTTGTTTTCTCTTGAGCATTCATCTTGCAGCTTCAAAGAATTTTCTTGAGCTTTTTCGGAATAATTATTGTTATCCTGTGAGCTGTCATGCATTGATGTCATTCTTTTATCACTTATGCACCTGTTAGTAGCGTCATTAATTGAAAACGCTTTCGCTTCATTTTGAACACCGAAAATATCTCCGCTATCGTCGTCATTCTCGGATATTTTTTCAGAGGTTTTATCTGCCTGTGTTTTATCTTCAGGGGAATCCGAATGTTTAAATGAATGTCGTAAGAATTCATTAGCTGACCTTCCCTCTGTATGACTGATTAATGCATCATCCCATATTCTTCGTACAGGTGTTAAACTGTTTACGTTATCTACCTTTTTCGTATTAATATTCCACTTCATAGTAAATTTCCGATTATCCCCAGAAAAAGTGCTTTCTTTTTCAACGTTTGAGTTCCTGTCAGCTATTGTGTTCTCAATTCCTTTCAAACTGCTTATGCTCTTACCACATTTGGCCATGGGAGACATTTCATTTTCTTTGTTTTTTGTAATTCGGTTCAACTGAAAATCATCCTTCTTCTTGACGTTCAAATCTAGCGTTTCAGAATCTGAAGCACTAGATTCACTTCCGGAGTAACTTATATATGAAGCGATTCGTTGGCGCATGATTTCGAACGACGGTTGATCCAAGTGACAGCTTACTTCCTCTTCTCTTTGTATGTTCATGTCAAAGCAGCTTTCATAATTTCCTAATGAATCCAAAAGACTTGGAGCGGTTTTTATTCCCGTCGTATGGATTTCGTCAGTTTTAGTTGATGAACCATTAATGGATTTCCTTCTGTCTTCACCACATAGTATTTTCCTTGGAATGTCGACATAATTACTGGTGCAATTTAAAAGGTGTTTGTTTATAAATGTAGTTTGCTCTTCGACAGTCGCTAATTCTTCACACACGGAAACCTTGGGATTCTCAAAGTCTTTCAGAGTTATTTCAGATTTTGAATAACTTTGGACACCATGAACATCTAAGTTTGGGTCTGTTATTATATAACTTTTCTCAGAAAGCGTCAGCCTTTTGTTAGCCGAGGAAGCGTCATTCTTAGTTATAACTTCCTCCATTTGGCAGAGTGATGGATGAATCGTTTCTTGGTATGTTTCTTCAGTGAAAGTTATTCACCTTTCGTTATATGAAAACTTGCTGATAAAATTATTTCATCAGTCGGTAGACACTTTTTTTTTCGTTGCCCTGTACGTTCTCTGACTGTTTCAATGAAGATTTTCTTCTACTTTAGGAATTACGTCGCTTTTTACAAATTATAAATCCTTGTATTTTATTCGCAGTGACTCAAAACCACAAATGCTTCCGTTTGACGTTGAAGCTTGAAGTTTGAAAGTTTTAACAGACGGCTACGAAGAGCATCTAGATATTATGAACATGTTCTTGACCAACATCTCCAAAGTCACCAAATGAAAAGTGATAAAAACCACACAGATGGGTTATCTAACTTGACCAATGTACATATTTATGTTCACATATTTACACGAATATTCACTCGAACCATACACCTTGCTGTATACACATTAAAGACCGTTTATCACGATAATAATCTTCTCTTCCATAAACAGCACAGTTCAGGTTGAATTAAAAACCTTCTGATGACGGCCCGTAAGCTTTGTAAGCTCAACATGAATAAATTCAAGTCTAGAACAAGTCTACATATAACGCCATCTATACATTCACAAGCAGACAAGACAGATGTTTTGGGCTAGCATACTAAATTTAATCTATTGTCTGGTATTAAGCCAATCATTTGACGCGTTGGGCCGTAAATATATTTGTGTATGAAAGAAATAAGCGCATAATAACACGTGCTTATATTTATATATAAATATATAAGCTTATAATTATAAGCTTAGATAAATTTTATTCAATTAGCTTACTAGTTATAATCTTACCAAGTGTCGGCTCCGAACTCGTCACTCACTGAGGGAGAAAAACATCTCACAAAGGTTTCTCTCGCATTGGAGAAGAGAAACGAATGTTTGAGAGAATGCTGAAGCCCTTTGATACACTCTATAAGCTGTTTTTCTTCTTTCATTATCTTCCATTCTGAAATCCACTGATCGTTTCTTCATTCTACTACTACTTTATGAAAACTAACCGCTGACGATAATGACCAAAGCGTTGCTCTTTTTTCATCCTACTAGTTTCATCCCATAAAAATCCACACATTTCTAAAAAAAATACTAAGGAAAGCATTATCACTTTTCTTTTGAAAACTTTTGCTTTCTTAAAAAAAATATCGAAAAGTTAGAAAATGAATTCGAAAAGTGGGTGTGTTTTGAAATTTTTGGTACGTAGGGTTTCCTGTGGCAAGTCTGGCATCTGGGAAACTGGGAATTAACAAGGCAGTGCGCATATTCTAGAACACGTTACCGCTGTTCTTCGTTTGACGTTTTGAAAACATTTTCCTCAAATTTACAAAAAATTACTACTTTTTACCTCAATTTCCACCTTCTTTTCTCGATTCCTAAAGGTAAGCTTGGCTTTAAGCTGTATTCTGATGTATTATCTTATTTGTTTTTGATTTTTCGTATATATTTTGTGAATAATAAGGATTCCTGCAGCACCTCTTGTTTAGCCATCTCGACCATGTGCACATGAACAAATTACTTAGTTCTAGATTATCAATCTCTATTTTTACTTATTTGTGTGAATTATCGTTATTTTTATCAGCAATTAGTTTCATTCATGATTGAAGAGCATGTAGCATATGTCATAAATATTTGTATCTGATGTTTGATTCTCAAAATTGGTAAAATTTCTTATTTTAAGGTCCCCAGATAAGAGATTTTATTATTCGGAATTATGATCTCTTATCTGGGGGCTTTAATATATGAAATTTTACTAGTTTTGAGAGAATTAAGTTTTAGAGTGTGTATCAATATAATCTTAAGGTTCTGGAAAAGTAGGCATTGCTGACAAGAGTTTAAAAGTTTATAAAAGGTAATAAAAATATTCAACATTTATCTGACAACTATTTCTTATCATATAAACAGAAAATGGTCAATTGTTAGCTGAGTGGATTCTTTACAGCCATGGGTCGTGACAGCAGGTGAGTTAAACCTTTTAAACGTCCTGGCTGTGTCAGCTACACATTGAATGTTTTTGCTGCCATCACTCAAAATACATGTATGTCAGTTGATACCTTTTATAATTTTTGGAATGGCAGCAGAAAAAAGCCAAATTCCAATGTGGAACTCACATAATAAATAAATAATAAATAAATTGGAGGGGTAAATCATCCTTGCTTGCAGCTGAAGAGCTGTATTGCGAAGGATGCAGCTCAAAGTGGTTGAGTCGAAGGCATATGAAGGTGCCTTTGGCAGCCGCCATACGACTCATGTCGGAGCACAGCTCAGATCAAATTAGGGTTGGTTTTTACGGAGGGAGGAAAACCGGAGAACCCGGAGAAAAACCCTCGAAGCAAGGGAGAGAACCAACAAACTCAACTCACTTAAGGTGCCGAGTCCGGGGATCGAACCTGGGACCATAGCGGTGAGAGGCGAGAACTTACGCACTACGCCACCCTTGCTTCACAATTACTGAGTTCGCATAATATTGAAAATTGCAGTCTGTAAAAATTCAATATGGGATGAATATTAATTAAAAGTAAATAAAATAAATAAATCACTTTTTTATAGTGGGATATACAAATTCAGTAAATGAATACTGGTTTCCAATTTGAAAACTGTCACTCACACACGCTACCTCTACATCATATATTCTATGCATAAAACTCGACTCACATGCTGATTTTTACTGAGGGAGGAAAAACCAGTGAACCCGGAGAAAAACCCTCATGGTACAGGAGAGAACAGCACATCAAACAAACTACTAAGCCACGGTGTATGCCACCCAACAGTCATATACAGGTGTAGTTTGGTACATGTATGAACCGTCATGGAAAAGCCCTACCCTAAGTTAATGCTTGGTAATATAAAAGAATATTTTTTATATGATACTATATTTCATTATGATTAGAAGGAGCAGAAGATCCAGATCACCAAGTTATGAAAGAAGACGACGCTCAAGAAGTACAGAAAGAGAAAGAAGAAAACGGTCCAGGAGTGGAGATAGGGAAAGGGAAAGAAATCGGGACCAAGAACGGAGAAGAGAAAGAGACAGAGAAAGAGACAGGGATAGAGATAGAGAAAGGGAACGAGGAAAGGAAAGGGAAAAGACCAGGGGAAGAGACCGAGATAGAAGAAGACCAAAAGACAGAAGCAGAAAGAGAGGACATAGCAGTTCATCAAGCAAAAGCTCATCAAGTAGAAGTAGGAGCCGGAGCAGCAGTTCAGAAAGAAAGAGCAAAAAGAAAAGATCACGCAGTAAAAGTGTAGAAAGAAAACGACGTCGTCGTAGTAGAGAAAGAAAAAGGAAGTCACGAAGTAGAAGTGGCAGTTCATCAAAATCAAGATCAAGCAGTAGAGAAAGAGAGAGCAAAAAATCTAAAAGCAGGTAAAAAATTGAGCAAACATGAATAACATAAATATAAATTATTTGTATGTGTACATGCGTATAATATAGTTCTCACTGGGATTTTTCAAAAATTGCACATATTTCTTTCAAGAAAAGTTAAGAAAGGCATTTTTACAATTTTAACAAACCGTAAGACTTGTACTGTATTTCTTGAGTTGAGAGCTGTAATCTTAAAAGATACTAATTTGACTAGACATGTCTAAGAAAAAACTCATGAATATGTATATATATACGTACATACAAACTCAAACAGAATTATATTCTCAAGAGAATGACACATGGTCTAAAATGGGAAAAAATAATGCCCAAGGTAAAGAATGAGGACCGTTTTGATATCATACATAATGAAATTTGTCAAATATATTAAATAATGGCAAATACTAAATTTGAATGTCTCACACTTTTTGTTTTGGTTGCTTTTCAATAATAACACAGTAAAGACAAAAGAAAACAGGATGATGAGGAATTTCAAGACAAAGAAAAAAAGAACAAAGAGGTGAACTAATAAATTACTGTCTGGCGTGTGTTATCTATATTCATACCTAGATATTTCTTTATTTCAAAAATTTGATATTTTCAACATGATACAGCTAATTTATGTCACGCGTGAACAGTAAATCCGAGACTTCAAATGTAGTTTTCAAAACAAAATTCAGTTGAAAATTAGATTTTGGACCCGCTATCAATAATGATTGTGAAATATTTTCGAAAATAATTCACTTGCCAACCACATCACTAAGTATCAGCTTCAAAATATTTATTTTTAAAATATAAATATTTTGAGTTGGAAGAGTTTTGATCGTACGTAGGTGCCGAGATTTGGAATTTCAAACGAAGCTGCTGAAACTCCAATCAAAACATTCGAGTTACTGGTCACGCGTGACGTAAATTAGCTGTAAGAGGACATAACGCTCTAAACCATCGGAAATTTGTTAAATTGTTGATTGATTGGCCAACATAATATATTGATTTTTAATTTATAACTGTTATGATTTGCTACAGTCAGAGAAAGAAACATCATCTGATTCTATTGATAAGGTAGGATCCACAAATATTGTGCTTAATTTAATGGGAAAATATTATACTAAATCCTTGTAATACATATTCACTGATCTGAGTTATGGTTTTTCATTCAACCTATTTCCTCATAAAACATTTTTGTTATTTACCACTGTTTTTGCTGTGTGCTGATCAAAGCAACAGTCGAGACAGGGAAATTAGCAATACATTGCTGTCAATCAGAGTTTGTAAAGGTACTGTACCGAACAGTTTGCTTGATTGACAGCTGCAGTGATTGTCTGTTTTCTCTGTCGCAATGCATATGGTTAATAAAATTGATATATATTATATTTAATATCTTCTAGATTTCAGAGCAAAACCAACTTGACCTTGAGATGCAGAAAAGAAGAGAACGGTATGTTTAGTAGAATTCTCAGACTTTTTCTATATTTATTATGGATCTTTTGCTTCTTTTTTGCCGAGCACAAGGCTTGAAATAACAGCTGGTCATCAGATTATGACCAGCAGAATAGCCCAATTCCGAGAATGATATGCTTTGCTTGTCATGCACAAAGATTTAATTGTGAGGCTCCCTGCTAAATGCTCAGTGATTCGTGACAGGAGAAAAGAATTAATTTGATTTATCACATCTTTCTGAAACTTTTGTGCTTGACAAAGCAAAGCATATCTCGCAAGTGGGCTATTGGAACTTGTCCAGTTAAATCTTTGCATTGCTGGTTATTTTGACCAGTAATAATGTCGAGCCAGAAACGAAGTATGACCAAGCTAAAACTAATTTGGCCGGTCACAATGAGCGGCTGATATTTCAACCCCTGCTAGCAATCTCCCCCATGCATCCAAAACTGGAGATACACATGCAGCATTGTCCATTCCTTTATCATACATGTATGATTTGGGAAATGTACAGTACATGTACACTAGCTACTTACTTAGAGTTGTGTATAACATTGTATATGTTCAATGCTTTATAAAAGAATTCAGCTTATTAATAATGTTCCTGAATATTTGATTGATTCTTTTAAGTTGAATAGTTCCATTCATGGAAGAATTACTAGGTTTTGTAATCATAATTTCATAACTCCTAAGTATAGCTGTATAATAGAATACACTGTATATCGGAATGTGGAAAGTCATTTTAAGTTACTGCTATCCAATTATGGAATAGTTTATCAGCCAATCTTAAAAAATAAGCATCTCTAAATAAAATGAATCTAATAGTTTGTAAACTATTAGTAAGAATAACCTCAGTCTGCCTTTTAGCAACAATCATATTTCATCCAATTTTCATTTTCCATTTCCAGTTCTTATTTTACTACCTGGGGATTTTCTATCAAGTTATACATGTAATTTAATGATAACTCCTTCTTCATCTAACAGAGTAGAAGCCTGGAGAGCACAAAAGAAAAGGGAGCAGGATATCCAGGATGCACAGAAAAGAGTACAAGAAATAAGAAAGAATAAAGCATGGAGTCTGGAAGATGACGAGGAAGATGACGAAGCTGATAATGTTATTGATGAGGTGACTGACATGTACTTATTGCTGCAATGAGCAAATGCACCTTATTGTCCTCCCCCTACAGTATCTCTTTCCCTCCTTCTGCCCTCTTCTCTCCTCCCTTGACCCTACTCTTTCCTCCCTTGTCCCTCCCCTCTTCTCCCTTGTCCCTCCCCTCTCCTCCCTTGTCCATCCTCTCTACTGCCTTGTCCATCCTCTCTACTCCCTTGTCCAACCTCTCTACTCCCTTGTCCATCCTCTCTACTCCCTTGTCCCTCTTCTCTCCTCCCTTGTCCATCCTCTCTCCTCCCTTGTCCCTCTTCTCTCCTCCCTTGTCCCTCTTCTCTCCTCCCTTGTCCATCCTCTCTCCTCCCTTGTCCCTCTTCTCTCCTCCCTTGTCCATCCTCTCTCCTCCCTTGTCCATCCTCTCTCCTCCCTTGTCCCTCTTCTCTCCTCCCTTGTCCATCCTCTCTCCTCCCTTGTCCCTCTTCTCTCCTCCCTTGTCCATCCTCTCTCCTCCCTTGTCCATCCTCTCTCCTCCCTTGTCCCTCTTCTCTCCTCCCTTGTCCCTCCTCTCTCCTCCCTTGCATATTACCAATATTTTTCTTTAAAATTCCAGGAAACTAAAGATGAAGAAAAAGGTAAGCTGTCTTCAAATTATGTAACTACTACACTGTACATATTATTTTAGCTAAAATTTAAACATTTTTTTGATTAAAAATATTTATTTATTTTCAGAAGATTCAGAGGAAAATACAAATGGAAATATGCAGGATGAGGTGAACTTGTTTATTATTATATTGATAATTTTAGATTGCTGGTGAATTATTTTCAGTGTACATGCAATATACTAAACAATAATATTGGATGAGGTTGAGCATGATATCGTAAATTATCAAGACCAAGGCCGTGTTATCTGACAAAGCTGTAGGCTGATGTGGATAAAATGGCAGGTCTTGATAATTTATGATATCATGTGAAAACCGAATTTAATAATTGTTTTATTATACATTTTGTAAACTAAGATTTTAAATATAGATTTAATAAAGATTTGATTCTGCTTTAAAAAAATAGCAAGCATATGTCCATTTCCATTGTGACCTTCAGTGAACTTGATATGATAAATGTATTATCTGTAGGTAAAACCTACAGATAATACATTTATCGTGTTGAGATCACACGATATCAGGGATTGGCTGAGGGCTCTCGACCAATCAGAATTGAGATACTGAGTAAAATGTATGATGATAATAGTTAACAGTACACCTCCTTATTGTATAAAAATATAACAATATTGATTTTTTTAAACTTTCACTGTTAGGATGAGGATGTAGATCCTCTTGATGCATTCATGGCTACAGTTAATAACAAGGTACGTCTTGAAGAACCTCATTTTAAACCTATCAAATTCACTGAATAAGGTCTGAATTACTGGCTAAGTTGCCAAATAATTATTATTAAATACTAATTTAAAAATACCTGCATGTGAAAATTATTAAGATATGTTTTAATATCTGACTTTCGATATTCTGGTTTAGTGATCATTAACAACTTAGCAATTCAAGGCAAGGCTCTGGGGAAACAAAAGAATATATTAGAAAGACTCCATTGTTTCCCCGGAGCCTCATCTTGAATCACAAAATATCGAAAGTGGGCTTTTACTGTATTTACTCGTTTAAGCACCACGGTGCTCTTTAAATTTTTAGTTTTTCAGTCGCTGCGCGTATTCAAGGGAAGCGCTTATTTGACGCAGCGCTCTTTGATATTTTGTTCTCATATGTGGTGCTTATTGAAGACGGCACTTAATCTACCAAATGCTAATATTCCAAGCATTGTTCTTAGAATACCCCCGTGAAAAAAAATCACCGACCTTGATAGGGTTTTCACCCAAGGCATGAACCTCAGATTAGGACTTGGATTAGACATCAGGGGTACTTATCCAAGGGTCCTAAGTTCAAACCCCATCAAGGTCCATGATTTTTTTACACTGAAATATCCTAATAGCAATGCACTATAACTTTAATCCCTTTCTCTTCTACGTGGTCCAGTTTACTACTTATAGAGGGTGTCAATACATGTACTATCTCTGGTAGAATAATTATTTAATAAAAGTCTTTTTTCATTAAACCTGTTTTTCTTTTAGGTTCAAAAAGAAAATCCTCTTGCACATAAGAAAGTTGGGAAAGGAAAGGCTACAGTTGTAACTCATGTGGTATCCAAGAAACCTGCCGTAAGTTGAACATATTAACTAATTTTGAACTTCTACACCCAGTAATTCCTCTTCCACGATTTTAGTCCTCTCTCTATCCTTCTAATACCACAGGAATCCCATTTCATATTTCCCCACCTATATGCAGGAGCCTGTAAAAAACTTTGTAATGGTTCTGTCTTGTTATAGGGAACAAAATCATCAGGAAGAAGAGGGGAGTTGATGGAAGTCAATCCAGATGCCTTAGAGGTGAGTGTTAACTTTATTGTCACTAGGTACAACGGTCTGATCAATGGGGCAAATAGACCTTTTTAGCTATTCCCTAGAGTATTATTTCTTTGTTTAACAGTTGTGCATGAGAAGACAAGGACCACGGGGCACCCTAAGAAGTGTGTGTGTGTGTGTGGGGTTAAGATCGAAAAGTATAGAGACTAGTATGAAAAAGGGAAAAAGCCCCCCCCCCCCCAAGTCTTTAGCCCCACCTGTCTCCATAGTCCCTGGAAGAGACATAAAACTTATACAAATAATATTACTCTCAAGAGAATGATAAAGTATGTGGCCTGTTATGGGAAAACATTACCCCCAATGCAAGCTAGAAGGGTCCACTTTAACTTTTAATTGCACTGATCTGCACTGTGATCTGTTCACTAAACGTCAGTTCATGACCAACTAGAGCTTGCATAGCAAGGTGACCATATAATAAAAAAATTACAATGTTTATTACTTAATGAAGCTATCGTTTTACTTTATAGTATTCATCTGAGGAAGAGAAAGAGGATGATGATTTAGAAGCTACATACTCTGGGTACAAGACCAAAAAGAAAAAGGTATAAACAAAGACTGAAGCATGAGAGCTTGAGCTGGCTTTTGCCTGGACAGCTTATTCTCTCTTGGTGATGCTTTTGAATTAGCATCCCATCTAGTAGCCATAATCATAGTTGCTTCATGCTACACAAACTGGTTAATAAAATAATATTAAATAGGAACTGACACTGATGATTCCTAGCTATAGTGCCTTCTAAAAGTTTTACTGGGGAAGACCTTACCAGGGCTCAAAATAGAGGCCTGCCAATGGCCAAAATGCAGGTCAAGTTTTACTACTGTCAGGCTAAAACCATTTTGAACTGCCAAATGGAAAATAAAATGGCAGGGGAATTTCACTCCAAAATTATTTATCCTGCAGAAAATAAGAAACTGTCTGGCCATTTATCTTTTCTATTTCGAGCCCTGCTTACCTTACCAGCATTGCATAATTAAATGGCAGTGGGGTCTGGGAGAACAATGTTTAGCCCAACAACCCCCCCTCCCCCACACACACCTAAAGCAGCTTTGTTAAAGTTAAAGTGTAATTAAATCATGTTGGTCTTTCTCAATTCTTGATACAATAATTTCTATATATTAATATTATTATTATATCGATCTTTGGTTACAGGATTTACAGCCTGTTGACCATAACAAGGTGTACTACTCATCATATAGGAAAGATTTCTATGTAGAGGTCCCTGAATTAGCCAGAATGACTACAGAAGGTATGAAATGAATAATAAAGAAAATGTTGTGAATATGTGCATAGATTTTTGAGGCATGTTCCAGGGAAGCATGGGTGGTGTAGCGGTGAGAGCGTTTGCCTCTCATCATCATTGCAACCTGGGTTTGAGTCCCACTGAGCTTGGTGTCATTCATGTATGTGAGTAGAGTTTCTAGTTGGTTCTCTCCTGTGCTTAGCATTTTCCCCTTAGTTCTCTGATTTTCCTCCCTCCACAAAAATCAACTTCTAAATTCCAATTCGATCATGTAACGAGGACCACAGGTTTGTTAGCCACTGGCTATACCTCTTAAAAACAAGGATTTTTTTTATGCTTGGCTAAGGGTATGTAGTGGTAGCATACTCACCTCCAATGTGATAGCAAGGGTTCTCTTAACTCTTGGCATCGCATGTGAGTAGAGTTGGTTTGCTCTCTCTTGATACAAGTATCTTTTTCTGGGTTCTCAAGTTTCCCTCCTCTGCCAAACCAACACTGATTTTTTTGTTGCAATCGTGTACAGAGCTGGATGAATTCAGAACAAGTCTTGAAAATATCCAAATCAGAGGGAAGAACTGCCCAAAACCTGTCAAGACATGGGCACAAACTGGAGTCAACCTCAAGATCTTAGATGTTTTTAAAAAGTATGTAGCACTTGTATACTATCATTATACATATCTACAGTATTTTAAGTAGTACTTTCAGTGATCAAAAACTAAAAAAAAAGTGTTTAACTATACTTTAATAACAGAGAATCAAAGTTTCCTGATAAGAATGTCAAGCACCTTTTAATGTCTGGTAGCTTATTTACCAGTTCAAAATTAATTTTATTGGACACCATTGGCATACATTTTTGGCCATCTCCTGGCCAGTACTTTAAGTACAGACACTAAAGTGTATTACTTGTGCTTTTGATGTTCTATTATAGCATGTACTTTGAATTTTGTTACAAATTTTATAAATTTAAAAGCCCTCTCATATTTGTTATCATCAGAAATGGTTATGAAAAACCCACTCCCATCCAGGCACAGGCTATCCCAGTCATAATGTGTGGTAGAGATATGATAGGTAAGATATTTATAACCACAGGTATACCATACTAGTAATAACTACAGAAACCCACTCCCATCCAGGCACAGGCTATCCCAGTCATCATGTCTGGTAGAGATATGATAGGTAAGATATTTATAACCACAGGTATACCATACTAGTAATAACTAGAGAAACCCACCCCCATCCAGGCACAGGCTATCCCAGTCATCATGTCTGGTAGAGATATGATAGGTAAGATATTTATAACCACAGGTATACCATACTAGTAATAACTACAGAAACCCACTCCCAGGTCATAATCACAGGACAATTTTGCTAAAAATTGCTAGCCATCAAAGAATTTTGGACTTTAAAATAATGAAGCTAACAAATGCTACTTTTTTTCTGTTTTGACAGGTATTGCCAAGACTGGAAGTGGTAAAACCTTAGCTTTTTTAATCCCAATGTTTCGACATGTTAAGGATCAACCAGAATTGGACAGAGAGGATGGGCCTATTGGTAAGAAGTATTTCTTATACCACAGTCTTTCTTTTCCCTCTCAATTCTTTCCCTCCCTTTCCTTTCCTTTCCTTTCTTTTCCACTTCACATCTATTTCTTTCCCATCTTGTAGATATATGTGTTTTTCTTTAGAGACCATTCCTTTTTTACCAGGAAGGGGAGAGCAATGGGATTATGGGGGTCATTAAAAAATCCAGACTCAAGAGGCATGGCACACAAACGAATTGGAGTTGAAGATAGGGGGGTCAATAAAATACTCAGCACTTTTACAATAAGCAAAACCTAGTTAAGGGAATCACATCCCCCCCCCCCCCAGATAAAAAATCTGTAAAAAATCCCCTGTCCCAGATAAAAAAGTTAACAGTCCCTTAAAAGCGTATGGTCCCTTAAACACTCTCTTTCTCTCTCTCCCTCTAGCAATAATAATGACTCCCACAAGAGAATTAGCAATCCAGATACACAGAGAATGCAAAAAGTTTTGTAAACCTCTAAACTTGCGTGCCGTCTGTGTTTATGGTGGAACAGGAATCAGTGAACAGGTGGGTGTGGTCCTTATATATTTACATAGAGTAAGTCCTCTATTAACATCTAGTGGGCTAATTTTTTCAGGCACAGTTGAGGGGGGGGGGGGCTTATTAGAGAGGGGGGCTTAATAGTGAAGTGAAGTGCAAAGTTAAAAGTGAAACACTTATATACTTGTGGCCCTCAATAGAGAGGGGGGCTTATGGATTTAGTGAAACACTGTAAACTATATTATTGCAATGATCTGATTTTCCCTATCTTATCTGAATACAAGTCCAGGAATCAAACCTGAAATTCCAAATGCAACAGGCATCAATTTTTCCACCATTATTGATTTTTTTGCTTATTCAATTTATGAAACATTCATACACCTCATTGCTTTAGTTAATGACAGTTTGATTGATGAATTAATCAATTGATTGATGGGCTCCACCTTCTTTTCAGATAGCTGAGCTCAAACGAGGAGCAGAAATCATTGTTTGTACTCCAGGAAGAATGATTGACATGCTAACAGCTAACAGTGGTAATCCTTGAATTACATGACATGATTATGATGATATATTTTACCCACTATCTCACCTCTGATTGGCTGAGAACCTTCAGCCAATCCCTGATAGCATGTAAACTTGACATGATAAATGTATTATCTGTAGGTATTTCTACAGCCATGTTGGATGGCAGGAACAATACTGACAATCATTTTACATGAGAAAGAATAATTTCAATTCCCGAGAGTAAAAGGATTCTATTGTTCTTCCATCCAACATGGCCACCAGCATGTGATGGTGCAAAAGCTCTATTTCAAACCAGCCTCCTTTTTTCTCTAAACACACAGTTTTGGTAAATTTTTTAAATATGAAGCGTTACGTTTTTCACATGACGTTTATGGTTTATCTAAAACCATTGACGTTTTGGCCATCAGGGGACCACCATCAGGGGACTGCCATCAGGGGACTGCCATCAGGGGACTGCCATCAGGGGACTGCCATCAGGGGACTGCCATCAGGGGACTGCCATCAGGGGACTGCCATCAGGGGACTGCCATCAGGGGACTGCCATCAGGGGACTGCCATCAGATAAGCATTGATTGACAGAGCATTTACTTTACTTTGTGTTGTTATCACAGGTCGTGTGACGAACTGTAGAAGATGTACATATTTAGTGCTGGACGAGGCAGATAGAATGTTTGACATGGGATTTGAACCACAGGTAAGCCTTTAGATATCTTCATGTACTGAATGTACCTCTCAGAATCAATTGTTGTGTTTACAAGTGTTATGAATGCACCTCTCACCTCAGGGGTCTCAGGTTTGGTACCTGGACTACTCACCATCAAGGTTCAAGGGTTTTTCTCTGGGTTCTCCAGTTTTTCTCCCTCTGCAATATCTAACTTGCTAAATTCCAACATGGTCTGTGAGTTAGCCGTGCCCTGATTTACATCAGCCCAGAGGTTGTTTCAGGGTTCGATCTATGAGTTAGCCATGCCCTACTTAGATCAGCCCAGAGGTTGTTCCAGGGTCCGATAACACTGGGGTTTGTTTGGTTTCTGGTTTGATGTCTCGTGTCTCAGTCTTTTGACATCTCATCTTCCAGGTCATGCGTATTATTGATTGTATCAGACCAGACAGACAAACTGTCATGTTCTCGGCCACCTTTCCTCGTCAAATGGAAGCCCTCGCCAGAAGGATTTTAGATAAACCAATAGAAATTCAAGTTGGTGGCAGAAGCGTTGTCTGTTCAGACGTAGAACAACATGTGGTGAGTTGAAACTTCTCTAATGGACCAAATCCACTTGGGTGTAATGTTTCTGACCACGTGTCATTCCCTAGAGTATCATTTCTTTGCTAAATGGTTGCGCATGAGAAGACACTTGAATATGGATCCAACTTAAACAAAGAATCTTATTCTCAAGGGAATGACACGTAGTCTGAAATGGGAAAACATTACTCCCAAGCTACGACGTCATTTCTTTGTTCAACTATTGGGCATAAGAAGACACGTGAATATAGATACAACCTATCACCACGCGTTTGTTGTTATCTTAATGGTTTCACTCCACATCAAAACCTGCCTCGTGAGGAATGTTCATCAACTGAATATCAAGTTTTCAATAGAATTCTTTCTGGTTGACCACACATTATTTGTGGTCAGTGTTTGACCACCATTTGGGTTAATGAGGTCCAAAGATTCTTATTAGCTGATTGAAATCCAGCAATTCTCATTACCGGTATATTTTCTTTGGCAACAAAAGCTTAAACTCATGAAAGACTCAGCAAAGACTGATGAAATAAGATTTATTGAAAAATAACAATAATTCAAATTCTGTGTTGGAAGTAATATGGAAGAGAAAGAAGAAACACTCACACCGATGGTGTAAAAGCCAGAAACTGAAGAAAAAGTGGGTATTTTGTTCTAAATGTTAAATGATTATTTTGTGTGTCTTGTAACAGATTATAATTGAAGAAGACAACAAATTTCTGAAGTTGTTGGAATTGTTGGGGATTTTCCAGGAAAAAGGTAAGGAAATGATTGTCAACACCAGTAACTGGTACTCCTGGGGTGGGATTTGCCCCGTTTCCTTTCTTGCGGCACATGGTGAATTATGGCTATAAGGACGCACTAGAGTGGTTTGTTGCTTGAGTGGGAAACATACGATATTGACAACACGACATGCCGTAACACTGAAATGGTTTCTCATAAGAATGGTTATTGTATGAGTGGGAAACATACGGTATGACATGCCGTAACACTAAAATGGTTTCTCATTGTCTCCTCTAATTCATCCAATCCCAACGCGTAGTCAGGATTATGGTAACATAACTACAGTATGGCTACAGTACGGCTGCGAAATTGCCGCTATAGCCAGTAGTACAACAGGAGTGGCCGTGTTGTATCAGTTTATTATATCGCACCGATTATCCGGTTTCCAAAAAGTGTGCTGGGCACCTTTGTGCAGAAGGTGAAGTGTGGGTTGGGGTGACGAAAATGATTTGGAATAAGTATAAGGGTTTGTTAACACGGATTATCTGGTTTCCAGGAAGTGTGCTGGCGTTCGTGGAGAAACAGGATTCAGCTGATTCACTGTTCAAAGATCTGCTGAAGAGAAGTTATCCATGTCTGTCATTACACGGAGGTAAGTCTATATCTTATCAGTTTGAACAAGCCAGTGGGCTATTGAATATCGTGTGTATTCTAATTGGCTAAGCAACTAGGGGTCTATTTCTCATATACCATAGTAAGAAAAAAAAATGTACTAGATTTTAAAATATCAAAAATAAAGGTACGGATACACGATGCGATTTGTCTTGCGACATTGCACCTGTGACCACCCGTGCGACGTTGTGTTTACACGGTGAGATTCCTCGCGCGCGACGTCGCAATAGTAGAACTCGTTTCTACTTTTTGCGACGTCGCCGCTGACGTCGCATGCAACGTCGCACGAGTGGTCTCACGGTGCGATCTCTAATTTTTGCGACGTCGTATGCAACGTCGCATGAAAAACATTGCATCGTGTGTCCGTACCTGGTTGAATAGCTCACTCGGGCTTTAATTTGTTGAGGATCAAGATCAGGAAGACTCATGATCATGACATGGAGCAAATATTGTGTGACTGTGAGGAGACTTTGAACAGGTCATTTCGTCACGTCATGTCTTCTTTCTCTGCTGCCTACCGTACCACACCATTCAGTCTGTACCGTGACCCTGACGGCAATGAACCCAACCATTGGATGGCCAGGAATCTCACACGTTGTGATTGGTCCTTAATGGGTTCTGTCAGTTTTGCACAGTATAGACCCCTTGCACGTGATTTCACAGCTGCAGCTCATTTTGGAGAAAAAAAAGATAATTTCAATCTCCTGAGAATTGGAACCTATTGTTTTGTCCTTCGGATTGAGCTGCATTCTAACGTGCTGCAAGGTCTATTCCAGATGCGTTTTGGAGGGGAGGAGAATTTAAGTTGTTATTGTTCCATCTTTCTCATGATATTTTAGTTTCCTGAGAATTTGAACCTATTATTTTGTCCTCCAAATTGAGCTGCATCCCGACGTGCTGCAAGGTCTATTACGTTTTGAAGGCAAGGATAATTTAAGTGGCTTAAGTGGTTATTGTTCGGCATCTTTCTCATGACATTTCGGTTTCTCCCGAAAGGTTTTGACTGACACGGGTCACGTATAGACTCAACTTTGGTTAAATAATGCAGTCTGTGTGTACTCTGTTATTGGTTGTATGACATCTGCCCTATCTGTTGACTGTCTAGTAGGAGGATAACTAGGAATCTGATTAATTCTCTGTATTGTTTATGTAGGAATGGACCAATTTGATCGTGATAGCACCATAGCCGACTTCAAGAATGGAGTCACCAAACTCATGGTTAGTGTTCTAATAATATTTTAAAGGTTTAGATACACGATGCCATTTTTCATGCGACGTTGCAAAATTTAGAGATCGCACCGTGTGACCAGTGCGAAGTCGCCGGAAATCAATTCTACTTTTGCAACGTCGCGCGTCGAATCTCACCGTAAACGAGCAACTTCGCACGGGTGGTCGGTGAGATCTATATTTTTTTTCACCTTTAGGTTTCTCGTAGTTTTAGCGGTTTCACAATGTGCACTAAAATTCACTAAAGTGATTAATGATTTATGACTTATCTAGCGCCCTTTCTATGTATATATAACATGTAAGGTGCTTTACAAATTATCATGAGATGTGGTTAGTATGAAGTGTAGACACTGAGGGTGGTCACTGCCAGGGTTTCTTTACGTCCTCAGTGGTTCTTTTACGTCCCTCCGATATTGGTTAGCAATGAAGATCACTAATTAAATATAGAAACCTTCAAATTTTATCGAACCCTGAAACAAACTTTAGGCTGATCAATTTCACAGATCGAAAGGAATAGCTTTGTCCCCAAAAAATTATTAGTTGCATATCAACCAAGTAACCTTTGGGATTTTTTTGAAGATAAATTCCACTGACTTCCACTAGGCGTGTGTCCTTCATAACTACTCTTCTTTGTTTTGTCTTCCAATAGATCGCTACCTCAGTAGCTGCACGAGGATTAGATGTCAAAAAGCTCAACCTCGTAGTAAACTATGACTGTCCCAACCATTATGAAGATTACGTTCATCGTGTTGGGTAAAGTATTCCTTTCATGTATTGATATAATGTCGAGAATATTTGTTCTCGCGCCGCTGATGGCCAGATCTATTAATTTTGACTGACCTCACTTTTTTGGTGGGGGTTTATCGTCTTCGTTGCCAGTGCTGCTTTGGCATATACAGCTATTTCAAAAAAGGTTGGTGAAGGTTTTGTTGCATATTGCATGCTGTATACCAAGCTTGAAATGTATTTTATGTATATGTAAATAATGTCAGCACAGAAGAAAATATGTCAGAAAAAGTTGCAGATCAAAATTTGGGAAAATTCCATATTGCTGTGACCTTTCGCTGATTGCATTCCCATCGTCCATAGTGCATTACGGGATTGGTAGGCAAAATACAACAAAACCTTCACCAACCTCTTTGGAAGTAGCTGTAATTGGTCTACTGTCATTGTGCGTTGAATTTTAGGTGGTCAATGTGGGTCTTTGTACTGTTCTTGCTGAAAATATTTTCATTTATCGTTGGCATGAATAGAATTTGTTGGCCCCGTCACGTGATGCAATCGAGCGCGCAATGTTGAAAATCTTCTTCTCCAGCAGAGCATCGCGCAAGTAACTAAAATTTCATCATGTGAACATGCACGTCAGGTGCACCACTTTAACAATACTTTGTAGATCTATGCTTTCCTTCCTGTTCTCTTGCAAAAACTATGTGCCTACTTAGCTTACATATGTACATTGTTACTCCAGCTGAACTGCAGTTAAACTTTTGTGATATTTTTTCTACCAGACGAACAGGACGCGCCGGTAACAAAGGGACGTCCTACACTTTTATCACCCCTGAACAAGGAAGGTAAAAAAACCTATTTCACTATGACGTCACATCAAAACAATTTATTGTCTTAATGCTAAGGATCATGGTCGCCAGAGGGGGCAAAATAGGAACAAAACAAATGAAGTCACAATACAATTCGGTTTATGAGATGGTGAAAAGTGAGAACAGCTTAATATTACCCTAAATATCCCAATTTAAAGAAGAAAAGCGTGGGGTCCCTGTGGTGTCCCTATACAGTGAATGCATAGAACACAGAGAGTAGGAAAGCTACTGGGATTAATTCCACATCACAGGAAAACTGCTATCCCATGCCACCCTCCATTTTATGATCAGTAAATACCTTTGTTTGTGAATGTTTCTTGAATGAGTGATTATTTTGACTCACTGACATTCATTTGTCTCCTTTTTTTTCGTTTCAGATTAGCTATTGAAATTTTAAAGGTATCCACTTTTCTACTACTCGACATAGTTACGTTACATGTTGCTGCTTCTCTTCCTGTTGTTTACTTACCCTTGACTTTTGCCAATGATTTGCCCTTAAACGAGGATAACCGTGTACAATTGAGCCCGTACTCAAGGAACACAGCGGTATTTATCCAAAGAGAAAGAGAACTATTGTCGTCGTAATGAGTTAATATATTTATTTGCAGGCGTTTGAAAATTCGGGAGCTTTCGTCCCTGATGAACTCAGAAACCTTGCCAATGAATACATCGAGACCCAAAAAGCCGTAAGTAAAAACAAGAT
Organism: Anthopleura xanthogrammica; assembly: GCA_964019055.1. Classification (NCBI taxonomy): domain Eukaryota; kingdom Metazoa; phylum Cnidaria; class Anthozoa; order Actiniaria; family Actiniidae; genus Anthopleura; species Anthopleura xanthogrammica. Next base: position 23,677,859 of record OZ025206.1, on the reverse strand, counting down.
TGACCTGAATGTCAGGGTCTCAACGCAAGATAACACAACTCAACACAACGCAACACAACATAACACAACGTAAAAAAGGAACACAACAACACAACACAACGCCACACAATGCAACATAACACAACTCAACACAACGCAACACAACACAACGCCACACAACGCAACATAACATAACACAACTCAACACAACGCAACACAACACAACGCCACACAACGCAACATAACACAACTCAACACAACGCAACACAACACAACGCAATACAACCAACATTACACAACGCAATATAACACAACAGAACGCAAAACAGCAACAACAACGCAACACAACAACGCAACATAACACAAAACAACGCAGCACTACAAAAAATAACACCAACAATAACATCACTCCACATCTTACTCTTTCCTTAACCACGTCTCAGGGATAGCCGGTCGGAATATAGCTATCCTCTGGTCTGCTAAACGTTCCACTAAAATACACTTCTTACAGCAACACATTCATCTGCCGCTCTAACACGAATTTGTTATTACAGGAAGGAAAACAGATCACTAAAACAAGTGGATTTTCCGGAAAAGGTGAGTTCGATGACAGATTTGAACAGACTAATAGACTTTGAGCCTGAAACGTACTCGGTGTGGTACAACTGCTCGCTCAACTGATATTGAAGGCTGGAGGAAGAGGGGGTAGGCTAGCATCCCCATTAGATACAGTACATCAACAAACTGATACGCGCTAGAATTTACCCAGAAAAAAAGAAGTTTCTTGTTTTCGTTCATCACCGTTCAAATTCTTACCAACTTGTCCTTGTGTTTCACCTCAGGTTTTAAATTCAATGAAGAAGAAGTCAACAAAGTCAACGAGGCCAAGAAGATACAAAAATGGGTGAGAAAATCATGATATTCCTTGATTCTACACATTGTCACATAACACGACCAACACAGCCAATGATTTCTGGTGTTTTGGCCCGAGGTTCCGTCTATCAAAAGATACCAACTCAGAAGCCCAGGACTTATAGGCGGTATTTATTTGTATAATTCATTTATTGGAACTGAATCTTTAGACAGGCGGTCCAGTTCAACTGAGGCTGGTTTAAATGAAGGCCTGTAAAAAATTGGACTAATTACAGAAGATGAAACGTATTGTTACTATTATGGTGATAACGATGGATATTGTAATGTATTAGGAGTTTTAATGGTGATCACTTTTTCAATCTTATCCAGGCTCTAGGACTACAAGACTCAGACGATGAGGCAGAAGCTGCAGAAAAAGAAGTAGAAGAAGTATGACTATTGCTATGTCTTCTGATATCAGTATAGTAGGGACTTGACTAGACTAGTTTGTTGATTATCTTTGAGGAAAGGGGCTGGAGCTAGCCTCCTCCATCGTTTCTTTGGTTGGCCGTTTTTTTTTTTTGGTTGATGTTCTGAACGGGTTTTGGCCCCCCGCAGTTAACAGAAGTGTAGGGTCAGAGGGTCAGTGAAAACGGTTTGGAGAGGTTGAACAAGGGTAACAGAACATGGAAAAGGATTAAACACTACGTCTCACTCGTGTATCTCGTTTCTTTACAGATTGATAAGCGGCTTGATGCTGTATTCAGTAAGAAACCTCATATCAAGAAGGTGGTGCCTGCTGTTAGTGAAGCACAGATTAAAGGAGAACAAAAAGGTAGAACCGATTCAAACAATTATAACAAGTATTGCTTTGTGGGTTAAGTGAAATCACTTTTGATGTCAGCAGTTTAGTCTCACCATGAAGATTCTTTCATTTTCAGCAAAATTAAACCTCGCTGCAAGCATCGCTGCTAAAATCAACCAGAAGATCAGTGCTGGTACCAATGTACGTAATAATTCCTTGCATGATTTCAGTAGTAATTATTTAATATGTGCTCATAGTTAATGGAGCGAAATGGTTTGGAAACCTATTGTTCAAGGTTTTTCTTAAAATTTGCTTTTATGTACTGAGATATTTTCGGAGGGCACCAGATGAATAAAATGTGTTTTAACTAATCAACACCTGACCCAAATATCGTCAGACAACATAGATATTTTAGAATTTGATTAGCAATATTAATGTTTCTCATAGTTACTTTGAACGTTTTAAAATTGTATCGTTTTTCTTTGATTACAGAACTTAGATCCCACACAGCAAGCAGCTAGTCAGATCATCAAGGGTGGAACTGTTACTGCACTAACGGTAATTTATCATAATCATTTGACGTTTATCCCCGCACACTGAGCGCACGCCTCCTTAGAGTGGGCACTGGCTGTCCACCATTTACATTTAATGTAGTTGCAACCGACACGGGTGAAAAACGCACTGCGCATGCTCGGAAGTTCGGCAGAAAATTCATAGACGAGTCGTGTTTACGAAGAAAAACATTGGAGATAATACATGTCTTGTATTATGGAAATTTCTCTTGTATTATTTGACCAGGGAAAGAAAACAACTAAACTAATGTGTCAGGAAAAAATAAGCCCTAACTTTCCACGAACGGCCTTAACTTTAGAGATTTACTAAACGCCGGTAAATCTCCAATGGTTTTCTTTGTAAACACGACGAACTTCCGAGCATGCGCAGTGCAGATTTCGTAGTGTAAAAAGTCATGGCACGCGGCACGGTTACGGTGCGGCGCGGACACGGCACGGAATTTCGAAAGTTTTCATACACAGCACTTACACGGTCAGTCACAGCAAGGGGCGCTCCGTGCCGTAAGGTTTTCATACTTATGCGAAAACCGCTCTATATCTCTACAGGGTCTTGATCTGGCAAAACAACTGGCGGAGAAGATTCACAGTAAACTGAACTACGAAGGACCACAAGAAGAACCGAAAGAACTAGAACAGAAAGAAGTAGAGACTGAACGATACGAAGACGAGGTGGAAATTAACGAGTTTCCTCAAACTGCTCGGTGGAAAATTACTTCCAAGGTAATGGTTTGCGTCGATGGTGGGTGCGAGATGGAACAAGCTAGGATAGGAACATTTCCCATTCCATTCCCTTCCGTCTCCTTTCATCCCTTCCCTTTCCTTTTCTTCCCTTATTTCCGGCTGAGTTTAGTTTGTTTGACGTGATAATGAGATTCAAAGACTTTTATCAGCTGATTGAAACCTAGCAATATTTCTAATGAGTTTACACTGCTTGATATGTATTCAATTCATGAAAAAATGTTTTATTTATTTTTGTAGGATACAATCATGGCTATCACGGAGTATTCTGAATGTGCTGTTACTGTCAGAGGGACGTACTTTCCTCCAGGTTAGCCAACCAGACTGTATGATAACCCCTGATTAACCACTTGCGCCTCTCCCCCTTCCCCCCGAAACTAGAGGAGATGTGGTGTGAACCGGATTCTACCGTTGTATTCTTTGTAAAGTTCACATTTTCTGATACTGTGGAGTCTATGGTTTATGCCCGAAGGCATGGTCGGGCAAGAAATACTTATTACTTATCCCTCGGTCATAACATATTACCTCAATCCCGATAAAGCATTTAAACCTATGCCAATTAGCGCCCCTCGCCCTTCTTGCAATAAATATAGCGTCTATTTTAGTACGCACTTTTTCGCCGTAGACCCCAAGGAATTTGTAAAAGGAGGCTTGGGAAAATTTTGATTCAAACTGGAATGGTTATTTTCAGGCAAAGAACCCAAAGAAGGAGAACGAAAAATTTATCTGTATATTGAAGGTCAGTTATTACCTGGAATATGTTTTAACTAAGGAAGGAAGAAAGAAAGAAAAAAGGAGAGAGAGAGAGAGGGACTGCAAATAAAAAAAAACAGACAAAAGAGAAGGAACCACTGTTGTCTCTGTGGTATGAAATCTTATCTTCTCTTGCGTAAAGTTAACGATTACTGTTTCAGGTCCATCTGAACGTGCTATTCAACTCGCTAAAGTAGAAATCAAACGGATTGTTAAAGAGGAACTCGTACGATTGGTAAGTAACAACCTTGTATTATATACTGTCTCATAGTAGATTTCGTATTGCTGGGAAATGACACGGCATGCGGCACGGCAACGGTACGGAATCGATATTCCTTTAGCCATTCACAGCGCGCAAAATCCTTGCCCGGTGGAAATGACAAGATTGTACACCATCGTCATGGGCACTGCACGGTACGGCATGTCCGTACATTCATGGATTGTGTACGCTGCTAATGCCCCCCCGCCCTACTTTTCACGGCTGTAGTCATGGGCTCGATTCCCAGACCCACCACCATGTGAGTAGAGCTGCTTGTTGGTTCTCTCTGGCTTTTTCTCCGGGTTCTCCGGTTTTCCTCCCTCCACAAAAATCAACATTTGAATCCCAATTCGATTATGAAATGAGGCCCACAGGTTGTTAGATACTGGCTCAGTATTAAGTGCTATCCTTCCTAAAACAAGGAGGATCTTTTTTTTTTATAGCTAAGAGACGAACCTTCCTACCACATTACACCACTGAGCCAAGCACTATACCAAAATTCCATAATATTGATCTAATATTATTTTGTTAATCATTTCATAGGGAACATTTCGAGGACCACAACAGACTGGAAGATACAAAGTTGTGTAGAGTCATCATCATCACCATCACCATGGCAGCGCCATTCACCATGCATGCCACTACTACGTGCTTTTATCTCAAGGTCTTTTCTTCTTTCTTTCCATCTTCTCTACAGCTGTCGGATAGACCTAATCGGCTAACGCGTTGCTATGTACGTTTCCACCCAATTCAAAACCTCTGGGAATAAGATTCTTTGTCTTTTGTATTCTGATATCACATGGGAAATTTTTCGAACAAAAGTTCTTATTCCCAGAGGTTTTGAATTGGGTGGAAACGTACATAGCAACGCGTTAGCCGATTAGGTCTTTTCTTTATATCTTAATTTATAACTTCACACTTGCGACACCAGAAACAATGTTTCCCTCCCTAAGGATTAGTCGTAACCTTGCGCGTAATGTTTTCCCATTTCAGCCCACTTGTCGTTCTCTAGAGTATCATTTCTTAATCTTAATAATAATCTTATTCTCAAGAGAATGATGCGTGGTTTGAAATGTTGAAGCATTACCCCCAAGGTAAAGAGGTCTAATAAGAAGGAGCGAAAGGCTTGATATTTTAATAAAAGTTTAGAAAATAATGTTACCCTACAACTTTCTTCGTGCAGTCAAGTTGTCAGTTGCCCTCCCTTCTTAGTTGTCTGTAGTTTTTTCTATCTTCCACCTTCCAAAGAAATGATACTCAAGGGAATGACACGTGCTCTGAAATGGGAAAGCACAACGCCCAACGGCCAAAAAGGACCAGAGAAAACCAACAAACATAACAAGTCTCTGTCGAATAAACTTTTCCTCTTATTTATGAATCTTACCTTTCTCTGACTGGCTGAGGGGACCTTGTTTTCGTGTTATCTCGATGCTAGTACAGACCGCACGGTCAAGAGGGGTTGTAAAAGTGAGTAGTTGGTTAAAGCTATAACATACACAGACCGCTGCGGTCACAGTTGTTTTGGTCTCGTCCATGTACCTGCATGGACTACACGAAAATGGAAACTAATGCAATAATTCATTTAATATTTTAATAAAATGTTTTTATGTAGTCAGTGATTCCCACTCTTATTGTAAATCATCGACTCATGGGTGCGAATAATTTAAAAAATATGACTAAAAGATCTGCAAAACGTCGCGTAAACCAATTCGTAAACCAAACTCTCAGGAGTTTGAAATTCTTTTGTTTTGCCCTCCAAATTGAGCTGCATTCCGACGTGCTGCAAGGGGTCTACTACAATGCTCCCTTGATTTTCTCCGTTACTTCTGACAATTACAGTGTCTTTTTTACCAATCGTTTCTTCTGTGTTTTCGTTTGATGAGGTGCGAGTGAATACGAATCAATGAAACTCGTTTTCGCGTCTTTTATTAGTTAGAGCGGTTTTTGTTGTGGGGGAAATATGGCGAGTCGTACTGTAGCCTGCGTCACATCCGGTCGGGAAAAATACCCCTGTAAAGTCCGGCCGAGTATTTGTCCGGATGCACGCAGGCTAGTCGTACTAGTCGTACTGACCGTAAATTTAACTATGCGCTGTGAATTAATGGAAGACAATTGAAAGCCATTTTAATGTTACAGCATGTCGTACCGTGTACGTGCTGTATGTCAGTACCATACGAAAACCACTCTGGTGATAGCGATGGATATTGTAATGTGCTTCTGACTCGCCATTCAGTTCTCAGTGATGTGTGGCTTCAGCCGTGCAAGTTTGATTTATTTATTAATTCATTACATAAATTCCTGCAATAATTTCGTGTTCATTACTATAGAAATATTCCTCTATTTCACCCTTTTCAAATACACTTTTTTTTACCTTGGGCGTAATATTTTCCCATTTCAGAGCATGTGTCATTCCCTTGAGAATCATATCTTTGTCTAACGGTTGCGCATGAGAAGACACATAAATATATGGATACAATGAATATTTTATTCTCAAGAGAATGGCCTGAAATTTTGGAAAACATTACACCCAAGCTAAAAGGGCATATTATATTCCCCTTTCTTTAATCGCTAGCTTTTCCCGATATTCTCCACAAGATGTGGATCAAAGATTTTGGCATGTGAAAAGAGTGGCGCCCTATACCAGAAATGTTTGAATTAAATTTCCTCAGAATGGAAGTGAACGAGGTTGGGACATGTGAAAGAGATGGAACTCTTTCTTAGTGAGCACTCAGATTTTCTGTGATGATCGAAAGGGCAAGTCCAATGTTCTATTTTGCTTATCTTTATTCCTTACTACAAGAGGAAACGCGCGTCAAGCTGCTTTTTGACTAACACGTACGGTACTTTCTCTAGCAAAAGATGGTGTACTAGATCGACCAGATCAAGTAGTTACGTTATCACCAAGTGGCCCCGTGCTTACGGGATTCCGGATTCCAATTTAACCTGGATTCCGGATTCCAAAGTCAATTTTTTCGTGGATTCCGGATTCCCTTACATGGGACGTACCAAGGCTGAATTGTGATCCAGCAGTAAGCTAGTATACTTCACCACTCGGAACCTACCTTTTTAATTGCCCCATAGTAAAGCACCCCTTTTGTTTAGGGTCAAATTGTTTGGAAGCCAATCTATTGTCATTTAAATTTAATTCCAAATATTGTTTCTTAAACCAATCATAAAACTTGTGGCAAACGGTAAAGTAGGCCTCTGGTGTCGCACTACGGCTGACGCCTGTTTTCAAGGTCCACCTACAGCAGGCCGAAGCCACAGCAATTCTGAACGGAGCAATACCCGACTAATTTTGCCATTTTCACTTTCCGGCCATTTATAATTTCTTCATCCAGGGATTTATTCTTGGACTGATCCATTTGTTTCAGTTCGTTTCTTTGACCAGGTTAGAAGAAGTATTGAAATTAAACTTAACTTTAGTACTGTTTTCTTCCTTGTTTTCCTTCAGACAAGAGCTTAAAGGGGACCCTCGACTCAGCTCACCGTCTGGCAAACAATACCACTAAACGGTTCATTTATGAAACAGTATGTTTTGTTTGTTTATTTATTAATCAAATCTCTAGTTATCTTATGATACAAAAACAAATCCAATGTTCACACTATGAGTGAAAAAAATTATTTTTTACGATGCTGTTGTGGACAAGTTTGGCTTCACTTTGGATGAAATTTAGTTGTTGTCATCACCCGTCACGCTGACACGCTTGCTAGAGAATGAAATCTCTTGTATTATTATCCTCGTGCTTACGTAGAAAACCTACAGGAATTCACATTAAAATAAAATTTACATGAATTAGTTTATTTGGCGGGAAACCATTCATATGTTAATAAGTAAGAAAGCCAATCAAGTGCGTTCTGCTGAGGCACTTGATTGACAGGTGGGTAGTAAAAACCGAAAGAGGCATATTTGGCTGGTCGGAGACTGCTTTTCTACATGAACTGGATGTATCTGTTCGTCGAGTTCGTGTAACTTTGGATCTCGTATTTTACCATTTTGGGGCCCATTTATACAGTCATAAGGTCAGAGAAAGCCCTTGAAGTGCAGAAAAAGCCATTACAATGGGAATTGGAACTCGATCAGCCATCAAGAAGGAAAAAGGTAACTGCAAAGTTTGCAAATCCTGCCTCAGAGCGCGTGGAACATTTCGACGCGCTGTTGAATAAATAAATTTGAAAATTCAGATAAAATATTACAGCCAATTCTCAAGGTTTGTCTTTGACATTCTAGATAAAGAAGTCGCAGAACAGAAGAAATTGGAAAGCAGAGATGCCGAGACGCAAACAGATCCTGAAATAACTGGAGTTGACGCGGACGATTTCGAGGAAGATGATTATAGCAATGGCGAGGAAGAAGACTCGGAAACAGAAAGTAGCGAAGATGAAGAAGAAGAAAGGCCACCAGGACCAGAGAAATCATCCACCGAGACTACATCTAGTAAAGGAACTTTGGCAAGACCCGTTCCTCGCAAAAAGATCGAACTCAAGTATTATTTTGGTGAAGATATGCCAGATTCGGAACTCAAGAAACGTAAGTTGTTTAAAATTCATGTCGAGCGAGCACATGGTTTTGAGCTGAATAAATTAGTTACGGTTGCGGGCCAGTTCGACTTGCAGTTTTCGAAATATTTAGAAATTATTTCTTTATCTTGGAAATAAGTGGAAAGGAAATAGAAAATCTTTAGTAAATAAGCCTCATGAATGCGTGTTGATTAAGTTAGTTGGTACATGAACAGCGCGCTGAACAAGTGAGTGGTTTTGTAACATAATTATGCATAGACTTCATAGTTGCATACATCGTAGGGCAGGACTGAAATATCGTAACTTGCTACAAATGCCAGAATGGCCTAGAATTATTCGTCTTTAGTACTACATTTTATCGTGTTAAAGATATTTGAGGCGCCACTTCATTCGTAAAGATTTTCCAAGATTTGACCTTCTTGCGAACTCGTGTGCTGTCGTCTTGAATATTCATAGTTCTTGAGTCGCACGCTGAAATCAGTCAGTCATGAATAAGGCTATAACACAAGATCAGTATTTGAACTCAAAGTCCTAGTATATTAGGAGATTAGATCTAGTTTATCTCACTACTAACCCGGCATAAACAAAACTTTGTGCGAGCGATATTTGTCGGAAAGCCACTAAAATGCAATTCCTGGATCCTGCTCAATGCTTCAGTATGTTTACAACCTCTACAGACGCGCGAGCAATTTTACAAAAACAAACATCACTTAAACATCCAATTCTTAATAGCTGGGTAGATGGATTAGATATAATAACCCGTCAATGTTAATGGTATATTTGCTATTTTTGGTAGTTTGCAGTAGATATTTTCATGTTAGAATGTTTTGAACGCGGTTTGCAAAATAATATTACTTACATAGAGATTAGATCAGTACACGGATGTTGAGTCTTAATCCCAAATTATGTTCAACGAAAACTTCCTTATTTAACACTATCCTCGAACCATAAGTATCCCAAAAGGAAATGGGAAAATCGTAAATAAAAACAACAAAAAAGCAAGTTCAAAAATGCTAGATAGATATATGTATTAACTTATTGTAGGATTTTTAAATTATTTGATTTGTTTATTGATTGTTAAGATTGTTGTTTTTTGCGTGGTTAATTCCTAATTATATAATATTCATAACATCATCTGGTGCAAAACCTTAGTTGTTTTTTTTTTTGCATTTTTATTTGGAATTAAGTTATTATGAGAATCAAGAGTTGAATTGCAGTAGCATACTTGCCTCTCCTCTGGGGCCTTGGAATACATTCCAGGTCTCTGCATCACATGTGAGCAGAGCTTGTTAGGTCTCTCCCTTGATTCAAGGGTTTTTCATTTGGTTCTCCAGTTTCTCTCCCTCCACAATATTTGTCAAGCTAAATTCAAATTTAATCTGAGTTGGCTGTGCCCTGACTTTGATCAGGCCAGAGGCCAGGGTATAGATAAGATTTGAGGACTTTGAAGGATTAGTATTTTTTGCAAACAATTATTCTTTATCTTTAAGGTCATGCTAGTGCAGCTAAGGGGTCAATATGATGTGCAACTCTAAAAACATTTATTTATTTATTTATTTATTAACTTCACAACCACGAGAGCAAAAATACATAAATATCAAAATGCCTTTAATTCTCTCGTTATCTAGTTTGGGCTGGCTGCATTGATGTGGGTGAAATGGTTTCAGTAATTCTACAGTATAGTAAGATAATGGATGCATGAGAAATGAAACCAAAAGGAAAGAAAACAACTGTACACAATTATATTAATATTTCAGTTAAAGCTGATATATTTACTCAAATGTGATATACAGTATGAAAAGGGTGTTATGACGAGGATTTCAAAGCACTGAGTTTTTGTTGAACTGTTTCATTAATTTTTTCTAAATTATATATCTTTTTTTTACTTTTCAGTTGCCGAAGCAGATGTCCTAGTCCCCCCTGGCCTTGAAGTACGAACATCCAATTTCCAGCAAGGTCTTGGAGTGTTTGCTCGGTGTGTTATCCCAAAGCATGAGTTCTTTGGTCCCTATGTAGGGAAGAAAGTTCCTGCCGCAGAGGCAAAGAACTACAAAGATATCAAGTATGTATGGGAGGTAAGAGCTGTTATTGCTATATCATTAACATGGGATTCCCAGGGACCACAGAGCACATTTTTATTAATGTGGAGAGGGCTACAATTGTATTCTTTTTTGGGAGCAAATTTTAAAGGGGGACCTCTAAGCAACCATGGCTCTGCTATCCCTGATTTCTGCAAGATTTATCAGTGTGAGTGTGATTATATTTATGCAATTAAAGACAGAGAACTAGTATTTACTTATTACAAGAAATACTGTTCACTAATCAAGAGTGTTATCAATCTTTTTATATCTTAAGTTTTTTCCTGTTCAAAACATATTTAATCAAATGAGTAAATTTTAAGAGTTACAGTGTTAAGAGTTTTAATGTTTCAATTAAGTAACAATTGTTGCATTTTTTAGTGAATATTTTGTTCGATTCATGAAATATTTGGCTACAGTAGTGTTGTTTTTTTTGTAAAATCTGACAAAAGTAATAATTATAAAGACATATAATAGCTTATAGTCAAGATCAATAAATCAATTTATATTTTCAGAAGGACAAAGAAATATTGTCTCTCTTTTCTTCCTGAATGAAATGGTTAATTTTTATGGTTTAAGTTCTTGATTGATACATTCCAAACTCAAATTTCCAACTTTTTCAAAACTTGCTTCTATCAAAAAATTTATTCCAGATGTTTTTAAAAGGGTTTTACTACACATGTGTGTAAGTGGTGTTTGGAAGGAGTGGGACATGAGGCTTACATTGTAAATTAGTACAGCAGACTTTGTATATGACTCAAAGTGAAGCTCTCCCTCTCCGTGTATATTCCACAGTACATTACTGTTAAAAAAATACTGTATAACTGGTAAATATATTCTCCTTGTATATATATAATTGTCACTGAGATGAGATATACAGTAGATATGATTAAGATTCACCCTGACAGCTATTATTATTATTAACGTCCAGTGGCGCAGCTAGGGGTGTGAGGGGGTGGCTGTCCCCCCCTCCCCCCCAGAATTTTCAGATCAAGCCATTTTTTCTTTGGTGTATGATGTCAATGCCACTGGTGTAGGGAGGGGGTGGCCACATGCCACCCCCCCCCACTTTTTTTGCTGGAATTAGTTTTCCCAGATCCTGGGCCCATCGGTATGCCACTTGTGCCATCTATGCTTAAAATTGCATTCAAAATACTTTTCCAGGTTTATGATGACTATGGCAAAGTAATACACCTGATAGATGGACGAGAATCCCTTCAGTCTAATTGGTTGAAGTATGTGAGCTGTAGCCCAGGTATTGCCGAGCAGAATATACGAAGTGTTCAGTATGACAACAATATATACTACATGGTAACCAAGACGATAGAGATTGGTGAAGAACTGTTGACTTATTACGGTGACAAACAAGCCAGGAAGCAGGGAGTTAAAGTCAGGAAAACATCTAATCAGACTAGTAAGTATATCAGGTTATTCAGAGACACTTATATAGAGCTTACAGAGCTGAGGGCTTTCCAGTTCTAATAATTTCAGGACAATTTTGAATTATTTTGAAATATAAGGTTAAGTAAAGCTCTCCTTATAGGAATCAAAGGTGCATGGTTTAACATAGTAGCTAGTGCACTTGCCACTCATCTCTGGGGTCTCAGGTTGAATTCCCGTAATTCCATCTCATGTGAGTAGAGTTTGTTAGGTCTCTCCCTTCATTCAAGGTTTTTTCTCTGGTTTTCCTTTCTCCACAAAACCTATTACAGTATGCTAAATTTCAACTCAATCTGTGAGCTAGTTAGTCATGCCCTGACTTTGAGCAGACCAGCAGTTGTTTCAGGGTATCAAGTAGTTTTTGTTTGTGATTTTCCATCTCAATAATAATGTATTACCCCTTTGTTCTTCTCAACAGGAGAGGATGAAAGCTTTGTGTGTAAGAACTGTGGTAAGATGTACACTACACCCAGTGCTTTGATTGGTCATCTGAAGTTCAAGTGTAGCTCTGGTAAGTATTCTGTGCACAGACTATTATAAAAGTAAACTAATATACACAAATATTCTTACAACAATCATTCCAGCGATGAGTTCTTCCATTAGCTTTACTCTCCACACACACTACCAATACATTTAACATAGCTAGCACGATCTGTGAGTCGAGAACAGAGTCATTAAAAAGGAAGAGCTAGAAAAATGAAAATGCCCAGAAATTCCTACTCAAAACTAGTGCCCCAACAATCCTTGAAATAGTATCCCTGTAATTCCAGCATCAATGTAATTCTAGTTTTCTGGGTTTTTTTTTTGTCCCAATCAGGAGAGCAGCGGAGCATCTTCGTGCCCTTACCACAAACAGGACCAAGGTCATTGATACCCAAAATCAAAGTATCAGAAGAATACGCCAAGCAGGAGAACGAGAAGATGAAGAAGTTCAAGTGCGACGAATGCGGCAAGGCCTTTATCCGCAACTACACACTTCAATGTCACATGCTTATTCACAAGGGAGTGAAGGACTTCAAGTGTGAGGAGTGTGGTAAAGAATTCACCCTGATGAAACATTTACAGCGGCATAAGTTGGTGCATACCGGCGAGAAGCCATACAAGTGTCATTTGTGTGGAAGAGCGTTCTCTCAGCAAGGTAGTCTGCAGGCACACAGCCGTACCCACACCGGTATCAAACCGTACAAGTGTAAGATCTGTGGACGCGCGTTTGCGCTGCAGTCGCCGCTGCTGTCGCACATCAAGACCCATAGCAACGAAAAAGCGTTCAAGTGTGAGAAGTGTGGCAAGGCGTTCACCCACCGTAACACTCTAGCAAGACACGAGCTGATCCACAGTGGCAAACGACCATTTAAGTGTGACGAGTGCGGCAAGACCTTCACTCAAACCAATGATCTGAAGCGTCATAGCAGGATCCATACAGGTATCCGTCCCTACATGTGTCATGTCTGCGGCAAGTCGTTTACTGTGGAGTTTACCTTGGTGTGTCATGTTCGCACACATACAGGTGAACGACCCTACTTGTGTGATTACTGTGACAAATCGTTCACACAACCAGGAGCCCGTCTGAAACACGCACGCAAGTGCCATCCTGATCTCCCCCCTCCGACCAGTCAACCCAAACTCCATGGAAACAATAACACCAGTAATGGAACAAAAGAGAGCACACAATCAACTCCTTCTGCAACCTCTACCACCGCTATTACTTCAACAGTTGTCGTGCCAGATCATGAATATTCCAAGAAAGTTAATGGAATAGAGGCACAGCCTGACATGGCAGGCAAGACAGAACCTTCTGCTGAAGTACCGAAAGCATCTCCAGAAGAAGAGGGCATGGATGTGGACGCTGAAGATGCCACAAGCACAGAGATCAATAATGGTCAACAAAATGCCATAGTCAACGGCGCAGTTGCGTGACTTAACGGAGATTCAATAAATACTCCGCTTGGTAAAGCTACGGACACACGGTGCAACATTGCGCACAATGTTACAAGCAATCGATGTTGTGAGCTACCTATGTCACACGAAGCATTTTGTTGTACGCAAATGTCGCAGAAGTAGAAAACGGTCCTACTTAGTAACATTGCTTGCAATGTTGCACCGAGTGTGTCTGTACCTTAATGGGCCTTCAAAATGCTCTACCAAATGTCTCTAGGTGGAGGCTGTTGTCGTTTCTTGTAAATTTGTAATGTTGAAAGTCATTCAGGAGCCTAAGTAAAGATTAAAAGTTAATTTATAGTAAATGACTAATTTATTCTTTTCAATAGTACGTCTTTAGATGTTTTTATATATCTCAGAAAGAAAGGTCTGTAGGCTACTTGTAAACGAAGATAACGCCGAGTCAGGAAGGAGTTAAAAATTCTAAATCTTAACGAAAGTGATTGTTGATACAGAATATTACAGTTTAGCATTCCACAGGAAAGGAAAATATTTTCCCGAAACTCGTGTCCATTTTTGGATTGAACTCGGTTGTTTTAGGTTGTTTGACTGGTTCTGATTTTTAAATATTCTCTCGTACCATTGTGATTCTCCTCGTCAGATAATGATTTCTATCTAGAACTTTTCATTAAATCAAGTTTAATAATGAAAACGTTTCCTGGTATTACATCTACCGCATGTTCTATATCACAGACTAGTGCAGTGTGGGTATCACATCTATCACATGTTCTATATCACAGGCTAGTGCAGTGTGGGTATCACATCTACCACATGTTCTATATCACAGACTAGTGCAGTGTGGGTATTACATCTACCCTAGTTCTATATCACAGACTAGTGCAGTGTGGGTATCACATCTATCACATGTTCTATATCACAGACTAGTGCAGTGTGGGTATTACATCTACCCTAGTTCTATATCACAGGCTAGTGCAGTGTGGGTATCACATCTATCACATGTTCTATATCACAGGCTAGTGCAGTGTGGGTATCACATCTACCACATGTTCTATATCACAGCCTAGTGCAGTGTGGGTATCACATCTATCACATGTTCTATATCACAGACTAGTGCAGTGTGGGTATCACATCTACCACATGTTCTATATCACAGACTAGTGCAGTGTGGGTATCACATCTACCACATGTTCTATATCACAGACTAGTGCAGTGTGGGTATCACATCTACCACATGTTCTATATCACAGACTAGTGCAGTGTGGGTATCACGTCTACCACATGTTCTATATCACAGACTAGTGCAGTGTGGGTATCACATCTACCACATGTTCTATATCACAGACTAGTGCAGTGTGGGTATTACATCTATCACATGTTCTATATCACAGACTAGTGCAGTGTGGGTATCACATCTACCCTAGTTCTATATCACAGGCTAGTGCAGTGTGGGTATCACATCTATCACATGTTCTATATCACAGACTAGTGCAGTGTGGGTATTACATCTATCACATGTTCTATATCACAGACTAGTGCAGTGTGGGTATCACATCTACCCTAGTTCTATATCACAGACTAGTGCAGTGTGGGTATTACATCTACCACATGTTCTATATCACAGGCTAGTGCAGTGTGGGTATTACATCTATCACATGTTCTATATCACAGACTAGTGCAGTGTGGGTATTACATGTTCTATATCACAGACTAGTGCAGTGTGGGTATCACATCTATCACATGTTCTATATCACAGACTAGTGCAGTGTGGGTATTACATGTTCTATATCACAGACTAGTGCAGTGTGGGTATCACATCTACCACATGTTCTATATCACAGACTAGTGCAGTGTGGGTATCACATCTACCACATGTTCTATATCACAGACTAGTGCAGTGTGGGTATCACATCTACCACATGTTCTATATCACAGACTAGTGCAGTGTGGGTATCACATCTACCACATGTTCTATATCACAGACTAGTGCAGTGTGGGTATTACATCTATCACATGTTCTATATCACAGACTAGTGCAGTGTGGGTATCACATCTACCCTAGTTCTATATCACAGGCTAGTGCAGTGTGGGTATCACATCTATCACATGTTCTATATCACAGGCTAGTGCAGTGTGGGTATCACATCTACCACATGTTCTATATCACAGACTAGTGCAGTGTGGGTATCACATCTACCCTAGTTCTATATCACAGGCTAGTGCAGTGTGGGTATCACATCTATCACATGTTCTATATCACAGACTAGTGCAGTGTGGGTATCACATCTACCCTAGTTCTATATCACAGGCTAGTGCAGTGTGGGTATCACATCTACCCTAGTTCTATATCACAGACTAGTGCAGTGTGGGTATTACATGTTCTATATCACAGACTAGTGCAGTGTGGGTATCACATCTACCACATGTTCTATATCACAGACTAGTGCAGTGTGGGTATCACATCTACCACATGTTCTATATCACAGACTAGTGCAGTGTGGGTATCACATCTACCACATGTTCTATATCACAGACTAGTGCAGTGTGGGTATTACATCTACCCTAGTTCTATATCACAGACTAGTGCAGTGTGGGTATCACATCTATCACATGTTCTATATCACAGACTAGTGCAGTGTGGGTATTACATCTACCCTAGTTCTATATCACAGGCTAGTGCAGTGTGGGTATCACATCTATCACATGTTCTATATCACAGGCTAGTGCAGTGTGGGTATCACATCTACCACATGTTCTATATCACAGCCTAGTGCAGTGTGGGTATCACATCTATCACATGTTCTATATCACAGACTAGTGCAGTGTGGGTATCACATCTACCACATGTTCTATATCACAGACTAGTGCAGTGTGGGTATCACATCTACCACATGTTCTATATCACAGACTAGTGCAGTGTGGGTATCACATCTACCACATGTTCTATATCACAGACTAGTGCAGTGTGGGTATCACGTCTACCACATGTTCTATATCACAGACTAGTGCAGTGTGGGTATCACATCTACCACATGTTCTATATCACAGACTAGTGCAGTGTGGGTATTACATCTATCACATGTTCTATATCACAGACTAGTGCAGTGTGGGTATCACATCTACCCTAGTTCTATATCACAGGCTAGTGCAGTGTGGGTATCACATCTATCACATGTTCTATATCACAGACTAGTGCAGTGTGGGTATTACATCTATCACATGTTCTATATCACAGACTAGTGCAGTGTGGGTATCACATCTACCCTAGTTCTATATCACAGACTAGTGCAGTGTGGGTATTACATCTACCACATGTTCTATATCACAGGCTAGTGCAGTGTGGGTATTACATCTATCACATGTTCTATATCACAGACTAGTGCAGTGTGGGTATTACATGTTCTATATCACAGACTAGTGCAGTGTGGGTATCACATCTATCACATGTTCTATATCACAGACTAGTGCAGTGTGGGTATTACATGTTCTATATCACAGACTAGTGCAGTGTGGGTATCACATCTACCACATGTTCTATATCACAGACTAGTGCAGTGTGGGTATCACATCTACCACATGTTCTATATCACAGACTAGTGCAGTGTGGGTATCACATCTACCACATGTTCTATATCACAGACTAGTGCAGTGTGGGTATCACATCTACCACATGTTCTATATCACAGACTAGTGCAGTGTGGGTATTACATCTATCACATGTTCTATATCACAGACTAGTGCAGTGTGGGTATCACATCTACCCTAGTTCTATATCACAGGCTAGTGCAGTGTGGGTATCACATCTATCACATGTTCTATATCACAGGCTAGTGCAGTGTGGGTATCACATCTACCACATGTTCTATATCACAGACTAGTGCAGTGTGGGTATCACATCTACCCTAGTTCTATATCACAGGCTAGTGCAGTGTGGGTATCACATCTATCACATGTTCTATATCACAGACTAGTGCAGTGTGGGTATCACATCTACCCTAGTTCTATATCACAGGCTAGTGCAGTGTGGGTATCACATCTACCCTAGTTCTATATCACAGACTAGTGCAGTGTGGGTATTACATGTTCTATATCACAGACTAGTGCAGTGTGGGTATCACATCTACCACATGTTCTATATCACAGACTAGTGCAGTGTGGGTATCACATCTACCACATGTTCTATATCACAGACTAGTGCAGTGTGGGTATCACATCTACCACATGTTCTATATCACAGACTAGTACAGTGTGGGTATCACATCTACCACATGTTCTATATCACAGACTAGTGCAGTGTGGGTATTACATCTATCACATGTTCTATATCACAGACTAGTGCAGTGTGGGTATCACATCTACCCTAGTTCTATATCACAGGCTAGTGCAGTGTGGGTATCACATCTATCACATGTTGTATATCACAGACTAGTGCAGTGTGGGTATTACATCTATCACATGTTCTATATCACAGACTAGTGCAGTGTGGGTATCACATCTACCCTAGTTCTATATCCCAGACTAGTGCAGTGTGGGTATTACATCTACCACATGTTCTATATCACAGGCTAGTGCAGTGTGGGTATCACATCTACCACATGTTCTATATCACAGACTAGTGCAGTGTGGGTATCACATCTACCCTAGTTCTATATCACAGG
Source organism: Anthopleura xanthogrammica (assembly GCA_964019055.1). NCBI lineage: Eukaryota > Metazoa > Cnidaria > Anthozoa > Actiniaria > Actiniidae > Anthopleura > Anthopleura xanthogrammica. The sequence goes on along the minus strand of OZ025206.1, from coordinate 23,659,308 downwards.
CTAGTGCAGTGTGGGTATCACATCTATCACATGTTCTATATCACAGACTAGTGCAGTGTGGGTATCACATCTACCCTAGTTCTATATCACAGGCTAGTGCAGTGTGGGTATCACATCTACCCTAGTTCTATATCACAGACTAGTGCAGTGTGGGTATTACATGTTCTATATCACAGACTAGTGCAGTGTGGGTATCACATCTACCACATGTTCTATATCACAGACTAGTGCAGTGTGGGTATCACATCTACCACATGTTCTATATCACAGACTAGTGCAGTGTGGGTATCACATCTACCACATGTTCTATATCACAGACTAGTACAGTGTGGGTATCACATCTACCACATGTTCTATATCACAGACTAGTGCAGTGTGGGTATTACATCTATCACATGTTCTATATCACAGACTAGTGCAGTGTGGGTATCACATCTACCCTAGTTCTATATCACAGGCTAGTGCAGTGTGGGTATCACATCTATCACATGTTGTATATCACAGACTAGTGCAGTGTGGGTATTACATCTATCACATGTTCTATATCACAGACTAGTGCAGTGTGGGTATCACATCTACCCTAGTTCTATATCCCAGACTAGTGCAGTGTGGGTATTACATCTACCACATGTTCTATATCACAGGCTAGTGCAGTGTGGGTATTACATCTATCACATGTTCTATATCACAGACTAGTGCAGTGTGGGTATTACATGTTCTATATCACAGACTAGTGCAGTGTGGGTATCACATCTATCACATGTTCTATATCACAGACTAGTGCAGTGTGGGTATTACATGTTCTATATCACAGACTAGTGCAGTGTGGGTATTACATCTACCACATGTTCTATATCACAGACTAGTGCAGTGTGGGTATTACATGTTCTATATCACAGGCTAGTGCAGTGTGGGTATCACATCTACCCTAGTTCTATATCACAGACTAGTGCAGTGTGGGTATTACATGTTCTATATCACAGACTAGTGCAGTGTGGGTATCACATCTACCACATGTTCTATATCACAGACTAGTGCAGTGTGGGTATTACATGTTCTATATCACAGGCTAGTGCAGTGTGGGTATCACATCTACCCTAGTTCTATATCACAGACTAGTGCAGTGTGGGTATTACATGTTCTATATCACAGACTAGTGCAGTGTGGGTATCACATCTACCACATGTTCTATATCACAGGCTAGTGCAGTGTGGGTATTACATGTTCTATATCACAGACTAGTGCCGTGTGGGTGTTACATCTACCACATGTTCTATATCACAGGCTAGTGCAGTGTGGGTATCACATCTATCACATGTTCTATATCACAGACTAGTGCAGTGTGGGTATCACATCTACCACATGTTCTATATCACAGGCTAGTGCAGTGTGGGTATCACATCTATCACATGTTCTATATCACAGACTAGTGCAGTGTGGGTATTACATCTACCACATGTTCTATATCACAGACTAGTGCAGTGTGGGTATCACATCTACCACATGTTCTATATCACAGACTAGTGCAGTGTGGGTATTACATCTATCACATGTTCTATATCACAGACTAGTGCAGTGTGGGTATTACATGTTCTATATCACAGACTAGTGCAGTGTGGGTATCACATCTATCACATGTTCTATATCACAGACTAGTGCAGTGTGGGTATTACATGTTCTATATCACAGACTAGTGCAGTGTGGGTATTACATCTACCACATGTTCTATATCACAGACTAGTGCAGTGTGGGTATTACATGTTCTATATCACAGGCTAGTGCAGTGTGGGTATCACATCTACCCTAGTTCTATATCACAGACTAGTGCAGTGTGGGTATTACATGTTCTATATCACAGACTAGTGCAGTGTGGGTATCACATCTACCACATGTTCTATATCACAGACTAGTGCAGTGTGGGTATTACATGTTCTATATCACAGGCTAGTGCAGTGTGGGTATCACATCTACCCTAGTTCTATATCACAGACTAGTGCAGTGTGGGTATTACATGTTCTATATCACAGACTAGTGCAGTGTGGGTATCACATCTACCACATGTTCTATATCACAGGCTAGTGCAGTGTGGGTATTACATGTTCTATATCACAGACTAGTGCCGTGTGGGTGTTACATCTACCACATGTTCTATATCACAGGCTAGTGCAGTGTGGGTATCACATCTATCACATGTTCTATATCACAGACTAGTGCAGTGTGGGTATCACATCTACCACATGTTCTATATCACAGACTAGTGCAGTGTGGGTATTACATGTTCTATATCACAGGCTAGTGCAGTGTGGGTATCACATCTACCCTAGTTCTATATCACAGACTAGTGCAGTGTGGGTATTACATGTTCTATATCACAGACTAGTGCAGTGTGGGTATCACATCTACCACATGTTCTATATCACAGACTAGTGCAGTGTGGGTATTACATGTTCTATATCACAGGCTAGTGCAGTGTGGGTATCACATCTACCCTAGTTCTATATCACAGACTAGTGCAGTGTGGGTATTACATGTTCTATATCACAGACTAGTGCAGTGTGGGTATCACATCTACCACATGTTCTATATCACAGGCTAGTGCAGTGTGGGTATTACATGTTCTATATCACAGACTAGTGCCGTGTGGGTGTTACATCTACCACATGTTCTATATCACAGGCTAGTGCAGTGTGGGTATCACATCTATCACATGTTCTATATCACAGACTAGTGCAGTGTGGGTATCACATCTACCACATGTTCTATATCACAGGCTAGTGCAGTGTGGGTATCACATCTATCACATGTTCTATATCACAGACTAGTGCAGTGTGGGTATTACATCTACCACATGTTCTATATCACAGACTAGTGCAGTGTGGGTATCACATCTACCACATGTTCTATATCACAGACTAGTGCAGTGTGGGTATTACATCTATCACATGTTCTATATCACAGACTAGTGCAGTGTGGGTATTACATGTTCTATATCACAGACTAGTGCAGTGTGGGTATCACATCTATCACATGTTCTATATCACAGACTAGTGCAGTGTGGGTATTACATGTTCTATATCACAGACTAGTGCAGTGTGGGTATTACATCTACCACATGTTCTATATCACAGACTAGTGCAGTGTGGGTATTACATGTTCTATATCACAGGCTAGTGCAGTGTGGGTATCACATCTACCCTAGTTCTATATCACAGACTAGTGCAGTGTGGGTATTACATGTTCTATATCACAGACTAGTGCAGTGTGGGTATCACATCTACCACATGTTCTATATCACAGACTAGTGCAGTGTGGGTATTACATGTTCTATATCACAGGCTAGTGCAGTGTGGGTATCACATCTACCCTAGTTCTATATCACAGACTAGTGCAGTGTGGGTATTACATGTTCTATATCACAGACTAGTGCAGTGTGGGTATCACATCTACCACATGTTCTATATCACAGGCTAGTGCAGTGTGGGTATTACATGTTCTATATCACAGACTAGTGCCGTGTGGGTGTTACATCTACCACATGTTCTATATCACAGGCTAGTGCAGTGTGGGTATCACATCTATCACATGTTCTATATCACAGACTAGTGCAGTGTGGGTATCACATCTACCACATGTTCTATATCACAGGCTAGTGCAGTGTGGGTATCACATCTATCACATGTTCTATATCACAGACTAGTGCAGTGTGGGTATTACATCTACCACATGTTCTATATCACAGACTAGTGCAGTGTGGGTATCACATCTACCACATGTTCTATATCACAGACTAGTGCAGTGTGGGTATTACATCTATCACATGTTCTATATCACAGACTAGTGCAGTGTGGGTATCACATCTACCCTAGTTCTATATCACAGACTAGTGCAGTGTGGGTATCACATCTACCACATGTTCTATATCACAGACTAGTGCAGTGTGGGTATCACATCTACCACATGTTCTATATCACAGACTAGTGCAGTGTGGGTATCACATCTACCACATGTTCTATATCACAGACTAGTGCAGTGTGGGTATTACATGTTCTATATCACAGACTAGTGCAGTGTGGGTATCACATCTATCACATGTTGTATATCACAGACTAGTGCAGTGTGGGTATTACATCTATCACATGTTCTATATCACAGACTAGTGCAGTGTGGGTATTACATCTACCACATGTTCTATATCACAGACTAGTGCAGTGTGGGTATTACATCTACCACATGCATGTTCTATATCACAGGCTAGTGCAGTGTGGGTATCACATCTATCACATGTTGTATATCGCAGACTAGTGCAGTGTGGGTATCACATCTATCACATGTTGTATATCGCAGACTAGCGCCTATCTTATCTATAAGAATTTTCCTTTCGATATAGTAATTAATCTAAGCACGTTAGAAGGAAAGGTGTCATCTTCTACTCCAAGTTTACATAATTTTGACACAACCTTTTTCCAGGTTTAGGAAATGGTCGCAGGGGCGGCTCCAGGGGGAGGGTTGTGGGGTTGCAACCCCCTATGAGAATTTCGATTGGCTGGCTGTCAGTGAGATGGCTAGCATAGAGTTAGGCAAAGGCTTTCCGTTTCATTCCTATCATACAAGTCCCTGTTAAAAAAATCCTGGATTGTCCCTGGGTCGTGTTTATCGCCTACTTCGACTTGGAAACATGCCACAGTGCATTTGCTGATTCTAAGTTTCGAAAGTCTATTTTTTTATGTTGTTAACCCTTGATATTAAGTATTCTCCTTTCTGTCCTCGTCATTCATGGTTTCCACTCGGACAATAGCCATCATCATCGTCGCAGCAGTTTTTCATCCACCTTTGTTTTCGAGGGAACTACGAGGATTATAAGGCAATTTTGTTGTATTTCATAAGACAGAAACAATTTAATCAAAATCGTAATCAGCTTCCCGCGAACAGAGTCTTAAAAACCTTTTAGCTAATTTTTTTGAGCTCGTGAGCCATAGCAACGGTAACTAAGGGGAGTCTGAACCATGCATGAATAATTCATTACATAATTTATGTAAGAAGACAAACCAGATTCAGAGCCAGATTTGACGTTCCTGGCCTTCAATCCTTTGTTTGATATATTTAGTGGAAGATAGGTAAAAAGATAGAGGTAAAAGCCCCAAATCCCTACCTGTCCAAGGCTCCTGACGAATAAATGAATAAATGAATATTGCATGATTCTCGACCCAACCGACCCATAGTACCATTCGGGCACAGCTCTCCAGGAGGCGAGGTTCTACAGCAACAGGAAATAATTGGATATTTTTGGAAGAAGATCCTTGACTTTCATTTGAACCGTCACTTCGTACTTTATCCTCATCTAGTTTAAGGTATGGCATATCCAGGTTATGGTGCTCCACCACCAGGTGGATATCCCGGGGTAAGTTTGGGGAGGATAGCTATTTTTTCACCTCGAATGTCATCCAACAAAAACTTTTCTTTCCAAACTCGTTCAGCCTTTTGTACTTAACTTGGTCTTGTTTCAGCAGTTAATGCTTCTTTAATTACGACTACTGCTCTTAATCGAAATCTTTATTACTTCATATTGAAAGTATGTTTGTTTTTGCGAAAGATATTTAGGGTTTTAATGGTAGAATTGTGTTTTTGCCGTGGTTATCTTGAATGTTTTTATTGAGGCGTGAACCCAGTAAGCTAACAACAATACACTGTGGCTTCGATCCTACAGTATTGAATATGAATATAAAGATACTGGATTGCTGCTTCAGCAGATCTCATCCATAACCAATATTATGCACATATATATAATATAACACCAATTTAGTTATTCCCAAGCAGTTTTAACAAGCTAAAAACTCTAACTTTCAAAATGTAAGGTTATGTAAATGAGGTCTAAATAATAAGAAGCGCTGCAACTTACAGGTATGGTTAGTTTCAGGATTTAACATCTAGATCTCTTGTAGCAATAATTTCTAAAGCAGCTCATTTTGCAGCACAAAATAATAAAATTTCAATTCTTATTAGAGTAAAATTCTATGATTTTGTCCTCCAAGTTGAGCTGCAATATTAGGAATATGCTGGAAGGGGTCTATAATTATTCAAGCTATTAGAAACCACAAAACATTAAAATCATGATAATTCTAAGTCAACATTGCTTGCAACATTATGATATCAGTACTATTTCAGCAGCCAAATCAGAGAAAATCTCGATTTTTTTTTGTTTAATTTACGAGGATAACACAAATAACACTAACAATAAAAATAGAGGTTCAAATTTTTATGTTTTAGTGATGTGCATTTATTTTGCTCAATATATCCAGTAAATGATGCTATATATTTAATACACGTTCTTGAAAATAACTTTGTTTAATTTTAAGTGACATCTCACAGGTATAATATATTCCATATGTAGAGAAAAACTTGAAAACTGTTGCCTGTTCATCTTGTGGTTTTTCATACACCTCATAATTAAGTGGCATTTTTGAGTATACACTGTACACGCATGTGAATACACCGATCCTGCTTTGCTTTAGTGATCACCAAACAATGGAATATATTCCCAATGGAATATAGAGAAAATACAATATAGAATGTCCATTCAAATGACTTTAGAAGTATTTTTAGTGGTTGTCAATATTTTTTCTTAATGTACCTTTAGGATGCATTTATTCTAAGACAGACATTTACAATCCTCAGTAAATATCGGTGTCTGTTCCATGCCAGATATCAAAAACACATTTTAGCTTGTCTGATATAGCAACAGTAAAAAGGGAGATAGAATAATGAACTGGGGATCGGTGTATTAACAGTGGAATCCAGAGTGGATCTTCTTCTACTGTATTCCAATTGGAATTTAGAAGTTGATTTTTGTGGAGGGAGGAATGCTATCATTATCAAAAGTAGCTGTATACCACAATTCAAGAAACTGTTCTTTTTTTTTTCACTCTAAGGCATATCCAGGCTACCAACAACCACCAATGGATCCTCTGTATGGTTATTTTCAACAAGTGGCTGGTCAGGTAAAGCTTTGAATGCATTATAAATGATAGAATAGAGGAGATTTCTTCTGAGTGTGAAAAGCCATTGCGCACAGTTACTGTACAATGCAGCGTGGACTGGGCAACAAATTTTGAATGTTTTCACAGCACTGCACTGACATGGTCACAGCAAGGCATATATGGTCCATGCTGTTAGTTTTTCAAAGTCATACAAAACTGCTCTAGTTAATAATTATAATAACAAAATAATGTACTTTATTGAGTATTATAGTCATGGAGTGTCCCAAACTAAGTTTTTTCTGTCCTTATTCAGCCTTTGATCTTTTCTTGTTTACTAGAAATGTTGTAAATATTTGCAAGCATTTCTTGTTTTGATTATAATTATTATTGTTATTATCTTAATAATTTCTTTGTTCCTTAGATGATATTTTATTTTGGTCTTAGTGTGAATGTTCAATATATAATTTTAAATTAGTTCTTGAAAAATAATATACCGTACCTGTATTCCAATTTATTATCAACTTTCTTAATAAGGACCAAGAGATTGATGGTCAAGAGCTTCAAAGATGTTTAACAGCATCTGGAATATCTGGAACCTACCAACGTAAGTATTTCTTGTCATAATTAACTAATCTATTTCAAATCTTATCAATGCTGAAGCAACCTCAATGTTAGGGCACGACTAACATAGATCGACCTCTGAAACAACCTCTAGGCTTATCAAAGTCAGTGCACAGCTAACTCACAGATCGAACCCTGAAACAACCTCTGGGCTGTTCAAATTCAGGGCACGGCTAACTCACAGATCAAACCCTAAAACAACCTCTGGGCTGATCTAAGTCAGGGCACAGCTAATTCATCTAATGCCCAAACTCACCTTGACTTTTTGCAGCATTTTCCACCAAGTTTATCTACTTGTAAGCAAACAACCTGTTTTAATTTTTGATTTTTCTTTGAAATCCCTAGCTTTCAACCTGGAGACATGCAGGTGAGTGGTTCAATCATATTCATATTTCAGGTTGAATGGGCGAATGGTAATCAGTGATTGCATGACCAAAAGATTGGAACTGTGTTTACACTATCATGGAGACATGAATCAATTGCTGCTTTCTTATTAATCTGTATGCCCAAGTAAAAATATTTTTGAATCAACTAGAAGCATTTTAATAAAAGTTCCAAGTCGAGGTTGAAGTACATTGCCGTGCATGATAAATAATAGTTTTGCTATGTGCGGCAACTACAACCTCAATTTGGAACTACTGGTATTATCCCTGGTCACATGAACTGTAAAAGAAGTATTGATTTTATTGATTTGTGTCTGATTGCTGATTATTGTTATCTGTTTCCAGGTTGATGATCAACATGCTTGATGTATCCTTTTTGTCATTTTGCATTTTGGTTTTTTAATTTTATTATATACACATAATTACAAAAATGTTGTCATACATGTATAGAAATAAAAAATAACAAAATAACAAAAGTTAATGTGACCTTACTCGCCATTAGAGTCTCCTGTAGCTAAGTGGCAGAGTGTTCGACTAGTATACAGAGGGTCGTGGGTTCGATTCCCATCTTGGGCTCAGAATTTTTTTCTGAGTCCATTTCACAGTATGGTACAATCATATACACATTTCAAAATAACAATTAGGAATTAATTACAAATATTTTTCTTTATTTTTTTTCTCTAAAGCCTCCTAGATTGATGAGAATAACAATTACTGTTTTTTAATATACCAAAAAGATAATCTCAAAAATATCAGTTTATACCTTCAAAACAGAAATAATTACACTAACTTTGCAAAAATAATTAATTCCTATTTGTTATTTTTTTTCTTTTTATATGACAACGATCTTGCAATAAATTATGTGTAGTTAAACACAGGGACCGTGGAAGGGGAGCATGTTTACTTGCTGTCATATTATGGCCATATAAAGTTTTTTCAGATCATTATCATAAGTGTATTTGAAGGCAGAAAACATTTTCCAGCCTCCTTAATGATATTAATAATTTAGTTCATGATTCCTCCTTGACTTTTATCAGCGTGATTATAGTGGGAAAATGGGGTTCAATGAGTTCAAGGAACTTTGGGGAGCTCTCAACCAGTGGAAGGTACAGTATTGGAAATTTAAAAAAAATATTCACAATTTTCAAATTTATTGATATTTTTTTCTTATAATTTCAGACATGCTTCATGCAGTATGATCGAGATAGGTCAGGAAGTGTTGAACCACATGAACTTCATCAAGCACTTTCTTCATTTGGTAAGTGAAACTCATTCACTCTACATAATTGAAGTGTTGCGAACCAGCTGAGTTCACCTTCCAAGCAAACTCAAAGTCAACCAATCAGAATTGGGGATTCAACATTGTATTTTGATAAGCATTTTCCATGATTTTGCCAATAGAACTCAAAAAGCAAGAGAAAAACTTGCACTCTTTCTACTTTCGAAAAATGGTTAAAATGGTTTCCTTAAGATCTGAATGTCGTGAGACATTCTCTCGGCCAATGAGATCGAAGCAGGGCGGTAAATGCATTTGCAGCCCGTGCACTTGTCGTTTGGCCCGCTAGACTGAACGTTTTAGTGAGGGCAGTTTAATATTTGGCCTTGTACGGTATATTTTGATGATAATGGCAAATAAAATGACTGGTTGAATATTACTTCACTAGTGCTTTATTAAATATCACTTAGATTCCTCATTCCTTTTTGCTTACTAGGGTACTCTCTGAGCCCAGCTGCCATTAACGTGATGGTCAAGAGGTATTCCATTAACAATCGCATTAGTTTTGATGACTTTGTGGCATGCTGTGTTCGACTGAGGGCCCTCACAGGTTAGTTTGTTGTGTCTATTCATCACACCATACACAGCACATTTCTAACATTTCAGGAGCATGATCTCAGAGTTACAATCCTTTGCCTTCAAACTTCTGCCTTTGCACAACATTCTTTAAACAAGTAGACTTGCCTTTACTGTACTTGCTTATTTATATTGGGACATTTAAGGGATTTGTATTCTGTGTTATAGGGATATTTTAGGGGATTTTCATTTTATTTTATTTTATTTTATTTATTCATTTATAAATTATTTATTTATACTACAGCCCCACTGAAAAGCACTTTTAGTGATGTGGAGGCTCTCTTTAAATATCTTTATCATCACCAGCACCACCAGCATCATCATCATCATCATGACCATCATCATCATCATAATCACCACCATCATCACCATCATCACCATCATCACTATCATCACTATCATGGTCATCAACTCCAGCACCAGCACTATCATATTATTTGTCATGATGATGATATAACAATAAACAAACTGAATCTACAGTACATGTGCAAATGTCTTCAAACAAAACGTACTCTTGTAGATGCAACTGTACACATTTTTGACAGTTGATTTTCTTTTCTTTTACAAACCTTCAGATCAATTTCGCAGACGTGATGTGGCTCGAACTGGAAATGCTAATTTTCAGTATGACGATGTAAGTACATGGCACAATTATTGTATATAACCGTATATATTTAACCGTATATATTTTACCGTAACCATACCTATATGTAAACCTTGTTATTGGATGAAGAGCTAGGATACAATGGGAAGCCATTTCAGTGTTAGGGCATGTCGTACTGTATGTTCTGTATGTCTGTAACAAACATTTCCCACTCATATGAAAACCCACTTCTAGTAGATGCTTTTGAATGTGCTCCAATCACTCCGATTCGCCACAGGAAGCCCAATCTTTTTATCTGCATTTCAAAGCAATGTATGTGAGAATGTTCTCTGGACATTCCAGAAAATTGAAAAGCCTTGAAAGCTTCAACTAAAATTTTATTTGTACCGTTGCAACTTATATTCTTGGGCTTCTTGTGGATATTTTTGATTTGATTTTCACCTCTCACCTTCATCTAAATTGGGCTCCCTGTGCTTGGAGATGTTGATGGACTTCTGATGGATCTAAGCACAGGGAGCCCAATGGACTTTTGGAGCTGTCAGTGTCTCTTATGAATCCTTTCTCAGTAAAGAACTGTGTATTTTTTTAATGAACTGCTTGTCAAAGACAACCGCTAACTTTTTTCCTTTCTTACTTTTTTTTTTCACTTTCCTCCCCAGTTCATTCAAGTGGCTATGTACTGTTAGAAGATCCTAACAGGAGCTTGTACTTGAAGTCTGGCTCATCAACATGGATATCAATCGTATTCTTATTTCTTATTGATGTTTGTTAATCTTAACTAAATGTAGTTAGTTATTCAATATATACTTAACAGAGTAGGCTGTTAAGTATTACCATACCAAAGGCTAAGCAAGCATATTACTAGTGTTCCTCATACTGGCAGCACAGCTTTTGAATCCTCTTCAGCTACAAACTACAGAAGTCAAGATTTGATTCCTGTAGTTTTTATGTTACAGTGGCAAAAAGGTAAAGAGGTCCTCTCTTTACTGCTGCTGCTGCTGCTGCTGCTGCTGCTGCTGCTGCTGCTGCTGCTGCTATACTGACTACTTTTTCTTTTGTTGTTGTTCTTGCTGCTGCTAGTGTAAGTTGTGAATGTTGCTGAGAGGTTGTTGTTGTTGCATGGCCGGAGGAGACACTGTAGTTTTCTAGTATGTCGTTTGCAAAGCAGGATTCCTCATCCTATCTTTTATTTTATGTTTTTTTTTAATCCTTTCCTCGCTTGTTTAACCTACTTTTTAAGTACCTCTTTCGCCCTCAGCTTGAAAGGCTGTCACGTCTTCCCCTTTGTAATGGAACGCAGTGACAAAGCTGTTTCCAAAAGGAGCTGATTTTTCTATAATTGGCTAATTTGTTTACCACTCTCAGAATGCTTCGCGAATTTTCCTTTCTTTGTCTGTTTTTATCCCATCGTGAAATCAACTATTGACAAAAACGAAACCAAAACAAATTGAACAAACGACTTGAAATTTGTTGTTATAATTCTTGTTGTTGGTTTGTTTGTAAGCTCAATGATCAACTATGTTGTTGTGATTTCACGTAGAGCGGTTTTCATAAACCTGTGAAACAAAGTGTACTAACTAGAGTGTAATAGTCAGATAACACATTAGAGCTGTTCTCATAAACCCATACACTCTACTTCACTCTCATTCTTTTGTTTTCTATTGTTGTTTTTTTACTATTACACTTTATAGCACAACGCGCTTAACCGTGACCACCCAATTAAATTTTTTACAAATATTTTTTACAAGAACAACGAGGATTTGTACATTTTCACTAAGGTCAAGGTATTGTCAGCAAAGATTTTATTTGTATTTGCGACAGAAAGGACCAAAAACATGCAAAGTTGAAATAATTGAGCGAGTTTAAAAATAATTTATTTTAATTGAGTGGCCACGGTTAGGCGCGTCGTACTGTAATAAGCACACTTTGTTTCACGGGTTAATGAGAACAACTCTAGAAAACAAAAGAATTACTGAGAGAGAAGTATTGCTAAATATGCTAAAGTGTATTTACAGTGCGAATCGAAAAACCGTGGGCACCGGAAATATTTCAGAAATCGTGTATCGTTCGTTGAGCAACCTGAAGCAATTTTCTAACTGCGAGAAATTCGACTGATTTATAGTCGGATAAACTTCGTGTAGTTAGAGTCATTTCAGATTGTTCAACGAACAATAAACGATTTCTGAAATATTTCTGGGTGCCCACGGTTTTTCGAATCACACTGTAATGGGTTTATATGTTCAATTGAAAAGAAAGTGGGAAAAGCATTCTGGTCGTGGTAGCCAAAAACTAAAACCTTCCTATACACATATCACAAGCAGTAACCCCTCTCCAGCCAGTAAACACCACAAGCAATAAATCGTAATATTTGTTTTAGCTTTTTACTATAAAAATGAGTATAAAATGTGAGTAAGGTTGTAAACATTTTTTAGGAAATATTCTGAAAATAATGGGAAAACTCTTATTGTACTTTAATTTGTTTTCTTGTCTTCTGTTTTATGTTTTTAATTTTCGTTGTATAAATTTGAAGCAAACGATTTAATTATCATTCCCCCTCCCTATAATTTTCCTCTGACCATACAAACAAAATTTAGCCATTTTTACTATTAAAGAACTTTCCAGAGAAAAATTGCTCTAAATATTTCGTAATGACATCAAAAAGATCTGTTGTTTAGTAGAGCTGACAAAAGAAAGTTCGCGCAATATTCTATTAATCTAAAATACCTTTTTACCGATACGGAGGCCATCTTGAATTATGGAATGCCAAAGGAGCAATGGAAATATTTATAAAGCATAGAGTGGCGGGGTTACTTGCTGAAATAATTTTTATTACGCTTTCGTGTTTCACATATTGCTCCAACTACCAGCAAATTCATTTGGTTTTTAGATGTGTTTCTCAGTAGATAACGTTAAATTATATAAAAAGAGACTCTGACAGCTGTGCATACTATAAATTTTTCAATACTGAAGTTTCCCCTCAGCATCCCATATCATAAAAACACCAGTATTCTTAAAAACAACACAATTCAAGATGGCCGCCGTATCGGTAAAATGGTCTATTAGACCTTTTTGCTCTATCACTATTTTCGACTTCGTGCGCTTTAAGAACAATAGGTGAACAATCACCCCGTTCATAAATTTTTTATCATTTTGGAAAGTAATAAGATGGAAATTATTCAAAAATATAGGCAGCTAGGAAAAGTAAATATTGACGAACGTAAGTTAAAATGTGATAAAATTAGGGCATATAAAGGGGTCAATTCATAGCCATAGCGTATATTCGTACGGTATTTTACGATAATTATAATCGAAACTATACGTTTACACGTTCTAATGGATGATTCAAAAGATGGAGAACAATAAGAGAGGGTCTGGATTGGGGGGGGGGGGGGGGGGGGGTGGGGCCAGCTGTCAGTTGTCAGCTAAATTTCAGGCTTTTTGTCAGTTAAGTATAAGAGAAAAACCAGTACATCGTAGAAGAATTTTTTAATCTTACGATATTTCGGCAAGCCAGTACTTGCCTTCTTCAGGTAATGAAGAAATTACATTGGTATTCAATATATAAGCCATCTATTGTGAAATGAGGAAATGACGATATAGAAATAGACTAAATGATTGACATGAAGAAAAGATAAAAATGAGCTAGTTGACATAAAGGATAACATGAAATAATAATAATAGTCAAAATAGAAATAATAATGAAAGAAAAAAAGAAAAAAAGAAAAAAGTTTCGTCGCGTTTATTGGGTCCGTTAGGTTCTAAAGTGATAATTAAGTTGGTTATAAAATAAGCTTCTTCAGCTTTACGTATGGCATCGCGGGAAGAGAATTTTTTTCGAGAAGGATAAGTAGAATATTGGAGGCAGAGTGGTTAATAAACCCCATTCAGACCCCGATAGGAAGCCATTTCAATTTTACAGCATTTCACTCACAAAGACAGCATCCAGGAACTTTTGAAGGGGTCCAAACGTATACTAACCAACTGATGTGAAATAGTGACGTAGACATGACGTCACTGCAAAACTGAGGTGTCATGAAGCCTGCGAAAATTGACTTATGAAAGATTATATCTGAGATAAATCTAGATTTTTGGGAGAGGTTTTTTGATATTTTGTATACATTTACTAACTATTCATCATTGAGTGGGAAAATAAAATAAAGAAATAACCGTTTCCCGAGCCGCTGGGCGACTAAGGATGACCGGCTCAGTTTTGCAAATTTTCTCGATTCCGATTGGCTTTTATTTTTCTCAGATCAGTTGGAAGCAACAACAAGAAAAAGAGGGGGAGAAGGGTTAAACGTATACTAAACAAAAAAAATAGCTTTGAATAAGATGAAAATTGCAACTAAAGGGGTCCGGACCCCCCCCCCCCCCCCGACCCTTGTAAGTCAACCCACATGTCGTACCGTGTACGTACGTGTGTATTTCAGTACCGTACGTTTCCCATTCATATGAAAATCATAGTCATAACTATTGATATTGTAATGTGCTTCTGACTCGCCATTCAGTTCTCAGTGATGTTTGGCTTGACTGGCCGCCGGGGCAAGTTAACAACAGAGTGTTAACTGCTTGGAGAAAACTGCGCTAATTATGCATGACTCAACTGAATCAGTTAAGATAAATGTCGTACGGTGTATGTACGTTTCCCATTCATACAAAAACCTCTCTATACTGTCTATACGGCATGTCGTACTGTGTACGTGCTGTAGGTCAGTACCGTAGGTTTCGGCTAGCTACTCATATACGAAAATCACTCTATGGCATGTCGTACCGTGTACATGCTGTAAGTTAGTACCTCAAGTTTCACAGCCACTCATAATAAGTCTTGTACAAGCTTTGTACAAAAATTTATAAAACTTTTTTTTTTTAATTGGAAATTTAGTCTGAAGAAAATTGTAAAAATTCCCGTATTTGCTACTGTTTTTAATTCATTTGTTGTTTCTAACTGTTTGTATTGTTCTCTACATCCTACTCTTCCCTTTTTTAATAAGAATTTTTACTTCCTTTTTTATATCATTTTTCATCAACGCGTACACATAGCCATTGACGGCCGAGTTTGCTTGAAACAAAAGTCTGGTTGCTGTCACTAACCACTTCGCAACTTCCTCAAATAATACATAGTTCTTAAATCCTTTGTAGAACGACAAGGCATAGCATAATGCATATATCAGCAGTATTGCACCTATTGCTGCGATTATCGAGCGGTTTCTCTTGTCCATTCTGTTTTTCTGCACAAAAACCTTGCCATGATTGTAGCGTACTTGACGACTTTGTGCCCGAATCAACTTTTCTTGTTTCCGAACAACAAGAAGCATCTTGATGAAAGCCAGCCCTAAAACGATTGTTGATAGTAATTCACAGATAAAGAGATAAACTACTTGGAGAGTTCGAAAAGCTTGAAACTTTTCAAGAAGGTAGCAGATATAATACGGCCAGGGAGAAAGAAAACTAACCATCCAAACTACGACCAACATTAAAAGAACGAGACGTTGGTTGGAAATCAAATAGGAGTATTTCAGCGGATAAACGACAGCGATGAAGCGCTCAAAAGTTAGAGCACATAAATTAAGTACGGAAGCTGTTAAACAAACATCGTACGCTACTTTAAGCGCCCATGGATATGTATTGTCCAAAACAAACGCGTAAACCATTTCAGGAAGAGTCGCAAAAGTAACAAGCAAATCTGCTATAGCGAGAGATAACACGAACCAGTTGGATATGACTCTGATAAGACGAGACCGGGTGAGTATTAAATACACGACTAAGCCATTACCAGTAACTGAGATGAAAAATATAATCCCTCTGGAGACCCAAAACCCTGTGCTGAACGGATTGGGCTGCAATACAGGTAGTTGGTTTGTGATGGCCATCTTTGATCACCTTGCAACTTCCGGGCCTTTAACAATTTACTGAACAGAACTTTTTGATCTGATATTTAAATACTTATCCACAGGCAGTGTAAACTGACAAATATAACCGAGCTTGCGGCAGTATTAGTGGATCCTATCATGACAACAATTCTGCAGGTGTAGAAATGGCTTTATTACACTGACCGTGCATAAAATTGTAATTGCACTGAAGAGGAATAAAAATATATTAAAAAACTTTTAATAGCGCACTTTACATTCGGTAAGTTTACGAAATAAATATTAACAGTCGGTATATTATTTACGTCGTGTTTTTCTTATTCATTTTCGTCGTTTCACTTTATCTATCTTAATCCAGGCAGAAAAGTAATATATATAAATTTTGATGCTTGTCATACCTAACTGTCACCCACCATATGGGGGGGGGGGGGGGGGGGGGGATCATAAAGACAGAGCGAAACGTCTTCAGTATATTTCACAATTCATCAATCGAATAAACTGATCTATTATATAAGAAAATGCCATTTACGTTAAATTCATTTTTTAAACGGGATGAAATTTTCGCGTCAACTTACGATAACATCTTATACCTCATTCACACCGGACCTTTAAACATGTTTAAAGGTTGTTTAGTTGAACTAGTGCCCTTCCATCAGCCTGTACGCCTAACTAAACAACTTTCAAACCTTCTTTAACTAAACTACTTTGGGGATGTAGTTTTAACCCTGTATAAAGATGGCAGCCAAACGACGTAGGAAATACGATAAATTAATACTAAAACACCAAGGTTAGTTGGTGTGAATGGGGCTTTAGATGTTCTTTTGGATGTTCAAGGTGCTTCACCTGCCGCTAGGCATGCGCAAGAAGGCTTCTAAAGTCATGCATCACTCTCCATCATTCTGTTCAAGTTTTATCGATTTTTCACTATTTTTATCGACTTGTAGCAGTCATTTTTTGCTTCTTGACATATTTACAGTCAAAACGGCTCAAGCGTACCCCCAAGAATCCATTAATTAATTCATTATTCGAATATTGAGTTCATTATTCACTCTGACTCCAAACTTGAAAATAAGTTATCTACTTCAGTTTTGATTCGATTCTTCAACCATTGCCATGCCAAGGTAGAAAAACTTCCCAGAAAGGCCATCCCTTAGAATTTTAGTTGTAAAATGAATGTGAAGGTTGGGAGTCTTCGAATTATTAATGAAAATTCAAAATTCAAAATTCAAAATTCAAAATTCAAAATTCAAAATTCAAAATTCAAAATTCAAAATTCAAAATTCAAAATTCAAAATTCAAAATTCAAAATTCAAAATTCAAAATTCAAAATTCAAAATTCAAAATTCAAAATTCAAAATTCAAAATTCAAAATTCAAAATTCAAAATTCAAAATTCAAAATTCAAAATTCAAAATTCAAAATTCAAAATTCAAAATTCAAAATTCAAAATTCAAAATTCAAAATTCAAAATTCAAAATTCAAAATTCAAAATTCAAAATTCAAAATTCAAAATTCAAAATTCAAAATTCAAAATTCAAAATTCAAAATTCAAAATTCAAAATTCAAAATTCAAAATTCAAAATTCAAAATTCAAAATTCAAAATTCAAAATTCAAAATTCAAAATTCAAAATTCAAAATTCAAAATTCAAAATTCAAAATTCAAAATTCAAAATTCAAAATTCAAAATTCAAAATTCAAAATTCAAAATTCAAAATTCAAAATTCAAAATTCAAAATTCAAAATTCAAAATTCAAAATTCAAAATTCAAAATTCAAAATTCAAAATTCAAAATTCAAAATTCAAAATTCAAAATTCAAAATTCAAAATTCAAAATTCAAAATTCAAAATTCAAAATTCAAAATTCAAAATTCAAAATTCAAAATTCAAAATTCAAAATTCAAAATTCAAAATTCAAAATTCAAAATTCAAAATTCAAAATTCAAAATTCAAAATTCAAAATTCAAAATTCAAAATTCAAAATTCAAAATTCAAAATTCAAAATTCAAAATTCAAAATTCTTCGTCTTCGTCTTCGTCTTCGTCTTCGTCTTCGTCTTCGTCTTCGTCTTCGTCTTCGTCTTCGTCTTCGTCTTCGTCTTCGTCTTCGTCTTCGTCTTCGTCTTCGTCTTCGTCTTCGTCTTCGTCTTCGTCTTCGTCTTCGTCTTCGTCTTCGTCTTCGTCTTCGTCTTCGTCTTCGTCTTCGTCTTCGTCTTCGTTCTATTATTTCGATCCGTCATGAAGGAGATAATCGAGTAATTTTCATCTGAGGAAGTCAAAAGCAAATACAAAATAGACAATTTTTTTATTGTCGTCAAGTTGAACGTAAACACCCTATGGTCAGTCAATACGAACATGTTCCCCTCTTCAATTACTGCATTCTAGAATGTTCATAATGAGGAATCGAGTTACAATTGTATTGCCAGCTGTCGGTTCATTCCTAGATCATGGCAGTTTAGGTAACATTGTCCCTTACGTCCGGGGGCGCGAGGCCGGTGGAGGAGAGGGGGGAGGGGGGAGGGGCTAAATTGCATGGGGGTGAGAAAAGCTTACTCATTACTTTAGACTATAGGCTCCTTTGGGGGAGGGGTGGGGGGAGGTAATGTTTTGTCTTGGTGAAGTAAAGTATGGTCAATAGCTATGATGGGGGTGGGGTAGGGGTTGTTTGGAAATTTCAACCACATCTCTTTTCAACTCCAGGAAACGAACTAAATTAAAGATCAGTACAACGTGCCTTAGTTTGCTTTTGCCTCATAAACTAGTTACATATCCAAACCAAATGTTTCTTTGAAAGGCCCCAGTAATTTTTATGCATTTTTCGAATTCATTGCCCTTGGAATAAGACGTTTTGAAAAAAATGAAACACAATTAGATTATTGTGTTTGGCTTTTCTCCCCTCCCGGCCCCCTTTCCATTCCACCAACTCGGCCTTCTCTCCCCTCCCCCTACCACACCCACTCGGCCTTCCTACTGACATTTGTACAGACATATAGAGCATATAGCTGTCGTAGCTAAAAGCAACAAGCAACTACTAAAGACGGCATGTGGTCTTGGCTTGTTGCTTGTCGCTTTCGGCTACGACAACCTTCATTGAAATAGGTGTATATTCTTTTATTTCCCGGGGCCTCATCTTGCCATTTCTTTAATTGTGCGTTATTACTTAACCACAATATCGAAAGTGGGCTATTTCTGTTATAAGTCGTTCTATACCTGCAGAATATTTTTGTCATGATAGGATCCACTAACACTGCCGCAAGCTATTTGTCCGTTTTTAACTGTCTGTGGAATAAATATCAGTTCAGAATATATCAGATCAAAAAGTTCTGTTCAGCAAATTGTTAAAGGCCCGGAAGATGGCCATCACAAACCAACTACCAGTATTGCCGCCCAATCCGTTCAGCACAGGGTTTTGGGTCTCCAGAGGGATTATATTTTTCATCTAAGTTACTGGTAATGGACTAGTCGTGTATTTAATACTCACCCGGTCTCGTCTTATCAGAGTCATATCCAACTGGTTCGTGTTATCTCTCGCTATAGCAGATTTGCTTGTTACTTTTGCGACTCTTCCTGAAATGGTTTACGCGTTTGTATTGGACAATACATATCCATGGGCGTTTAAAGTAGCGTACGATGTTTGTTTAACAGCTTCCGTACTTAATTTATGTGCTCTAACTTTTGAGCGCTTCATCGCTGTCGTTTATCCGCTGAAATACTCCTATTTGATTTCCAACCAACGTCTCGTTCTTTCAATGTTGGTCGTAATTTGGATGGTTAGTTTTCTTTCTCCCTGGCCGTATTATATCTGCTACCGTCTTGAAAAGTTTCAAGCTTTTCGAACTCTCCAAGTAGTGTATCTCTTTATCTGTGAATTACTACCAACAATCGTTTTAGGGCTGGCTTTCATCAAGATGCTTCTTGTTGTTCGGAAACAAGAAACGTTGATTCGGGCGCAAAGTCGTCAAGTCGTCAAGTCGTTCGAATGTATTTATCACGAGTCTCAGGCTCACTGTACATATCGACATTAAATAAAATTATCTATCTATCAAGTACGCTACAATCATGGCAAGGTTTTTGTGCAGAAAAACAGAATGGACAAGAGAAACCGCTCGATAATCGAAATAATAGGTGCAATATTGCTGATATATACATTATGCTATGCCTTGTCGTTCTACAAAGGATTTAAGAACTATGTATTATTTGAGGAAGTTGCAAACTGGTTAGTGACAGCAACCAGACTTTTGTACCAAGTAAACTCGGCCGTCAATGGCTATGTGTACGCGTTGATGAAAAACGATATTAAAAAAGAAGCAAAGCGTCTTGTGCAAAAAATAAGGTTCAGTATACAACAGCGTAACTAGAGAACTGATAATATAACATATAGTCAATGTCATTAATGTTGTCCACTAAAAAAGACATTTAGACCAAAAGAAATGTCACGTAATATCTAATACACTCGCTCTAAATGCTCGATACCAGCAATCATTGTATAAGTAGAGTTAATAATTATTATTCTCTTTTCATTGTTACTCATTATAGAATTTATATCGTTTAAAACAAATAAACAAATCATCACGTGATACTTCTTTTGGTCTGTAAATCTTTTTTCACAGGACAACCTTTTTGACAATGACGGTATCCAGCTGATCTGATATAGTGACATAGAAATGATGTCATAGCAAAACTGAGGTGTCATGAAGCCTGCGAAAATTGACTTATGAAAGTTCATATCTGAGATAAATCTAGATTTTTTCAGGAGAGGCTTTTCATTTTTCGTGTACATTCACTATGATATTCATTATTGGGTAGGGTAAATAAAATAAGAAAATATCGATTCTGATTGGCTAATTTTTTTTCTCAGATCAGCTGTATGTTATTACGGATTTACAGAAATATTAAAGAAATTGATCATTAGTTTTAGCTCGCCAAAAAGACTATGTTTTGTACTAGAGTGCAAACAATATATCCGTGAAACATTAGAGTGGTTTTCATTAACCCGTGAAACAAAGTTTGCTTATTTAAGTGTAATAGTCAGATAAACACAATAGAAAACAAAAGAATTAGAGTGAAGTAATGCGTAGTACACTAAAGTGTATTTCACGGGTTTATGAGAATCACTCTAGTATTTACTAAATAGTACAATTTTGTGCCAATTCTATTGTTTTCTATTGTTTAATTAGCACTATTTTGTACAATTTAGTAATTTGTACATGGATGTATTGTTTGCACTCTATTGGTGTTTGTAATACTTTAGAGCAGGTGAGGTCAGTTGACAAAAGGCTGATAAAGCTTTGACTCGTGAAGTCAGAATATTCCCACACATAAGGTTTTATGAATAAAGGGGCACTTGGACGAAAATCGATTAAAATTGGAAATGACTTGAAACTTGGTTAAGCTTATCTATATGGCCCAAATAGTGACTAAGCAACACATTTTCTTCACAGTCAAAATTGGCGGATAAAAATTATCAATTTTTTTCCAGCATCTTAATTGTGAGTAAATGACGTCATACATTTAACCCTCTTATTCTTTTAGCTTTTAAACCAAAGTTTCTCAACTGTAAGTGGCTCCAAGGCTAACATTTTGGCCAATCCGGCTTTCATAATAATTTAGTCCTATTATCCTCAAATATTTGAATTATTCGGACTTTCAAAAATTAGGGCGTTTTCATCCAAGTGTCCCTATAACAATTTCTAATAAATAAGCGTTAAGAGAAAGGGTGTGGATGCGGGTACTCGATTATCATTTAAGTATGAATTTTTTGACCAATTGTCAGTTAACTGTAAACGTTAACCCCCATCCCCACTCTCAAAGAGTGTGTGACTCATAGAAAAATATTTAAAAAATGTAATGGAGTACTGATAAACCCAAAGTATCGAAAGTACATAATAAAACAAATATTGCTGGTAATTAGTTTTTTCTAACCCAAGAGCTATATCCTGATCCTGAGAGCTGAAGCACTGACTCTTCTCAGTATACGAGCGGTACCTAGAAGAACAGTGTTCTGAAGGTCTATCATGTTGATCTTATCAATGTCAAATCGATGCAAATGCTCCTTTTAAAAATTGTTAATTTTAAAAATTGTTTCGATATTGCTCCTAACGATCCTATTACAATTGTTGTCATTGTTTTTATTCCTCCACAGTCTTTCTATTTCTATCCTGAGATCTTGGTATTTATCTATTTTCTCTTTTCTTGGTCTGCAGCTGGCACCGTGAAATGTCGGATAAGTTTCGACTTCCTCAATCGTCTTGCAGTTATCTTCCGGTCGGTGTAAACATTAAAGTCCCAAAGGATTTTAACTTCTTCGTTTTCCAAATCCGGTTCTGGTTGTCGTTGTAGTTGATGATGATGATGATGATGATGATGATGATGATGATGATGATGATGATGATGATGATGATGATGATGATGATGATGATGATGGTGATGATGATGATGATGATGATGTTGATGATGATGATGATGATGATGATGATGATGATGATGATGATGATGATGATTTCTTCAAGTTCATCAACTTCAGTTATCAATCAGCACCTTAGGTGTTTTCGCCGAAGAATCCGCAGATTTTGTCGAAATGTTAAAAGAGTTGGGTTTAGAAAGTAAACAACAAAAATATATCATTAGAAAAATAATAAATATCGTCATCAGATCAACCTATTATATTTTTCTGTCGTAGAAATAAGGACTGCCTCAATCCTGACTTATTGAAATTTTAAACCTTTTTCTTTTCCTAAATACATATGAAACGAGTTAACGTTTAGATAATCGATTCTAAGTTAGGGAAGGAGGGTACTTAAGGGCTTGTCCAGAGCTCTTTTTTTAAAACCGGGAACTCGAAAATATTAATAAAGACTTAGAAAATATTTTAACACAAAAATTAAAAGCCAAAATATAAGAAAACCTCTTATCAATTACTCTTCATTTTGACTTGATAATGACGTTTAGATAACGTCGAAATGTCATCGTTTTCTAGTAACATTTTAATACTTTCTTATATTTTAGCCTCTAAAGTATTCTCAAAACTATCCGCATTCAGTTATTGATCTAAAATAAAGAATACATACACCTAATTGCAAGAACTTTCATTTGTCATATAAAAATAAAAAAAATAAAAAATAGAAATAATTTATTTTTGCAAAACAGGTGTAATTATTTCACTGGTTTGAAGGTAAAGACTGACATTTTTGGGGGATTATCTTGTTGGCATGTACTAAAACAGTTATATTCCCATCAATAAAGGAGCTTTAGCATCAAAATTTTGAATTTAAAATTCTAATTAATTCCTATTTGTTATTTTTTTAATTTTTATATGACAACGTTCTCAGTTGCAAAGGCAGTACGAACCAGTCGAAACGCTTTGTTTTGAAATTCTCACTCATTAGACGGAGACTGGCACGAGTAAGATCACGTGACTACCAGTCAGTGGCAACGTGTTTCTTCAAAATAAGAAAAGCAAGCTTCGAAAAAAGGTAAATTTTTTACTTTTTAGCCATCATTTTGAAGTGAATATCATTGTAACGTTAATAGAAAGATTAAGCTAGGTAACAGAGTTCTTTTTTAAGGAAAATATATCTTATTCAAGTCACAATAGTCGCTTGAATTTTGTGTAATATCCGTAATTTTGAATCGCTTTGGTGAGCTTGTTTCGTTTTTGTGCTTCATGTAATTAATTTACTTGATTGACAACTTCATCAGCGGAAAACTCTTTTAAACGATAGCATTTTAGCCTCTTTTTCCAATGCTCTCATCTGACTAGTTATTATTCGTGACTATCTCATTCAAATAGTGCCAAACTGTTGTTGTTTTGCTATCACCGTGAAATGACAACGTCCAAATCTGGTATGCAAAAATAAAATAAACTGTCATTTGCATGTCAATATAAGCTTAAGCTTACCGGTCTTGGTCAGTAGTCTTACTTGTATCTTGACAAATAGGTGAGAAATCAAATATTTATTTTTTCCGCCTTATGAGCAAAGTTTATCACAAGTGAAACCTCAAACTTTCTACAACTAATTCTAGTGGAGCAGTGTGATGAACTGGCAGTGTTAGATAAGCTTACTGAAAGCGGCTGGGTAGTTACCTAGTTTATCGTCTTTTTTCGTTATATTTTCTCTAACGAACTCTGATTCTTGCTACTGAATAGATAAATGAAATGATGATTGTATGGTCTTGTAAAGTGAGAGAAGATTGTAGTTTTGCCGAGTGAGATTTTTCTGAGTGTTTGTGACAATGAGACGGCGATCCATTTTGACGGCCGACGGAATTCTGATGTTGTACTGACCCAGAATCGCTACCTTCATCCTCTGGTTTTAAACTTCCTAATTTTTCAATCAATTTTGCATTCACTGAAGGCTATACACAAACAATGAAACTGATGAATACTTCGGAAAAAAGTTGTATCTATCTGAGTGAACCTTTAAATTTTGAGCAGGAATAAATGAATTTAGTCGTAAAGAAGATAACAATGAACTATCCAGTTTATGTTATATGGGGGTCCTGAAGAAGTAAAATCGATATCGGAGCTGGAATTCGCCTTTTTTTGGGCTGGGAAAATGGGATTTCATGCATTGGAACTGGGATTTAGCCATTATTGGGTTTGGGATTTTGCAAAATCGCTAACTCTAACTCTATATAACTCAGACTAAGATTTTGCATGACTGGGATTAGGATTTTACAAACTTTTGGGCTGGGAATTGAGATTAGAAGGCCCCCTTCAGGATCCTCTTATATATAGGCTTTCAACACTGTATTTTAATTATACTTGCGCCTTATTGATCAGTAGCCGATAGCTCGGTCCGAACATGCAAATTCGCAAGGTCAAGATTTTGAATCATCATGAATGGATGTATAAAGTTAGACCGATATAGCATTACATCAATACTGGCCACAAAAATATTTCCCCGAAGTTCTTGATATTAGTATATTCTCGACTTCATACAACGTGTCGTAATTTTCCGCAGTAGGCATTGAATTGAGGGGGTGGGGATGGGGGAAGGAGAAGGAGTAAGGAAATTATATGAGATCCCGGATATTTTGAATGGGGCCCCTTTGGGAAGGTTTATATAATTTTGAAGCCTTTGAATGAAACTAATCCCCCCCCCCCCCCACCCCAAATCATTTTTGGTCCCATATGTTTGTAATTGATAATTTCTTTTTGTTTTTAGTTTGGGGTATGACAAGGCACGTCATGAATTACGGCAAGCCTGGCACGAAAATGCTTTCTTTATGGACTTGATATTTGAATCATGAGGAAAACCGAAACTGAGAAGCTAGATTGATGAAAAATGCTTTGTTCGATGAAGTTAAAGTCTCTGAACCCTCACATCTCTTGTGTACTGTGTGGAGGATATCTCGTGGATGCTACTACCATCATTGAGTGTTTACACTCCTGTAAGTCTTCAAACGGCGCTAATAGTTCATAGTGGAACATCTTTTTTGTTTTCTTTTGTTTTGTTTTCTTTTGTTTGTTTCAAACCTCAGGGCAAAGCCAGGGCACAGCTAACTTACAGATCGAATTAGAATTTAGCTTATTAAGTTTTGCGGAGAAAGGAAAATCTGAGAACTCGGAGAAAAACCCGGGTTCAAATCAAGGAAGACACCTAACAAACTCGACTCACATTTGATGCCGAGTCTAGGAGGTGAGAGGAGCAGCCACTAACACTACACGACCCTTGATTCCTGAATTAGGAAAAATGGGAAAATATCGCGAATATTCCCCTTCACAGTTCCCTGCGCTATCTTGAAAGGTATTTGCATGGAAGCGAGACGAACGGTGACCTTGCAATGATAAGGCTAAGGCCCGTTCACACGGGCGATTTTTGCAGCGATTTTAGGTGCGACTTTTGCGGCGATTTTGATCACTGTTTATAATGGTAGCCATCTACACTGGCTTCCCATTCAAGCACGTATCCACTTCAAAATCCTTCTTATGACTTTTAAAGCCATACATGGTTTAGCGCCCAGTTACATCATGGATCTTGTCAAAGTCAAAGACAAATCAACCTACAGTCTAAGGTCTAATCATAGTACATTATTGGAGAGACCGAAGTATAAAGTCCTACCAACATTGGGTGGCCGTGCCTTTTTCAAGTTGCAGCACCCTCCCTCTGGAACACTCTTCCAATTGAAATAAAGAACACTTCTAGCCTGAGCGCTTTTAAGAAAGAAGTTAAAACATTTCTATTTAGAAATTATTTTAAATGACATTTAAATATTATATTTCAAATCTACTTAACTACACATATATATACATGAATTTTATGAACTTGATACTTTTATAAATTGACTCAATTAAACATTATATCTAAATATACTCTAATTATGTACACTTGTAATATAAATATACTTCTATTTTATAACATTTTGTAAAGCGCTATTGATCTTCTATTGTTAAATAGCGCTATATAAGCATTAAATTATTATTATTATTATTATTATTATTATTATTATTATTATTATTATTATTATTAACTTGTAAAGTTTTATTCAGGACACCAAGATTACCTGGATATATGTCTCTTTAGAAGCATGAGTTAAAATTTATTATATTTTCAAAAATCGCCGCGGAAATCGCACCTAAAATCGCTGCAAAAATCGCGCGTGTGAACGGGCCTATAGAGACCTGTGAAACGTGTTAAAAAAAGGTATCTATCATTGCAAGGTCACCTCATGTCTCCCTTCGATGAAAAGGCACGGCTACCTTTCAAGATCACTTTTCCGAAAAAGTAAGACTATTATGCCTTGGATGTTCATCGCAAGCCTCTGGAATCGGTTCTTGCTACTGCCCAAGGGTGGGTGGCTGGTGGTGTTGCTCGCAGACGCAAGCAAGTGCGCGCGCGTGTTTGGTGTGGAGAGGGTATTCTGGATAAATTTTAATTCCTTGTGTCCTTAACTTCAGTCTGCAGGAGCTGCATCATACGATGGCTTCAGAAGAGTTACCACTGCCCAGTATGTGAAACAGAAGTCCACAAGACAAGACCTTTTCTTAACATTAGGTAGGTTGATATCATGTCAAACGACGACTAACGCTACCTGCATGGAGAAAGTTTTCTTTAAACATTTTTTTCAAACATTGCAAAGATTTAATTTGTAAAATTATAGCCAAAAAATAAAACAGGTGTACTGTGCTGCTGATACAGCACGTACTGAGGAAGCGATAAAAGCACGAAAGAAATGTGAAGAGAAGTTCGAAAAGTAGGCGAGTGCTACTGCTCTCATTTCTTGCTCCTGCTTTAAGTACGGACACACGGTGCAACATTATGCGCAATGTTGCAGGCAATCGATGTTGCGAGCCATGTCACACGACGCAAGTTTTTGCACACAATGTTGCTGAAGTAGAAAACGATCCTACTTCAGCAACATAGCCTGCAATATTGCGCACGATGTTGCACCGTGTGTCCACGCCTTTAGGCGCTTCTGTATCGGCGAACGGAGTTTTTATATGGAAAAAAATCCGTTGTAGTTTTCAATGCTGTTTTCTTGCACTTCTTTGCAAAGCAGGTGCACGCGCGTACGGCGTTAGCACTGTGCTCCGTTTACCAATACAGCCCAGTTCTCGACCAATCAGAGCTCGCGTACTATCTAAGCTATATAATATTTAACAAATAAAACAGCTTCTTTCCGTGCTCCATTCAGTAATAAAACACGCAGGAAGTGACGTAAGCACGAAGTGTGAAGAGAAGCTGGAGCTGTAGGCAAGTGCTTCTCACACTATTCGATTGCTTTCTGCGTGCTTTATTATATACTGAAAGGAGCACGGAAAAAGCTGTTTCATCTGTTTTATCATATAGAAAGAAAGAAATCCGTTGTAGTTTTCGATGCTGTTTTCTTACACATCTTTGCAAAGTTTGCTGCGCGCGCGGATGGCGTCAGCAAACGCGCTCCGTTCACTAATAAAGTTCAGTTCTCGACCAATCAGAGCGGACGTGCTATATAGTAAAAAACTATATATACCTCTATATTGTTTGACAGGCCGGATCGGGTTCTTCAGGATATAGTTTACAAATTAGTTCCTGGCTTTTACCACAGTAAGTATACACTCCTTTATTATACCAGGCTGTTTTCTGAGTTCACGTAAAGTGTTTCGAAGTGTAAATATAATAGAGCATATCACACGAATGTGCGCAGCAGTATTGCACAACACTGATTCATAGATGTTTCTTCCTTGTTCCCTTGCTCGCTTTCTTACTTGCTTCTTCTCATCCATTTATTCACCATCCATTCACCTATCCATCCATTCATCCGTCCGTCCGCCCGCCCGCCCGCCCGCCCGTCCGTCCGTCCATTCATCCATTCATCCATTCATCCATTCATCCATTCATCCATTCATCCATTCATCCATTCATCCATTCATCCATTCATCCATTCATCCATTCATCCATTCATCCATTCATCCATTCATCCATTCATCCATTCATC
The DNA here is from genome assembly GCA_964019055.1 of Anthopleura xanthogrammica. Classification (NCBI taxonomy): domain Eukaryota; kingdom Metazoa; phylum Cnidaria; class Anthozoa; order Actiniaria; family Actiniidae; genus Anthopleura; species Anthopleura xanthogrammica. The sequence goes on along the minus strand of OZ025206.1, from coordinate 23,630,591 downwards.
CATTCATCCATTCATCCATTCATCCATTCATCCATTCATCCATTCATCCATTCATCCATTCATCCATTCATCCATTCATCCATTCATCCATTCATCCATTCATCCATTCATCCATTCATCCATTCATCCATTCATCCATTCATCCATTCATCCATTCATCCATTCATCCATTCATCCATTCATCCATTCATCCATTCATCCATTCATCCATTCATCCATTCATCCATTCATCCATTCATCCATTCATCCATTCATCCATTCATCCATTCATCCATTCATCCATTCATCCATTCATCCATTCATCCATTCATCCATTCATCCATTCATCCATTCATCCATTCATCCATTCATCCATTCATCCATTCATCCATTCATCCATTCATTCATATCCTTCCATTCAATTATTCTTCTATCTATTCAATTCATACACTTCCATTCAATTATTCCTCTATCCATTCAATTCATCCACAATCCATCCGTCCTTCGGTCTATCCTACCGTCCGTCAGTCCGTTCGACAGTTTATCCGTCCCTCCGTTCTTCAATACAGTCACTCTTACATCCTTCCATTCATTCGCAAATTCCATTCTTTTCTTTCATCTTTCCACATTCTACGGTACGTTATTGATAATATGCATACCTTTCTTTGCAGATGAGTTGCAACGTCGAAAAGAATTCGAAAAAGCAATCAGTGAGTCAATCAGTGAGTCAATCAGTGAGTCAATCAGTGAGTCAATCAGTGAGTCAATCAGTGAGTCAATCAGTGAGTCAATCAGTGAGTCAATCAGTAATCAAAGCAACTGTACTTTATACTTTTCACTTTTCTGCATTCTCTTTTATGTCCATTATTTTCGTATATTCTTATTCATGTCCTCGATTTTGCGTAGAATCGTAGCATTCACGTGTTCCAGTAAATATCCATGGAGTTGAGTATTTGTAATATTGTTGAAGTTGTACATTCTTTACTTTATCATGGGTATTTGTGGATGTTTTACCACTTAAATGAGGCTTAACTCTGGGTATATGAATCTGTAGTCAAGGAACACAGCGGTATTTTACCAGTTAACTTTTGCATATAATCATTTTTTTAAATATATTTTCTCATCTTAGCCCACTTTAAAATGTGCTCCGCCGTCCCTGTTTACGAATTCAAAAAAGGTCTATTACTGGATTTACTACTCGCTATTTTTTCACATAATTAATACATGATTGCACTTTGGTAGAAGAAAATGAAGACGAGCAAGAAAATGGAAGTGATAAACTAGAAATGGACGAAAAGAAAGGAATGGAAGTGATAGAAGACCCAGTATGTATTACGTTAGAATATTATGGGTAAGTCAATCATCATATGATAAATAGAAAGTACCTGTATGTTCGTAAAAGGTGGAGGGGAGACCGTTAGTACATAATTCTCAGCGGTTCTTCCATTACATTGCTGGTGGTGGTGTCGGTGGTGGTGGTGTCGGTGTCGGTGGTGGTGGTGGTGGCGGTGTCGGTGGTGGTGGTGGTGGTGTCGGTGTTGGTGTTGGTGTTGGTGTTGGTGTTGATGTCGGTGTCGGTTTTGGTGTTGGTGATGGTGGTGATGTTGGTGTTGGGGTTAGTGTTGGTGTTGGTGATGGTGGTGATGTTGGTGTTGGTGTTGGTGTTGGTGATGGTGGTGATGTTGGTGTTGGTGTTGGTGTTGGTGATGGTGATGTTGGTGTTGGTGTTGGGGTTAGTGTCGGTGTTGGTGATGGTGGTGATGTTGGTGTTGGGGTTAGTGTCGGTGTCGGTGTTGGTGTCGGTGTTGGTGTTGGTGATGGTGTTGGTGTTGGTGTTGGTGTTGGTGATGGTGTTGGTGTTGGTGATGGTGGTGATGTTGGTGTTGGGGTTAGTGTTGGTGTCGGTGTTGGTGATGGTGGTGATGTTGGTGTTGGGGTTAGTGTCGGTGTCGGTGTTGGTGTTGTTGATGGTGGTGATGTTGTTGGTGGTGGTGGTGTTGGTGTTGGTGGTGGTGGTGGTGATTTTGGTGGTGTTGGTGTTGGTGTTGGTGTTGGTGATGGTGGTGATGTTGGTGTTGGTGTTGGGGTTAGTGTCGGTGTCGGTGTTGGTGTTGTTGATGGTGGTGATGTTGGTGTTGGTGGTGGTGTTGGTGTTGGTGGTGGTGGTGTTGGTGATGGTGTTGGTGTTGGTGATGGTGGTGATGTTGGTGTTGGGGTTAGTGTTGGTGTCGGTGTTGGTGATGGTGGTGATGTTGGTGTTGGGGTTAGTGTCGGTGTCGGTGTTGGTGTTGTTGATGGTGGTGATGTTGTTGGTGGTGGTGGTGTTGGTGGTGTTGGTGGTGTTGGTGTTGGTGTTGGTGTTGGTGATGGTGTTGGTGTTGGTGTTGGTGATGGTGGTGATGTTGGTGTTGGGGTTAGTGTTGGTGTTGGTGATGGTGGTGATGTTGGTGTTGGTGATGGTGGTGATGGTATTGGTGATGGTGATGGTGATGTTGGTGTTGGTGTTGGGGTTAGTGTCGGTGTTGGTGTTGGTGATGGTGGTGATGTTGGTGTTGGGGTTAGTGTCGGTGTCGGTGTCGGTGTTGGTGGTGATGTTGGTGTTGGGGTTAGTGTCGGTGTCGGTGTTGGTGTTGTTGATGGTGGTGATGTTGTTGGTGGTGGTGGTGTTGGTGTTGGTGGTGGTGGTGGTGGTGATTTTGGTGGTGTTGGTGTTGGTGTTGGTGATGGTGGTGATGTTGGTGTTGGTGTTGGGGTTAGTGTCGGTGTCGGTGTTGGTGTTGTTGATGGTGGTGATGTTGGTGATGGTGGTGATGTTGGTGTTGGGGTTAGTGTTGGTGTTGGTGTTGGTGATGGTGGTGATGTTGGTGTTGGTGTTGGGGTTAGTGTCGGTGTTGATGGTGGTGATGTTGGTGTTGTTGATGGTGGTGATGTTGGTGTTGGTGGTGGTGTTGGTGTTGGTGGTGGTGGTGTTGGTGATGGTGGTGGTGGTGGTGTTGGTGTTGGTGTTGGTGTTGATGTTAGTGTTGGTGTTGGTGTTGGTGTTGGTGTTGGTGTCGGTGTTGGTGTTGGTGTTGGTGTTGGTGTTGGTGTTGGTGTTGGTATTAGTATTAGTGTAATAGTATCAGTATTAGTCACTGTCAGTTTCGTTTTCTAAAGGTCAAAGAGGAACTGGAAAGAAAAGACAGTAAGTATTGATAATGTGCTTAGCTTATTAGTAATACCATAGTAATACCAAAAAATTGTCTCCAAAAAATGAACATCTCAGCACCAGTCAACCCCCGGAGCCATACCCTGACACCAATATAACTTTGTATAATCCTACTTCTTACTATCTATTTTGCTTTACTTGTTTAGATCTTTCCTACTCGTTTTCTACGCTGTTCATCCAAAGTCCCTGTTCATGTGCTTAAAAAGTTTGTGCTGACGAAGTATAACATTCCAAGTACGCATGTGGTGAGTACCAGCGGTTTTTGTAGTCCTTTTTAAACTGTACTTTTTGCAGTAGTATTCAAAGATTAAAGTCGGATTTCTCTCCTTCCTTCTCCTCGATTAACCTTTTTCAAGTCGCCTTTTTCCTTCTATTTTCCATTCTTATACCTTTCTTTTCTTTCTCTTCAAGTCTTGCCGAACCCTCAAAACAACCTCTGGGTTGATCAAAGTCAGGGCATGGCGAACTGACAGATCAAAGCCTGAAACAACCTCTGGGTTGATCAAACTCAGGGCATGACTAACTCACAGATCGAACCCTGAAACAACCTCTGGGCTGATCAAAGTCAGGGCACGGCTAACTCACAGATAGAACCCTGAAACAACCTCTGGGCTGATCTAAGTCAGGGCACGGTTAACTCACAGATAGAACCATGAATTAAACTCATATGGACTGATTAAAGTCAGGGCACGGTTAACTCACAGATAGAACCATGAATTAAACTCATATGGACTGATTAAAGTCAGGGCACGGTTAACTCACAGATAGAACCATGAATTAAACTCATATGGACTGATTAAAGTCAGGGCACGGTTAACTCACAGATAGAACCATGAATTAAACTCATATGGACTGATTAAAGTCAGGGCACGGTTAACTCACAGATCCTATTCGGGAATTTAGCTTACAAGGTTCCCTTTCACTAATTTCCCTTTTTTCTCATCCCTTCCTTCTGATTCCTTGAACTTTTTTCTTTCCAATGCCCTTCTTTTCTCCTCTCCCTCTTGCTTCCCGTTCACTTTCCCCTTTTCCTTCTTTTCCCATTAATCTTCCCTCTTATCACTCGGTTTTCAATTTCGTTATTCTTTCGTGTTCTCCATGTTCCTATCCCTTTTCTCTCATCCTCCCTTCATCCATGCCTTTTCTTGGGATGCTACGTTGGCTGGTTGAGTGTTCGAATAGAGATATTTTCCTGAAGTCATTATTTTATATTTATAATCTCTGATAACTAGTTTTATAACAAGTAATTTTTTTTCCAGGCTGAAGTTGTACGAAGCGATGAAATACTGAGTGATCACCAGACAATGAGCGAAATCTCAAGAATATACGGACTGCATACAAAGGTAAACTGCATTTTTTGATTTCAGTCAGTCAGTCAGTCAGTCAGTCAGTCAGTCAGTCAGTCAGTCAGTCAGTCAGTCAGTCAGTCAGTCAGTCAGTCAGTCAGTCAGTCAGTCAGTCAGTCAGTCAGTCAGTCAGTCAGTCAGTCAGTCAGTCAGTCAGTCAGTCAGTCAGTCAGTCATAATAAATTAATGAACGTAACAAACTGTCAAAGATATTCCATTGCTTACATTCTTTGTTTGTTTCTCAGTCCTTCATCGACCTTCAATACGTTTTCATCAGCAAAAATGACACCAAAAACCTAGAACATCATAACCAGAAGAATTCCAAACAACAACAACAACAACAACAACAACAACAACAACAACAACAACAACAACAACGAATGAACTACTACGGAAATGCTTTTGATGGCGGTAAAAATCCAATAACCAAAAAAGAGAGTCTGAAGAAAGAAATCAGGAAAGATGAAATACGGAGTAAAGTAGAAGAAGAAGACGTAAATATGGAAGAAATCGCACAAAATGACAAAATATTTTCAAAGGAGAATGTAGACCAACACAATTGTCCAGTGACTCCAGAAAGCGATGATCATGATTCAGTGGTGGCCGCAGAATTGCTGTTGGAATCTTCTCAAAATCCACAGTTACAAGCATATTAAGTCTTGCTTTTACTCTTAATATATTAGGTTTTTAGTAATCAGTCTTAGTACGGCAGATGAACTTGCAGTTCTAGCCTTTGACTCTTTCGCGCATGCGGCTCAAAGATTTGTATATCTTTAATTCATTGATTCAAAAGGCCGAGGATGCCGTTGGATTTGGAAGCAATGGTGCTTTTGAAATAGAATTCAAAATTCTATTTATTTGAATGATTATGTGTGTTTATATGGGGTTCAGGGGGGGGGGGGGGTTGTCGTGTCGTGTAAGGCCCGGGCACACGATGAAAACATTGCAAGCAATATTTCAGTAGTAGAGCGGTTCTTATTAACCCGTGAAACACACTTTTGAGTATGTAGCACTACTTCTCTCTTAATTCTTTTTCTTTCTTTTTCTTGTTGTCTTTATCTGACTATTGCTCTCTAATTAATACACTTTATTTCACGGGCTAATGAAAACCGCTTTAAAATCGAAATCTACTTACCTTAGCAACGTTGAGCGACAAAAATTTCAGTCGTTTGAGCACTACTGCAATAATGTTGCTGGCAATGGTCTGATGTTCGTAGCAAATGATAAAGTTTGCAATCTTTTTGGTGTACTGCTGGGCATAGCCATAGTTTATAGACCCTTGTACGTGACGTAAAGCCGCTCAATTTGGGGGACAAAACAAAATAATTTCAATCTCCTGAGAATTGTTACCTGTTGTTTTGTAATCCAAATTGAGCTGCATTCCGAAGTGTTGCAAGCGGTCTATAGTCCAGTTGCAGAAAAAGTTGCTATGTGTGATCTCGTTCGAAAACTCTGTCGCAAGCAATGTTGCATGAGTCCAAGTCTCGGGGTTTTTACAGCCTAAATTCAGGTGGACAATCTAGTATTTAGTAAAAAAAAAAAAAACAATTTAAAGTGCAAATCTTTTAAAATTATTCATCAATTCTCATACAAGTTTCAAAAAATTTCAATTGTATTATTTTTCGTTTAATACTATTTTATAGGTCTATTTATGATAGATGCTTGACTATAAAATATAGCTATTCCACTGTACATACGAATTGTCATTTTTAGCTTATATTATTGAGGCTAAAATTAGTATGTAATTTATTTTCTTTCTATTTATACTACCTTTATTGTAGGTACATTTTAATAAAGGCTGCAGAATTCATTATTATTATTTCCAGTGTGTCTCCATAAATTTTCTTGTTCGTTTGTTTGTTTTTACAATATTTCCAAACTAATCTTTCTTCCCTGTTGCTCGATTTTGCCGAGTTTCCCTTCTTTAATATTTCCTTATAGCTTTTCTGCTTTTTAAAAAAGAGGTTTTTGCATTAATGATTTTTTAATGATTTTATTGTTTGCATTTCACACTTATTTTCTTTAAATCTATATATAACCCGGCATCGGGAAGTCAGCAAAAACGGAAATAAATATGTGATTGGTCTTCCTCTTTAATAGCCTGAGAAAATAGACGTCCTTTCGCTCATCATCCCCGAGAAAGTTAGTTTCGCAGAGGGACGAGGAGGAGCGAAAGGACGTCTGTTTGATTTTCTCAGACTACCTCTTTTTAAAATACTTCCTAGATAATAAGGAGCTTTAGAGTTGCCGTGACTACATCAACCAGTACGACTACGACTACGAGATGATTCCTTGTAAAAATGCTAGTACAAACTCGTAGCTGTCCTTGCATTGGTTTAACTGCTCATGTTTTAGAGATGTGTTGCCGTGCCAAACAGAGGACGACAACGAGTTTGTAATGGATTTTTATCGACAAAATATTTTAGTCGTACTTGCATTACAGTAGTCAAATTTAAAGCTCCCTAATATTACTGCAGATTCATTCAGTCAAACATGTCGCACATAGCAAGCCGTGGACAGCTGACTAGCAAAATATAATACTGAGCTTCCATGACGTGCCTCCTGACAAAGTCCTACAAGAAGTTCAACTGAGTTGGAAACAAGAATCTGATTCAGTAATAGAAATGTTATGTAACGTACGGTCAGTAGCTTTCATGTTCAGGCAATTTGTGCTTTTAGGATGAACAACTTTATATGCAGGTATTCACTGGTTTCGAAGGTTGTCTCAGTTGTGTGACTAAGCGAACCACATCTGATTCCAGCCATCCTGACTCCGGCAAATGATCGCAAGAAACTCATGCATTATCAGCCAAAAGACATAGCTATAGCTATTTTGTATCTCAATATATCTGCTTTTAGTAAAATTTGGAACGATATTCTTTATTTTTGACTTAAATTTCACGGTAAAATACTTCATTCACTGATGCGAAGTCTGTCGTAAAACCCGATTTTTTCTTACGAAAAAGGTACAGATAATCACATGTATATTTGACATTTATTTTTTGAATAATAAAGAATTAACTCAGAAAATGTTATGTAGAATTATCTAGTTTAAAACCTACTGATATAGGAGTATAGGAAGTGTAAAATGAAAATGATAGCTGAGAGCAGACTAACAAGAGTATTTGTGACAAATGTACCCCAGGGAGACTGGTACAGGTCAGGTCACGTGACCTTCAAGTCAATGGCAACGTGTTCTCTTATAAATTCCGGCTCCATCTTCAACAAGGTTAGTCGACTCACAGAAAAAGGTAAAATATCCTTGAAACTTGCCTGATTTTAATTCTGTTTCTTGTAGTACGTTAGAAGAAGACTTCATCTCGATATCTGTTTTATTATTTTATCAAAATCTTGCTATTTTGAGTGGTAATCGTCGGCTGAGTTTGGGTGAATATTTTGGCTGGTTTAGTGTTTTCGTTTCGTTATGCACCCTGTCAGTCTGGTATTATTGGTCAACTTCTCTTGTTGCAAAACATACCAAAATCGTTTTGATTTTACCCCAAATTACACAGGATAACTTATTAATTCAAACTCAACATAACTAGCTTCATAAATTCAATGTTCTCGAAATCTCTTATGAAAGAATTTGAGGTTCATTTGGCCAAATACTAGCCGCTCTGTGAAATCGAATATTAACTCCTCATCCATGACAAGACATGGGGAAACCATTAGACCTGTACAATGTTCCAAGACGAATCCTTGTCAAACTACAGCACTGTTACGAACAGTTCTAGTAACAAACTAGACAAAAACGAATCTTTTAGCTTCTGTTTTGGATACTTCAACCAATGCCTTAAAATAAAGTTCTAAGTTTTCAGGTCAATCTACGCGGAAATATTCGCTATTACTTGGACTTTGAAGATGTTGGAAGGTTGCTGTGAGTTGCTAGAGGAATCGTAACGTGAATTTATTCATATTAACGTTATGAAAGTTACAAAAATAGTGAAAGAAATAACTACAGGGATAAAATATAAACTTAAAATTGCTAAAATTTATTTCTCCAGCAGCGATATCAAACCACGGCTATGATTCTTTCGGGAATCTTGTGCTCTGTAAGGCGGATCCATATAAAGTCCTTTTGCTATACTTGATACAGCTGGATAAGAACTTCGGCGCTTATCATGAAGGGAAATTTTAATTAGCAGAAAAAATACGAAATTAAGTCCTGTTTAGAAGAGTATCTCATTTTGGTTCTTACGAACAGATATTTATGGATTCAAAAGTATTCTTCAAATGAAAAGCTTATCCAATGATTTTGAAGAACAGATGAAAAAGCTCGTGGATGCGTAGCAAATATACAAAGTTATCGCCACAAAATAAAAGTTTTTTTTTTAATGAAACTAGAAATTATTAGAGGACTTCGAAGATTTGGTTTATATGAACTGGATTTGAATTCAGCCAAGTGCGAAAAATTTTATTGATAACTTGGAAGATAACTTCGTAGCTCATCGGCAAACCAGGGTTATTTTATTTTGTCAACTATCTGGAAAACATTCTAAATTACCGGGTAATATTTTGATTTTAGCTGACAAATTGAAGGTTAAAAACAAGTTCCTTGAAAAGGATATAATAATATACCAACGTTTCAAAGCATATTGGTACCTCGCATTAAAAATTGAAAAAAAATTTAATCTGTTTTCTTCATGCCTCACAGAGAAATCTTACGCAAGCTTTGCTATTTTTGTCACTGACGTGCAAAAATACACGGAATTGATGTAGCTGAGCATTGACTTACACGAGTTAAAAGTGCTGGACTCAAGATTCCCCGGCCTTGATCACGGGATGTCCCTGTGATCCGGTTATAAAACTATAAATGGAATTTAAAACTTTCTACGAATAAAAACAATCGTTATATTGAGTACTGTGTCATTATTTTCGATATTGAGATCAAAAGTGAGTTCGTTTTCGCCCGGTAACTAGGATTTAAAAACCAGGGGAAAATATATGTGGACAGAGAAATTATGGCGCTTTATTCTATAAAGAATTTTAACAGAACTAACGTCTTTTCATTTTTTTAGGGGTAATCAAATCCGGGGTGGAAAAACGATTTTTCCTGCAAAATTGTTCATGTGGTACTACGTGATAATATCGTTGAGCCGTGTTTTGTGTTTCTTGTTTCAGGTGAATGAGAAATACTGAACTAATCGCTATGCACCATGCTTCGTTCGATGAAGTTAAAGTCTCTGAACCCTCACATCTCTTGTGTACTGTGTGGAGGATATCTCGTGGATGCTACTACCATCATTGAGTGTTTACACTCCTGTAAGTCTTCAACTGTGTAGTCAATCATTATCCTACATTTTTATCGATATTTCTTATATCCTACATTTTTGTTCGATCAATGAATCTTGTCTAATACGAAGCGATTCTCTTTTTTTTTGATGGTCGTTCTACGAGTTGAATGTAATATTCAATTCAATTCCGTCATGTATTGACAAGTATTCAAGCAGGACCATTAGATGTAAACAAACAAGTTAGGTATTCATTGCGTTTGTTTGGGGTTTCTTGGAACACGAAGCGAAAATTATATATGCAGCAGTAAGATTTGAATTTCTTAGACAAAAATTCTAGGAAGTGGAGCGACCTAGAAGAAAGTTAAATCGATTCATAACCTTCTCGCGAAGGTACTAATGAAAACCTAAAATAATGCAAATGTGATTCATGTATTGTGATATCATCTCTTCACATGTAGCGCACAATTATTTCTAAAATTTCAGAGTTTAGAGAATTTATAGTCAAGGAAACTCCGAGTAAATCATCATAAAAACAAACAAAAAAATAGCGATAAACGCATCGACATCAAAAATAGAAATAAATGATACAAAAAATAACTGAAAAAGATAAATTGTAAAGTGCCAAACGAAGAACGATCGTGGATTCTGAACCCATTTGTAGTTTATAATTGTTTATTTAATATGTGTCAAGAAGTGTTTACTTTAAAGCTTCAGTCCCTAAAGTTTCTTTCTCGCTATCTTTTTCGTGGTATAACTCGGATTTCGTCTGTTCAAGATGCAATCATCGGGAAGACGGGTTAATAATGTGAATCATCTTTATTTTTCTCCTGCAAAATGTTTGCTAGATGTCAGTTATCTACATTTGTTTGTAATCTTTTTTCCGATTCTTTAAATTAAAAATTGACCCGGGAAAATAAGAGTTTTCTTCGCACGGAGAAAATTTATACAGTCGCTGTTTATGGCTTTCAGTTCAACCGTCTTTAGATTTCATTGACGTAGTTAAAGAGGTCACAAATGAGGGTCGTTTCTTTTATAAAGATGGTTGTCATATTTAGGTTTTTTCATTACTCGAGATGATTTATTAGTTGTCGATTCAATGCTGGTGTTAGTCTTCCGACACACAGCAATTTTCTGAGTGTTATTATCTATTTTGTTTACCATCAGAAAGTTTTATCGACCTTTGAAGATGTTGAGGTGTCGAATGACAGATCGGTTTACATCGATATTACAAAGGTGAAAAAACGAGTAGTGAAGGAGAAATCGCGAAGAGTTTCAGTCCTGAGATGAAACAACTGAGATTGTAAAGAATGAATGATCAATCGTGTACATTGAGGGGGAACTTAACAAGGGTTTTAGAGAGTCGATCAAACTGTTTTGTATGGTTGCTTGTTTGTTTCAAACGGCTTGTTTGTTTGTTCGCCTGTTTGTTTTTGTTAGTTTATTTGTTTGTTTGTTTGTTTGTTTGTGTGTGTGTTTGCTGGTTTGCTTGCTTGCTTTCTTGTCTGAGCCTGTTTGCTTGGGTTTTTTTTCTTGGCGCTTCTTCAGTTGCTTGCTTATTTGCCTTCTCCATTCGAACCTAGTCGTGTGTATTGGACAACTCTCTTCTTTCATGCTTCTTGTTTCTTTCTTTCTTGCTTGTTTGCTTGCTTGTTAGCTTGTTTGTTTGTTTGCTCTCTTGTTTGTTCGCTTGTTCGCTTCTTTGTTTGCTTAGTTGCTCTCTTCAGCAAGTTTGCTCGCTTGTTTGCTCTCTTTGCTCAGTTCTTGTTTGTTTGTTTGTTTTCCGTTGCTTGTTCGTGAATGATTTCCCGCTCCCTTGCTCTTTGCTTCCTGGTACTTGCTTATCAGTTTTGTCGGTTTCCTTCTTTAAGTAACTAAGGACTGCCGCCGATTTTACCGTGCTTACTATAAACAGGGCGACACTTCGGCTTTCACGAAATTATATCGTTGTAACTTCGAACTGAACGATCAAAAAGAGTTGAAAACCATCTCATAGTATATTCACTGGCATATTCTCGGAGTTAACATGAAGAAGTGCTATACATTTCTCATGTCTAGGCATCTTTGTTTTATATTGTATATAATGGCTTATTCTAGTGTATTTTGTATAGTCTGCAGGAGCTGCATCATACGATGGCTTCAGAAGAGTTACCACTGTCCAGTATGTGAAACAGAAATCCACAAGACAAGACCTTTTCTTAACATTAGGTAGGTAGTGGTATAAGATGCGATACCACATGATTCTTACTACCATGCACTTACGAGCCACAGCCCGTATGGGGCATCCATTGCCGTCTTAATCCGCCATCAAAGAACAAATTAGGACAGTCAGTACAATCAGCTTCTCAATATTACCACACGGAAGAATCGTACAATTTGCCGTCGCGACAAAATTTTGGTGGACGTCAAAAAAAGTTTGTTCCATGACATTGTCGTAAAAACACAAAGTTTTCAGTCAAAGGCACGTGTCTGTGGAATGTCAAGGAAACGGCTTCATTGCCATCCACCAAAACCTACTTCTTCGCCACGTCGATTCCCCGTGTGCTGTAAAATGCCGTCGCACCGGCATTCGCTTAATGGAGATCAGCTTGATATGTCACTGCGGACACTTGACTTTGTCACGGTCGGACACTTTTTTGGTCCCGTATATAGTTTCAGTCCAATCCAACGGATAACGTTTAGTGTCTGATCTTTCGTATGGGTGTCTGTTTTAACGAGGTTCAGTTTGATACGACACTCTGATATTACGGACACTTGAATTTGTCACGGTCGGACACTTTCCGCCGTAAGTGTCCGTCTTATCGGGGATCGACTGTACTCTTCAATAAACCTGCTTTATGCGGAGACCCTGTCATTAGAACTCTTTCTGGTGACGTCAATGCAGCTCAATTTGGAGGACAAAACAAAAGAATTTCAATCGCCTGAGAATTGGAAAGTTATTGCTTTGTCCTCCAAATTAGGCTCAATTACGCCGGAAGTCCTGCAAGGGGGCTATTGAAGATCATATTCTACTGTATTAACACAATTCCCTTTCTTTAACGTAACAGGCCTGATCGTGTTCTGCAGGACATTGTCTACAAACTCATACCTGGATTTTATCACAGTAAGTGTATTTCAAGGCGAATTTCTGGCCAACAGACCTCTTCAGAGCTTGGACGCATTGTTTTCCAATTTCAGACAACGTGTCATTCCCTAGAGTATCATTTCTTCGTTTAACTGTTTCTCATGATAAAACACATGAATATGGATACAACCCAAACAAAGAATCTTATTCTCAAGAGAATGACACTTTGTCTGAAATGGAAAAAACATTACGCACAAGGTAAACAATTCTATTCGACACGTTCTAACTTATTTACTGATCTTACTTCTCAGACGAATTGCAACGTCGTAAAGATTTCGAGGAAAAACTTAATGAAGCGTCCAAAGGTAGATCGAACTCTAGACCTCAGAGATCTTGAATCCCTTTATTCTGTATTTTCATTCTATTAATTGACGTATTCTTTCCATTCTCGTTATCGGTACTAAAAGGAGAAGCCGACGAAACCGGAAGTGATAAAACTGACCGTCAAGACAAAGACAAGAAAGGGCTCGATTTGATTGAAGATCCTGTTTGTGTTACACTAGAGTATTATGGGTAGGAAAGAGATGTTCTTCGATTTCACGTGACGTCATAGCGGCCATGTTGGTGGTCATGTATCAAAAGACTTCCCATGAGCATCCATTGTTTATACCACCAACATGGCCGCCACGTCTTTGTCATTTGACTCTCTCTGGGAATGCTTGCATCAATTTACTACGCTTCTCAGTTGAGCTTGGAACGACCGAAGTTTTGTCACGAAGTTTTGTCGTTGAAAAGAAAGTGCATGTTGTCAGGGGCAACGTCAAAAGTATTGAATCGTATAGTGTGGGAAAAATTCACGCCGCGTTGACGTCAGTATCATGCGTGCTTCTTATTGAATACTTTTGACGTTGCCCCTGACAACATGAGTGCTTTTTTCAATAACAAAACTTCGTGACATGCAAAACGTCAGTCGTTCCAAGCTCAACTGAGAAGCGTAGAATTAGTTTGCATGTTTGAGACTATTCATTAGGTCACTCTGTCGGCCGGGAATGGATATTAGAACTCGGTGTTATATGCATACGTCTAAGAATTTTTATTTATAGCAGGTTTTGTTTACTCTTTTTTTCATATTTAAAGACGCAAGAGATACTGGAAGGAGAAAACGGTAAGTAAACTCTGTCATTCATGTAGTGTACTCGCGTTTCGGGTTCGATTCAATTCGAGTTGGCCTGACTTAGATCAGCCCAGAGGTTGTTTCAGGGTTGGATCTGTGGGTTAGCCGTGCCCTGACTTTGATCAGCCCAGATGTTGTTTCAGGGTTCGATGCAATTTGACTGAAATTTTATTTGTTCATGCCCGCACTCTTCAATTTGATTAAAATTCTGTCTTTCATCCATTCAAAATGATTTTCACTTGTTTATTTCCTTTTCCAGGTATTTCCAATTCGTTATCTGCGCTGTTCGTCAAAGATGCCCGTCGATTTACTCAAGAAGTTCGTTGCCATGAAATTCGGTATCCCACAAGATACACATTCTGTAAGTTTTCTAATGCACATTTTGGACACCCATGCAGGACACCCAAAAAAGTGTCCGGATTAACAGGGTGTTCGACAGTTCCATAAATTCTTTCTTCTTACTGTGGAATGAAGGAAGGAGGATTGCCGTGTGCGCAATGGATTATGGGGTGTTTCTCCCCAAAAGGATCCATGTTGCATTGCGCGATTTGATTACAGAGTCGTGACTGAGCTCGAGGTCCTTAGAATTTCAAAGTGTTTGTATTGTTGAAGCTGTGCATTCTTTACTTTACCATTGGTATAAGTGAATATTTTAACGCTGAAATTATTCTACCCCTGAATAAATGAGTCTGTAATCAAGAGACACAGCAGTATGTACGAATTTTAATATCTTGGACAATTTTTCACATGTCTCTATCATTGCTAGGCCACCTCATGTCTAGCCGGCTTTGATGGCACGGCTACCTTTCAAGATGACAAGATGGCGCAGGGAACTGTAAAAGAGACTATAGTGTTTCCGCGTGCCCATCTGCTGATTTGCCATGGAAGCTTATGATTATTCACTGAAATTTGAAATTTGTTCTTGAAGGTTGAGATTGTACGTAGTGACGAGATACTGAGTGATCACCTGACGATGAAAGAACTCTGGAGAATATATGGATTACATACCAAGGTGAAACACATACAGAGTCCTCCTCGTGTTTCCAGTAACGAAGGGAGACTCTACTATACCAGTTGCTGCTATCTCTGTACTGTGATACAAACACGCTGGTAGCTGTAGAGCACGAGACAAGCAAGTTTATGAACACGGGGCGTAGCCGATTGTTTCTCTTGCTTTTCGAACAGACGCTCTTTGGCTCCCAGATTATTTATCACATTACAGAGATACAAGCAAGCAGCCGTTCTATATTACTGTTATGAAATATTTCTTGAAGGTGTTGCGCAAGCATGTCCTCTGTTATAAAGACGGTAGCCAGCCAATCAGCACGCGCGTTATATCTCAATAATATCTCATGAATATTCATAAGTTACCACTTGATTGACAGACTGACTGTGCTTATTTATATTCTGTTGTCAGTCCTTCATAGATCTGCAGTACATCATTATCGATAAAAAGATTGACACCCAAATAGAAGAACTGCCGAAACTAATCCCTGTGAAAAAGATCAAAATAAGACGAAGAAGAAAACAGAAATCTATCTCAAGCGATGGCACGAGTATTCCACCGGTAAAACGAAAACGACAAAGACGAATAGGCAGAATATGTAAGAAGAATTTGTCACAGACCACGGATATGGCTCTTACTTTGAAACCAGTGGACGAACAAAATGTTAGTCAACCAATGAGTGAAGCAATTTCGTCTAAAGAAGAAACTAATCTTATTCAACCAGCAAGCGATCTTATTCAACCAGCAAGCGATCTCTCCGCTCAGCCTGAATCAGTGATACAAAACGACAAGATCAAAATGGACACTTATGTGTGTCCTGCAACCCCAGAAAGTGACACTGATCACACCCTGCCGTCTGTTTTAATAGACACGAAACAATTAGATCTCCCTGCAAGCTAGTATAATAATAATAGCCTTGTATTAATCTACGTTATGAAACATTTTATACGTTATACTTTCTATGAAGCAGCATATATTTTCATTATGCAGTTGAGTGCATAATTTTACTCAACCAGTGAAACAAAAAAACCCTGACGCATTGGGCCTTCCAAGATCACATTTCTAGGCTCTGGTGTGTTCTGTGAGCCTTCGATAGTCATGAGCTCAGCGCTAAAGCGTATTGACAATTCGCCACTTTCCATACATCGGTTTGCTGGTCAAACACAAAGCATTCAGTCGAGGCTGCGAGGTTCAAATTTGAATAATCCCTTGAAATTGCCTTGCAGCCTCGCTTGCCGGAGTGCTTTGAATGTGACCAGTGAACCAATGTATGGAAAGTGGCTAATTATTTGTGATGGATAGAAAACAAAAAACAAACAACAACAACAAAAAAAGGGGAAAAAAAAAGAAAAGAAAAGGGTCAGAGTGATTTTACTTGGCCCATGAGATAAAGAAAACAATGGAATTAGTGTCTACTACTATGTATTATGCGTACTACTTTTTCACGAGTCTAGTAAAATCACTCTAACCATGATGGCGATAATACAAATTAAATCTAGTGTTATTGTTGGTTTTCAATCCTTCCCAAGAGAATAGAAAAAAAAGAATGAACAAAAAAACAAAAAAACAAGACAAGGCGCGGCCATGTTGGTTGAAATAATAATGGAGACTGATTATAAATCTTTTGTAAAGTTCAACCGCCTATGACGTCATGTGAAAACCAGCAATGGACCCCTTGCACGTGACTTCGCAGCAGCTCAATTTGGAGAACAAAACAGAATATCAATTCTGCTATGAACTGGAAGCTATTGTTTTGTCCTCCAAATTGAGCTGCATTCCGACGTGCTGCAAGGGGTTTTCACTACTAAAAATTCGTGGATCTCAGTTGTTATTTCAATACTTGTCGAAGTTTGCATTCCCGTTGAAATATATTTGATTGGGTTTCCATTATATTGATTATTATGATTACAAGACCTTCGAAAGAAAAATATCACCCAAAATACACGACGACAAGTAGATTCGTATAAGCATTACATTTTATGTCCATAATACAACTATTTAGTTCGAGTTATTTTGCAGGACTAGGTCCGGATCATGCGCTCGCGCCAAATTTACAATTTGCCGTCGCGACAACAACGAGGTTTCGGTGAACGTCAGTCAAAGTGTTGCCATGACATTGTCGGAAAACACGAAGTTTCCAAGAGCACGTGCCTATGAAATGTCATGGAAACGACGCCTTGATTGACGTTCATCAAAACTTATTCTTCGCGGTTAAAAGGCGGTTGGTTCAATGCCATTCCACAGTGGAGGACAAACAAATGCCTCTGCACAACTCGTAGCAGTATTGTCCAGATTACGACTCCGTAAAGGAGGAGGAGATATCTTGAATGATTCAAGAGATTCTTTGTCGTTGCTTTCAGTTTCTACTGTTGAATTCTTGGCTGATACAATGTGTTTATTCAGTTGATAAAACTTTGTCTTGTCACATACTGATTCGTGTTGTCTTTTCTCGTTTTCTTTCGATTGAAGTTTCTGTGTCTGTTGTACATTTGTTTGCTCGGTTCTGTTCTGGTAGCAGCCATGATCAACGTGTTGTTTCTCTATCACGGACAGGCTGTCTTCAGGTGGATTTTGCTGTTGTTCTTTCTCACATTGCAGTTCTTTTGTTTGGTTTTCTATAGTTGTTTCCTTGTGTTGTTCTTCTTCTCTCTGATTCACTTCTTGGTGGTCTGGCTGTTGCACTGGTTGATGATACTCGTTATATTTCTCTGGTTCATTTGAATCTTTCACAAGTCGCTGAGTCGTTAGTCGAGAAAACAATCTTTTCTCTTCAGTCATGACTCCGTTCGGTAAAGAATTCCCTTCGTTAGAATCTTGTTCTTGTAGTTTTTTTGGTATCACATTTTTCATTCGTCTTTTCCGTTGTTTTGGTTGCATGTTAGACTGTTGTCCTTCTTTGGTCAGGTGTTTTCGTCGACGTCTTTTTCGTTTCCTTTGCAGTTGTTGCAGTTCATTGTGTCTGTATTGCTGTAGATGATCTATTTTGACTCTCTTGGCTTCTTGCCCTTCAGTTTTCAATTCATCGTCTTCCTTATTCGGTAAGAATATGTACTGCATGTCTAAAAACGACTGCAATAAAAGACAAAGTCAGGTTTACATTCACCAGTGGCAAGGCTTATTTCTTCAAAAAGGTTTTTGCAAATTATTGCCGGATTTTGCAGGGGTTTGGACGCTTCTATAGCTATAGGGAGTCTTTGAAAGATAAAGGCTGAGATAGTCCAATCACCAAGACTGACGAAATTGTTGGGGGAGGGGAGGGGACTCAGTTTGTCCACAAGAAAAGATACAAGAAAGGAACACTGAAGGAAATAGAATCATTTTTGGCTGCTATGATATAATCCTTTTGAGTAATTCTGACCTTGGCATAAAGACCATAGATTCGAGAGAGTTCTGTCATGGTTATGTGGTTATCAAGAATTTCATCTGATCGAACAATCTCGGGCTGAAAACATAAACAAGTTATTAGACAACGTCATAACACTAAAATGATTCAGGTATATTATATTAGTATTAATCACATAACTATTACAATATCCTCAAATCTGATTGGTTGTGAAACTGCTCTCTTGGACACCTGTTATAGCCAATGAGCACGAGCTCGAATTTCTAGCACAAAGCATGATGGGAAACCGAGTTCTTACACTTTTTTGGCTTCTCTAAACATTCATCTGACAATTTTTTCTTCGACATTTTCTATGGAAATGTAAGTATTTCAACAGACGAAAATAACAGAGTAATTTTTTCTGATATTTCCTTTGATTTTTCTGTTTCATTTTTGCAGAGCTCGGTTTCCCATAGTGCTTTGTGAACATTGATGCACATTGCCTGTTCGACAGTTTCATATTCCTGGAATGTTCTACTGATTGAAATGGGCAGAGATGACTCTCTAGTCATAAGATAACGGTCGCTTCTGATTGGTTGAGAAACATCACTGAAATATTGCTAGGTGCCCACTGTAATCTTCAATAGCAACACAACAGGATACCATCACCTGTCTACAAGCTGTGTCCAGTTATAAACAGATAAACAAGACTTCCTACCTGGTGCGTGGGTGGGATTCCAAACTTAATCGACAGAAATTTCTTCAGAACGCCAACGGTAGCTTTAGAGGAACAGCGTAAGTAACGTGTGGGAAAAATCTGTACAGAAAATGAAAGGTAAAAATTCTTTTAAAAATAAGGAAAACGGAGAAAAAATTTCATGGACATTTTCATCATACCTGCTTCTCGGTGAATTGAAATCTTTTAAGCCTGATAAAGGAAAAAGTAAACAGAAGACAATATTTGTCAGATAAATATCCATCCAAGCAGTTTCTTGTTTAAAAAGGGCTCGTGTCGTCCATAGACCCCTTTCACGTGGCGTCAAAGCAGCTCAATTTGGAGGGAAAAAAACAAATAATTTCAATCTCCTGAGAATCGGAACCTATTGTTTTGTCCTCCAAATGGAACTGCATTTCTTGCTCCATGCAAGGAGTCTAGATATTTCTATCGCACCTTCAGTGGCACATTCAATGTCGCAGCAAGAGTTGGGAGGAGAAAAAAAGACAAGCGCGCCTGGCGCGAAACTTCCCGCCAAAACCACAGAAATCCCATAAGTATAAAACACGGAGAAAACCATTTAGTTACAAAGGGCTTTTCTGCTATCGTAGAGTGCAAACAATATATCCGTGAAATACAAATTACTAAATAGCACAAAATAGTGCTAATTAAACAATAGAAAACAATAGAATTTGTACAAATTTGTGCAATTTTGATTTGCCAAATGTTTGCACTCTAACACGGAAGAAAGTGTAAAGCATACCCATAGTATTCCAGCTGAATACAGACAGGATCATCAATCACATCAGGGCAGTCATCCTGCTTGGATTTCTCTTCAGCAGCACCGTCAGTTCTGTCTGGAGTACTCTGTTCTTCATTCTTGGGTCCTAATGATTGAAAGCACAAACAATAACTACCAACAAGACAGAAAATAAATTTTTTCACAGACCTCTGGTCTCTATAGCCAGAGACAAGGATGTCGGGAGGAAAGCGATGGGAGTATGAGCCCCGGAAGCGGTGAGTCTATCTTTCCAGCTGCACTTTTACGAATACGTCTAGAGTGAAATCTCCAAACCCGTGAAATAGATATTAGACTAATACACTTCAGTAGACCCTAATTCCATTGTTTTCTTTTGTGTCTATTTGACTATTACACTTTAACAAGCAATATTTATTTCATGGGTTTAATGACTTCACTCTAACTTAACAAGCTATAACCTGGAGCCGGTGGTACGAAGCCTGAATAGCGCTATTCACCGGATAAATCCTTATCCAGCGGATAAAACCTATACAAATTCTATACACTGGATAACTCTTATCCGGTGGATAACTTTATCCAGGCTTCTTACAACCGGCTCCTGATGTAGAGTGTTTCATCAACGCTGCTTTCTTACGACCCATAAAGCATTTCGATTTGACTCATTATATCTTTTTGCTCTATCATTATTGTCGACTTCGTGCGCTTTAAGAACAATAGTTGCATCGAAGATTGTACGAAATTTGAACATCTTTAGAATTTGAACAAAAGATGCTTGTATTTCATTGTTGTTGAACAATAGTTGTAGACAGGTCATAATTTCAACATATTGTTGTGCATCGGTATGGCCCGACTCGTTGTTAATTACAACAAGCATCTTTTATTCAAATTCTAAAGATGTTCAAATTCCTTTGATCACACCTATTGTTTTGGAAGCGCACGAAGTCGAAAATAGTGGTAGAGCAAAAAGGTCTATTTGCATCAAATTTGATGGGCACTTTGCATAAACACAATAGGTTTTATGTGTAGTGAAGGATAACAAGCTATTGTATTTATGGAATGTGCCCCTCAGAGTCGAGAATAAGAAACCAGTGAATAGTTTTCTAATAAACATGATTATGTAGGTAAGAAAGGGTGGCATAGCCGTAGTGGACTCGCCTCTCATCTCTGAGGTCTCGGGTTCGAATCCTGGACTTTGCATCACATGTGAGTAGAGTTTGTTAGGTCTCTCCCTTGATTCTAGGGTTTTTCTCCGTGTTCTCTGGTTTTCTTCCCCCCGCAAAACCTCACCCGCTTATATTAATTTCCAATTCGATCTGTGAGTTAAACCCTGACTTAGATCAGCCCAGAGTGTGCAAAGAGAGTATTACACGATTTAATTTCTAAGAAAACACGATCGATCAACCGGCAGGCCAGCTCACCGTGGCAGAGTCCTGGTACAAGTTTGTACACGATGTCTTGTAGTACTCGATCAGGCCTGTGGTCATAAATGGAAAATCATTGATAAAACTTTTATACTCGATATATACCCTTTCAAGAAGACCAAACAAAAGAATTTCAATCTCCTGAGAATTGGAACCTATTGTTTTGTCCTCCAAATTGAGCTGCATTCCGACGTGCTGCCAGGGGTCTATAGGATATAAAACATTCTGCCCCCGCACAAAAAGCGTGGTAATAGGAGTACAGTTAATTGATTTCATTTCAATTCAGTGTATACTTCAGTCCAAGAGACTCAAAATTTTCACTCTTTTTATCGCTCAGCTCCAGCAAAACTTGGACACTATTTTTCTCAATCTGCACCAAATGAAATAGTAGTCTTAATAGTAATATTTCTATGTCATTTTTATCGGAGATTAAGAGGAATAGAAGATAGAAGAATGCACTAGATAGTACCCGGCTAGTTGAAAGTTTTGTTTCGTATCATAGTACGTGTGGAGCGAACCTCTCCTCACGGAAAAACCTTCCCGGGAAACCTTACGTGGATAGTGGCGAAGGTCGTAAAATATAAGTTTTTTTTATAATTAATGTTGTACAAACAGTTTGTCGTACTTGATGTGAAGCAATGGCCTTGTCTTGTGAATCTCTACGTCACATACGGGACAATGAAAACTGGTTTCCAGGTAACGAACGATACAGCTCCTGCAAACTGAATATTTGTCCAAAAAAAAAACGTTTTAGGATACTTCACTGTCCATAATTTACTGAGCGGCGCTGATTTCGAAGAATCTTGCTGTTTCCTAGTGTGTGTTTTCTGAGAATTTTTAATGTAGCAATCAGAAGCTTACAGATAATTTTTTTCTTGCCTTTCTGGTTTTCATTCCTTGTGAATAATTGATACTCATTCGCAGCTTTGAGTATTAGCATAAAGAGCTCGTAAGAATGAATCTATCGTAAAGTGTATGTACATACGTAAACTTACAGGAGTGTAAACACTCAATGATGGTAGTAGCATCCACGAGATATCCTCCACACAGTACACAAGAGATGTGAGGGTTCAGAGACTTTAACTTCATCGAACGAAGCATCTTCAGTTGAACCAGATCGAGTACTTACTTCTTCAAGCTGTAATTCAAAACAATGTACAATACGTAAGCTGATGCGTGACGAAATACAATTCTATTAATAGCAAAATGCTGTCCACCGCTATAGAATTCAGCGAAAAGCTTAGTCCGGAATCACTGGCAAAGCGATTCATTTTATAGCATGTTATCCATGCAAAATATCATATTTTTCGATGATTATGATAAATGAAAAAGATAAAAAGAAACTAGGTAGCGTTATTTTTTTAAATTTTATATGCGTTAGAAATGTCTAGGACCTGAACGACCTACATTTTAGATCGTTTGTATTCGTAGACGTCCTTCGCAAAAACGCTGGGGGATCAAAGATTTTATGCTTTACTTTGCTTAGCTGAGCTAAAGGATTTGTAGCTGCAAAATTCATGTTGCAAAGGCGATGAAAAATAACCGAGAAACTTGCGGTAAATTTATTGTTTTGAAAATAATTGGAAGCTAAAATAGGAAAGAATAAATAAAACAAGAATAATGAGGCGAAAAGGATATAGATTCCGGTAGATTGATGTCTTCTTTCTTGTCGAAAAGAAAATAAGGTCAAAATTAAAGATAACTAAATAAAAATCTACCATCCAAGGGTTTGAACTTTGCTGCATGGACTACTTGATTCGACTATATTAGCCAGATTTTATACTTTAGTCGTCGAACTATTTGGAGGAATAGTATACTTAATGATAAAAGATAGTCTTTTTTAGATTTATCCACGCTATATTTCCTTGTTGCAAGAAACCTTTTTCTAAGCTTTCTTGAATTACGTGTAAATGAGCCGTCAATGTAGCTTTCCTTATGGCAAAACTCGCCGGGTTTTCGACCAAGAAGAATCATCCAAAATACCTGTTATTTTTAACGCTTTTTTTGATGCCGAAATGAAGTCGAAAGCTAAAAGGGAGAAAGGTGAACACACAGACTTTATTTCTATTTTTTTTTATGTCGGAATTAGGCATGAAAATTGGCGGCTTAAAAGACAAGGTTATTTTACCGAGAGCCGTGTCACAAAACGTAGGTCACTGAAGCTCGGCTTAATTTGCTTTCTTGCGACGGTTCTTCTCGTTGGAAATGCTGTAACTCAATTGTACCTTCGACCTCGCTCGACGAAGCATATATCAGCTAAACTTTAGTTAAGATCTGAGGTCTTCTCGAACCGAAGCACTAATCCTTGTTTTGGGATGAAAAATCGATGACAGCGATGTATGACGTTAGACCCGCACCTCAAGCGGTGAATATACCGATAATTACAAATCCAAGTCAGTCATACTATTTGTATACTTTTCTTCGGAAAAACAGAAAATATGACCAAAGTTTTATATCGTGTCGGAGAGCCGGTGAAGGTGAAATTCGAGTAAAAAAAGCCGTGTCGTTCTAGGAAATCGGGAAAGAACTCATTATAATGAACTGAAAATGAGAATACTGATACGATTCGAAACTTGGCGGAATGCATCCAAAGTCTTGTGTTGAAAATGAAACGAAGTAAAATAGGAGAAAACCGATAAAAAGAATGAATGATTTAAAAATGTCTTTCCTGATACTAAAAGAGAGTCCTCTTGAAGATATTCAAAACAATAAATCAGGTATTGAATAGCAACCACTGAGTTTAGATTCTTTACTGACTGATTTTGCTTGTCTTGAAGTTCTCTGGAAAACAACTCTATACTACACAGTGAAGACACAGTAAAATTAACATCAATACTTCAGTTATATGATTGAATAGTCACGTAGTAAACTATAGAAAGTCTTTCGAATGATCTTGAAGCAGCAGGTCGAGCTATTCAGCCGTGCCGTACTGATTTAACTGGTCGTCTGCCCAAACTAGTTGTTCTTCGGCTGTGACTACTATCGGACTCGGAGAAATTGGCTTATTTTCTACCCGTACTTTGTCTTACAAACCTTCAAACTCAATTCTTTTGTTAGTAAAATAAACTAAAAAGTTAAGGATTAGAATGAATATACCAAAGCTCTGGAGTAAAATCACGGCCTGAATAAACCTCTAAAGCCGTGAGTCCGAGTCAGTCGGACTTGAAGTCATCACACTTGAGCAAATTCAAACATAACAGACGATAACAACAGTCGCTCTGATTCCAACCATTTGTAGTCAGACGTGAAGATTAGTTATTTGTCTAACGTAGTGTGGAATTCAGTAGCAACATGCAGTCATTTGATAGACTATTTACCTGTTTTCTAGAGCAGAAGTGTGATTGTTGTTCGACATGGACTCATAGTAAACCAATATCCACATAGTTATCGATTAACAAACAGCCACGTGACACACATATGGTACCAGTCTCTCTCCTCTTTACTCAACAAAAAACACATGCTGGGAGTACATTTAGTTGGTCAGTCAGGTGGTACGTTAGACTAAAGGCAAACTATAACGAGACTGAGTGCTTTGTGGTGGTTCTTTGTCTTTCTTATTGAATTATATCCTGGCTAAACAAATATAAATTCACTTTATCCAGAAGTAAGTTTTGGTATTTTTCAGTTGTATTTCGTTTAAATTCGCTGAAAGTCTTTCGGGCCCTTCGCCAAACGGCCATGCAGAATTAGAAAGAATTTCGACTGAAAAAAAAACATCTTTAAAAAACACTTCAACAGACAATTTTACTAGTTGAAATATGATCATAAGTGCCTTTGAATCAATTACAACGCACTAGGCAGGCATTGATTTTTCTTCACTTTTATCGATACCCTGAAACAACCTCTGCGCGGATCGAAGATTATCATAGAGTGACGGCTAATACTCACAGATGGAATCCAAGAATTCACAGCAGTCGTTTGTTAGTGTTTCAATATGTTACACTATAGGAGGCGGATACATTTATGGCTAATAGACAAGAACTGACATAGCGAAGAAGTTCATCAAAATGAATGACGAATGAAAGGTTTATTTTGGGTCTAGAGTAGATGGAAGTAGAGTGTTTCAGCTCAGGTGGATCCGGCCGAGAATGTCGTGATCAGGCACCTTCACTTTTGAAGCCGCTCCTCTCTTTCTTTCTTTCTTTCTTTCTTTCTTTCTTTCTCACAATCATACGAACTCTGCTCTAATACTAAAATGTCACTGAAGTGGACAAGACGACAGAGTTACCAGGTACTCGGATGTGACAGACTTTTCTCTCTGATCAGTTTAGGCGTGTGGTCGTCAAGCGAGAGACATGAGTGGAGAAAGGTTTTGGGTTGAAACGTAAACAGTCATATATTAACACTCACTGGCATAACCACCTTATGAGTTTCTGATATTAAGAAATCTTGACAAGAAAATAAAATGTATAACAAGTCAGATAATAATGATGACTGTTATACTGCTATAAGGCTTTCATGTTATGTTGAACATGTTCAGAACTCGCTACACTTGCAACCAAATGTGAGGCAAGTTTTTCAGAAATTGAAATGTCTTGCAACAACTGAGCCAAATATCCTGAAATATGCTGGACTTTGTGATTTGGTGTCTTACACTAGGTCCTCCGATTTTTTTCACTATGACAACGTACTTTACTTTTATTGACAAGTCAAGGGACCATGTCTATAGCCGACTACTTCGTATGCTTGGTATCTTACGAACACTAGCTGTCTTCAGTTTTCATTGATCAGAGACAAACATGACAGTATTACTAGCCGTTTACATGTCAAGGGGCTAAGTACGTGCGTTTCATTTCAATTTGGGTGCTAAAAAGTACATAATTAATTTTTCCTAGTTTCAAACAAGTCTTGGGAACAATTCAAGTTTCGTTTATTTTTAAATTCATTAATCTAACTTCTCAGAGCAATGGCCGAAGGTCTTCATAAGGGGTCTAGCTAGCTAGTTTAGATCACTAAGTTTTGCATTCATAATGAATTTCGTGAACATGTTTGAGAAGATGCTCAAGGTTTCAAACACTTATAGAGATTTGAAAGAACGAGATAATAATAATAATAATAATAATAATAATAATAACCACTATTTATTGAATCCATATATATAATAATAATAATAATAAAAATCTCAATGCTTTTACAAAATATTAGAAACATGGTACTTAATACTGAATACTGAATACTGAAAAAAAACTAATACTTAATCCTAATACTAATACTTAGAACTGAAACTTATTACTAATATATATTTTATATAGAATTAAAAAAAAAGGAAAAAATTGTATAATAATAATAATAATAATAATAATAATAATAATAATAATAATAATAATGATAATAATAATAAAAATAAAAATGTGGGGTATGGAAACAAAAATTATCGGGGCACTTGGGTTGATACACAAAGGACTAGAGCAGTATGTCAATCAACTACAAGGAGACATTCCTATCGCAGAAATGCAGAAGATTGCCCTACTAGGAACTGCTCACATCATCAGGAGAACTCTTATGATTAATTGATTTTTTTTTATTTAATCCGCTTTCAATTTTTATATAAATCAGTGAATACATTCTAGTTTTCCCAAGGTTCATGGATTGGACTCGGTAAGCTAAGAATTTTGTAAGCAAAACGTTAAGCAAATTGGAAATAAATAAATAATAATAATAATAATAATAATAATAATAATAATAATAATAATAATAATAATAATAATAACAACTTTATTTGAGTGTCTAGTCTCCTAGCAGTCCACGAGTAGACCACTAATTGGGAACACTATACTAAAACTATATTAAAATTACATATAAATAAATAACTAGCAAATACAATTTTATAAATTTTAAGTAATTCTAGGGCCCGGTTTAGACGTCGATTGGAGAGGAAATTAAAGACAACTACTGACAGTATCGCGTGACACAGTTCCGTGACCGTATTATGCACCATCTCAGTTCTATCCACATAACAAGTGCATGACGTCGTGGATTCTAGAGTGATTTTACTAGGCGACCCGTGAAAATATTGGCAAACCAATAGTTAGTAGTAGACGCTAAATCCATGGTTTTCTTTTGTTCTTTGTCAACTAGTATTAACTAGTAAATAATCATCTTTCTTTAACGGGCTAAATAAAACCACTCTTATGTATACAAGGCAGATTCATGGTTTGACGAATACCAAACGAAGTTTTAGACTAGAAGCTGCTCCTGTAATTGCTCCTTCTATAGTTAGAATTATAAATAGATCGTTAGATAAGACAGATGAGATAAGAGATAAGATAAGACAGAAGAAGGAAGTCTCGAACTGATCCGTTGATAATGCAGTAATCAGAGATAGAGACAATCGATTTCGATAGCTTAACCAGCTTTGTACCCAAAGGAGCCATTAGAAAAAAGATCATAACTATAAAGTTAGGCCCCGAGGTTCAGTTTAAAAAATATAAAATGCCCTGAGTCTGAGTTAGTTTGAACGCCGGGTAAAACTGCAAGCCTGCAGTTCATTTTTCATCCCGTAATAAAATCCATGCCAAGAGCAGCTGGTATTTTTGCCGGACTAGTGTTTGGTGACTAATTGGTTTTTCGCTGATTTGGAGGGCTACTTCAGTACCATTCGAAAAGAGCCGAGCTGAGATCATGAATGTGATCTTTGATCAAGAGTAATCAGAACTTCCATGTATCAAGGTAATATTTTATTATACTGAAGCTATCGAGTATAGTTCAACTGTACTGTACTCGTTTAAAGCTTCTGATGAAAATATCAGTTAGTCGTTGTGAGGGAAAGTATGACTGATGATCTCCTTTTGCAGCCAGCCGGAGCCTTGCCGGAATCTCGAAGCAGCATCAAAACATGTTTCTCTTTAATGTTGGAAAAGATAGACTAGCAATGAACAATCGCCTTCTCGATCCTTTCGGAGTTACATCAGAGGTTTACAAAGTAAATGGGAATTAACAGTGGATTCCACAGAGGGGTTCTTCTTCCACTGGACTGATTACAATTGGAATTTAGAAGTTGATTTTTGCGGAGGGAGGAAAACCGGAGAACTCGGAGAAAAACCCTCAAAGCCGGGGAACGAACCAACAAGCCACTCTACTCACATAAGACACTGAGCCCGGCGGGAGGCGATCGAAGTGCTCTCACCGCTACGCCACCCGTGCTTCGGAACTTTTTGATAGTGTTGATTTTTGGGTACAGTAGGGAGTAAAACTAGAGAACTGCGGCCGATAGGAGAAAACCTCGAACATACCCATCAGAGCTACCCATCATTGCTACCCATCAGTGCTTGGAAAACGGTATTATTGTCAATACTCTTTTCCGTCGTTTTTCAGAAGTTCATTGCTGTCTGGTTTTATTCCAAATGTTGTCCCTTGGACGTTGACAAGCCAAAACTGAGAAAGTGAATAGAGAAATAGAGACAGAAACATCCACCTAGTATCATTTAATATTTCGAATAGATGGGTATTTGTTCGTTCTAGTCCTCCCTCTGCATCCAGTTTGACCATCGAATGAGGGCCGGCAGAGGTTCAAAGGTTAACTAACGAACGCGATATGTTTTGACGCTAGTTTTGTATAATAAATGAACTTACTTGACGTACAATCTCAGTCTTTGGAGCACGATTCTTCAGTACTCAACTTAGACCCGGCTTCCGTGAACCAAATCCTTAAAATGCCCTGAAGAATAAGCGTGGGCAAATTCCAGTTTTTCCCCACTAAGTCCAGTAATGCCAGTTGCCGCTTCTTTTTATATCATGGTTACTTTCTTTTCGCTGAATATCTGACTCACTTTATGATCTGCTGAGTGGCTATTGTTTTCCCTTTACACGGCACTTAAACCTTGTGTTGATCGTGTTGTCGATCATTGTCATTGTCTTAGTAGTGAAAAACATCAGAGTTGTTTTAAATATGCTACGTCGAACAAGGTATCTGGAATCAATTTTACTCGTAGTTTACCATGATACTGTCGATACAAAAACTAGTGTTAAAACATCTTTTCCCCGAAGATGTGTCCGCCGGAGATCTCAAAGCTTGGAAGTAAAATTATTTCTAAAGATACTCATTGTGTTGACGAAACATATTTAAACTATGCAAATGAAACTCCACGCACAGCCATATTTGAACATCAGAGTTATTAAAAATTTAAATTGAAATGGTCTTCCTCGATCCTCCTCCTCCTCCTCCTCCTCCTCCTCCTCCTCCTCCTCCTCCTCCTCCTCCTCCTCCTCCTCCTCCTCCTCCTCCCTCTCACTAGTTTATCACTCCAGTTTCAGGTCTGTCACCTTATTTCCCCTTTCAGTCTTCTTGCCCGTCCAACACGGCAACAAAAAAAGTGCAATGAAAACACAAAAAAACAACACTGATGTAACAATGATGACCAGTAAAAACGACCACAGCAGCGACGACACTGAATATAGATTCAAGAATGATCAAGAAATTTATATTACAATATATTCTTTTGGTGCCAGCATTTTATCGACTGACAAATCGATTGAAGAAGATTATATTATGTTACAAAAACGCATTAACTGACATGTTTACATGTGGCTCCGATTGGATCAATTCCAACTCCAATTGTTATGGAAACTTAAGCTGCAAGACATATTGATTATACAACTAGCCATTCCAAGGTTGAGGAAAAAAACTGGGTCGAGTTGGCATTGCAGTGCATTGTGGGAGACATTTTTTTCGGAGACATATTTCCAGGATGGCGTCTATTTCGTCTCCTAAACAGTCCCACAATGCACTGCAATGCCAATTCGACCCAGTTTTTTCCTCAACCCCGGAAGGGCTACCGACCCACAAACCAAGACAACTACTATACGCTAGCTAGGTACCAAACTAGTTTTCATCCTGTTCCTGTTTTTGTATAGTTTTTTTTTTAATTTGCCGTCTGAAAAAAGTTCCCCCGCAGGCGAACAACAACGTGGCAGACGTCGGCGGAATATTGAAAACTGCGGTAAAAATATTGAATCAGTAGATTTGAAAGCTATTTTCCTTCAATAATAAGATAGATTACAGACTTCTGACGAAATCTTTTAAAATTTTATAGTCTACTTTAAATTTTAAGAGAAAACCGATCGACTGAATATCTGCCGGAAAGTTTCGCCTCGACTAACATTTCGAATAAATCTGGATAAAATTGCAAAAGGTTATTGGTTCGTTGTGAAAATTAACCACAAAATGAAAACATGTCTGATCTCATATTGAAGTTTTACCGGTGAATAACAACCAGTGAGGTTCCTTGAATTTCTGGCCAAACCGCGACTCCTAGGTGTTGTCATTGCAAATTCTAATTCTTTTGTTTGTTTATTACGTTTTTAAAATCTAGCGAGGGGAATTACCTTGTTTTCAGATCAGACTAATCGATGTTTCAATTTCGATCTGCAAATACCATCACGCGACATACAACCTGCCTACTATGATAAAAAGTGTTTTCTATGAACTAAACATTAGTGAGCCAATCTTAGGAAAAACTAGGTATCTAATATCACTATCATTCTGAGGAGAGCTTATTTTCGCGGTTATTACTAAAAACTAACTGGATAATTCATTCATTTATCTCTTATCCGTCGCAAACAATTCTGCCAGTTGTCCATTATTTCTAATATTTAACCTCTTAAGCCTTATAGACTTCAATAAACTTGAGTCATGTAAAATTTTAGAATTGTTAAATCTAAATAGAATTTATTGAAACGGTTTTTAGAACAATTAACTTTGCAAATATGCCAGCAGTCTTCTGCCATCTTCTTTGCACTGACCGTCCAATTTGATAAAACCTCTCTTACACAAAAGAAAAAAGAACTGTAAACTGTTCCCGAAATAATGCTAAAAATGTGAATTTTTTGACTGGAAACAACAGAAATTGAAAGTATACATTCGTTTTGTTTTTCTTAAATTTGTGTTTAATCATTGAAATTAGCAAAGAAATATTTATTTCAAAAATTCACTACAAATCAGGCTTAACCGTTTGGAATTTTTTTTACAAAACTCATCTAATTTTCAAGAATTTTTTCATACCCACTGCATTCTATTTGGGTTCAGCTGTACTTTAAAGGTTTTCCCTAAACGGAACTACTGGCCGAGATGATACAGTATGTTCGAGATGTCTGTGTATAGCAACTGTAAGTAGTCTAGTAGTGCAATCCTAACACCATGTTTTCAAACTCCACAAATACGATTGATTTTATAACATTGCTCGCTTGTCAGCACCATCTTGAATGACTTCCTTCTTAGCAAAACATTTTGTGAATTGTTTGATAGCTGTTTATTCCTACGATTCAAGACAAGATAAACGTATAAACAAAACCCTAGCTCGCAACTAGTAATGTGTATTCCTCAATTCAAGCATAAGTTTATTCACAAACTGTTTCCAAAATAAAGCTAGTATCGGATTTTTTCGATCAATAATCATTTTACAATCACATGCTACCTCGTAATTGTGCTTATTTGATAAAAATCATCACTTTCCGACCGCTCTGAGATTCATGAATAACAATATTTCTACAGTAAAGGTATCAACCTTTTGTGCTAACACACTTAACACACTCACTCTTATTTTCTTTCAGTTAATATTCCAACTACATTCTCTAGGTATAAACTTTGAATTACTATAGTGAGGGAGAACCAAAATTATGAGCTTGCAGTTCTTTCCAATGTTTTGCAAGCTTCTTTGAGTTTTCCCACGAGGTCCTGAAATAAATCAAACGTGGAGTGATATTCTTTTTATAGATTGCTAAATAGAAGTCATAGACTTTGTCACAACACCGAGTCAGAGTCATATTTTTGAGCATGTTAGCATGCAGGAACAGAGTGTCATAGAGACAATGACTTGGATGAAACCACGGCAATGTTCTTTAAGAAAGAATTCCTCATAAAATAGGCCACAAATGGGATGAATGGATGAATATATGAATATAGAAACTGACCTGCAACTGTTCCATTGAACAAGAAAACTGAACATCTTTCCCACTGGCACAACCAGCTTCCTGATGGGGCAGAAAAAAAGAAATGAATTATTGCACAATACTTTTATCAACTGACCTGAACAGTTCTCAAATGTACATTTCAGTACTCCATCAGCCCAGAGATTGTTTCAGGGTGTCAATAATAGAGGGGGGATTGTTATGACCCTCTGTTAACTATTCCATCAGTAAATGTATGGTCACATTACCTCAATTTTGAGGGTAATCAGGTAGACAGGCTTGTTGACTTTTTCCATGTGATTGTTCTGCAATATTAGAATAGAATGGAAGTACACTAAGAACATTAGTAAAAGTTTTTTTCTTGTTAGAAAACTTGTTCAGTAGTCAATA
Source organism: Anthopleura xanthogrammica (assembly GCA_964019055.1). NCBI lineage: Eukaryota > Metazoa > Cnidaria > Anthozoa > Actiniaria > Actiniidae > Anthopleura > Anthopleura xanthogrammica. The sequence continues at coordinate 23,598,070 of OZ025206.1, read as the reverse complement.
GCTTGTGCAGGGGCTCAAAAAAATTCAAGTCAAATTGACAGGAATTCAACCTGTGACCTCTTATTTACTACGTATTGCATTCAGAACTGAATGTGGACACCTTGAGCCTAACAATATGCAGGCTGTGTGTGATATCAACCCAGTAAAAAAGTGACCACAACCACAAGTCCCCTTGTAACTCAGTGGTAGAGCATCCGACCAGTGTCTGTAAGGTGACGGATTCGATTCCTGTCAGGTGGACTTTTTTATCGAGCCCCTGCACAAGCTAGTGACTACTGAACAAGTTTTTTTTATCATTTCATTCTAGCTTTTCATCTTATCTCTTAGCCTTTTTCTTATTTCTATTTAACTATCAAATATGCCAGTACTATTAATGGTATTGTTCAATGATTGATTGACTGGTTGAATGAATAACTCAGTTAGTCAACCAGTCAATCAATCATTAACCAATCCATTAATTAATAGATAATTGATATAAATGCATTTCTACCTTAATATAATAATCCAATCTCCAATCAACATCAACAATATGTGGGTAAGAGCTGCCAGTACTGCAAAATATTGAAATTCAAAGCATGAACATTAGTTACAAATAATTTGCAAATTGCGAAAAAATGGAAATTGAACTTTTCCTTCAGGAGTAATGTTTTTCCATTTCAGCCCACATATTACTACATTCCCAAATAAAGCTGTCTTATATGTTTTATTATAAAGGAAGAAAAATCTGTCCTAGTTTTCAATGCTGTTTTCTTACAGGCCTGTCACTAGGGGTGGTTCGATAGTTCGAATGAACCCCCCTCTCCCCTCCTTACCCTCTTCTAATTGCAAATTTAGCTGCGTAATGCAATAACTGAGTTTGGCAGAAATATGAACCCCCCTTTTGAAGTCCTAGTGATGGGCCTTACACTTCTTCGCAAAGTTTGCTGTGCGCATGTCGATGGCGTCAGCAACTGTGCTCTGTCACTAATAAAGCACAGTCTTCAACCAATCAGAGCATGCATATTATCTAGTAAGCTATAGCTATATAATAACAATGAATAAATGATAAATTTCATATTAAGCTCCTTATTAAGACTCCTACTCTTGTACATGTATATGTATGCATAACTAAACCCAAAGCATGTTACTACTGTTTCTGTTCTCATGACCTCACCTGCTAAGCATAGCTTCTATTTCTACCTTCTTCTCCTGAAGAAAAAAGCACAGTTAACATTACTAATGACTTTATACTTTATCTTATGCGTAATAAAATAAAGAAAATCTTGCGATATGAGACTCTCTTATTGTGATATGCAATAGGAGACATTGCAAGTTACTTTTGGGTGGAACTGCACATTAATCAATAAAAATTATTGAAAAAGATCTGATTTATTTTAAATACTGTCCTCAAAACTTCATAAGGGAATAGTAGTAAAATTTGTCACTGCTATGGGGGCATGAGTTTGCAAAATTAATGTTCTCTGTTAAGTAATGTGAGATAAGATTGTTCAATATTTTCTTTGCCTTGCTGTACATGTGAGGGTTTGAGTGATACATGTATACACCCTATGCATAAGGGCGTGGCCATGGAAATACCTTAGTTCATCAGTTATTGAAAAAAACATTGCTTTCATTGTAAAGAGTATATCGATTTTAGTAATCTCCAAAAATTGCAGCTTACTAACATTAAATGATAAAAAGCTACAGCTGTTTGAAATTAGAAAGATTTGTATGGAAACAACAACCAAGGCCTGACCAGCCTCGTTTTCATGTTTTTGGCACATTTCAAATGCTTATAACTCTGCAGTGATTTAATATATAACAACAGAACTCTACCAAATTACTAATTTAGACATGCTCTTTCTTGTAATCAAAATATATTTTTGAAATCATTGATGATTCATGGTGCTCGTTCCCAGTCTTTACTCTTTATGCATAGGGTGTATGGAATATCAGAATACAAACTAGAATTTGATACTTGCTACACTTATGTACTGTCACATATGTATGACTTAATTAGATCTCCAATTATTGTATGTACCATCCAGGGGTTTCAATAGAAGACAGCTACCAGTGGTTGATCTCTGGGTACTTTTATACTGCCGACTATTTTACGAATTAGTCTCAATAAATAAAAGTAAAATTATTGAAAACAGACACCTACATTTGAATCCCATCCGTCTACTTCAAATATTATTGAAACCCCTGACTATCACTATTAAATAATTTTTAATGTATGTATAACCTCTTTGATATGTACATGTACAGTATGAACTTTGTATATATCTCGATGATACAGTATGCTGCATATCTTATCATACCTGGTAGATTTTCAAGAAATATTCAATCCTATCTGTTCCAACTTTGCAGTCTTCCAGAGTAGAACTAAAAAAATAATAAAGTTTTTCTTTAATGACATTAAGTATTATACAAAATATTGCATATAGCTAAATATGAGATAGAAAATAAGAAAATAAGAAGATGAATGCTACATGTAAAAAAACTTCTGAAACTGTCTGCAACTTTGACTGGAATTCTATGAAGATTTCAGTCACGAACTTAGGAGTCATGTGATATATAAGAGATTAATCCAAGGATTCAGTCTTTAAAGGTGAGTAATAAGCTATGTATTTGCATGATGACGCCATTTTACTACCACTGGCTACCAAAATGCTTCGCGAATTTTCTTTTATTATTTCAATCAAATTTCCTCATGAGAATAACTGTCAGCAATGCTAATTAATGTGCTAATTAACTGAACAAAAGAAAGTGTGCAAGGGATTCTGGTACATGTAATTTTAGCTAATGATGCCATAATGCAAATTTCCTACATTGCATGTAGTCTGAATTAAGAATAGGGTGACTCCCTAGTTCATGACTGAAGTCTAATAGAATCCCAATATGCATTGTATAATTGCAGCAACTTTAATTCAAATATTGGAATTCTCTGCACAACATTTTGAATCAAGAGTGTATCAATACAGAGACAATATTGCGATGCATTTCTCAGCCCCCCTCCACCACCACCACCACCACCACCACCAATTCCACTTTTGACGATGGTATCCTTGATGATAATTAATGAGAGTGATATATGTTGTGTGCATGCATGTTACTATCTTTACAAACAGAATCAAAAGGTCATTTTTGCAAACGTATTAAAATCATTTTTATTGAAGAGCGGCATGTTTGATGTATTGTTTGTCAAAGAACTAAACTAGAAAAATATTACATTTACATTTTTGAGGGAGATTTTGGACTGAATTAAAGATTTTAATTCTCTAATCCTCTAAACCCCTAATCCCCTAATCCTCTAAAATCTTTAATTCAGTCTAAAATTTCTTTCAACATTTTTTTCTAGTTTGATTGACAGCCATTGAACTGCTAGTTGGCAAACAAGACATCTAACTTCATGGTTCGCACTTCAATAAAACGGTTATAAAATGTCTACCTTATAGTAGTATTATCACAGTCTATTTTCACAGCTTCCAGTACAAGGGTCACTAAACTAGTATACATCTGTTTTAAAACTGCAGCACCTATAGAAGACAAATCTTCTCCTAAAAAAAAAGGAATGACAAATATAAGATCATGTACTACACAATCATGTAAAACCTTGTTCCCCTCTCCCTCACCCCCATTGGACTAATGGCTGGCCAATGGACAATGTCTGGCCTATTTGCAATTACCCAGCCAAACATCTCTTACTGTAGGCCAGTCTTCTTGAGTGGTCAGAATGACTGGTCCTGAGTGGCAGGTCATCATGCCCAGCCATTGAGCAGTTGTTATTTTTCATAGCCATGGCTGGAGGATGATTTCAAATGGGATGGCTGTTTCTAGAAGCCACACACCACCAGGCTAGGATATTACTCTTTCTTCTTACTTTTAAAACCTCAAACAGGGGTGACTATTAAGGCCCTGTTACATGTTGAAACTTTTATCTAAAACTTTGGTGCAACAGCGTTGCGAGACAAGTTTCAGAACGAATTACTCTGTGTACACACCCCAGCTTTCTGAATTTTTTTCGTCGCAAGAAAGTTTTGTGAAAAGTAGAAATGCTTCCTACTTGCCAACAAGTTTCAGGGTGAGGGTAGCAGCATTTTTTATGCTTCACAAAGGAGAGGGCTAATAGAGGGAAAGGGTACTTTGGGGGGAGGGGTGCACCAGCACGCCCCCCCCCCCCAACTCCCTGTAAATAATAAATAATTTAACCCAAACCCATGCACCCCTGGATTCACATTAACTCACATAAGCTTAATATTTGAAAATCCGCTACAAATTGGCAACATTATTTTACGATCAAGCTTTTGAATGCATAGGGAAGACAAATATTTACAGAACAATAATAAAATTGAACATTAATATACCTGAAAGAGCACTTTCGTCCTTTCGTTTGAGCAGTACATCAAAGACAAGTCCAACAAGAACACGAAAACCCCGATCACCAACCCTCACCGACTCTCCAGAAAGAGTCAATCCTTCGATCACCAGACTACTCAACTCCATGTTCAAAATTTGCCAACTTTAAAGAAAATCTGTACAAGGTAAAGAGTAATATTTCCAAATATTTTCTGCATCAAAGTTGATCAGACTTCAGTTCCGCCCGCCATTTTGAAATTTGATATCATAGATCCAGTCTCTTGTACACTCACGCGTCCTACTAAGTAACGCCTAGTGAATTCTACGGGTAGAGGTCAGTTTGAAGTCTGTTTGTTCTTTAGATTATAAAGTTTACAACTGAATATCTTTGAAAATAACCTCTTGAATGCGATGGCATCTCTTCTGGTAAAAAGCTTAAGACAATCAAGAGCTCAGCTACCAGTTTTTCAGGTAAAATGTGTTTGAAATATGATGGATTTTGTGCGCGGTTGAGTAAGCTGTGTCCCGCCTTACATGTTATAAACTTATCGAACAATTACCGGATGAAGTTGAGCTACTGTAAATATCGCAAATTATCAAGCTGTGTTATCAGCCAAAACCGTAGGGTAATGATCCTCCTTGATAAAAAAAAAATGGCTAGGCAGTCCATCAGTCTAAACCCTACAACAACCCTTTGGGCTGATCAAAGTCAGGACCCAGCTCATGAGACCCCAGAGGTGAGAGGCAAGTACAGTCAGTGGCCTTGCATAGCCATTTTTGTTTTTTAAGCCCTTCCTTTTATGTCTTCTTAAAAAAAAAACACCAAAAACTAGTTCTATCACCGGCGAACTACACCACTGCAAGTGTACTATATAACTAATACCAGTCTTTTTGGCCTTGGTATGCAACATGCAACATGCAACATGCAAAAAAAAACTTTCACCACCCTTTTTTGATACAGCCTTATATACAACATTGGTTTTGAACATATTATTTATACATTATTAAGCTGCAAGCATTAGCTAAACCAAGCTAATATGGTATTTAGAGAGGGCAGAAAGAATTTATATTGCATAATTGTGTATGTCTTGATAAACATGTCTCTATACAGATTCTACGAGGTTTCTGTTCACCTTGTGGTCTTGTAGCAGCCAAAGCCCCCATGCAAGTAGAACTAAAGGCAAACAAAAGGTATTCCTGGTGTTCATGTGGACGCAGTAAGAAACAGGTTAGCAATATTTATCCCTTTACAATCACTATACTAAATGCTGAGAGAAGAGAAATAGACACCTCCAACTAGCTAGTGTGTGAGTGCATGCCAAAATTAAATGGATATTAGCCTCATATAGCTAAGCAAATGGGGCGAATTGCTATATTGAATTATTAAAGCACAGCAAAGTTGTACTCCTGAACATATAAGATTTTAGTTGTTGTTGTTGGTGGTGGTGGTGGAGACACAGTGGAAGCTGATTAATATGGCCACCAAAGGGACAGGCCAAATAGGCCATATTAGCCAGGTGTCCGTATTAAGCAGGTAAATTTAATAGAAAATGTGTTTCGTTGGGACCTACAAAACTGTCCATAATAACCGGGTGGCCCTATTAAGTGGGTGGCCGTACAGTGGGGTTCCACTGTACTAAAATAAAATAAAAAATTAGAGGTAGTGAGCTGAAAAAGTATTGGTTCAAAATTTATGGGTGCCATCATGCACTGTCATGGATTTATCTCTCATGGCTTTGTAGGTTATTATTGGGGTTGCTGGTTTATTTTAATACTCAGTCGAACCTCATGAAACCTGACCATGAGCTAATTCTAGATGTGTTGTTCTCTCCCTTGCCATAAGGAATTTTCTCCAGCCCTATAATGCTCCTCTACCTTCATTTTTAGTCTCTGTGGTCCATTAACAGGCAATGATCTATGTTACATTTCTCATCTTCCTTTGATACCTTATCAATAAAAGGGACTTCTCCTTTCTTATACATGTAGTAAAAACATATATAAATTTGCTAATGATTAACAGTAAATTTGCTTGATAATGAACTCATGTTGACTTCAAAATCTTGAACCAAATTTGCATTTTTTAAATTGTGATTTCAATATCAAAATCCTTGTTATTTAAACAATTTATTATAGCCATTCTGTGATGGAAGCCACAAGGGATCAGGTATGAGTCCTCATCGCTTTAGACAAGAAGAAGCCATACCTGAAGCATTCTTATGCTGCTGCAAGCAAACATCAACCCCTCCTTTTTGTGACGGCACTCATGCAACAGAGAAGGTACAAAGTGCAGAGATTGGAAAGGCTCTTTAATGTGTTATTATCAATAATACAAATTATTAAAATGTTTTCTTGATTATTTTTTGTATTTTTTGTTATTGTTATTGCATAATATTTACTTTATAGGTTGTATGAATTACACTTTGCCATGACACATCTGCATATTTTAGTATGTTGGTGGGTGTAGCTCAATAATTGGTTAGTGAATCGCCTTGGGAGCTAAAGGTCCATGGTTTGATCCTCAGGATCTCCATGCATGTACTGTTTCAACTTCTTTCTGTTCTGTGTAGCTTTAGCTTTAAATGCTCATAATAAGGAGGACTAATGACATATCTTCATATATTAGTATATTAGCAGGTGTAGCTCAGTTGGTTAGTGAGTACACAATTCAAAATGTTTTCAATCTTTGCATTTCATTTATGAATGTCATTTATGCCAGTGACAATGACAATTAAATTCAACCCTGAATAACCTTTTCCATTGTGATGGTGGTGATGGTGGTAATGATAGATGATGGTCATGATGATGATCATGATGACGTTGGTGATGATCATGATGATGTTGGTGAAAATGATGATGATGATGATGATGATGTTGGTGATAATCATGATCATGATGATGATAGTGATGATCATGATGATGTTGGTGATGATGATGCATGATGTTGATGATGATGATGATGTTGATGATCATGATCATGATAGTGATGATCATGATGATGTTGGTGATGTTGATGATCATGATGTTGGTGATGTTGATGATCATGATAATGATAGTGATGATGATCATGATGATGTTGGTGATGATGATGATCATGATGATGCATGATGATGTTGATGATCATGATGATGATAGTGATAATCATGATCATGATGATGTTGGTGATGTTGATGATCATGATGTTGGTGATGTTGATGATCATGATGTTGATGATGTTGATGATCATGATGGTGATGATGATGATGCATGATGATGATGATGTTGATGATTCCACTTGTTGAAGTTGATGCCGCGTTCCAACACTATAGTTTAATTTACCACTTTATCTATTACAGCAACAAATTGATATTTTCATTTTTAAAGTTCAACAACTGACCTTACTTCCATTAAAACACTTCATTCGAACTTTTCAAGCGTCCAATCAGACAAGAAAGGGCGGCAGACTAGCTCCAAACGACGTTGCTCAGATAAAAATACGATTGTGACATCTTCCATCGACCAACCACTAGCTGCACCTGGAATACAAAGTCCTATACGAGGATACAAAGGAATATTCAGATGTCCTCATCAACAAGAGAAGATGTAGAGTTTTAGAGTTTTCCGTTTCTCAATATGGTACATTCCTATACAAGTATCGGGAATCAGTTAAAAACTGGGAATTCCCTTCACGCAATTTTCTTTTTTACAATATTTTGTTAGTTAAAAATCTTGAACCTCCGGTCCTTGAAGGCCGCCCTTCTATCGAAATCTCTAATGTTTTAGAGTAAACTATCTCAAAAGTATCTTGACTTTTGCTTTTTCTTAATAGTTAACGTTATTTTGTATGCAGAACTGAAATGCTGTTACTTTATCTTTTGCTTGTGATGAACTACACCTCGATATTTAGAGAAATCTGCGTAGGTATACATCGTTTTCTCTAATGATAAATTTTGAAAGTTTCTATTTTCGTATTTTGCTTATTTACCTTTTTCTTATTGTTGGACTCCTTTCTGGGCCAGCATTCTTCATCTTTGGATTCAGGTCGATTGAGGTGTGAAGCATTAGTTATACAGAAATGTTATACAGCTGCAGGGAAACCGAACCACTCCCTTATGTAAATTACTGAAACTGATTCGTGAGCCATATGAAATGAGAGCTCAATATCTAATCTCTAGATGGAAATAGACCTTTTCAGTCTGGGCGTAATGTTTTCCCCATTTTAGGCCACCTGTCATTCTCTTGAGAATAAGATTGTTTGATTTGTATCCATATTCATGTGGCTTCTCATGCGCAACCGTTAAACAATGAAATGATACTCTGGGGAATGACACGTGGTCTGAGATGGGAAAACATTACCCAAGCTGAAAAGATCTATCGAACCCATTACTCTCCGTACACTAGTCGGATGCTCTAACCACTGAACTGCTGGAAACTCTAATGGTGAACAAAGGTCATCCTGTATGTATTGCGCTTCACGGACTGCAACTATCAGTCTCTTTCTGAGCATTATTAAGCCTAGTTAACTAGTTTAGTGAACGTGAAATATTTATTTAACTTGAAATATCCTTACAGTAAAGCAATGCAGTGAATGAAAGCAGAACGTACTCGGCTTTCTTGGTAGAATTGGAGTACTTTTTCTACTTCCTAGGCAACGGAAGCACCTGTAAGATTAAGCTGTTGATTTGTGCACCTTTATATATTATGGCCTTTATTATCCATTGAAGAAAATATGCTGGAAAAACCAGCAGAAAAAGTCTAGGAAAATTCCATATTGTCGTGACCTTCAGTTGCTTGAATTCACGTCGCCCATACTACATTTCGGGCTTGGTATGCAACATCTCATTTAAAAAATGTACAGCTTTTACGGGTTTAGATTGTAGCTTCTTCGTACGTGTGTGTTTTGTTTTCGTGATTGTTTGTTCCGGTACACTTCAACAGATCCGTTTATCTTCTGAAAATTTCCGGCTTTGATCATTTCATTAATGACCCATAAGTCAACAAAAGATAGGCAACACTGTCCCAACAAATCACTTTACTCATACCAACCTTGGCTATGCTTTTGGTCTGTTGTGATAAAAAGGTAAATTTTACACCGTAAAAAAATAAGAAAGATCACTTACTGACGTTTCGGACGCTAGTCCTTCGTCGGAATTTTTTTACTCCGACGAAGGACTAGCGTCCGAAACGTCAGTAAGTGATCTTTCTTATTTTTTACGGTGTAAAATTTACCTTTTTATCACAACTGTTTCATTAGAAACACCGACGCAGCCCACACTAGCTTACCGCTAGTTATCATCTCTATGCTTTTGGTCTCTTTGATTGCCTTACATCGATATGTCTGTCTGTCCTGCCTCAAACTGTTCTCCATATATTTTTCACTCTCTCAACACTTCGCTCAAACAAGAAGATGCCTTTTCAATCTCTAGTGTTGGTTCTTGAGATATGGAGTATCATTTTTTCAATCACTATCATCATTTGTAATTGCTGCCTTTTGAACTTTAATTATGGCACTGATACAGCAGACATAGAAGCCAACCAACTCAGTCCTGGGTGTGGTCCGGAAACAATAGCTCAATAGTTCAACTTCATTCCCACGTGGCAGTGGCGAGTCACATTCGCTTGGACTTGAGCAATAAGCAAAGTCATGTCAAACTGTAGATTAAACCTGCCAAAAACACATCACGGCTTTCAACTTATCAGTCGAGCCAATCAGAGGACGCTATGATTAGCTGTGTTATCAGTCGGCCAATCAGATGCCACGCGTAACCTTCTAAGTCGTGGTGACTTCAAAGTTTCTGAATTTATTCTGGCGCATGCTTCTGGCACACGTGCGAGTAATTTATGAACTAAAACTACAAGATTCACTTTGAAAGCCTTTTATTTTCCTACTCATTTCTTTAAACCTTTTTTACAACTCATTTTATGCTACATTAAAATCCAGTATTATTATAGAATATTGTCCTTTTGTTACTCTAGCTTTTTATTATTTTTTTTACCCAACCTTTTATTACCCTTTTAAATTTTTGCTTCCAAATATAATTCAAACCTTTTAGCTTCATTATTAGATTTAGTAATCAATAAATTGGCTGTTGACAAATGATCGACCTTTGAATAAATGTTCACTACTCTAGCGTGTGCCTTGGCTGCAATATGCAATACTTTTATCTTCGTATTCTTCGATGTTGTTGTCATCCTTAATATCTTTTATTCGTAATTCTATTATTTAATTGTTTTCTAGTTCTTTGTGTCGACTATTCTTGGACTATTCTTCGTCTTTTCCTGCTTGGAGACGGATGTAATTTTTTAGTAAGAAAATTTTCAGAATTCCGATGTCCCAAACAACTCCTTTTGTGATTGATAAAGAAAATTTGCCTACTAATCAAAAAATCTAAATTCCAAGAATGTCAAACCATTTTCTTCATGTCCTTTTTGGAACAGAACCTCCAGAAATCATGATTTATCTCGCTTCTCGCTCGAACATTTTAACCAGAAAACTTAGCATCACCGATTGAATACGTACATTTGTGTATTCATAGAATACGTTGTTATCAATTAAAAATATGCCTTTTCGTGCGGGGGTTATTGTCCTATCTACTGGTCTAAATCTTATTATTACTATTGTTAAAAATTGACGTATGTCCAAATACCTCCATGTAAGAGACACACCACCATTTGAATTGTACGGTGGAAAAATTACCTAGCTACTGTATGCCAAAATTATACCTATATATACCAATAATTTTCGTGAGTCAAATTCAATACATTATTAAATGTTCTGTATTCAAATGCTGTCTTCATAAAACAAGTGTATAAAGACGTTCGCTGAAATAGTCTTTGAGTGTCACCTTGCAAATATTTAGATTTACTTGATGCATTTTGAATTCCATCGTCCATTGTGTCCCATCTGGAAAGGGTCTGGAAAGCTCAGGTTCGTTATTGATATTGAAATCCCGTATCGTCCCAGAACAGGTCCTCCACACTAAAATCTGCGAAAAAGAAGAAAAGCTATGGTTCAGTTCTTTTCGTTTGAAAAATGGCAAGAACTTTCGTTTTCGATCTAAATTTTTTGATAGTTGCATTTTTTGGTTGAGTTAAATTTTCTTTTCCGATAAGAAAAATCTAAAATATATACTTTTACAGAAGTAAGATTAAATTTAGGTTACATTTGGTGATAGCTTCTTGAAATTTTCATCACTTACCAGCGATTTCAGGGAATGGATCGAGAGTTAAGTCCGTGAAGTCGAGTTCCGTTGGAAAATCGTCGAAATCAAAGTCATCAATGCTGGAACTTGCAGTGGAATCGCCCAAGGAAGAAGGTTTTTCTGTGGTTTCTAGTATATCTGTAAGGTGACCAATATATTCCGCTGCAAGTCTGACTGTGTCAGTTTTGGATGGCTTCTTCTCGTCTGGGAAAAGTGGTATGAGATCCCGTAATGTATCAATCTTAGCATTTAGTATTTGCACTCTATTTCTCTCCCTTGTATTGGCTAAACGTCTTTGTCTACTAACTCCTGTCAGCCTTGGTCCTCTTCTCTTCATTTTCTTCTTTCCTTTACTTTGTGGTAGAATTTTTCCTTTGCTGTTTATGGAATCCATCTGAAGTAGTCTTGACTGCTTCAACGTTAGCTGCTCGTGTGCTGCTGACTGAGTCTCTCACGAGAGGTTAAACACCTCGGTAAGTCGCCACACTTGAAGTACCATACGATATGTCGGACAGTGATGACAATGGGAGGATCCTGTATCGCTGTCTCTCAAGCGTTAATGGATGTTTAAATCAAAGCCAGACTTTATCAGATATCTTTAAAGTGCCTGAAAAGTTGAAAACAACACCTTCTGTTTTATGCATTAGAAGCCAATTCTGATATGACAACATTGCCCACGCTGCTTGATATGGACGGTTTGGAACTTTTAGAAGTTTTCCCTTAAAACCAATGTGTATCGCTTCAGCGTTTTTTTGATTGAATTTTTATTAAGTACTTAAGAAGTTTGGTACAATTTGATTTGTTTGTAAAGTACTATGATATTCCCTTGTAAAAGCATTGTGACAACACATGAAAACATAGCATAACATTATTTGAAACTCAATAGTACTTAATCTTATAAGACCTCTTGTGGACGTACTTATTCCAAAGGGTGTACTTGAAGTAGCTGGTCCTAGCAGTTTCCTGCCTCGTTTTCTAAATATTGGAAGCTTTTTGGACTTTTCAAATTTCTCATCTCTGTGCGTGCCTTTGGGGTTTTGATGTTTATTGATTCTAATCAAGATTTTTTTAACAGCCCACACTTATCCCAGGAAGTGTCACAACCTGCCAACCAGCCCATCACAAACCCTCGCATTTCCTTCGACATCTTGGTAACAACTCATTCCACATAAAAAAAGATCCATTAAATTCTACCTGTTGTTTTAAGGATCTTTAGGAAGATTGTAATAGCAACTTGTTTACATATTGAAGTGATCACCACTGATGTGTAGCATTAAGATGATTAAATATCTCGTTAAACCTAAATGTACTCAACATTAAGCATCTTAAACACTTCCGAAAAAGCAATTATTAGAGAATACGTAGGAAAGTGAATTTAAGATATTTCTTCTATGTCTAACTTGATGGTCTATTTATATAATCATTTTTGCAACTAATTGCCGTTTCAAGATAAATTTATCGTCGGAATTCCATTTCTCTGTTGTGTCATGGTTTCAGACCCCATTACAGACTAATTTTTTATGCACGATCTGTCGCATTTTTATAGCATTTTTCTTCGCGCTCTTCCAAAGGTGTGGCTTCCTTAGAGACTTTTGTCTGACTTACATTGTATAACTGCAGGCAGGCAAACCAATTTTGGTGTGATTTTTTAAAGAATTTTTGTAAAATAGTACAAAGATTTCTAAACTTTCCAAAACCTCCTTTCGTGACATCAGTTCTTCTTAAGTTCGTGTCAATTGAGTTCCTTGTAAACCGCTTTTCTTTTCGAACTTCCATGCAAACTCAAGCAAAGCACGTTGATTCGAATGTTGCGATGGCTGAAGTTCGAGTTCTCAAGGAACTACAGCTATTCCACTGCCAAGAATTGAGTTCTGCAGCACAGGTTCTTTTGCAACCATCATCCTTTGTGTTGGTCAAGATTACGATACTCTTCGTTTCAGGATATTTGTACTCGTTCATCGCAAGAACCTCATCAAGATAACACTTCACCTTTAGACCAAAGTTGTTAAAGCTTAATTAAAACTCTACGGCCTTATCTGAAGTATATTGTCTAAACAAATTATATGATCAGGTCAGTGTTTTCCCCCGTTTCTTGTGTAAGACTGTTTCGGGAGTAAGAACACTTGTTGCTGGGTGTAGAATGGAAGAAGGCATTGTCGCGTGATGGGTTAACAGGGGTGAAAATTAAAGTAGCTGATAATAGGCAGGACAATCGAGACGAGACACATGGAAACGTGGGTGGGTGTGTGGGAGAGAGAGAAAAAAATGGGCCTGTTTTTAAGCTGTATTAAAATATTGTTGGTATTTACTTGTAATGAATGGATCAAACATGAATTTGTTCAAAGATGAGATTGATTTTTAGGTGTCTTAAGAGAGAAGTGTGATTGCTTCCTTAGACGCGTGCCTATGCCGTCGTTAAATCTTTTGCCGGTCGTAGGTCGTCCAAGCCGTCATTTGCAACCCAATAGTTTACATTTCTCCTATCACTAACGGCTCGCTTACTGCCAATCCTTAAAATCACTTCAATTACAATAGGTTAATACAGTTACAGTTGCGAGAGTTTAATCTATTTCTCGCAGCAATTTCAAACAATTTTGCACTTTCTGTGTGAGTTACTTATGTCCAATACACATTTGTTCGTAATAATTGGCTCCTAACCGGTTGTCTTTTTGCAGGAATAGATACTAGCTGTTTGCGTGCAGGATGTTTCTAGCATGGTCATCAATGGTCATCACTTTGATTGACGCTTTTCCATTTGTCGATGAACCGTGAATGTAATTTATATACTAAACTTAAAACAGAGAAGTCATTGATGAAGTCTGGAGAATATTAGCACGGTCCAACCGGTTGGAAACCTCTCTCTTGCCACTCTATCATGGTGGTTCCAAGCCCGTTCAAGGTCCTTTAATCTATTGCTTCCTTGCAGATTTATGCATGTTACTCCAGATTTGTTAACGGAAGTTGTATCTTGCTGTAAATTGCTTTAATCTGTGCTTAACCATATAACAGGCATCATAAAGTCGCTTTGCTTTGATGTCAGTTTAAAGTTGACCCATCGTCATATTTTGGAACGTGCCATATATATATTACTACCCTGTTTGACTGATTATCTGCTTGAATAGATAGCATTGTTTACTGAGAACCTCAATTAAAATCAATTTACTGAAGATGGCATCGATGAATATCATTGACTTTAGAGCTGCTTTTTTTTCTATCCTGCTTGTGTTAAAACTGTTCAGTCATGTCAGATTATTGGCAAAGTGCTCATAGTCATGACATTTCATCATTCGGAATATATTCTGTCGGCTCTTCACGAAATACACCCACGCTTCACCTGTTTCGGGCTCTTTCCAACTCGGGGAAAAGTTTTCATCTTAAAATAATGCTTCTTTTTCGCACTTTTACGAAGCCTTATAAATATTGTCCTTTACTTTCAATAATAATAATAATAATAATAATGAGAATAATAATAATAATGAGAATTAACAGTGGAATCCACAGAGTGGCTCTTACAACTCCACTGTATTCCAATTGGAATTTAGAAGTTGATTTTCAATACATCATATAAGGCGTAACGGATTGAATATGAAGTACTGACAAAGGTCCAAATAATTGTTAAAAGTGGTCCATGAACTCGTGGGCAATTGATGAACTTTCAACTATTTCTACGTCAACTTAAACTATATTTAAACCGTTGTTATCTCTTCAGGTGAAAAAAATGACATCTTCACTTTCGATCTTTTGATGTTGGTATCATTTTGGCGAAACTTGTCTGGAATTTTAAAACTGAGGAATGAGAATGTATACTGACAAAACTATTACAAGACACAGACCCAGCGAGTGGGAATTTACTATAACCCTATTACAAATACGTCTATTTCTAATTGAAGAAACCGTCTAGTATTGACAAGTGCACTTATTTAGCCAATAAATCCGCGAGACTGAAAGTTCAAAGCTCAAAAACTACGTAATAAAGCGGTCAGTATTTCATTCCATTCCCAATTTAGAATGTTACTGTCATTAACATTAACTTAAGGGATCTGTTCATGCTAGGAAGGATTTCCTTTTGATATTGATGCTACACTAAAACATCAAATTCATACCATTATTTGGTTTTGTTCAAGTAAAATCATGGATTCATAGTTATTGTGCAATGCAAATGTATTCTGAAATCATGAATCTTCATCGGATAGCGGATAGCGCTATCCACCCTTCGTACAAACGGGTCCAGCTAGTTAGCCGTCAGCTATGACATAATGTGCCAACTGGATGGGACAAGCATGTCCTCTCTGTCTCTATCCATTGCCCATCTAGGCTTACTAAGTACTTGGGCCCTGCCACTCTTACTGTCTTCTAATCACTCTAGCGAAATTGATAAAAGGTTTTTATGTACAAACAAAATGATGTTTTTTTCTGATGTCTGTAGCTTGTTTTCTCAGAAACACGTGAACATCACGCCTAACTTAGTCGGGTAGACTACGACCCATAGATCATTGTAGAGATAGCTACTATGGGGGCTGGAACATCTTCTGGTCCTAGCCGGAATCCCCGCTTTGGCTGTCGTTTTCATATGGTGCTGTTTGTACCGAATCTAGACCAGTATACACCCCGTTTGTCAAACGGAAAAGGGCTTCTTCGATCTGATTGTTGACTAGTCGATCTAAAATATACTGAAAATGAACTCTTAATCCACGCCTTCACTCATTGGTAGGTCTATCTACCAAAATGTACCCCCCCCCCCCTCTCTCTCTCTCTCTCTCTCTCTCTCTCTCTCTCTCTCTCTCTCTCTCTCTCTCTCTCTCTCTCTCTCTCTCTCTCTCTCTCTCTCTCTCTCTCTCTCTCTCTCTCTCTCTCTCCATCTGTACCCTATAGCACAAGTGAGTTCTGATCTAAGTTTGTACTTATTTCTTCTTGGCGTTTACTTCACCTGAGGGACTTTAGGTGCTCGAGGAACTAGATTCCATGAAACCGTTCTGCAAACTGAAGTATATTTGCATGGACTGAATCATGTTTTAATTCGGCCGAATTAGAAAAGGGATGCTAAAGGAGAGAATCAAGGGTTGTGGACGCTGGTAATGCTTCTCGAGCGCTAACGTTTTTGCTTCAGCTCCCCAGATCAGTTCCTTCCTCAGGTAGTGTACTCGAGTCAGGTTTTCGAGAACTCTCCCTTGATTCGAGTTTTTTTACCAGGTTCTCCGGTTTTCAGCCCTTCGCAACACCTGGCCAATATGCTAAATTCTAACGTTAGCTTTGCCCTGACTTTGATCAGCCAAGAGGTTGTTTTTGCCATTGCTAAAACGATGTAGTTAAAGCTGCAGACTACTTTTTACATCAAACTTCTTAAGTCTACCAAAGTTCGACTTCAATTTGCCGGCCCTGCGAATGGCTTTATTGCTTTTTCCTATCTTGGAAACATATGAAGGACAAAACTAAATATAGCTATGATTTTTATGTGATTGTTTATACATTTTTGGTGCTTTTAAGACAACCTTGATAAAACTCCCTTTTGATGTCAAGATAAAATGCGTACTAAAACGCCTTTTCTTAGCGAATGAAAAAAAACCCGTTTGTACCCAAACTAGACTAGTCAGAAGCGACTATATAATTTGTGTGTTACCCCAACTTTACTAAGGTCTGGTTTAGACGTCGAATTTCACATGTGCCGAATCTAATGCAAATGAGCAAAACCTATTGCTTGAATTCATTTGCATTAGATTCGGTACATGTAAAATTCGACATTTAAACCGGGTCTAAGTGACGGTAATCAAACACGGAAGACTAGATTCATTAGTTCAGTTTATATGTTTTATCTTCCTTTTCTTTTGTATCATGACATTTGTATCATGACAAAAATATTCAGTATAAAATACAAATTCTGGAAATAACTGCCTGCATCCATACATCCATTTTTTCGTAGCTTAGATTATTAAAATATTACTGACGTGTTTCTATGTTTTTATGTAGCACTATTTTTGTCTTGTTATTTTTCTTTGGTGATTTAAATAAAAAAGGTTCACCAGCCCTTGCCATAATAACGAAATTTTGGATTGTTATTATTGATTCATAAATAAAGTTACATTTTCGTATTGAACTGTAATTCTGTGATGTAACAGCTCTAAGAAACGATCTCAGTTATTAAGCGGTAATAGCAATTCTAATAGATCGTTAATAGTAATAAAGAGCAGTAATGTAACAACCAATGATAAAAATAATATGGATATAAACAACATTGGTGAGTTGTGTACTAGAAAACTAGTAGATAACACAATAAAATAAATAAATTATGGTGTTGGCAGCGGGACTGGGCAAAAAACCTGATGATCATTCCTGCGGTTTTTTGAATTACATTGGCAAGAAGGTAGAGTGAACCTATTTCTAGGGCTAGGTATCGTTTTCAGTGCTTACTGGAGAAAGAAAACAAAAGATTGTCCCTAGCACTAGGGCCATCCTACGCCCTTTTGCGACTAAATAGAAAAACATTTGGATATATTTTCTGATTTTAAAAGCAAGTCAATATATAACATTCGTTGGACTAAAATTTAAAATATCGACCGTGGAGTATAGGAAGTAGTAAATAACACGGTCATTGAATATGAAGTGTGTCATATGGTTTGAATAACATGGGCATTGTTAAGGTTGTAAACCAAAAACAAAATCGAGCCTTTCATCAACTGCCATTGCCATTTTATGACATTAGCCAAACTAAAAGCAATACTATCACAATCTAAGGCACTAAATACTTTTAAAGTATAATATATTTTCAGCAGCTAGAACACAAAGAATCTACCAAATTTTATCTATTTACATCCAAGCCTATCTTTTTAAAATCAGCAACAAGACAGCCGCCTGCGGTGTCTAATTTTAAATATTTGCAAATATGTGCTTGGTAGTCTAACCAAGTTTATAAGCTACTCCAGAAACGCCTTTGCTTGAGTCCATCTAGCGGTACGGTGTTGCATGCGTCTATGTGTCTCCCCAGAATAGGTCAATGAGATCTGTTGTAAGAGAGAATAAGATAGCTGAGCTTGAGTTTGATATGATGTTATGCCGGAAGGATTCTTGAATTGTACAAGTCAAAAGAATTTGTACATTTTAAATGTACAAATCAGTGATTTCTGCCTAAGGTATAGGCCGAGTACAAACTGATAAAGTTCTGTCTCAGGACCTTTCACCATAGCCGAGGCTTTTTACACTACACTATAGTTTAACACTTATCAAATCGTTGAAATTCGACTAATGTTTAAATAAAATCATTGTAAATACTTGTACTTTAGATGATTACCTCCGGGATCAGCAAAAGGGTCAAAATTGAATGTAGGAAAGGTTAATTCATCGAATGTGCTCTCAAAGTCCAGCGTAGTCGTTTTCTCTGTCGTGTTAAGTAGCTCCGTCATGTGAGAGATGTAAAGAGCTGCTATCCTGATTGTTTCAGTTTTGGACGGCTTTTCATCAGGGAACAAAGGAATGATATCTTTGAGTTGGTCGATGTTGGCGTTGAGCGTGTGGACGCGCGTGCGTTCGCGTGCGTTCGCAAGACGTCGCTGTTTGCTGACTCCAGTTAAACGAGGACCTCGACGCTTAGTTTTTTTCTTGGTCTTCTTTTGCTCATTGAGTAACTGGGGTGATGAGACTTCCATAACTTCAGCTCTTAACCTCACAAGTTGTCGCCAGATAAAAGTGTGCGAGATTGGTAAAGTAAGCATCTGATATAGTCTTTGAGTACCTATCATGGACTTATTTATCAACACACAGTCGTGCGTCATTTCGTCTATATGGCGCTGTCGTTATCAAGAGGTCAACCAGTCAAAAGGCAAACCACTATTTCTTGTCAAGAAACTTTTCATATTACCGATTGTGAAGCATATCTCTATATCGTTTGGGTTTAGTTTGTCTGGTAGACACGCACTTTTGAAAAACGCATCGATGTTTTGGTAAACGCAAACTTTGTGTTAGTAAATGACAGTGGTTCCGGCCACCTAACGCAAAAACAAAATGGCATTTGGAGATTGCGTTAAATTAAACAACTGGCTAGTTTATCTCTTCAGGCTATACAAAATGAAGCCTGTGTTCAATCGGCATCACACTATGACTGGCTACTGTTCAAGCACATTTACTAACGCACATATCATCACCATTAGAACATTTTATTACCATCTATAGCCCTTTCATGGTTCTATAAGTAAAGTTCAACTCGTTGACTAATTTTCTATCGTTGAAAACCTAACAGCCTGCTAAAAGATGTTTCTATTTAATAAGCGCAAAGCTAATTGCCTGAGGACAAATTGTTTCAATAAAGAGCGCCTCATTTGAAGCACATGTTGCCCGGTGGTTTAGGCTTGACATGCGTTCTTCAGTTAACTCTCAAAAGACACGATTATCTAGAAGACTAATGTTTAACCATAGAACTCAAAAAACTTAGAGACCATCTCATTTGATGGCCATAGAGACTTTAATGGAAGAAAATCTTATCCTAGCCGTGTACTACCGCCATATCAACTCGAGACATGAAATAATATCCGCGCCCTCCGGCTCTGGAACCCAAGGCGGGTCTATAGAACGCTTTATTATGATTCTACAGTTAGCTAGCTTTTCAAATTTTCACCGGAAAGTTTCAAGCTCATATTGTTATTTTGTTAAAGCATATCTTTTTTGCTTCCGGATAGAGTTTTTCTGATGTTTTTTTTTTAATATTGAGTATGATGGCTCCATCAGTACATCGTGCAGCACGCGTCCGTGTACAGTTGGCTGACTTCAACAGAGTATCATTACCCAAAACTATTACTTCACTTAGTATGTGAACACCATCTGGAAACATTTTACTTTGACTAAGAAATGCACAGCTGATATTCATAGTCTAGAAAATAAAAAAAGTCCGGCACTAAAAGAAGCACCGAAATATTTTTTTTGCGGACAGTCCCAAACATTTCATTGTGGTTTCTGTGCTTCAGTAAAATGGCCACGAGGCATGTCAGTTTATAGTTCCATTGAGGTCATATTTTCATTTATCTTATAGATATAGAAGGGCGGAGGGCGGCGTACAAGAGTGTATGCTTAAACCATGTCATGATCCATCAAAAAGAGAATTGATCTGACTAACCCTGATGCTCTCTCTACCGAGTGTCGCGTGCTGTACGCGTTCTACAACTTGTCTTCTTTTTTTTTTTTTGACTGAATCCTATCTCTAACAAGTGTTCCTGTTGATAACAAAACTCCTGCTAAAATATACCATTCTTATCATCCATCAGCATTGAATACCTTGATAAGTTATCATGATATTTTCAAAAAATTCATCAGTACTACAGTCTGTGGTTTTTCTTCTGATACCCACCCAAAATTAAACTTGCCAGACAATGCTTATCAGGCATTGACTTTCACTCGCTGGCCTACATCGTGCCAAGCTTCGGATCAATGACATGTCGGAAAAAACTCATTATCAGTTCAAGATTCATTACAGGACGCTTATATCGGGACTTGACAGATGTAGTTGATTGATAATTGGTCGATTTTGTGAGCCGTTATCACCTGGATTCATCGCCGGTGGTAAAGGACAATATACAAGCTAGACTAACTACAAACATGTCATTCAAGGTGTAGGTTACATAATCAAAGCCATCGAACATAAACACTCTTAGACTTGTTTTTATAAACTTAGCATATATTTATACAAGGTATAAGCACTGAAGTATGTATTATGAATATGTGTACATATGGATTTAGGGTATATTTATTATTATGTGTGATATATCGTCACGTGATCGTTGATAATGTTGATGGGAGGTCCGCTGACACGAGATCAGCGTCATTACACACCACAGCTCTCTCAATGCTTTCATTATCCTAATGAGATTGTCCATAACGAGGACACTTAACATAAAAGTGATCCAATTTCGTAATTAGCGTGCATTTGAATGTTCACACTTTCCTAAAAAGCAGAAATATCCAAACATTTGATTATGAAATAATGTATTTTTGTACAAACTAAGCCCTGGTAAATGTATATGAACGTAGTTTCCTACAGGCTATCTTTTACACCATCGTCTGGTTTGGCTGCTTGCCCTGTCAGCATTGATTTCTGATATTTATCCAAACATTTACAATAAATAATTTTATATTAATATATATATTTTTTAAGCTTCAGGGTAATTCAGACCACGTGTCATTCCCTTGAAAATAAGATTTTAGTTTGAGTTGTATTCTTCATTCGCAACCGTTAAAAAATATGATACTCTAGAGAATGACACGTGGTCTGATATGGGAAAACATTACGTCCAAGGTAAAGAGGTCTACTGAACTTGAAAACATATTGTATTTTTCTCGTTCCTGATTGACTCATTAGTGCCCGAAGGATTCACTTTTCTCTGGAACATTTCGAAAATTGTACGTGTATATCAATGGGGGCATGCTAGACGTCGCAAGGGGACGGTATCTTGAAAACAGTCCCACAATGCACTGCAGTGCCATCTCGACCCAGTTTTTTGCTACCTCGAAACGGCTAATATTTTATCACACTATGATGACGGTGTAGGGGATGGTCGGATGGATTGGTAAAGAATAGGTAATGTGCATCAAAGCTCACAAAGCACTCTGGGAAAGTGAGTTCTTTAAAAATGTAACAGGGAAATCAAAGGAACTATCAGAAAAAAATTACTCTGTTATTTTCATCTGCTGAAATCCTTTTATTTTCCTAGAAAATGTAGGGGAAAATTGTCAGATAAATTTTTAGAGGAGCCAAAAAAGCGTAAGAACTCACTTTCCCATCATGCTTTGTGCTATAATTTCACGCAAATGCACATCGGCTATTAGTGGTACGTACGATATACTGCATCAGTTGGTTTGCTGGGTTTTTTTTCGTGTTTCTTTTTTCTTTTTTTATACTTGTTAAGAAGTGTTTTTTGTGGTTGTTGTTGTTGTTGTTAAAAAATTCGACCAACTTTTTTTCTTTTCTTGTCTTGTCTTTTACCTATCTTTCATTTCTTTTCATTTTAATTTATTTAATTTCATTCTATATTATTTCATTTTATTTCATTTTATTTTGTATTATTTTATTTTATTTTTAATATATTCTATTTTATATTTTATTTTTCATTATTTTTTAATTTTATTTATTTTTTCATATTATTCTACTATTTCTTGATATTTTACATCCATGGCCACTAATTTTGCAATTTCAACCTCCCTTTTACTCAATGTTAATTAGGTGCTAGCTAGAGCACCCCCACTCTGCTGCCTATGTGTAGGGGGTATGTAAATGATAATAATGAGATATCATTTACAAAGTACAGTCAACACATCTTCAACATAACAACAATTCTGTTACTATCAAATGCACAGTGAGGGATGGGAACAGAAATGGTGCCTCCTAAAATTTATTTATTTATTTGTCTATTTTATGGATCATGCATATGTAAAGGTAAGTGGTAGTGCTACACACAGGCCACTTTTATAATTATATGCATGTCTGTTTTACAAATTATTTTATCCCACACTATAGAAAATACAGCCAATCAGAAAGCAGGAAAGCTGTTGTATATTTTTCTGTATTTCACTCTTCCTTCCCATCATGTGTTGTGCATTGAATCCATGCATTTGTATTTTCTATGGTGTGGGATAAAATGGTTATACAATGGTTTCTTGTAGCATAACATGGGTATATCCCACTTGTCACTGTATTTTCTTTGTATACACACTCGCTCATGTGTTTACTAGAAACTACAAGTGACTCATGGGATATTCCACAGTTTACCACTCAAAACCATTGTATAACTAGTATATATATATTGACAAAAAAATATTTTGCAGCTAAATAGTCCTGCCTGATTTATGGGATGGGGTTCCTGTGGATTTGCACCAAAATGTGCACATGCTCACTCTGACATTAGGAGTCCCACACAATACACCACTCGCTCTGTCACTGCTGCTGTTGTTGTACATATTGATTTTGTTAATATTATTATCATGGGTTTTTCTAAGTACCTATATATATGTTCTTGAATACTAGAGTGCAAACATCTCAAATAGCACTAATGAAACAATAGAAGACAGTTTGTGCAATTATTTATACGTATTCTATACTATTATTTTGTACTTATTATTTTATACTATTTAGTGCCCAAAAAAATTTAGTACTGTAGTTTCACAGATTATTAGTGTTAATTTGCACTCTATGAAAATACAAATCCAGGCCACCTAAATATATAGTATTATATATTTTCTAATATGGCATGAATACAAAAAAATTACAAGAAAAAAAATATAAAGCCTAAATATTGAAAAAGAAAAAATTAAAATTGACAATAAAAATTTAAATTATTTTTTGCTTTCACATACATACTTATCAGAAAACAGATGTGTACATATTAAAAAATTAAGAATTGAATGTTCCACAGCTCATCAACACATAATAATAATAACTGAATAATCATAATAATATCTTTATTTACCCTGATCAAAACTGTCGGATCAGAACAGCTGGTAAAAACCGGTGATCAGCAAATATGTACAGGTGTATTATATTAGACGACTGATTGTTACCCATGTTATTATTGATTAATTTGATTTATCTCATTTACTACCCTCTTTTTGGAACAAAAATGGGTATTTCTTTTACTCTTTATTAATTCTTTCTGTCTATTTTTATTATCACCATATAAAGCTCAGTTGATTCATATTTCTTATCAATTTTGCATGGCATGGCTTATGTAATGATAGCTACAGTGAATTATCAAGTATATTTTTTAACTATTTTTATAATTTTATTGTATATTTTTTTATTTGTTTTGTATTCCAGTCCTATTTCACAAAAGGTATTTTCTTTCATCAATTTTTTATTTTCATTCAACTATTAGACTTTAACTAAAATTAATGATTTGTTAAATTTTTACTGGTAAAATGGAACTTGCTTTATAATTTTATATTATTCAATGCATTCTTTGTGCTTCTAATAGATATAGATTCAAGGGTTATGACAGTTATGAGTTAGGGACCAGTCATTGATTACAGGGGGTGTGCATTTTGATTTTCACTTGCACAACTTTTCCCCCCCAAAGTGTCCTTATAGGTCTCTCTTAGCCCCTTCCTTTGTGAAGCATACATTAATTGAACCAGTTACGCCTCCCTTTAAATAATGAATAGTCCCTTGTGAGTATGTTATTTACATTGTATATAAGTAAACTTTGAATGCCAAGATTACTTTACTTCAAGTTAATAGTGTCTAGTCATGAAATACTTCAAAATAATTGAAATAAGATTCATGGACTACAGTGTGCCTGGGCTAGGGCATTCTTTCACACCCATAATTTCCATTCTACAAGAAACAATCTCTCCCTGCCTTCAGAGGCGAATCCAAGGGGAGGGGTAGGTGAGGAAGTTATTACATCCTCTGTGAATTTCCCTAAAGTGCCCCTAAAAGATAGCACCAAACCTATTTCAAATAAATCCTTATGGTCTCAAAAACATGTTTTTGTAGGATTTTCCCCGTCAGCCCACTTTCGGCGTAATCCTGATTTTAAAGCGCGTTTTGAAAATGCCCCAAAATATCTCACAACCGCGCCACTGGGAGACTGGGTCTATGACGTCATCGGGGTGATTAGACTTCGACAGTTCCCAAAGAATCGAAGCGACGACGATTAGAAGGAAGTGTCAATGGGTAACGACGCAATATTTAGGCATCTTTTCCTCTCCAAAACTCCAAAACAACAACACACTTTGCTTGTAAAGAAAGATACGTCACATGCATCCCGATGACGTAAGCAAAATACTAGGTTTCTGGGACGGTACTGAAACTTCTAGAGTGACTGGACACTAACTTTTTCGGAACCTCAAAGAGTCGTAAAAAAATCAGGATTACATCGACAGCATGAAAATCCTACAAAAACATGTCTTTGAGATAGGTTTGGTGCTATCTATTAGGGGCACTTTAAGCTTAGGCTGGCGATTACAAGGACAAATGAAGCCTGGAAGTTTAAGAGGGGGAACCAAACGTTTACTAAGAAAAAATATTAAGCTATTTCAATGAAGTGACGATTGAAAACAAGGAGGGCCAGACCTCCCCGACCCTCCCCCTGGATCCGCACTTCGATTCGATGGTCGTAAGAATTTGTGATTGAAAACGAGCGACCGACTCCCGGAAGAAACTCGCTAAGAAACTGAGCCGATGATCAAAGATTTGAAATCATAATTGTCACGAAAAGAGATACGCAAAATAAAGCGGAATTCTTTTTATAGACAGTAGATCTTATAAATTTCCATTGTTTTCTTTTGTCTATTCGAGTACACTGAAGAGACCATGAAGGACAGGTGTTTTGAAATTCACTTTCTCTTTTTGACTGTTATTACTCATTACAGAGCGTTTCACATAACTTTTGAGGTAGATTCCGAAGTTCGTTTGCAGGTTCGGAATTTCAAGTAGTACTTTGGAAGGTTTTAATACAACGAACTTCGATCGTTGGCGAACTTACTTCCCGTGCGAATTCGGTAGATAGTTTACAAGGAGCTTAGTAGCAATGGGTTGCTTCATAAAGCAGGGCAATGCTTTGCTTCTGAAAAAGCTAGGTTGGTTTCAAAGAGAAAAAAATATGGCTTCACTGAGGCTAACCACCTTGATTCTATCGAATCAGTTACCGAATTTATACGGGAAGTAAGTTCGAAGAGCCCTCAGCCAATCGCTGACATCGTGTGAACTTGACTTGATAAATGTATTATCTGTAGGTTTTACCCTCAGATGTCATGATATCGTAAATTATCAAGACCTCGGCCGTTTTATCCGCCTCAGCCTACGGACCCTACGACTTCGGCAGATAACACTGCCTTGATAATCAGTACGATATCATGCTCAACCTCCTCCAATAATTGCTTATTATTTGTTTGTTTGATTTGCTTGCTTGAATTGTTACGATATAAAAGAAAAATCATTTTATGAATTAACTGCACTTCTACAAAGTTATGTCGATTGTTTTCTATTGCCAATTTATGTCATGCAAAATTTTAACCCGTGGAATAAAAAAATTTCTCAGATCGTTACAGTGCGTTTCACATATTTAGATTTGACAGTAGATTCCAAATTCGTTCACTGGAAGTCAGGATGGCGCGGTGGTAAAACGCTCGCATCTCACCTCTGAGGTGTCTCCCCATGTGAACTGACTGAGTTGATTGGTTCTCTTTCTGACTCCGAGGGTTTTTCCGGCTTTCCGGTTTTTCCTCCCTCCTTTCAAACGACCCTAACTAATTCAAACTGTTCAGAGCTGTGCTCCAGGGTCATACATGGACTGTATAGCGGCTGCCAGAGGCGCTTTCTCATGCTTTCAATTCGATCCCGTTGAGCTGCGCCACTGCTGTACTTGCGATGGTGATTAGCGATGACAAGTTTTTTTATTTCTTGACCAATCAGAATTAAGATACTGAGTAAAAGGTGTAATAATATTTTCTAGCCTGAACGAGAAAACTGAACGGCGAGAACCCACGCTAAAACGTCTAACAACAATCTAACACTGATGAATGACGTATTGTACATTTTTATTTACATATGTTAAACAGTGAAATATTCAAAGATTTCATAAAATGTATTTTATTAACTTGCGAAATTAATGGTTATTAGAAGATTGAGAGAGACTGGTTCGACCAAGTCACGTGCTTATCTCTATTAACTAACTCGTAAATAGCCTTTTACTCGAGGTGAACCATCCATTTTGAATCGGCTGATCAACGATATCTATCTGCTTCTATACCAGGTTAGTCAGTCGTTCTTCATCTTGTACTTCAAAGCCGGATTTTATATATTTTCCTTTTTAAAGGAATTGCTATATTTTTACTTGTATCTCTAAACTGTGAGATAAATTGATAATTATCATGGCTGTCCTTATAGAAAATGATGTGGTAATAAATGTATGTAAATTTGAGGGGGATTTTTTTACCGGCTAATCTATCATGTGAATATGTAAAAGTTACATTGGCTGCTTTCGGTATTGTTTTAGTCCTGTAAGGTTTATTAATTTTACGTCTGAATTAGTTCAATGTTTCCACTGCAGTAGAATTTTTATTTTTTTTTATTTTCTGCTTTTCGTTCTAAAATTTCATATAAATTTTTACTACAATAAATTTAAGCCGTAGTAACCAGTTTACGCCAGAGAAGAATATGATACTTTCCACTTTCATGGTCCATTCATGGTTAATATCAATCTTCAAATGCATGACCTGAAACTCTAGTATAGTCTATCGGACATCAAATTTTAGTGCTTGCTATTCTGTAATCATTTCTGGTTCAATTTTGGGAATTTAACTTTTAGCATTGTGGCAGTTCGGCCTCGGAACGGAAACGACACGACATAGCAAAATATTACGAAATTTTCCCTTCACTTTCTGGTTAATTATTGACATTTTCTTTGCTCTATTTTTCTAGTAATATCTGAATTCACTCTGTATTGAGTCAAGAGGAAAAAGAGAATCTCTTGCTTATCGAAAAAATGCCGGTTTTGACTGGTTGACTTACAAAACCCTCTCTCTACAGTCGGTTCGACTTCTAACCCGAAAAATTGAAGCTGACAAGTATTTTTTCTTTTTGGATTGCCGAATTTTCGAAACCCAATTATATAACTAAATGATTTTGCATTTCTTATTGAAAATGGAAAGAAAACGTAAAAACCGCCTACTACGTTATTTGAAATAAATAATGAGAGAATGAGGTAAGGGGAGTTCGATTGATTTACAGTAAACGCTGCATATTTGTGCTTTGTTTTATTCGGTCCTAAAATGATGACATCACTTGTACTAGCGAGCCAAAAAAAAAACAATCGTGACATTTAGAATCTTGAATGCAAAGTTCTACCATGAACACAAAGCTAGAAAAACTGAGACAATTTTCCATGAGCTATTTGGTATAATTAGACAATAATAATAAGTTTTACTCCTGCAAAGACGTTCTACAGCTAGCCACTTTTACTGAAAAAAGTTTCCCTGTGATCCAGAGTTTATTTATTCTAGCTCTGGCGTTTGCTGTTTTGACGGCGGTCGCCTAAACCTACCCGAAGCGAATTAGAGTCTCTGGCACTGACCTATAGGGTACAAAACTGGGTGAAAGTCGTAGTCTTTCTGACCCTGAAACAACCTCTGGGCTGATCAAAGTCAGGGAACGGCTAACTCACAGATAGTCAAACCCTGAAACAACCTCTGGGCTGATCAAAGTCAGGGAACGGCTAACTCACAGATCAAACCCTGAAACAACCTCTGGGCTGATCATAGTCAGGGAACGGCTAACTTATAGATCGAACCCTGAAACAACCGGCTCCGGAGTGATCTAAGTCAGGGTAGGGCTAACTCAGATCAAATTGGAATTTAGCGGAATATACTGCTATTTGAAGATTCGGCGGTGTACGGATGACAACTGGTTCTATAAAACTATAAAACTATTACTGCGGAAGCTTGAAATAAGGTTAAAATCTAAGAATCATCGTGGTTAATGTAGTGTTATTTCTATACTCACTCTTGAAATCTGACTTACTGGATGGGTTAATTTAGCTAGTGTCTCGAGATAGTAAAGATTTGTTAGAAAACTGATATAGTAAAGATATATTGCGAGCGGGGCTTGGAAAAAACGGCACATCAGTTTGCATTGCCGAAGAGTACAGTCGAGTCGAGTCCTGCATGTGAGATACCGCATCAGTATAGCAGGTACGTAACTGCTTAAGGCATTACGACAGTTCAATGAAAGTCAGCCAGACGGCCTGGTAGAACGCGTGTTTCTTGAGTTAAAACTGGAGCAGTCAAATGAAGTGGACAGTTTTGTTCTTTAACTGCATGCATGGTAAGCCCGCGGTAAATACTGTCAGTGGCGGCAGAGCTCCTCTTTCCTGGCTGCATGCCGTCTCAGTGTCCTTTGGAAAAGGTATCCGATTCAGTACGGAACGATGGTGTTACACTTGGCATCTTTATAATTACTCAGTAACTGATGAAGGACCGGAGGCCAAAACGATTAATTTGACTCTCCGGCATCCAGGAATTCAGTCCAAAGTTTTGTCCTCTTAGAACTGCATTGTGAAAATTCTGGTTCTTTCTTGGCGGAGCATCCTCGAACAAAATGCTTAGGAGTACCCCGGGCTCCCTTGATTCGAGGGTTTTTCTCCAGCTTCTCCTCACCATGGCCTACAATCGCATGCTTCAAAGAGTTCATAAAATACATGAGTCCATTGTGATTTATCGGCACTTCTGTATATACTGTACTATGTCATAGCAGAGCAACTTACATTATCCATTCAGTGAACTCAACTGATGTGGATCAAGACATATCAGTGGCCTAGTTACTGTAGTTAAGCATAGTTCTTGTAGTTGTTTCTCTCTCTCTCTCTCTCTCTCTCTCTCTCTCTCTCTCTCTCTCTCTCTCTCTCTCTCTCTCTCTCTCTCTCTCTCTCTCCCCGTCTCACCGCTTTCTCGCTTCCCGTTTTTTCTGGTTTCATACATAGTATTTTTTAGAGTTTCATAGTCGTCAAAGACTGAATTCGAGGTGAGTAAATTTGCTATTTATTCAAATTGAATTCTGACTAAATTCAATAATTCCTGCAGCTTTCATTCGTATCCCAGTAACACTTTCATGTGAAATTCCCACTAAAACAGAGTATGAACACATTTCGACTTGAGTACGTCCAAACCTCTCTACAAAACTTAAATTATAAGAATGAAATCATATTTATGAAAGTTAAAACTTTTCGATTTCTTCCTTCTTAGCCAGCAGTCTTTGTTCATAAAAATCTGTTGAGTAAA
Organism: Anthopleura xanthogrammica; assembly: GCA_964019055.1. NCBI lineage: Eukaryota > Metazoa > Cnidaria > Anthozoa > Actiniaria > Actiniidae > Anthopleura > Anthopleura xanthogrammica. Next base: position 23,567,807 of record OZ025206.1, on the reverse strand, counting down.
GAAGGGAAAAATCGTATCTTATGTAGATTTTTTGTACTGCTTATGAATATAATCAAGATATCGTTTTACAGACTTCATATTTGCCTTTTTTTTGTGAGTAGTCTTTGCTTTTTTCACCATCGCCGCAAACATCTGTACTCCCGGCATGTGTTTTTTGTTGAGTGAAGAGGAGAGAGACTGGTACCATATGTGTGTCACGTGGCTGTTTGTTAATCGATAACTATGTGGATATTGGTTTACTATGAGTCCATGTCGAACAACAATCACACTTCTGCTCTAGAAAACAGGTAAATAGTCTATCAAATGACTGCATGTTGCTACTGAATTCCACACTACGTTAGACAAATAACTAATCTTCACGTCTGACTACAAATGGTAGGAATTAGAGCGACTGTTGTTATCGTCTGTTATGTTTGAATTTGCTCAAGTGTGATGACTTCAAGTCCGACTGACTCGGAGTGATGGCTTTAGAGGTTTATTCAGGCCGTGATTTTACTCCAGAGCTTTGGTATATTCATTCTAATCCTTAACTTTTTAGTTTATTTTACTAACAAAAGAATTGAGTTTGAAGGTTTGTAAGACAAAGTACGGGTAGAAAATAAGCCAGATTTCTCCCGCGAGTCCGATAGTAGTCACAGCCGAAGAACAACTAGTTTGGGCAGACGACCAGTTAAATCAGTACGGCACGGCTGAATAGCTCGACCTGCTGCTTCAAGATCATTTGAAAGACTTTCTATAGTTTACTACATGGCTATTCAATCATATAACTGAAGTATTGATGTTAATTCTACTGTGTCTTCACTGTGTAGTATAGAGTTGTTTTTCTGAGTACTTCAAGACAAGCAAAGTCAGTCAGTAAAGAATCGAAACTGGTTGCTATTCAATACCTGATTTATTGTTTTGAATATCTTCAAGAGGACTTGTTTTATTTACAATCTTTTAATACCTGATAAGGCTTTCCATTGTTAATGTTATCAATTTTTTTCGGGCTTTGGTTTTTCAAGACTTCGACTATAATATTCTTCTAACATTTGACTCTCAGTTTGTTTTTGGAGCGGTTTAGGACTAAAAACTTTACTACTTTTCAATCTGAAGAACATTGCCAGTTTATATGATTGTTAAATTGTCATATTTCAGGATTATTTTTCGAATCTATGGGCAAATTAAGTGATCCATAAAGCTCTCTACCTCGATGTAGTCGGTTGATGTTATATAAGCGAATCAGTATACGAATGACACGAAATAAGGGCACTGAGAACCTCGCGCCAATACGCCAGTGAATCCCGATGACATCAGCTGTCACACTCACTGAGTTCTCCAACCGTTTTCGAACCAGCCAACCTCATTTGGACTTACAGCTACAGACACAGAGTTAATTTCCATATAAATAACTCGACAATTTTTTATAAAGGTGTTTGAAAAAAGCCTTACAGAAGTATAAATTGTGGATGATTTTTGCAGCTCACTTCAGGCTCCGTTACAGCGATAAAACTCTTTCGTTCGATGACCTTAACTTTCTGCTATATATCGGTGATCGATATTTTTTTGCATTTTTCAAATTAGTTTATTCAGTTCCTTTTTCCTTTGAGTAAAAGTATCTTCGTCCAGGTTGCATCAAAAAGAAAGCTTTACTATAAAGAAAACAAAACGCTGTTTTCGGCAGTGAACAAAATAGCCGGCCAAGCGGTTAGTCCGGTTAAGCAGATCATCTAAAGTAAAGAGTTTACACGATGTTACCATCGATCTGTCACAGAAATTATTGCATGAAATTTTCAACGAAATTTTCCGCAAAGCCGGGCTATAATCTCTTAAAAAAAGCTTGGCAAAAACCACCGGCTTTGCGTTCTAAGAAAGAAGAAAAGAAACCTCGTACATTATTCAGTGATTCAGCACTGACGGAACAAAGTTAGTTAAGCCGTTTTCGGATGGTTTTCGAAAATGTTCGTGAACTGCTCGGCATGCAGTTTCATGCTTTGATTCAGTGACTTCAGCATAGCGGCTGATAATAAGGCCGCTAGATTCTTCTTTAGGCTAATTTGAATCAATACAAGATTTATGTAATACCACTGAGAGACAAGAAACTCAGTTTCCTTCGAATTCGCAGCTGTTCTTAGTGTCGGACTACAAGAAACTAGGGTTTCAAGCAAACAAACAACCGAACTAACATCGGAGCATCCGTCATTACCTGGTATTTTAGATCTTATTTATTGATTTTTGTCCAGAAAATTCTAGACTTCCAAGCATAATTTTAACATCATGACAATTGATTAAGACCTTGCTTTTTTCGTCTAGTCACTACAAAGTTAAAAGAAGTAGACTGGGTTGATATAAACTTTTTCGTTTTGTCTGTCGTATCTCTCGTATTCAATCTTCGTGTACTGCGTGTTTTCTTTAAATCTATTAACGATGCTGTCTCGCGCTGGATTGGAAAGAGATAGTTAATGGAATATCATTGAATGCCGAGGGATGTGTTACAGACAATGTTGAGCCGTGAGAGACTGCTGGGCTTTGAGTCAACATAACGATTTACTCACTCAACGAGAGAAGAAAGACTATATTGAATCGAAGGTCGCTTAACTACCTGGCTACAGAAGAAGCCTTTTCGCCAGCCAGTAAAAATGCAGGATTTGAAAAATACACATTTATGAAAAGAATATATTTGCGTAGGTAAACAATGACATGTTAAGTTTTAGCTAAATTTTCTTCTCTTTTTTTCCCAGAGAACTCAGGATCGTAGCTTAACAAGACGTTTGTAGCTAAGCTGGCATTTACTCCAAGGGAATATCTAACTCAAGATGCTTCGTTCGATGAAGTTAAAGTCTCTGAACCCTCACATCTCTTGTGTACTGTGTGGAGGATATCTCGTGGATGCTACTACCATCATTGAGTGTTTACACTCCTGTAAGTTCTCTCGGGCCAGACATGTTTCATCATTACAGCACGATACACGTTCTAAATCTGTCAGTTATGCTAATACGGCGATATGAAGAGTAGACATTAATTATTCAATAGAATAAGAACTAAAATGTAATATAAGTGTTTGACAAATCCGTCATATCACATACCAGTAAACTTTACTAGTAAATTTAACCGATAATATCAAAAATTTAAAGACATGACTAAAAAATGCTAAGTTCATTGAGAAAACTGCTCCTATCTTTAGTTAGTGTATGTAAATATAACTAATTTTTCCGGTTTCAATTTTTACATTCAGTTTGCAGGAGCTGTATCGTTCGTTACCTGGAAACCAGTTTTCATTGTCCCGTATGTGACGTAGAGATTCACAAGACAAGGCCATTGCTTCACATCAAGTAAGAAAAATTGTTTTCTCTTTTAAATCTAATTTGTTTACGTCAGTTTTCATATACACACGTGATCACATCAGCTCACCTCAGCTCAGATCACCCTTGGGGTCTCGGGTTCGATTCCTGGACTTGGCATCACCTTTGAGTAGAGTTTGTTAGGTCTCTCTGTTTGGATTCGAGGGTTTTCTTCAGGTTCTCAGGTTTTCCTCCTTCCGCAAAACCTAACACGCTAATTTCAGGGTTCGATCTGTGAGTTAGCCATGTGCCTTGACTTTGATCAGCCCCGAGGTTGTTTCGGGGTATCGATAAAAGGTCATTGAAGCGGATTTTCTTTCTTCTTTATGTCCACAGGCCAGATCGAGTATTGCAAGACATCGTGTACAAGCTAGTACCTGGCCTGTGTTCTGGTAATTAAGTCAAGTCACGGCGATGTATTGCTAAATTTTCAAATAATCAACATCAGAGTAGTATTCATAAACCCATATTGATAATATATAATAATGTGTGTAATTAAAATTACTTGATTACTTGATGGTCAAATAAGAAGACAATGGAAATAGAGCTAGTGATATTATCTAAATGGCTTTTTCACGGGCAAGTAAAATCACTCGGATATTCATTTCATGATGTCTGATTTCATAGGAACCACTGACAATGAAGAACAGAGTACTCCAGACAGAACTGACGGTGCTGCTAAAGAGAAATCCAACCAGGATGACTGCCCTGATGTGATTGATGATCCTGTCTGTATTCAGCTGGAATACTATGGGTATGTTTTACACTTTCTTCCATGTGACGATAGCAGAAAAGCCATTGTAACTAAATGGTTTTCTCCGTGTTTTATACAGTATGGGATTTCTGTGGTTTTGGCGGGAATTTTCGCGCCAGGCGCGCTTGTCTTTTTTTCTCCTCCCAGCTCTTGCTGCAACATTGAATGTGCCACGGAAGGTGCGATAGAAATATGTAGACTCCTTGCATGCAGCACGTCGAAATGCAGCTTAATTTGGAGGAAAAAACAATAGGTTCCGATTCTCAGGAGATTGAAATTATTTTGTTTTTTTCTTCCAAATTGAGCTGCTTTGATGTCACGTGAAAGGGGTCTAAGGACGACACGAGCCCTTTTTAAACAAGAAACTGCTTGGATGGATATTTATCTGACAAATGTTGTCTTCTGTTTACTGTTTCCTTTATCAGGCGTAAAAGATTTCAATTCACCGAGAAGCAGGTATGATGAAAATATCCATGAAAATTTTTCTCCGTTTTCCTTATTTTTAAAAGAATTTTTACCTTTCATTTTCTGTACAGATTTTTCCCACACGTTACTTACGCTGTTCCTCAAAAGCTACCATTGGCGTTCTGAAGAAATTTCTGTCGATTAAGTTTGGAATCCCACCCACGCACCAGGTAGGAAGTCTTGTTCATCTGTTTATAACTGGACACAGCTTGTAGACAGGTGATTGTATCCTGCCTGCCGTAAAGGTTATACTCGTCTGTTGAATAGGCGAAACAAATTCTAGATCATGTCTAATAAAGTGGCTTTACCTAGAGGGATTATACTTGGCCAGTGAAACAAAGTTGAAAAATTAGTGACTAACAGTCAAAGTAAAAAAAATGCAACAACAGGCTACTGCTATGTATTATGCTTATTATTTTCTCTCGAATTTATTTAACATTAAAGTGACTGACTGACTTTTGAACGTTCAATTTGAACCCACGATATATGAAGGTTCAAACAATAGGGCGAAGGCTTTAATAAAAATTCAAGGGCTGATGGTCAATAGATATTAGCCTAATAGAAGAATGACGACCCTATTCAAGACAATATCATGGAAATTGTATACCCTGTCTAAGACCAAAATCCCGAAAAACCATATCCTATCCAGTGGAACATCCTCGTATAGGGTATATATATGAAAGTGCCCCCCCCCCCCCCCCCCCACCCTTCCCCGAGGCTTTTGCTCCATTTAGTACTATTTAGATTAAGTACTTGTTCACAGGTTTCTACTTTACACTCTACCTAGACATCGAGTATAATACGGCCTCTTATTTCATAAATGCCTGAATTATTTTAGTGTTATGACGTTGTCTAATGACTTGTTTATGTTTTCAGCCCGAGATTGTTCGATCAGATGAAATTCTTGATAACCACATAACCATGACAGAACTCTCTCGAATCTATGGTCTTTATGCCAAGGTCAGAATTTTTTTCAAAAGTCTTTATTTTTCCACACACAGAAATAAATTTACGAATATATGAAATATGAAATATGAAAAAACGTGGAAAGGTGCAGAAACTGAAACACAACCCAAGAGGGTTAATTAAAGAAGATCCTGCACCCTAATTAAATCATAGTGGAAGGAAGTGAATGTCGGACTAATAACAGATGTACTACGACATAGAATGATAAGATTGATGTATACAAGAAAAAGGGTTATATTATAGCAGTCAAAATTGACCACTGAAACGTGTCAACTCATTGGTTAATGCAGCCCTGTTTCCTTGTTTCTTTCTTGTATCTTTTCTTGCGGTGGCAAACTGAGTCCCCTCCCCTCCCCTCTCCTCCCCTAACAATTTCGTCATCTTGGTGATTGGACTATCAGCCTTTATCTTCCAAAGACTCCCTATAGCTATAGAAGCGTTCAAACCCCTGCAAACTCCAATAATTCAGTTGCCAAAAGCTTTTTAAAGAAATAACCCTTTACAGGTACCCTGGAGTCCAGAGGTTATTTATTCTCGCTTCGAGTATATGCTCTCGCTTCATAGTTTGCTGTTTTGACAAGAAGTTCGCTTCTCGCACCCCCAGCACTCGCCTAAACTTACTCGAAGCAAAATAAAACCACTGGAGCTCAGGGTACTAAACAGATGGAAGTAAACTGACTTTGTCTTTTATTGCAGTCGTTTTTAGACATGCAGTACATATTCTTACCAAATAAGGAAGACGATGAATTGAAAACTGAAGGACAAGAAGCCAAGAGAGTCAAAATAGATCATCTACAGCAATACAGACACAATGAACTGCAACAACTGCAAAGGAAACGAAAAAGACGTCGGCGAAAACACCTGACCAAAGAAGGACAACAGTCTGCCATGCAACCAAAACAACGGAAAAGACGAATGAAAAATGTGATACCAAAAGAACTACGAGAACAAGATTCTAACGAAGGGAATTCTTTACCGAACGGAGTCATGACTGAAGAGAAAAGATTGTTTTGTCGACCAACGACTCAGCGACTTGTGAAAGATTCAAATGAACCAGAGAAATATAACGAGTATCACCAACCAGTGCAACAGCCAGACCACCAAGACGTGAATCAGAGAGAACAAGAACAACACAAGGAAACAACTATAGAAAACCAAACAAAAGAACTGCAATGTGAGAAAGAACAACAGCAAAGTCCACCTGAAGACAGGCTGTCCGTGATAGAGAAACATCACGTTGATCATGGCTGCTACCAGAACAGAACCGAGCAAACAAATGTACAACAGACACAGAAACTTCAATCGAAAGAAAACGAGAAAAGACAACACGAATCAGTATGTGACAAGACAAAGTTTTACCAACTGAATAAACACATTGTATCAGCCAAGAATTCAACAGTAGAAACTGAAAGCAAGGACAAAGAATCTCTTGAATCATTCAAGATATCTCCTCCTCCTTTACGGAGTCGTAATCTGGACAATACTGCTACGAGTTGTGCAGAGGCATTAGTTTGTCCTCCACTCTGGAATGGCATTGAACCCACTGCTATTTAGTAGTGATTTCTTGAATGAACTTTAGGTATTTTGAGTTCAATTATCATTATTATTATCATATGGTGAGTGGTTGAGTTTGATACGATTATTGTATAGATGATTACAGTAATGGAATGGTTGTAGTAAATTATTTACCAAATTCGACATGATACGGCACACCTTCTCATTCTCTCCTTGCACCATTAGGGTGCACACAATGACCCCATGAAAAAATAGAGATTTTGCACCATTTACTGAGCGAAAAAAGCTTAGTTTTGTACTTTTTCATGGGTTTGAGTTTACTATATTCAAAACTATTTTTATTCAGTGTTCAATTTAAAAATATGTATTTGGAAACTTTCAAATTTCTTAGTTTAGAGATAATTCACAAGCGTTGTGAAAGAAATAATATTTAAGGGAATGAAACCTGTTTGAGCGTCAGTGGTGCAATGTTTTCCCATTACGAGTTCATTCCCTTAAGCATTCAATATATATATTTTAAATTGAAGGTACTGATATCCGCGGGAAAAGAACGGGGGAGGGGAGGGGGGATGTCACCAAAAATGACATACAATGAACAACAAAGAAAAAAGAAAAAAACCAGGTTTTTAAAACCAAAACATTCATTATTGACTTATCAATATCTGTCAATTGAATTCTATACAAATATATTTACAATATGAATAATAATTACGACAAGACTATTATCTACTAGCTTGTAGGGAGATCTACTTGTTTCGTATCTAATAAACCAGACGGCAGGGTGTGATCTGTGTCACTTTCTGGGGTGACAGGACACACATAAGTGTCGATCTTGATCTTGTCGGCTTGTATCGCTGATTCAGACACTGAATCATTTTTAATTTCCTGCTGAGCATGCGCGGTATTCGGTAACTGCTGACCAGCAGGTCCTACAGGCTCAGGAGTAAAAGATGGTGTGTTGTCAGGGTGACCATTGTTTTGTTCATTCATAGGAGTATCCGTGGTCAGTGGCAAACCGTTCTTCTTATATATTCTCCCTATTCGTCTTTGTCGTTTTCGTTTCACCGGTGGAATACTCGTACCATCACTTGAGATAGTATTCTGTTTTCTTCTTCGTCTTCTTTTGATCTTTTTCACAGGGATTAGTTTCGGCAGTTCTTCTATCTGGGTGTCAATCTTTTTATCGATAATGATGTACTGCAGATCTATGAAGGACTGATAACAGAATACAAACTTATGAATATTCATGAGATATTCGCGCGTGCTGATTGACTGCCTGTCGTCTTTATATCAAAGGGCACAGGCGCGCTTGCGCAACACCTTCAAGAAATGTTTTATAACAGCAGTGCTTGCTTGTGTATCTGTAATGTGATATAAATAATGTTGGAGCCAAAAAGCCTTCGTTCAAAAAGCAAGAGAAACGATCGGCTACCCCCCCCCCCCCCCCCCCGTGTTCCTTAACTTGCTTGTCTCATGTTCTACAGCTACCAGCGTGTTTATATCACGGTACAGTTAAACACGTTCGCGCGTTTTATATTGCTTAGACATCACACCACTGTGAGATGTAGTTCACCCCAACTGGTATAATAGAGTCTCCCTTCGTTACTGGAAACACGAGGAGAACCCTGTATGTGTTTTACCTTGGTATGTAATCCATATATTCTCCAGAGTTCTTTCATCGTCAGGTGATCACTCAGTATCTCGTCACTGCGTACGATCTCAACCTTCAAAAACAATTAACCATTCAGTCACTTATATTGGCATAAAGGCATATATTTAACATATTGAACGTCTATACTAGACCCCCTTTCTTATGCTTATGCTTATAATGTCGACAAAATGCAAATGTGAACCGGCACAACATAACAATTCTTATGCTTATGTCTATGCTTATGCTCATGTTAATCTCAAGTGTGAAACAGGCTTAAGTCCAATTTTAGATCATACACGTGTTATTCTCTTGAGAATCAGATAAGCTTCTTTTCCCCACACGAACGAATGTCCCCATATCTCTCCCAACTTTATCAACGTAATATGTACAAGACTAGAAAACTTACAGAGTGTGTATCGTGTGGGATACCGAATTTCATGGTAACGAACTTCTTGAGTAAATCGACGGGCATCTTTGACGAACAGCGCAGATAACGAGTTGGAAATACCTGGAAAAGGAAATAACAAAACTTGTAATAAAATTGCAATAACTTCAAAATTTTAGCTCACTTGAATAGTTCTCTGTTAGGCTCAGGTCAAACGTTGAACTTAACATGAGCAGTACGCATCGATAATAAGGCGGTCTTTTTTACGTCACTAGGTTCGGCTCATGCGGAGTTCAACGTTTGTTATCGTGCAATATAAGATTCAAAGTTTTCAAACCATCAAATTTTATTTTAAACTTTGTCTGTTAGTCAAAAATTATATAACCTTGTTTCACCGACCAAGTAAAACCTGTTCACTCTAAAACATGCATATTAAGCTTGCTTACCGATTTTTCGTTCCTGTTCCTCTTGCGCCTTAAACAAGATAAATAAAAGACTTCAGTGTTGCAGATCGAGTTTTACTTATATCAATAGCCCCTGAATAAAGTTTGTCACCAGAAAAGCTTCAAAGCTGAGACCGGTAAGGATTATACGCCACCATGTAGAGCACGGTTGGCGTAGCGGTGAGAGCGCTCGCCTCTCATCAATGCGACCCGAGTTCGAGTCCCGCCGGGCTCGTGTCGTATGTGAGTAGAGTTTGTTAGTTCTCTCCTGTGCTTCGAGGGGTTATCTCCTGGTTCTCCGGTTTTTCTCCCTCCACAAAAATCAACTTCTAAATTCCAATTTGATCTTTGGGCTTTCACCTAGCATGGTCCTTAAGGCTTATGTTTGTTCCACGTCATGAGGTCATTACAACAGCCAAAACTTATGAGATAAGTAGCACATTTTACATGTTTCAACTGCTTGATAATAAGTGATGGACTTTAGAAAATTTATTCTTTTGAGAGGCCAATAGCTGTTATTACAGTTGAGCCCGCAATGAGATCGATATTCTTTTGTTTTAAGAATCATACAAGTGAGGCTATCGGGTTGATACAAAGCTCATTTGCGTGCATCCGTAATAACTGCTACTACAAGTCTCTTCTTATGTCTTTGGTACTTCAACTTCCTTTCGAATTAGTAGTTACAAAGTACTCACCCATGGAATTCTAGTGTAATACACACTGGATCATCAATCACATCAGCTCCTTTCTTTTGGCTGTTCTCTTCTTCGTTTACCTCTTGTTCAACTACTTCTCCTCTTCGCTCTGAAAAGACGAGCATTCGAAAAATGGTACTATAAAAAATCGAGCTCATAAAAACGGTAAGATAATCTAGCAAACTCACGCATCCATCAGCTACCACGTGTTCAAGTTAATATATCAGTTCAATCATTTGTGCAAACATTGACATAGCTGTTCAAAAGTAGTTTACCTTTTTCTGCTTTCTCAAATTCTTCTTCGAACTGTTTCCGGCGAAGAACCTCGTCTGGAATGACAAAAAAAGTCATAAACAATGAAGCTAAACAGAAATAACGTAGAACGTGTGCGAAAAATACATTCAAAAAGAAATAAAGATTGAAAGAATGATCGAAGGGATGGATAGATGTAAGAAAGAAATTAGAAGAAAGTGAAAAAGAGATGAAAAGAACAACGAATGGGACTAACAAAAGAAAGAAATGAATGATTGAAAGAGAGGAAGGAAGGAAGGAAGGAAGGAAGAAAGAAAGAAAGAAAGAAAGAAAGAAAGACTAACCATGGTACAAGCCCGGCACAAGTTTGTACACAATATCCTGCAGAACGCGATCAGGCCTGTAGAAAAATATAGTTTCGTCAACTACTTGAACATACAATACGATTAACTAAACTATATGTTGACGAAATACGAAAAAGTTTCTCGCTTTAATCTACACCAATATATTTTTACTTGGAAATGCGCATTATCTTATTTGGATGCGTTTTGGCCTTCGGCACACTGATAGTTATCTATGATAAAAACAATTAGTTGAGTTGAGTGTTGTGTCTTGTGAATAGTGAATGTAGTGGTAGTACGTGTGTAGCGAACCTCACGGAAGAGCCCCGTACAGGAAGTAATGGTTGTTAAAATATAGCATGATTTCATATATATAAGATGTTGACTAATGCACAAACCTGATGTTAAGAAAGGGCCTTGTTTTATGGATTTCTGTTTCGCACACTGGACAATGGAAACTTCTTCTTTCAAGCCAACAAATAATACAACTTCTGCAGACTATTAATAAAATAGCACAAGTTAGAGTTAAACTTTCGATCTTCGATAGCCGAAATATTTACGTCTTAAAACGAAAACACTTTTCTATTATTTTTTTTCTCGCGCGCTTATAAGTGGATTTTTCTCCATTAAATTTCACTCGAAAGTCTTTTCCATCCATTCTCTTTCTCCTATACTATCCTTCAGTTTATAGGTTTTCCTTGATTCGTTATATCCAGCAGCTTTCCCTAACATTTACGAAGGATTAAGAAATGATTTCGTTTGCATGACTTTTGCTCAGCCATGGATTAGGATCAACTCTTCTTCAGTCAATCAGTAGTGAAAAATTGTTGTCGCTCTTGAGCCAAAAGGTTTAAATTTGACAAACGCGAATAAATAGATGAATATGGTACACAGCCGATAAGCACAAACCAAACCTCCCAGAGGTTATGATATATACTGCTTGATATCTATTTTTCTCGCAAAATTCTTGAAGCTGTACTGATATATAAAAATAGGTTTGAAAAAATATTTCTATCTTGAAGTTTTATGTAAACAGCGACATACATTTGTCAAAATCTGATTTATTTAAACACAAACCAGAATTATACATTTTATAGCCGAAAATAAAGCAGCTCTTTTCCACAAGAAGCAGCCAGAAAATTGATATAGAAATATCAATATAAATAAGAGCAAAATACGGAAATTCTAATCCACAGAAACCAGATTACGAACAAAACGTTAATTGTACGGAAATAAATCTGGCTTTAGTCAGGTTAAGACCTGTTTCTTTAACCTGATATTTTTTAGCTGTATAAAGCTTTCGTGTCGTCAAAATCAAAAATGGAATATCTGAATATCTAAATATCGCGTATCGCCGCTCATTATGACGGCGAATGCATCGAAAAGCTTCAGAAATGCACTAGAAAATTGTTTCTTTTTGGCTGTATTTTTTTTTAATGAAATGAGTGATCTGTACAACTTCTTAACGCTCAGCTAGGTGTTAGAAACTTTCATGCAATATAGTGCGATACGTCTTGGCTTGTGTAGTTCAACAGCTTTGTACACTTTGTTGAAAGAAAGAAATCTTAACTACTTTTTTTTTTTTCGCAACGAAGTACTGCCTAGACGATTTTTTTCTATTTTGAATTAAGAAATACAAAGACTATTTGTATGCTTTTTTCTAAATGCAGTGACGATAACGTAGACGCTCCAACTGCTCAGAAGATTGTTTACATATGCTGTGCATGGTTAGATATCATTGAATTCATATCAAAATATGTACACATCGCCAGAGAACTGTGGTTCAAAATCATCTCTTCGTCTTCCCAAACATTTCTACATCGTCCCTTAAGAAATTTACTAAATATTTTTGTTATTTAGAAGTTCAAAAGGAGCGACGTTGGCCCGAGAGAACTTACAAGAGTGTAAACACTCAATGATGGTAGTAGCATCCACGAGATATCCTCCACACAGTACACAAGAGATGTGAGGGTTCAGAGACTTTAACTTCATCGAACGAAGCATTGTAACACGAAATATCCTGTAAAAAGTAAAAAGATAACATAAAAAGTATCCATTAGTGAGAATAACATAATTATTGTACTCTTTTCTATAAAATTAGTATAGAAAGTTCCAGCGAAGCTAAATTCACTTTAGAATTTACGGCGAAGATGAAGCGAAGTTCATAGTCCTATAACGCTAAAGTAAATTAAAGAAGTATTTGATAATTTGCTGATAATCTTTTAAATCAGGTTTTATTTCGATAAAAATAATGATTGTCGAAGACATCAGTATCCAAAGATTTTCCATACATCGTTATTTTGAGCCTCCTTTCTCCAAAAAATTTGAAAATTTGCTCCTTTTTCCCTGGTTATTTCGTCGACTCGCTAACTGGCTGATCAGTCTTCAAAAAAGTCTTTGATTTTGATAATACACTTTAGTTTTACTTGTATCAAACCTCGAATATCCATCGTTTGGTTTCAGTAGTTGCTTCTATTGAACGCGAACAAGTAATACAACTCCTTGGTCAAATTTATACCTTAGTGAATATTGTCACGGCAATGGCATTTATTTCAAACAATTTATAGAATTCGATCCGAAGTTTTATCACAGATTGTATTCGTTATTAAAGAATTGTAGATAAGGAAGAAAATTGTAAAATACATGACTTATTTGGGAACATTTTGCTGTAGATTTTGCCAAACGTGGGAGTTGAATGAGGGAATATTCAGCTCCGACACTTGAGCTAGTCAGCAGCAATGCTTGCTCAAAATAAGAACCACTGATCATTCGGGAAAATTTAGACTTTGATTGTAGAGGTTTGCTTTGCAAAAATTATCAGTTTTTCTTAGTGGGTTTAAGAAAAGGATTTTTGATGAGTCGTTATTGAGTTTAGCAGAAGCGCTCGCAGTAATAGTGAAACATTGTACAAGCTAGTCTAATGGTTTCCCCTAAATGTCTGTCTTGTCATGGTTCAGGAGTTAATATCGATTTCAAAGACCCGGCGAAGAAAACTTCAATTTTTTTGAGGCGAAATTATTATTCTACTCTAATATTTATAATAGTTAGATACAGGAGGATTTAGTTAGTTATCCGTTGTAATTTGGGGTAAAATCAAGACGATTTTGGTATGTTTTGCAACAAGAGAAGTTGACCAATAATACCAGACTGACAGGGTGCATAACGAAACGAAAACACTAAACCAGCCAAAATATTCACCCAAACTCAGCCGACGATTACCACTCAAAATAGCAAGATTTTGATAAAATAACAAAACAGATATCGAGATGAAGTCTTCTTCTAACGTACTACAAGAAACAGAATTGAAATCAGGCAAGTTTCAAGGATATTTTACCTTTTCCTGTGAGTCGACTAACCTTGTTGAAGATGGAGCCGGAATTTATAAGAGAACACGTTGCCATTGACTTGAAGGTCACGTGACCTGACCTGTACCAGTCTCCCTGGGGTACATTTGTCACAAAGATTTTTCTTTTCATTTTCTTGTTGATTTTTTTGGTGGTTTTTCTTTGTTTGTAACCCTTAGAACATGTTTAACCCATTTAACATCTTTTCTAGCGGCCATGGGACATATGGTAAAATGATTTTACGTAGTTTTCATATACAGTTGTTATATCATTCTAGTATAAAGAGATAAACACTAACTCTGTTGCCGTTTAAGTGTGTTTTTCGACTTTTAATACACGAACAAAACGTTCATAGATAAACTAAGACCTATATCATTGAAAACAGATTAATTGTATCTCACTGCTAATTTTGTTTTAACACCGCAGACAGAGATAACTTCTGGTTCATCATTTGTGGACTAGTGCACTGTATAGTAGTGAGGTCGTTGTGTTTTGTTGGACTGATCTAGTTGTGGAGATGATAGATCATGGTAGGGGTAGGAACGGCATAGTAGTAGTAGTAGTAGTAGTAGTAGTAGTAGTAGTAGTAGTAGTAGTAGTAGTAGTAGTAGTAGTAGTAGTAGTAGTAGTAGTAGTAATAGTAGTAATAGTAGTAGTAATAGTAGTAGTAATAGTAGTAGTAATAGTAGTAGTAGTAGTAGTAGAAGTAGTAGTAGTAGTAGTAGTAGTAGTAGTAGTAGTAGTAGTAGTAATAGTAGTAGTAGTAGTAGTAGTAGTAGTAGTAGTAGTAGTAGTAATAGTAGTAGTAATAGTAGTAGTAGTAGTAGAAGTAGTAGTAGTAGTAGAGTAGTAGTAGTAGTAGTAGTAGTAGTAATAGTAGTAGTAGTAGTAGTAGTAGTAGTAGTAGTAGTAGTAGTAGTAGTAGTAGTAGTAGTAGTAGTAGTAGTAGTAGTAGTAGTAGTAGTAGTAGTAGTAGTAGTAGTAGTACTGAGCAGTATTTATTTGATTTACGTTTCAGTTCGTAATAGTTTTCTTTGAATTAACAGGGAATTATGCAGTTCTACACTTGATCAGATCTATCCCAGGCACAACCCTATTTTTAATTAAGAACCATCTTCAATGAGCTGCAACTTGATTCGATAATTAAAAACAAAAAAATAAAATGCATTTACATCAAACATGTTCTACACTCAAACTGGGAAACCATTTCCTTTGTATTTTTACGTTAGTACAATTTTAATTATATCTCACTACCAGCTTATCAACTACTAAATATGAGAATCCGAGCGGAATCATAATAGATTGACGCAGTACTGAGGGCCAGCTAGCTCCATTTTAGTTTACGATTCAATCATTAGAATGTCGATAGAATACCGGTAAAAATCGTTCCCTGTTGATTGCCAGTATCCATCATATTCACAAACAGACAGAGGACTTACAAAGACAGGTGATCGATTCCGACTACCTTCAGAATTTACATAATACAAAGAACAAAACATCAATAATTGTAAGATTCAATTCTAAGCCTTGCCGACTTAAATAAAAAGAGTTAAAGTATATTACCTAACTCCTAAAAAAACGCTGTTTCAAAAATAGGTAAAATTTAACATCAATGAATGATATTTAAAGAACGTAGTGTGGATTCTGTACAAGTGTAGACAGCGTTCAGCTCCAAATTTTATGCTGATTCCAAGCGTGACTTATTTTGAATGTATTAAAACTTTTGACCCTCTACAAGGAGCCTTTGTGTGTTAATACATAGCTCCTTGCCACAATAAAAAAAATAACTATTCCTCCAACTAACAAATCTTAAAAGACTGGCCCCATTAGGGACCGGTGAAGGTTAATCAATTGCTAATGAATATAGAACAAAACGATAGTTCTAAAATATAGACGATATTTAGGGGAAATTTTTGGGTTTAGAACTGAAACAAATTCGTCGAAGATTTTGCATTTTTATCAACTCATATTTAGACCTGAAAGTACGTCACTTTCAGTTCCGCATTCTTATATCTCTGTCTGTCTGTCTGTCTATATCTCAGAAAAATAGATCAGGTTAAAGAATTAATCTATCAATCTGTAGTGTACTATTAATTAGAACTGAGCTGTTGGGAGTACTGATGAAAAATACGTCAATAAAAAGTTTGACTTGTGAATAGCAAGAGAGCATAAATAAGAGAGGGAAACTTCTTAATACCACGCGCGCCATGTGAATTCCCGGTTGGGCTATTTTTAGCATCCAAAGTCGTTTGTTTTTTAATTTTTTGATGGCGTGGACGTGTGCGCGCACCCTCAAAAACAACATACTTTTCGTCGATTTTTCTCACTTTTTTCAACAAAATCTATTAGTTAAAGCAAAAAGATCAGGATTGGCTATGTTCTGTTCTCTGATAAAACACGACTGAGAAGCTGTTGAACACTCAAAACGACGCGAAATTTATGTTTTTCCCCAAAAATCTTTACATGTTTTCGCTACTTCCAGGTTTGGATGAAGCACACAATTTTTGACGCACTGGAGTAGGGTGAGGCGAAAATTGACTTTATGTGAATGCTAAAAATAGCCCAACCGGGAATTCACATGGCACGCGCGATATTAAGAAGTTTCCCTCTCTTATATTTATGCTCTTGGAGTAGGAAATACGGAATTGCGAATTCAGTGCAGTAGCTTGAGCTGGCATGATTTAGTGAAATATAACCCAAAACCAGGTCAAAAATGTGTTCCCTGCTTTAATCGCGGCCTTAGCTAACTAACTTTTGTTTTTAATGTATAGAATACTTTTGTATACCGTACTTTGGCCTTAGAATTTAACCTGGTAATAGGGTGCATGAGGTTTCTTGATGTAGTCTTCGGCATATCATAAACCAATAGTCCTTTTGAGCGAGTTTGGTATCGGAAAAAGTACTATATGTATAGAACAACTGTACATTTTATCTATATACTGAAATAACCTCTGGGCTGATCTAAGTCAGGGCATGGCTAACTCACAGATCGAACCCTGAAACAAACTCTGGGATGATCTAAGTCAGGGCACGGCTAACTCACAGATAGAACCCTGAAACAACCTCTGGACTGATCTAAGTCAGGGCACGGCTAACTCACAAATAAAAACCCTGAAACAACCTCTGGGCTGATCACTAAGTCATTGCATTGCTAACTCACAGATTGAATCAGGTTTTGCGAAGGCTATAGGGAGGAAAACAGGAGAACCTAGAGAAAAACCCTCCACCCTTAACACTGCCGCTTTTCTCTCACTGACAAGGCAATTTCAAGACACGTTCCAGGGGCAATTTCTTTCAAGAAAGACTGGAATCCTCCTTGAAGAAGGCTTATCGAGACCTGAATCAACCTCTGCGAGGCACGGCCAACTCACATATCGAATTGGAAGTTATCAGTTTTGGGTTTTGAGGAGGAAGGAAAACCGGAGAACCGGGAAAAAACCCTCGAATCAAGGGAGACAGCTAACAAACTCTACTCGTGATGCAGAGTCCAGGAATCAAATCAGAGACCCCAGAGTTTAGGAAAATGCACTCTCAGCGCCATCCTTAATTTTCCTCGTTGACACTGATGGACATGATGCCCATCACTTATATTACGCCGGATACATATTACAAAAGGAGCGTTCAAGTTAATATTTTCCTCCATCATATTTGCTTCATCCGCTGCAGCTCAAACTAGTTTACTCGCTAGTTAGTTTTTCGTATTCTATTCGTTTTTTGCTTTTTTTGTGGTCTCACTGTACTCCTGCTTAAGAGTTGGACTGAGGCAGACCTGATGGAGCTCTCCAATGAACAACACAACGCACGGGAGGGAGGGAGGGAGGGAGGGGGAGATCACAGCAGCCGCAGGCCGGGAAATAAGAGATGACATCAAGACGTTACTAAAATATTACAGGTGCACCAACATGCTTGGATTAACGTTTGAGCTATGCAACATGCAACATGCAACATGCAACATGCAACATGCAACATGCAACATGCAACATGCAACATGCAACATGCAACATGCAACATGCAACATGCAACATGCAACATGCAACATGCAACATGCAACATGCAACATGCAACATGCAACATGCAACATGCAACATGCAACATGCAACATGCAACATGCAACATGCAACATGCAACATGCAACATGCAAAACCTTCACCAACCGTTTAGTAAAATAAGAAAAAATAAATAAATGGGATTTAACAGCGGCATTTTTTACAGAGTAGCTATTCGTCTACTTAATTAAATCAATAGAAATTTAGAAGTTGATTTTTGCGTTGAGAGGAAAACCGGAGAACCCGAAGAAAAACTTTCGAAGCACAGGAGAGAACCAACAAGCAACTCTAGACACTTAAATAAAGAGATTTATTTTTATTTATTCTATTATCTTTTCACATACGACAATGAGTCCGGGAATAGAACCTGCGTGACATTGGTGAGAGGCAACCGCTCTAACCGCTACGGTACCCGTGCTTCCCGTAGTTACTATACGAATAGTTCAACAGAGTCTCCCCCACCCTTTCGCGCTATATGCTCTATCTATTTCAAAATGAACAAAAAATACCTTCCTAGACAAATGATAAAATATCTTTATCCTAATCATGGTCCACCAGGCAGCACTGTCTCTTGTTGATTGTTTCATTCTTGGCTGTGTTTGGTTATCACAAGATTACAATCATTTACTGTGCTGATGATTTACGACCGAACGCTCTCTTACACATGTTCGCATAGTTCCATCACCATCACTGATTTTCGAATTTCTCAAGATATCGTCAATAAAAAAAACTCAGCCGGTATCCTCATGTTCTTGATGCCTATCTATGTGGACTGAATTGCAGCGCCTTTCAGTGAGCTTTACTATTTTTTCTCTATCAAAAAATACAACCATCCCTCATTATACAATGACTTCTAAGGTTGCCACAAACAGAACTTGGGCTACCTATAGTATTATTCGATTATTAATCTTCAATTAATCGTGTCATATGGCCGCTTTCCCCGCTAATTAGAACAGGAAACTCAAACATTCCCATATGGATAAAGTCTTTATTTACACTAATTGGCCCGGAACAGCTAGCAAAAGATTTCCGTGTCATTAGAGGGCACTCAGTCATAACACTCCACAATCTCTAAAAAATGGCTAAAGTAATTTACAGTGTTCTTCCTACATATTTACAGTGATATGAACCCTCTATTAAGCGGACACCAGGCAAAATCCAGAAGGTGTCCGCTAAATTGGATTCCACCGTACAAAGCAAAGAGTAAAAAACCTTTAAATACTATATGGTTTCCTTCGCCGCTAAGTCGTACTTTCTGCCGGGTCTTATTGACCAGCAACAAAGACTGTCTTTGTTAGTTTTTCTAACGCCTGTCCATCTTCGTAATTCAACACTAAGACAACTAGCTACATGCACCAGTGAATGGAAGATACAAAGAGCTTCGACCCCTTTTTGTTACGTATACATTCATTGCAGATCATATTTAGCCGGTCCCTTGTGTTGGCGGGAAATACTATATGGTCGTTATTGATAACATTTATGAAGCACTAGGCTGGGTATTATCGATAAGGCCCAAGGTGGGCTGTTGGTTAGGATATGCTGCCTCTTTTTCTCTCAGATGACGTTTGGTAATAACTGATATAATTTCCTCCTTCCTTGATCAGGAATCGATTATTTTAAAACAAGTGAAACTCCATATTTGTGCTTTAACATATGACCCGCGGTGTAAATTATTCCTCTAATTCCATTGACGTGCTTTTATCAGTAACTAAAATCCTTAAACAAATCTAAACTGTAGCAAAAGGTGAGGTAAACACTGAATAATTAGACGGAAATTTCTGGAAATTCGGAAGAATACTCAATGTTTGTACTTTTACATCCAATGACGGTGTAAACTGCTTCCTGTCTAATCCTCCTTGACCTGCTTTCATCAGTAACTTAGACCCTCAAACAAATCTAAAAGTGTGGCAAAAGGTGAGGTAAACATTGAGTAGTAAATCAAAGCATAGTTTAATACTACACCTCGTAGGTATCAGCACAGAAGAATATTTGGTGTTCCTTCTCAAATGTCACAAGCTCGTCAATGTCGATGCTCATCAGAGATTCTAGGTCCGATAAATCACTGATGCATTCTTGTGCTATTCCAACTGATGCAGGACTCAACTCTTCAAACTCCTCGCTTCCACTCGATCGACCAGAATCAGTCTCGTGCAACATCTCTCTCAGCTCACAGATATAACTTGCAGCCATCCAAATAATGTCAGTCTTTGTGGGTTTGACAATCGACGCATCCATTGGAAGGATACTCTTGAGTAGTTCGATACCTTCGTTCAATACCCTCACTCGTTCTCTTTCTCGTGCGTTTGCTGCCTTGCGTAGTTTACTAACTCCGGTCAAGGGAGCTGATCTTCGTTTTTTCTTCCGCGTTTTTTCGCTCGCTGTAGCGGTATCGTCGTCCTTTCTGTCTTGCATATCGTGCACTGTTACTACTGACGCGGTTAGACGCAATGTCACAGTACGTTCTGTAGTTCTGGAGTCCTAATGCGCGTTGGCGTTTGAAAACAATAGATTAAGACCTCTCAGTTATCAGCTATCTTAAAAACATAAGAATCACTGACGGTGGATAAGGGTTTGCCATGATAGCGTTGGCGAAAATAACGTAATACGCGACGGAACATTTATTGTAGTGAATTTTCGTCATCTTCCAAACCTTCCGAGCTCAGTTGAGGAACGTCCTTTGTAGGACATTTTGGCATTTAACGTGAGAAAACTGGGTGTTCTGTTGCATAAATAATCTCATTATCGCCATTATAGTACATGCATGTGGCTCTTCACTGTTTAACATCATCTTGAGTTTGTTTTGCTAGGATTAGCTTGACGTATTTGTCCAGCGATAAAGATCTGATTCAACCTGATGCAAAACCATAACATTTTCGACATATCAAAACTTTTCCTTTTCTTTCTTGACCAGAAATGCCAGCACTATAACCGCACTTAAAACGTTGGCCAATCTTTTGAATTAAAGTTCAAATTTCCACGAAAGTTCTCAAATCTCCAAAAGTTTCGTCAATATTAATTGTTTTCTCTAAACGTTTTTATTTGTCGCCATGTTCGAAGAAACATTTGTAACTAAACAAATAACATTTGTGAACGGAAATACAGTTTAGTTGGATCGAGAAACACGCAATCTTCGACTTATACAAAATACGATTTTTCCGAAAAATGACTTGGTGGCTTCAAAACAATAAAAATTATTATGAGGGGAAAAAATTCAAAAATTACAGCCACGTGCCCTCGAAATACAATAGTACTGCCGGAGTAGGATCGATTTGTGGAAGATACTGGAAATGTTTTCTCTGCTTAACAAGAATAACATTTACACAGCGTCCTATAGTGTTTGTTATCACCAGCGTACTTGTCGTTGGACTCATTCTCTAGCTATCGCAAAATCGAGAATTTCTGCAGATGATAAGGTTTGAGTGAAAGCCAAATTCGTACTGAGGCAGAGATTGCGTCTAAATCAGTTTGTTTTCTGTCGTTTATGCCCGCATCACGTCCATGTGAGTCGGTTAGTATGAGTCCCTTGATTCGAGATTTTTACCCCGGGTTTTCTTTCCCTTCCGCAAAACCTACACAAGCTAAATTACAACTCGATCTGTGAGTTATATCCGTGCCCTGGCTTAGATCAGCCCAGAGGTCGTTTCAGGGTTCTATCTGTGAGTTATACGTGCCCTGGCTTAGATCAGCCCAGAGGCTGTTTCAGGGTTTGATTTGTGAGTTAGCAGTGCCCTGACTTAGATCATCCCAGAGGTTGTTTCAGGGTTCTATCTGTGAGTTAGCCGTGCCCTGACTTAGATCATCCCAGAGGTTGTTTCAGGGTTCGATCTGTGAGTTATCCGTGCCCTGACTTAGATCATCCCAGAGGTTGTTTCAGGGTTCTATCTGTGAGTTATCCGTGCCCTGACTTAGATCAGCCCAGAGGTTGTTTCAGGGTATCGATAAAACTGAAAATTACTAAGATTGCAACTTTTGCGCGCTGAAAGTCGAGTGTTTCCTGACAACAAATATTTTGGTGAAATTTAATGTTTGTTGTTAAATTCTTAAACTAAAATGTTTGTTTGTTTTGATAATTTCTTCAATTTTAATTCATTTAAAAATGAATTTGAAGCAAAGCTTTGGTTTGCGTGCGGTGAGTGAGTGGGAAGCAAGACCCTGAACGTGAAGTTGTGCAGTTTAGGCGCACTAACCTATATACCCGTTGTGATTGGATGAATCGTACGGGGAATTAATGTGGCATTGCTGGGGATTTAACGATCATTTAACAACATGAATCCACGGGGAGAATGGAGAAGTAACAGGTTTGTAAATGAGTGAGGATTTTCGCGGGGTCTTTCAACGCTAGTCGGGAACTGGGCCCAAGGGGGCTCTTGAAAATAGAGGGGCACCTGGAAACGAAAGCTTGTCATCCAAGAATCCATTATGGCTGACAAGAAGGCCGGTATTAGAATTGTTCTGGAAGCACATCAGTATTACCTTTGCAGCCAGGGGGAGTCTGGACTCCTGTTTGCCTGTGACAACGAGTTGCTTGTTGATTATTTCCTATGCTTCGAGTGTTTACCTCAAGCCCGGTTTTCCTCCCTCCACAAAAAACAATTAACTTCTATATTCCAATTCGATTTAATATGGAATGAGGGCCACAGGTTTGTTAGTCACTACGACTTCTAGTTATGAACCTCTCAACTGCAGCTATCGAGTGCTGGCTTCATAAGACGAGGACGATTTATAATTTATTTTATCGAGTAGTCGTAATTTTATAAAGTTGTCATGATTGGTTTTCTCAGTTTAGTTTGAATTCGTTCTGATTATCATCAGCTGATCGTGAGCATGAAAAAATCTCTAGCGCCGATCGCCGGTCCTCTTAGCCGCTTCTCGAGCTCTTCTTCGAGAAATTTAAAAGTAACCGAAAAAGGTAGTAAATAAACGTCGCGATTTTTCGCTAGTTAAGAAAATAATTAATTCTTTCGGATTAGAATTGAATACGTTAAAGCAGCCATTAAAATCGAACTTTACGATCAATTCGGACGAAGTTGAATTTCAGTAACAACCAGTTCTTTATAAATAGCGTTGAGTTCATTCTAACCTCAGTACACCTTTATAAAATTGCACCTACTTGACATGTCTTACTTACAGACCGATAGCCACGCTTCTGGCACAATAATTACTGTCTCTAATAAACAGGGCTAGTATAAAGCACTTGGCCTCACGACGCCAATAGCCAGCACTAGTTTGCACTGTATATACGTGTATGCTTTGTATTGCTTAATAAAGTAGACACTGATCTTATGCTGTCGAAACCAATTGTCGCGGAGGATAAAGGCTGACACGGAATTAATTGACCTCTAGAGAAGTGAACCCGCAACACAAATGAACACGTCGTTGGGTCTATTACAAACTAATTAGAAGAAAATAGCGGCAATATTAAATGGCAATCCGGGGATAAGTAGTATTAGACGAAAAGCTTTGTAGTCCTGGCCGTAAAGGTCTTATAATGAAGGGCATTTTGAACTGCAGCCATGCCATGTGAGGTAATGCCACCTTGAAGGGTATTATACTCATATATGTACAGTCTAGTACGAGGTATGCAGGAAACCGCGAATAAAGCAGTATATTAAACAAGCATTAAATGAACTCTCAATGAATAATAAGAACCAATTGTTCAAGAGTTAAACGAATTAAACGACAGAAAAGAAACTTAAAGATGCATGAGACAATAAAACTAAAAAACCTGTATATCCAGTGTAAGTTTATTTCGGTTCAATTCAAAGGACTGAAAGTACATCAGCCGCACTGTGATACTTGAAATGAACAACAATCGCTTGAAATAATGTACATACAACAACCATGGGCTCGTTGGCCGCTTGTCATCACCAACCACCGTTACAACAACTATCTCATGCTCTTCATCCCTGCCTACGCTGAAGCAAGTACCAACCCAAAACTCGTCAGCGAACCTAATTTCCGTGCCAGTGACTTCCATTCTCAACCAACGATGGCGTTTTCGTCCCGGCCGCGGGCTAAGCGTCAGGAGCTCAATCTCTAAATTCGATTCATTAGCCACGTGTTTTTTAACTAAATAATGCTACTTCTGCTGACTTTACAAAGGTATTTGTTTAAACCTCTGATTATTCCACATATTAAATGTAGCGGTTGATTTGGTACACGTGGACCCCCCGAGGTGCTCCATAATATGGCCACCTCAAATACAATCATTCCCAAAAAAGTGGTAAAATTCTTTTTCAACTTTGTTCGGCGACAGAGCTTGTTCTAGCTTGATCTTTGATTCTTTATTTTTTGCCTGTCGTACTTGGGCCTCATTGAAATTCTTTCTTCCGAAATTGATTAATCGTAATCATTCGTTCTTGCTTTTTGGCCAATCGTTGGCGCCGGCCATAACTTCGTTTCCTGGGTTATTCATTAAGCTATTTCAACATTCCATAGCTAGCTAGCCATCTCGTGAGGAAGTTGAGTATTCTAGCTGAGGCTGAAATCTTCTAATCACGCAGTCACGAAAAGGCACTGATTGTTATGAGGATTTTGACACGAAACCAAAATAATTACACTAAAATTCTATTTCGAGAACTAAAATAAGGAAAGAAAAAAGTTGTCAGTCAGATAACTCTGTTCAATATTGCCAAGTAAGAACTTTGCTCATGCTAACAGTATTTACAAAGATTGACTTGAGCGTTCGCTGCCAACGAATCTCATAAATCAAACAATTAGTTTTTCAACCTAGTTTTATCACGTATCTATCTTTTTTGATTTTATCTATTAAGTATAGCTTCAAGATTCGGATCTCTACGCCTTCACCACCCAAAGTTCAAAAAGACAAGTGATTGAGGGCATTTATATGTAATTATTTCATGATATTGGTTGGTCTTGTTATTGCTCTAATTTAATTTTTATTTCTCTTTGATTAAAACTCTTATCTCTTGTTATTAGTGCAGAAAATAAGCGTGACCAGCAACGCTCGCAGGTATAGATTCGTATCAAAGTGTTTTGTTATTAACTCTGATCTATCCCGTAAAATAAAAAACCACTTAATATTCAAATTTCTTGTTTGAAGAAATTTCTAGAAAGTAAACATATGAATTGTATCATAAGAGTATGAGAAAACAGCTTTTTTTCTTTCTTCTTATATGTTTATTGAGATTCCAACAGCGATGGCTTTTAAGGTTTGGAGTCTAAGATATAAACAGAAACATTAAGACCAAGCTATTGTTCAAATGGACACAGAGATTATTAGGTATTAGCCTTGGACTGTGATCGCTTAATCTCTTGAGCATGCAAAGCTTTATGAATGCTCTTCGGTGCTATACAGACTGGTTGGTCCTTGCAGGGGTAAAAAAAAGCAGATATTGTTGTCTGTAGACAACCGTTGCATAACTAGCCGCATGTTCACTGCATCACTGATGTCCGCAATCCAAATGCAAACAAATGCCTGTGGATGCCATTGCGTGGAGTGTTTGAGGAGCAGAGATATGCAGACCTAGAGAAAAATAATCCATGACTCAACAAGACAGTAAGCCTTGATTCATGTGGAAATTATTGTGCTGTTACCAAGCACACTTCCACACAGCGAGGGGTCAATCAAGTCATGTGTAAAAATGTTCCCTTTTTCATGACTTTATAGGACAAACTCGGCAAGAATTTGTAGTGGTGAATCGTTCAAGCCTCCTAGAATTGCTTATTGAATATAACGGGTCTCTAAGTGACACCACTCGGTGCTAATCCGAAGTCAATTATTTTCACATCTTTAGAGTAGGACAAAAAGTATTGGTGTTAATGACTGTTTAAGAATATTCATATTTAGGACACGGGTAGCTGGTGTCCTAACTAATCTCCTATGTATCAATCACAATCATTCCTTCACCCGTTTTGGTATTTGAAAGAAGTCCTTTCTTCGCTAAACAGCGGGAATTCATTAGCAAATTGATGCTAAGACAAACAACGGTCACTGTGATACGATTTCACAACTGCTGGATCTGTGGTTCGTTCTGATTTAACATAGAAACGAACTCTCTGTTAAACTTGGATTTTGTCAGCGTTTGTTTCACTTCCTATGCATTTGATGTTGATTTGCACGAATGCAGCATTTCTGAGTACTCGATCTGGCTGCAATCAATATTTGTACTGTTTTCTCTTTTGAAAACAACGAAAATCTCTATTTTCCACAAAGTCCTGTTTTCAGAAAAAGAGCATCAATCACTCCTAAATTTTCCTATTCACAATTCCTAGACTAAATGATGCTGAGCTCAGATTCAAGAATTTCCCAAAATAGCAACCAGAACTAAAGTCCTCGAAGGAATCGAAGGAACCCGAAATGTTTTGCAAAAGAAATGACACTTTGAATATAGAACCGGTTGTGTGGAATGTGATAGACTGCTCATTTACTGAACTCCCCGTAGCGATAGAACACTTGATCATGCTACGCTTTCATACTGTTATTACCTGTCCATTTGCTTCCACAATGAATCGTTAGCATAACAATGATCTAATAAAATAGCCATTTTTTTAATACTTTATCTCAGTGGAGAGAAACATCAAAAAGGCCGACTATTAAATGATATGAGAATCCGTGAAAAAGGCCCGGGAAACAGCATTTTTCTAGCGGATTAGGTCTTACTTTTCATGGTCTAATCGGTCAAGTATGTGATGAGTTTGTTTTGTAGATCGACGACTTTCCCCTTTGAAGATTAGTTGGGTGAGGAGATTTTTTGTTTGGCTGTAATCTCGTTTAGTTTTGAGCA
This sequence comes from Anthopleura xanthogrammica, assembly GCA_964019055.1. Lineage (NCBI taxonomy): Eukaryota > Metazoa > Cnidaria > Anthozoa > Actiniaria > Actiniidae > Anthopleura > Anthopleura xanthogrammica. The sequence goes on along the minus strand of OZ025206.1, from coordinate 23,540,883 downwards.
AACAAAAACGTTTACCTGTGAATGCCGGAAAGATTAAAAAGCGCAAAATAAAAAAAAAATCCTCTCTTTGACGTATTTTTTCTTTTTCAAAGTTATCCGTCGCACACGCTAAAAAAATCTGTTGTATGTGGATAAGGAATGATGAAGGTGTAGTTTAGTTCACAAGCTGGTTTTGTAGCTCACTTTGTAGTTCCGAGGTAAAGTTATGTTGCTAAGTCATTTATTTTTCTTTTTGGCCATTTTAGAAGCACGCGAAGCCGCACGCATCTTTTTGTGACACCCCATTGAGAGAAATGGTTTCGGGAAGCAGAAAAATGCCATAAACAACGCGAACCAAATTGCCCACATACTTTTATTTTTCAACTGTTGCTGAGCAGTGAACTCGAAATATGACTTATTTAATCTGTCCCAAGAAGAATGCTTTCATACGCCCAATAAACAAAAAAAAAACTTAATCAGCAGGATAACCAACGGCATCTTAATCACTGAGAATGTTTTGGAAATGTTAACAAGAGATGTTGATGTAAATATGCCAAAGGAGAATGATTTGAGGAAAGATTACGGCTCAAACCTGTCGCAGCCAAACAAAACCAAGGTAGTCTTTGTCAAAGTAATGAAGGAATGCTGTCAATATAGAAGTAATCACCCAAAATCGCCAACTATGTGCCTGTTGACATGTGTTCGAGATAGCTTAGTCGAAATTTAATTTGATTTGGAAGAGAATTTCATTCCAGGCCTAAGCAGAGGTGTGCCCGGGAGCCTAGCGTGAACCGCAGGTCTATTGTTCTTTTTTTCTATACTATAATGTTCTACGATGCAGAACGATCTCCAGGCACTCCTTTAAAGCCATTGTTTCTTAATCAACAACCCAGAAGATTTTTACCGGTGCATCGAACACTTAGAGCTGCACATTTGACGAGATCGCACGATGGAAACGTTAACTACCTTTGAAGACGCATTAGATATGGTGTGTATGGATGATGTCCTACCGCCTGCCTCTTCACCTGAGTCCGATTCACCGCAGCAAAAGAAAAAGAAAGCCAGACGGCGTGGACCTCGACTAACAGGAGTGAGCAAACAGAGGCGACTTGCAAATGCTCGAGAAAGAAACCGTGTACATATCTTGAATATGAACATCCAAGTCCTCCGGGAACTAATTCCACTTCCACCACAAGAAAAAGAACCTACAAAAACAGAAATTATTTGGATGGCGGCAAAATATATCGCGCTTCTTGGAGATATGTTGGATCAGGAACCCTTCGATTTCAGTGAAGAATGCAGTGTACTTAGCGATCTCTTTTTGGATGCGTTTTGCTAGGTGAGTTCCTTCTAAAATCTTTAAATCAGTATTTTGATATTGAGAGTATAATTAGCTTTATCTTATCATACGTATCTGAAAATTTGCAAAAACTTTATACATTTTGAAGGAACGGATTTTTAGAAAAGAGAGAAACCTTTTTCGTTGATCTTGACTTGTGTGGATCTTTTCGGTATTTTTTCCCAAGAAAAAACGTACAGACAAATTCTTTCAGTTAGCTGTTTAGAATCCGTTCTCTTTTGTGTATCAAAAAATTGACCCCAAGTCATTGTATTGTTTTATTTTTCAGAATCAAATTGTGTTGACCACCTGCGAGTTGACTCAAAAAGACACAAGCTACGCATTCAAACTTCACGGCGATCAAGAAAACATCAAATCCTACTTATTCTGCTGCTACGACGCGGTATTTCTACGCTACACTGATCTTCACTTTATCATCCTTTGTTACAAAGGTACTCATTTCAACTGCTTTTTGCGCAGTATTTCATGAAGCAATCGAAAACTACCTACGAATGACAACAGCGACACGCACAACATAAAAAATCACGAAAACTTAATTATTCATGTTTGTAGTCAGCTGTGTTAAGCAAATTAATTTTTTAAATAACATTGATTTCGTAATGAGCAGATTTTTAATTTCAAATATTTTCGAAAAAAAATCCACTTTCATTTGTTATGAAAGTATAACATTTCAGTTTTATGAAAAATCATTATTTGAGAGCTAGTTATATCTTAAAAAATTTAATTATTCAATTATTTTGAAAAAAAATATTTCCACTTTCGATTATTTTGAAAGAACATATTTTCAGTTTTTTGAAAATTTTATTAATTTGGAAAAAATATCTTTATAATTACAATTTGTTTCCGTTTTATGGAACACTGAATGAAAAATTTATTATTTTTATCACATCAAATTAAATATATTTTACTATTAATTTTATTATAGAGAATACTATATTCAAAAATCTATATTTTTATAGAGATAACCAGTTTTATAATTAGTTAAAGTGAAAAAAGTAAATTTCTAATTTATTTTTATAAAATTGAGCCGAAAGTTACGTTTTGTAAAAGCTATTTTATAACGAAAGAACATTTGAACAATTATTCTATCTAAAAAAAAAGAAGCTCGTATTAAGATTTTATAGAAGAAGTTCGTTTTGAAAGAATTCTCTGCTTATTATCGAGAAAACTTTTGATATAGACTGGCAGCTTTGGCAGCTTACTGGAACACTGGAATGGCTTCCCATTGAGCTGTTTACTAATGGATATGGAAAGACATATGAAGGCGGTATTAGATACAAAACGGGTTTGATTGTAAGCTATGACACTGACCTTGTTTTATCCAGGTGATTTTGAGCTCTTTTCCCGAAAACGTAGCCAAAATAGGCAATGTGCATCAAAGCTCACAAAGCAATCTGCGAAACCGAGTCCTGCAAATATTGAACAGAAAATTCAAAGGATATATTAGAAAAAAAATTAATCTGTTATTTTCGTCTGTTGAAATACTTTTTCAGATGAATTGCTAGAGAAGCCAAATAAGCTTAAAAGCCCGTTTACACTAGCAACTTTGTCGCGCGACTTGAGCGGCGATTTTATGGCGATTTCACGGTGATAGATCGCAGCTACGTCGCCGCCAATTCAAACATGATCGAAATTTAGTGCAACTCGCTGCGATTTGGGTCGTCATAAAATCGCCATTGAAATCGCCGCTCAAGTCGCACAACAAAGTTGCTAGTGTAAACGGGCCTTAAGGACTCCGTTTCCCATCATGCTTTGTGCTAGAAATTCGAGCTCCTGCACATTGGTTATTAAACAATTCAATATTTCTTAACCCTATTGAGGTTTTAATTTCGGTTCCAGAAACCAAAACTGTTTGAAGATAAAGAAAATAAAACCTTTAGTAAAAAGATTAAACAAGCATATATCGCCAGTTGTTATCGTCAAGAGAATATAAAGTAAGAGAGCACATCTCCGTGCCCTGTGATAATTATTTGAAAATCTATTTTTAGCTCTGCGCACAGCCTGAAATATTTTATCACGATTCCTGATTCAGTTCAGGCTGCGCGCTTAGCTAAAAATAGCAGCACACGGAACTAAAAATAGATTTAAAATAATTTTCATGTGATAGACCTTTGTACAGATGTATGGGAGATGTGCTCTCTTACTTCATACTCTCTTGTTATCGTTCAGGTTTGACGAGTATTCGAAAATACTGATTAAATATATTTTTACGCAAACAATGCATTGCGCGCTTAGATTCAGAATCACCTGGATTTGACTGATTTGACTAACGTTTCATGATGAAATAAAATATCAGCTAAAAAGAACGCCAACCGTTACCACTTTGTTCTTCCTAATATAATAATGTTATATGATATGAAAGCTAGATAGAGCGGCAGCTTTCGTTGACTGTATGTGAGAAAAACATAGACTATATCGCTAGTCTGCTGCAGCAATGCATTCTGGGTCAATCAAATATCAAACTTCATGTTCTTTTGCTTGGTGTTATTTGATTGAGATGACAGTCCCAGAATGCACTGCTGCAGCACATCAGCGATATAGTGTATATGGCAAGGACGTATCGCTGCCGCGTGACTGTGACCGTAGCGTGACCAATGATCCCTCGCCTTGTGATTGGCCTAAGGATGACGTCAATTCCGTACCGTTACCGCGTAACTGTTTCGTGTGACGTGCTGTCTCGGCTCAAAGCAAGAGAGCATAAATAAGAGCGGGCGCGCACGCCATGTGAATTCCCGGTTGGGCTATTTTTAGCACTCTCATAAAGTCAATTTTCGCCTCACCCTACTCCAGTGCGTCAAAAATTGTGTGCTTCATCCAAACCTGGAAGTAGCAAAAGCATGTAAAGATGTGTGGGGAAAAAAACATAAATTGCGCGTCTTTTTGAGCGTTCAACAGCCTCAGTCGTGTTTTATCAGAGAACAATCCTCATCTTTTTGCTTTATGTAATAAATTTTGCCGAAAAAAGTGAGAAAAATCGACAAAAAGTATGTTCACTTGTTTTTGAGCGCGCACGCGCACACGTCCACGCCATCAAAAAATAAAAAAACCAAACTACTGCGAATGCTAAAAATAGCCCAACCGGGAATTCACATGGCGCGCGCGGTATTAAAAAGTTTCCCTCTCTTATTTATGCTCTCTTGGTCACACTCATACTAAATCTAGTACTCTATTCCAGGTGATCTGAGGAAAAGCGATTAGCCAATCAGATTGCGAATCGTGATATCCGAAAAAGAATCAATCCCATGCGTCTTTTCGAGCTCAATCATGGATAAACAGAGGGAAATCAAAACAAAACCAAACAGCATACAAGTACAATAATGCTAGGAAAAAGTGTCATTTTCTTAAGGTTCAAAGCATCCTGGAGATTGCCAAGGACAAAAGAGCAGCGTAAGGTGTGGAAATTTTAGTTTAGATTATTTAAGGCTAAAAATGTTTCTACTTCAAAGAATATGTTGTCTAGATGAGACTAAGAATATATTTTCATTGGTTAAATTAATATTCATGGTTTTTTATTAAAGAATTACCGTTGAAACGATCTCGAAGAAGCTGCCGAAAAGCTTTCTCGATTCTTTGGCAGGATTTAACTAAAATTTCCACACCTTACGCTGCTCTTTTGTCCTTGGCAATCTCCAGGATGCTTTGAACCTTAAGAAAATCCATTTATCTGTTATTTATAGTGTCTCGTTTTCAATAAGAAAAGACTTATTGGCGAGAAAGTCGCTCATAATTAGCCTATTTTCAAGATGGCCGCCAAGAAACTCAAGTGAATTGAGCGTGCGGTGGATGATGGGATTGATTCTTTTTCAGATCAGGAAATCATGCTTTGCGCGCCTAGTCAGATCACCTGGTTGCTATCCGTGTTATTAGCAGTTGGTTGAACTATTTATTGCTTTATCAAAGCAGATATCATATCCTGTACTCAACATATGATCAACCTGAGAATGGTGTAGTTTAGAATGTTGTTTTAAAAAATAAATCAGTACTGTTCTGAACGCAGATTTAGTAGACAGTGAATTGTGTAGTACAGATATCCCGTGCCGTGCCTTGCCCGAGCACATGCTGTGATTGTGACCTTGACTTCAGTAGTAGCGGTTTTAATTGCCCTATTTCGTCACTATGACGTCACAGCTTCCAGCTGATCTAAGAAAAAATATTAGCCAATATTCTATTTTCACACTTAATGATGAATGTCCAAGTTAATGTATACAAAATATTAAAAAAAAATCTAGATCTATCTCAGAAATAAACGCTTGAATACACCATTGAACATGCGCACGTTAAGGGCCTTGGATTTACATTCATCCAACTTTACCACTCTGAGGTGGACGGAAAGCCTTACAGGTCTAGCACCCCAATTACAAGGCAACCGAGAGATCGAATAGGCAATGTGCATCAAAGCTTACTAAGCACTCTGGGAAAGTGAGTTCTTTAAAAATGTAACAGGGACATCAAAGGAACTATCAGAAAAAAATTACTCTGTTATTTTCGTCTGCTGAAATACTTTCATTTCCATAAAAAATGTCGAAGGAAAAATTATCAGATGAATTGTTAGAGGAGCCAAAAAAGCGTAAGAACTCACTTTCCCATCATGCTTTGTTCTATAATTTCATGCTCATGCACATTGGCTATTGGAATTTGGAAGTTAATTTTTGTGGAGGGAGGAAAACCAGAGAACCCGGAAAAACCCTCGAAGCACAGGAGAGAACCAACAAACAACTCTACTCACATAAACACCGAGCCCGTCGGGACTAGAACTTGGAGTCGCCTTGGTGAGAGGCGAGCGTTCTCTACGCCACCCGTGCTTCCCGCGGATTTATGTTCGAGGAGGACTCGGGCAGAGAAATCACATGACTATTATGTTTGTTTTCGTTTTGTTTTGTTTTATTTGTACGTGTTTTCATTCTTTAATTTTCATTTTTACTCGAACCTGCTCCAAAGCATAAAGACGCCGGTCATATGTTTAACAGATTTGTTGGCGGCAGAGGCGAAAAAGGTTGAAATGGAGGCTTTCCTGTGCCGAACGGATTTAGCTTGTAAGGCCGCCATCATTGCTCGTAACCAGGGTCTAGAACCACTTCCGGTAGAAGGAAGCCCGTGATTGGATAAAAACACAAGAAGAAAGAAACTGTGGATTAAGTTGAACAATAGGGTACTGTTGTACATGTGGATCGTGCATACTCTGAAACAACCTCTGAGCTGATCTAAGTCAGGACCCGGCTTACTCGAAGGTCGAACCGGGCACGGAGAACTCACAGATCAAATTCCAATTTATAATAAATTAGCAGTTTGGTTTTACGGAGAGAGGAAAACCGGAGGACCGGAAGAAAAAACCTCCAATCAGGAAAGAGACCTAACAATCTCTCGGCTCAGAATCGAACCCGAGACCCAACAAGTGAGAGACAAGTACACTATTTGTTAGTGCCAAATAGCGTCTTTTCGTTCGCTTCGTTTATCTTCTCATGTTTCTCTCCCCCTTGAGCATTAGTATTAGTGTTTATATAGACCCCTTCCACGTGACGTCAGAACAGCTCAATTTGGCGGGCAAAACAAAAGAATTTTAATCTCCTAAGAATTGGAACGTATTGTTTTGTCCTCCAAATTGAGCTGCATTCCGACATGCTGCAAGGGGTCTAATAGTCATTATGTCCATAATTAAGTTTTAGCTCGCCGTTAACCGCGCGTAATGACATATCGTTTCAGGTAAGTATCCTTCGTTTTATTTATCGTTTTCTGAATTCCTCTTTGTTTAAATTACATGATATTCTGACTTAGGCTTCTATATCAGTTCATTTAGAGGAACCGTTCATGTTTTCGTACTGTGCAACGCCAAAACAAATCGTAAACCATATTGAGTACACTGCAACGCGTTCAAACTGTGTCAACGTGCTATAATGCTACTGCTCACAAGCTTCGCTCTTTCGCTAGTAGTGGATTACCGGGTCATGAATCTGGTGATACGCGAAAAACTCGTCTGACCAGTACTAAATGCCTCTTCTTCACTTGGGCTTAAGCAAATTTTTTCAAAAATATTGTTGATATTTCGTTCCTCTTAGAGTGACTTTAAATGGGCGTTAATTGTTCGAATATACTTTTTCTGAATATAGACCCCTTGCAGCACGTTGGAATGCAGCTCAATTTTGAGGGCAAAACAATAGGTTCCAATTCTCAGGAGATTAAAATTCTTTTGATTTGCCCTCCAAATTGAGCTGCTCTGACGTCACGTGCAAGGGGTCTATTGTCTTGACCCTTTTGGTTTGGGGTCAGTTTGGGAATAATGTTTTCCCATTTCAGGCCACGTGTCATTCTCTAGAGAATAAGATTCTTTGTTTGAGTTGTATCCATATTCATGTGTCTTCTCGTACACAACAATTGCTCAAAGAAATGATACTCTAGGGAATGACACGTGGTCTGAAATGGATATAAGTGAAACATTACGCCCAAGGTAAAGAGGTATTGATTACCACATTTAATTATCCTTACTACTTGTTAAAACGTTTTATTTACTTCCTGTTCATCTATGAATAACCCTATAACAGTGTTTGTGGGATTGATAAGAATGCAACAATGTAAATCGTATGACTTTTTTTAGGTTTCTCAGCTTCCTTCAGCATATTTTGCTTGTTTATTTAAAAAATGAGTGCCGTCCTGTGGTCGGTCAAAGTATATTTTCTTAAGGATGTACGTATTCTGTTGAGGAACAGCATAACTCGCTTTTTGTCTGATTGCTCCTTTCCCCTCTCCTCTCCTCTCCTCTCCTCTCCTCTTCCCTTTACTCCTGTCTTTTGTCTTCTCTCCTTTTCTCACTGCAGATCTCGTCTCTTCTCGTCTACCCATCTCAACTCTTCTCTCTACCACGAGAAAGCGGAAAGTCTCTAAATTAGACAATGTATAGATGCATAGATAACGAAGTTTTCACTTAATTAAAAAAATTATGAGTTATCAATGTTATCGGTAATTACCAGATTACCTCAGTGTAGAAAGGGACCGCCCAAACTGACTGAGCTAAATAGTCTTATAACTACTTGCTAAAAATAGAAATAAGAAGGAAAAACTATAAGGACAAAATGTAAATATGTGAACATGCACGCTGAAATGATTCAAACTAACTAACATAGTTACCTTATAGTCGATTATTCGACTTTTACCTGCATTTCTAGAGCTCAATTCTTGCCATACAATGGAGTAAAACAAACTAGAACAGCCCAATTTCGATATTCTAGTTGAGTGCACAAAGCAATTCAAGACGAGGCTCCGAGGAAACTATAATATATCAGGATTACTCCATTGTTTCCACGGAGCCTCATCTTGAGTTGCTTTGTACTTGTGCGCGTGATGATCACTCCGACGCTTTTTATAGAAATGACGTCATACTCCGTCGCTAGCCATCAACGCATGCGCCCTATTTATCTACCATCCCATAATCTTAAGATTTTTCAAATTACTCAATACTAACTCAATAGTACAATGTTTTGAAAGTCAACTAAAACGGTTTTTACCTTTTTTTAAATGTCATTAGTCTATTAAGACAGAAATGCAGTCACGTGGTACACAGATGTCTGCGTTCATTAGCAGAACGTTCCAGATGTTTGTCAATTTCAGAACTGAATTAGTTCTGACCAGCCGACCTGGTAAGCTAAATCCGAACCAGATAACAATCCTTTCCAGATCTATGATTATTTTCTTCATTCCATGCTTGTTAAATTTGATCTTATAAGAAAAATATATCTTTAAAAAAAATAAATATGGAATATTCCCCATTTTGACAGATTAGGATTATTAGCATTTTTTTTTTAAATAGATAAATATTTTAAAAATTGCTAAGAAGTTTACTCGAAAAGAAAAGGTTAACGATTCGTTGAAGGTCAGAGAACCAAGAATCTTGCCGGCGATTCCAACACAAGCTGGGCTCCATTGACTCATGACCGGACTTTGCGTTCATTAGCGGGCAGGAAGCCATTCAAGGGCCATGGCAACTGTCACCACCATTCATTCCTTTGATGAAACCGATCTGTCACGTGACTTGATTTTGCTTGAGCTCCGCTTGTGGCCAGTAGATTAGGACAGAGTGTGTACAACGTCCGCAAACTATGTCTTTAGTGTTTGATAATGATAAATGTGCTTGTTATGTAGTGTCGCTTTGAGACAAGCGAAACAAAACGAAGGTCTTCTGATTGGGTTGAAATTCTGACACTCTCACGTTGATGTACCAAAGGTACGTGATTCAAGCAAACGACATCTCGAGTGGTATCTTCTGTCTGTGGGACGTTGACCCCGTTCAAGGTTACTGGAAGTTTCATTCATTGAAACCGCGATAGAATCGTCTGTGAAAGAACCACTTGAAACATGCCCCGTCAAGAGGAACTTGCCACCACAATGCGAAACAAGGTAGGAATATTGAGCTACGTGTCCTTGGAATGAAGGTTGGAGTTATAGGAATCTTACAGAGGAATATTCTGGAGTCATTTAGCTCTGACATTCAATGAATAAGTTGCTGGAAAGTCAAAGAACAAACAAACAGCTCTACAACTCACGACTGTCGTTTGTTTTAGCTAGTATTACAGTTGCCCGCTCGAAAAATTACGTTTAATGGCACTCAACCTTTGTGGACTAATCTTGTTCAAGTTCATTTCACGGTTTACAAAAAGTATCTGATTCTTATCTGGAATCCCTACGTTTCCCAAACTAACTGTTGAAGTCCTTAATTCTTTTTCTGTGCGTTAAGGTAGCGAAGTACAGATCAATTAATGTCAAGCAAACCGTGTCAGTCTGTAGCCTGCTAATTGTTTTCAAGGGCACGAGTATTTGGCAAGCACTTTGTATATAATACTGTAAGAGTAGACGTTTAAATCCTTGAGATGGGCCATGTAATACCATTATATCAAGAGTAAACCCTTATTTTAATCCTTTAGTTTGAAGAACCCTTAATTTAAGTCAAATGTGTGTTCACTGAAGACTATTTATTGAGGCAATTCAAACCGTAATTGATATTTTCCGTAACAACCAAGTGAAGCCATAGGTCAGGATTTTGAGTTGAACGCTACAACACAGAGCTCCATTATTTACATCCATAAAAACTGGAGTAATGTTTAACAGATTTCTCGAGTTAGTCTTTTATTTAACATAAATAGACTGGAGCTTCCAAAAGGGTGACCCAAGCGCATAGGCTACAATTAGATTGCAACGCTAAGATATTTCCGGTAACAGACATGCGGAACAGTTGTACAGTGTACAAGACTCGACGCCATCATCACCTCATCCAAGAATTTTTCACTAGATCGAACTCGTTTTTAAATTCATTTTTAAACGCGTTATTTTGGACGCTCTACGAGGTCTATAACTTTCTTTCTTTCCGTCATGCTGACAAAGATTGATGACTTTGGAACTGGATGCCGTGAATAACTTTAGGCGGTAACAATAATTATCTCCTCAACATCTCAACGTTTTTATGGAGCCACCAATGATCACTTACCAGCTGAGATAGTTTTGTAAGTGATCCTGCGCGGCGGCTCATTCTTGATTGGCGCGAAAATTTTATTGTAATCGTTTGAAGCTTCCGCAGATCATTAGCTGTATGATATTTTTGTTAGTTACGTGTTAAGTCAAAACGTATCTAGATAACTGTAGAGCCATAAAGGGCTCTAGTATCTTCCTGCCATTTTATACTGGGCACTCGATTTTTCCTCGTGTATTTGTTGACTTTCTTTCTTTTTAATGGAGGTTGCGAGAAGACGCCGTGAACGCAGACACACTGAAAGTGACGAAGAAAGCTCCGAAGGATCAGTAGATTCCGAAAACGCTCTTCGAAACCAGAGAAATAAAAAGAAACGACGAAAGCCAAGACTTACAGGACTAAGCAAACAACGACAAGCTGCAAATGCCAGGGAAAGGAACAGAACACATAGTGTGAACGCTGCATTCAGTGCATTGAGACTACTGATCCCGACAGAACCATCGGACAGGAAACTATCTAAGATAGAAACTTTAAGGCTTGCTTCTAGTTATATAGCACATCTTGGGACCATTCTAATTAGTGGAACACAGTGCCCGAACGTACCTACAACTATGGACGCCGCTTGCAGTATTTCACCCAATTCATCTAGGAGAGTTTGTACATTTTGTTTGAGCTTGTTAAAAGTGGTAAGTAGCTGTCAAAATTTTCTTGTACTTTTTAAAAGCAGAAAATTGTTTTTGCATTGCTTCCACGAAAACTTAAGGCTGCGAATTTTGTTGTGGCAAAGGCTTTACTCCTTCTTACTGCTTACACGTTTTTCTCAATCTCTGAATTTACTTTTTTTTTATATTTTCGCTGACGACAAAAAGTCATCGCTCACTCAAACGGTACTAAGCGAAATATTCTTCCCCTTGAAGTGATTTTAGGATTTTCGATGTACAAATACAAGTTTTCTTTTCCTGATATTCCAGTTCGGACATGCTTTGTTATTGACGGAGATCTTGCCATAAGTTTCACATTATCGTTCTGATCATACTGCTCTAATCCCCCGATAGACCCAATGGATTTCCTAATTAATCCATAATAGTACAGTCCAAAGCGCCTCATCATCTCCTCTCCAAATTAGTTCCTTCTGTTGAAGTGTACTATCAAAAGTCCATCGAAAAATGACAGATCATTCATCATTTTACACGTAAAACTCCGACGCCAGCCGTTGAACCTCAAGGATGATTTTAATTTATTCACTATACAGTGGTCGTTGTGGTGTTTCTCCTAACATTGACTGAAGGTTTTCTTGCCAAAAGTACCGGACATTTACCAAGCCTAAGCGAAGAGAAACGCAAATTTATTATGTTATATTTTATTTGGCACCAGTTTAAAAAAGTTAAAAGTTGAGTTTTGTTGTCAGTTATCGCCTCATAAAACTCTTAAAAGAAGAAACTTTTAACACAGTGACTTTCAAAGATGATTTTGAACCGCTAAGACTTTCTAGCTGCTGCGTATTCCCTGAATGACAAACCTTAGAAAAAATCTAGTCTAATCGTGAGCTGCAATAGTTGTGAAGATGCTTATAGATGTAGCCTTGAAAAAAGTATGGCACACTCGTCCGGCCCAGCAAGAAAAGTAGAATAAAGTAAAAATACCATGATTTTATTAATATTTTATGACAAGATTTCTTTATGTATAAAAAGTAGTACGCTTCTATAATGTTGGTTGAATCGAAAAGATGAACTTCCAACTCGAAAACGTCTCAAAACTCTCAAAAATTTGTCCCAAGATTTTCCAGAAGATTTCTTACTCTAAAGCCTTCTTATAAGGATGGATTAAAAGCGAGTTGATCGATATCGGATCATAGTTTTCTAATCCTTTAACTCCATGATGCGCTTCCATGTTATTCTGTAATCCACTAAGTTGCCCAAGTTCACCCACCTTCCCATGATTTCCTATTCTCGTTTGCCATAGGCTGCTTAAGGCTTCCATAAACAACTGCAATAGAATGATCATCAGTCGAAAGTTTATTTTCAAAACACTGCGTGCCATAAGGAATGTCTACGTTGCCACACACAATTCGAGGGCACTCGTGAGTGCAGCCAATAGATCTGCTAAAAGATGCACTTTTGGATGCCAACCTGCACCAGAAAATACCGGGCGTGTTTGTTTTTGCTTTGAGGGTGTTTTTCTTCGAGACTTTGATAGCATATTTGTCTATTTTGTAACTTATAATCTTAAGATTAGGGTAATAATCTCAGACTATAGGCATTAGTGGCCGAATTAACTCGCTGTTATCGCGCCAGAATAACTTATACTATGATAGTATTCAATGTAATAGCCAATCATATCAAATATCCGTCCTATCAAGCCGTTCCATATACTGGAGCAATTTTAAGATTATTTTTCTTGGAACACAAATGCAACAAAGTTGTCACCCTGTCAATGCTCAATTTATAGAGGTTCTCAGTAGTAGTCAAAAATAAATTTGCTTATAAGCTTGATGTTCAAGAAGAAAGCTTGTCATCAAAGTTACATCAAATTAAGTTAAGAGTACTGTAGTTCCGACCATCACTTGATACAGAAATAACACTCAATAAACCTATGATTAACGACCACTGGTTTATGTAATAAAACCTGTCCTCCGACCGCTCTTCATAATCCTAAAAATACAAAATATAGGTTACGTAACTGATTGTCAGTTTGCTATTAAAATGAATACAACAATTTTCTTTGCACTACTGCTAATAGATGAACGAAGTTTTACGAGATTTGTAAAGTACATAGTTAATGGTGTACATAACTCCCTGTAATCGTATAACCGCTAAGAGGATTATTATATAGTAAGATAAGGCATTGCTGATTAAAGTCCTGATCACCAACCCAGACTTATTATTCGTCTACCTTTTATGATAACCCAAATGTTTTCTTTGTATTTGAGCAGTTTGAAAGGATGATAAGATACCTTGATCATTTACTAAGGAGTATAATGACACTATACAATATACTAAGAAAATAAAGGGATATTCCATCTCTTGTGTGCATAGCTTTTATCTCCACTCCCCTTCTGTTTGTTGTCTTTTTTAAGACCATTCCCTTGTATATTATTTCCTTTTTTGCTAATGGTGGTAAATTTAGACTGCTATGAAAGTACTGAATAAACAAAAAAATAATACCAGAGCGAAAGATAGGAAATGGCTCGACAATGAGACTCATTGAGGACCTTTCAGGTCACCCAGCTGTAGTGATAACTGTTATATATTGAAAAGTGTGACAATATGGCGCTATGATCCATTAAAGGTCCTTTAGTATCTATATAATAAATGGATAGTTATCTGAGCATCGATCAAGACAGTCTCCTTTTTAGTCCACCTTTCATTCATGTCACTTTGGAGCAATGCTTGATGGTGTGGCTAAAACAAGTGTTATATGAGATAATGTGAAATATGCTGAACATCTAAGTATTCTTGTAGTGAAAGGAACAGCAGGGGACGGGCTTCATTATTAAGAGAAGAGAAGGGAGAGAGGGAGGGGAGAGCAAAGCAGAAAAGGCCATTCAATATTCACTGTACACTATCAAACATCCATCACCCACTACCTACTTCCCACTACCCACCATTCACTACCCACTGTACACTAGCAAACATCCATCACCCAATACCTACTTCCCACTACCCACCATTCACTACCCATTGTACACTATCAAATATCCATCACCCACTACCTACTTCCCACTACCCACCATTCACTACCCACTGTACACTATCAAACATCCATCACCACTACCTACTTCCTACTGCCCACCATTCACTACCCACTGTACACTACCAAACATCCATCATCCTCTACCTACTACCCACTGCCCACCATTCACTACCCACTGTACACTAGCAAACATCCATCACCCACTACCTACTTCCCACTACCCACCATTCACTACCCACTGTACACTATCAAACATCCATCACCCACTACCTACTTCCCACTACCCACCATTCACTACCTATTGTACACTAACAAACATCCATCACCAAATACCTACTACCCACTACCCACCATTCACTACCCATTGTACACTAACAAACATCCATCACCCACTACCTACTACCCACTGTCCACCATTCACTACCTACTACCCACTACCCACCATTCACCATTCACTAACCACTGTACACTACCAAACATCCATCACCCACTACCTACTACCCACTACCAAACATTCACTACCAACTGTACACTAGCAAACACCCATCACCCAATACCTACTACCCACTGCCCACCATTCACTACCCACTGTACACTACCAAACATCCATCACCCACTACCTACTTCCCACTGCCCACCATTCACTACCCACTGTACACTACCAAACATCCATCATCCTCTACCTACTACCCACTGCCCACCATTCACTACCCACTGTACACTAGCAAACATCCATCACCCACTTCCTACTTCCCACTACCCACCATTCACTACCCACTGTACACTATCAAACATCCATCACCCACTACCTACTTCCCACTACCCACCATTCACTACCTATTGTACACTAACAAACATCCATCACCCACTACCTACTACCCACTGTCCACCATTCACTACCTACTACCCACTACCCACCATTCACCATTCACTACCCACTGTACACTACCAAACATCCATCACCCACTACCTACTACCCACTACCAAACATTCACTACCAACTGTACACTAGCAAACACCCATCACCCAATACCTACTACCCACTGCCCACCATTCACTACCCACTGTACACTATCAAACATCCATCACCCACTACCTACTTCCCACTGCCCACCATTCACTACCCACTGTACACTACCAAACATCCATCATCCCCTACCTACTGCCCACCATTCACTACCCACTGTACACTACCAAACATCCATCATCCCCTACCCACTACCTACTGCCCACCATTCACTACCTACTGTACACTACCAAACATCCATCACCCACTACCTACTGCCCACCATTCACTACCCACTGTACACTAGCAAACATCCATCCCCCACTGCCCACTACCTTCTTCTCAATGTTCACCTACTGTCCATGGTTCATATTCCTCATCATTCACAACTAATATCCATTATGAATGCTTATCATTGATATTGCTGTGCATAAACCCACTGTATTTTCCTGTGAACTACAAATTTAATTTTTGGATTCCAAATGAGTGCCTTCATTTTTCTTTCAGCGTTGCTCCTGAGAAATACCCTGAGTGGCCTCAAGCCTTTATAAGACCCGATAGTGGAACTGAATCCCATTATATCGAATGTCACTTTACAGACAGTCAAAGAACAAGTATGTTCTGCGCCGTTGTTGAAGATCTCAAACTTTGAAATATTCGAACCAAGTTCCATACGTTCGTCCATTATTGTTATCAAACCACTCCTTAAGAGGAAAAGTGCCGTATTGAAAATTCTTCTTATTTTCACTTTTCCGAAGTTCAAAGGTAAACTGTAAGTTCAGACCCATAATCCTTTGCGCGATGAAGTCGTTACCAGTCTTCCTTTGATTTTCGGAAAGGCAAATATCTGTCATTACATGGGTGGCGGAGCGGAAAAGTAGACGTGCCTGATCACGACATTCTCGGATCCATCTATTTTTTTTTTTTTACAATTTTCATTCAAAAGGCCAAAAATAGACCTTTCATTTGTCATTTGCTATATTTTTCTTGTCAATGCATATGCATGTCTGATTCATTACAAAATACAAAATTAATTTTATTCTCAAAAAGTGAGGGTTCGGAGTACCCCTACCTCTGCAAAGTGGGTGTGGTAGGGCACCCCCTGTACACCGGCACACCCTTCTCCGCCGCCTATGCATTAATGTATACGTAAATGTTTACTTACTTTATATGTGAAATGCGACGCGAAACAGTTCACTTTATTGCATTCATACTGCTACACGGTTGAGCAGAGTTTCGATTGTTTGTGTGACTGTGTGTGTGTGTGTGTGTGTGTGTGTGTGTGTGTGTGTGTGTGTGTGTGTGTGTGTGTGTGTGTAAGTGCGCTAAGTGCTTTCCAAAATATTGAGAAGGAAAAGTCGCCCCTTCTTGAGGTAATTGTAACTGTATTACGTATCTTATTTGTTACAATCTTCAAGTTACTATGATTGAGGGAAGAGTAAAAGTGATTATGTTGGCATCCTTTCCCACACAGCGTCCAATGTCAAAAAATCCTTTTCCTGGTAAAGAAAGCAATAATAAGCACTTGCTTATGAGAATAGCATAAGGACTGAACATCAAAAGCATATTGTCGAATAGTTTTTGTTTGCATATCTGTTTGTTTCAGTGTTTGCTGTCTTTTGTCCGTCTCAATGCCGTTCTGTGTTTTTTGTTTCTCATGGATCATATGTATATCAAATATTGTTGTAAACATTATACTGGTCAGTCCTGCTTTTACACTACATCGGTCCTACCATAACCAACTAGCCAAGATTGTAATCAATGTAAAAAACAGTATTGTAATTGAATAAAAATCTATAGAGCGAGTTTTACGACATATTATGGTTCTAACGTGACTCGGTTGTATCAAAATTACCAAGAAAATTAAGGGCTCTTTTTTGCCTGGCATGAACACCATAAAACAATAGCCAAGAACAAAGAACTTAGAACGAACAATACCCTAAAATACAAAGAACCCTGACCTCGATTAAAATACTTCCTGCAACACCAAGAAAGACCATGCAAGAAAAGTAAAGAGAGGGTGGATAATAATAGCGGTTAATTAGAATAAAATGTAGCGCAGAGAAATTGAAAATGGTGCGTATTTTATAAAAATCGAGAAAAGTTTATGGAAAATGCATATGTGGCATTTTAGTGCATTTCAAAAAATTGTAAAAAATGTTTGGTACCAGCTAGGACATGTAAAACACCTCGAGGTACAGACAAATGATGAAACAGGACTGTTGCAGCACGTGTGCACCACCCTGAGACTTGCTATAGAACCCTTGCAGCACGTTTGCACCCCCTGAGACTTGCTATAGAACCCTTGCAGCACGTCGGGATGTAGCTCCATTTGGAGGACAAAACAATTTTCAGGAAATTGAAATTCTTTTGCTTTGGCCTCCAAATTGAGCTGTTTAAACGTCACGTCCTCACGTCCAAGGGGTCTATACAGAACATTGCAGACATAGAATCGAGTCTACTTCGGCAGCGTTGCGCACAACTAGTTTCATTGTGTGAACACAACCTGTAATGTCGCTGGCCATCACGTGGTGTCCAATATACCAATGAATTTAATTTTGTATACCGCTGACCGGCTAGAATTTCTTATTTCATTTTTTTTATCCCACACCATAGAAAATACAGCCAATCAGAAAGCAGGAAAGCCGTTGTATATTCGTCAGTATTTCACTCTTCCTTCCCATCATGCACTGCGCGTTGAATCTACGCATTTGTATCATTTTCTATAGCGTGGGATGGCTCGTGTGTTTACTAGAAACTACAAGTGACTCGTGGGATATTCCACGGTATGCCACTCGAAACCATTGTATAACTAGTATTTATAGGTTTTTTGTGTGTGTTGAATGAGCAACATGTTTTGCGAGGCTAGAAAATAGTTGCAGATTGCATTAAATTTTGGGGGTGCTTATGTTTCACGCACAATTGTGCCTTCGCATCGAAGCGAGAAGAACGGTAACCTTGCAATGATAGAGACATGTGAATAATTGTCTAAGGTCTTAAAAAGAGGTCTCTATCATTGCAGGCTCACCGTTTGTCTCGCTTCGATGCAAAGGCACGGCTACCTTTCAAGATGGCGAAGGGAGTGTGAAGGGGTCTATTCCTATTTTCTGAATTTTGCTTATGGAAGTGGAATTTCCTTTAACTTTCTGCAACTTGCAATATATAATCTTCTGCGCAAAGCAAGTTGCAACTGAATTTAGGCGTGTATAACGGTCTCGAACAATCTAATTAGCAACATTGTTTTTGCTAGACATGGTTGTGTAATACTGCTAATTATAATTAGGCCAAATTAAGGAACTCCGGAAGGATTCTGGTAGTGGTGGCATGACGAGGTAATAAACCCATATTGAAAACTCCAATTGCAAGATCCCCTTGTTACATAACTAGTCCTTCCAAGGATTACGTGAGTATACGTTGAGTATACGTATGGTTGAGTATACGTCCAGTAGCCGGACGTTCGTCACGGTGTCACGCACTCCGGATAGCAACCACTTCCGCTGGCTGCATCACGGATTCTTTTGATGTGCTTAAAAAACCTCACATGCATTGACTGTCGGCAACTTAGTGAGGATGTTTGTGGCGTTGAAAGACAGTACAAAGAACTGGTAGACCTTCATCAGTTGAAGAAGTACATCCATGTTTTTTTTGTTCAAATTATCACCTACTTGAAATAAAACCTGCGATCATATCACTACATGCTTCAATCTTGAAAAAGGGTCAAGTCTGATGACACTGGAAATACTTCAATTTGGCGAAGGGTAAGAGACTTAGCTTTTCCTTTCTATAAGAGAAACGCGCGCAAATCTAGGAAGGCCATTCAATAAGACTGGCAGGTTATCTAAACAATTCAGACTTGCTTCCGTGCTAGGCTTTAGTACTATGGTACTTCATGTATGGTACAAACACGTGGATCACCAAATGCATTTATTGGTAGGAATAAAACAATGTACCATATACGATGTTCCTACCTTTCGGCAATAATAAGAATCGAATCTACAGCACATATCTACCGATAGCGACCCTTTTGAGGTTTAATGCATTTTTTAACATTCATGATTCCGGATACCTTCAGTGTCGTACTAGATTTGTTTTAAATATCTAATTAAAATAGTAAAATAATAATATAATAATATTTTAGATAATATTTTTGTTAAAATATCTAACGTGACCTATCAAAAACAAATTCTTAATGCAAGGTCAATCAAAGATAATAATAGTTATTCCAAAATATCTGAGATTTTTCGTAAGAGGTATCAGTTATAATGTTCCTCATAACTTCACTCATCATTACGTAACAGTATCGCCATAATTATAATAACCAACAGGAAGACAACTGACCACCATTAGCAACATAACTAGGGCCCGTAACGCGCGCAAATGCATCGCGGAGCTGCCGTAGAGCACAAGAAATTACAAATTAGGAACATGCGGCATGGCGCGTTTCTCCAGCTGCCAGAGTGTTGATGTCATAATATTTTGCGCAGTTTTTGGGTGAGCATGTCTCTCACGGCTCCTTCATAAACACGGTAGCGAGCCAATTCATGATTCCGACTCAGACAATAGCTCACCAATCACCAACAGCAGTTTTTTCCAGTAGAATTAACAGTAAAATCTTGTCCCACAAACAACTACATAGTATCTGTTAAAGAGTAGTACAAGGATAGGAACGCAATTTTCTTTTATTTTCACAGGACAGTAAACAATTGAAACAATTTATAATCAATTTTCCACGATCAGAGTTTTACTTTCCGAGATATTCTACATTCTAGCTAAGTTGTTGAGCGTGTAGGACATAGCAACGGTAACTAAGGGGAGTCTGAACCATGAATTAGTGCGCGCTTTACATCTCAAGTATCTCATAAAATCTCTCGTTTTCGCTGACTTTCTTTATACTGCACTGCTTGTAAGCAAACGTGCCCTAAGGATCTCCCATGTAGCTGAAAATCATCTGTAAAGATAACCAAGTCAACCGCGTCAATTAATTTTCTTTTTGAAAACGAGCGCAACGGCCAACCGATAACAAGCCGACAGCCACTAAACTTGACCTTCTATCCGCTTCCAGTTGGCACTGCTTTATTTCTGTATCCTGTAAATTAGCCGAGTGAAAGGGACAGTTAAGTTGTGGGAGGATGAGCAACAAACACGCGGACATGTGCTTGAACGTGATACCCAAGACAATTTGTTTGCTGAAAAACAGTCGGCAAATTGTTTTATGCCGTCTTCGAGTTTTTACTTTGTTATCGTTGTTGTTAAATATATTATTTTCCCCGCTAATCGTTGCTTAGGTTTTTGGTTATTTAGTTGTTTATTTTTCTTTAGTTTTGATTACTTCGATGTTTCGGTTCTTCACGACTCTCGGAATTATTATTTTCTTTTATTGCGCTCACTTGTGTTTTGGGTATTTTTTTATTCCCATTTCTTAGCCTTATTTTCCTATAGCTAGATTCATCCTGCTTGGATTTTTGTTTGAAACACTAATTGTAAAGCCAAATGGCTAAGCCCACGCCCTGTCAGGGAGAATCTGTTAAACAAGTTGGAATGAAGATCTTCATTTGCCTGTGGTAAGCATGCTGAACGGTCTGTTGTTAAATTGAATGGTTAGTTCATTGTAATGAATTGACTGATTGGCTGGCTGGCTAGACAAACGGACGGACGCATGGATGGATGGATGGATGGATGGATGGATGGATGGATGGATGGATGGATGGATGGATGGATGGATGGATGGATGGCTAGACAAACGGACGGACGCATGGATGGATGGATGGATGGATGGATGGATGGATGGATGGATGGATGGATGGATGGATGGATGGATGGATGGATGGATGGATGGATGGATGGATGGATGGATGGATGGATGGATGGATGGATGGATGGATGGATGGATGGATGGATGGTTGGATGGATGATGGATGGATGGATGGATGGATGGATGGATGGATGGTTGGATGGATGATGGATGGATGGATGGATTAGGATGGATGGATTAGGATGGGCGGACACGAAGGAGGGACGGATGGATAGGTGCCAGATAAACAAATGAATGAATGGATGGACGAATGAGTGGAATGGTATAATGGAAACAATGGGTGAATGGCGGAATAAAATACATGTCTCCCGGCAACTATACAAAACTCTCATTCTCTAAGATCCGGCAATCAAAGATATCAATGTACCATCTATTAGCTCACTTCACTTATCCACTTATGCAAAGCTGCTGTCACCAAGACATGTCCTTTCGAATGACCAGGTGAGCCTGTTGAGACACGTGGCCGTGTGGTGTCAAACAGGAATAGAATTCTTTCTATTTGCTGGGTTTGTGATGAATGATGAGTTGTAGTGTGGCACGCTCTTGTGAATGAAATAAGCCACTATTCAAGATATCTTATCTTTTGTCAATTAGTTTACAATTTTCGTGAATAGATAAAGAGGAAAATGTTTAAGTGATAAATTAACGAAGGAATTCTTGACATGCGCACTGAGGTGCATAATTTGTATATCTGTTAACATGATGTCAAACGGTGTCAAAATGGCATTGTAACTTCTGGATTTTTTGAAATAATATTGAAATGTCAAACTAATGGCGGCAACAGATCTGATTTGCTACTGCTACTGCTACTGCTAAACTACTACTGCTACTGCTGCTGCCGATCGCGACTGCTTCTGCTACTATTACTGCTGCTGCTGCTGCTGCTACTGCTGCTGCTGCTGCTGCTGCTGCTACTGCTACTGCTGCTGCTACTGCTGCTGCTACTGCTGCTGCTGCTGCTACTGCTGCTAAAGCTGCTGCTGCTACTACTGCTGCTGCTATTCCTATGCCACCACTACTTCTACTACAGAAACAGTACAGCAACCGTAAAGAAAACAAGAATGGAAAAAATAAAACAAACAACTATCAAAATGCCGATAAGCAAAACAAACAAGCAACGAAAACAACAGCAGCGTCAATAACAACAACACTGATTATACCAAACCAAGACAATTGGAATATTATGAAAATACATACAAAAATACATACAAAACATACTGATACTGCATGTATAACAAAACGGTCAAAATGACAAGAGAGATGTGGAGCACAAAATGACAACAACAACAGCAACAACAACAACAACAACAACATCAACAACAACAACAATTATCATGATGACGTACAACAAATATAAGTTAAAACAATAACAACAACAGTCAATCAACATGAAATAATATCGCCTTCATTAAAGACCCAGGCATTCAGCGAGTGAGTACAAATGTATCGAATTATCTGAAACAGTTGATACTTTTGATCCCGGAGCAAGAGGTCCACGGTTTGATTCTCCACGTCTGTTTCGATTTCTCTCTGTTCTGTGTAGCTTTAGCTTTAAAAATACCCGTAATAAAGAGCACTGATAGTTAGAAGGGGTAAACTTGGACACCGTTAAACACTTCATACATGAACCCCTGGCTCGGGAGAATTGGGCAACCACTCCCCACGTTAAGCGTTACGAAGTAAAAAATAAATTCCCTTTGCCTATTTGCCCTTTTACCGTATTTTTCTTATTTACATCAGGACGTTAGAATGAAAATACAGGCACACCAAAGAACACCACCACCATATAGCAAGCAAATTATATAAACACGCTTATCTTGACACAATGTACAGCCAAGTTTTGGGTTAGGTTTTCGCCTCGATCGAGCCTCAAGGCAGAACCACGTTTTGTTCCTGCTTACACATTTGAGAAGAAAACCGTTCAAAGGTCAGAGTTTTGAATCATTATATTTCTATTGCAGAGTTCATGTGCATGAACTTAGTCTGCCTGAATGTTCATTTTATTAATGAATCGCGAAACTAACACTCGATCTTAAACTTCGTCTGTTATAAAGAGTTTGAGGCACTGCCAGACACTGAAAGGTACGAATGTAAAATCACTGAGTTTCACCCTCAATGACTTGAATATTTTGGTGACCGTTCAAGTATTGGAATATCTTTGCTGATTCAAAGATTCCTAGTAGCCTTAAGGTAAGACTTGCCATTCGATGTTTAATTGCTTTCACTAGGAACCGTACCGTTATAGTTTATGGATTTAGAAAAAACTACTGTGCTTTAGGAATTCGGTATACTTGTCTAGGTTTTTCCTAGAGATAGGGCTAATTTGGGTCATTATCGTGCTGCGATAGTACAATAGTTTGTTTAGTTAATCACAGCCAATTCCTAATTGCTTTAACAGCTGGTACTTTTATGCTGTCTGTCTAAAGATAGGACATTGTAGTATCGTGTAGTTTGGGGACATTCAGTAATGGAATGAATGCCATGTTTGGCTATAGGTTGACGTGGAGGCGCTCGTCATGTTCGTTCGTTCGTGCCGGCAAGTATTTCCCGGCCGTCGTCTTGTGGGCCGTCGAACAAAGTTAAGTCTGCGACAGACCCAAACAATACTATCCCCTACAGCTAAATAGAGAAAGAACAGACTCGTATGAAGTAATAAATTTTCTAAAAGAAGATAATGAACTCTTGGTTTTGTTTCGTTAGTGCCAAGCGTGTGGTAGCAAAAAAGGGGACACAATTTGCAGCAGAGAGACATTAGGTCTTTAGGTATATTCACAATTGGAATCTCCTCTAGACAAGCTCGGCAATCTGTCTTTGAAATATCCGACCGGAGACAGGTTTCATCTCAAATTCTAAACCACGCGATATCAACCTGATGTTGTTGAACACAATTATTACAACTGATCCAAAAAACGCGCGTTCGGAGCTCTTCAGTTTAAGACTAACATACGGTTCAGATCTAGTGGTGTGAAATATGGAGTGAAATATAGGGCGAACGCTGTTGACCTTTCAAGTGCTTCGGTAAGTGATCTCTTGCAATCTTTCAGCTCACACCCTTGTATCTAATCGGAGAACTCTGCCAAGCTTCAGACAGCGGCGTCCAGAGTATCTCACTGGCCGAATAAATTGGCGGGTTTTTTATTCTCTCGATATCAAACTACCATGCGTGTAAATAAAAGTCGAAATGATGAATAAAATTGAATTAAAGAAGATCAATGAAATAGGATACTTAGCGCTTGCAGGCACTTGGTCCATTCTTTCAGATATCTTGGAAACGTAGCCACACACTGCGATCCTTTGGGCGATTTCCGAAGCATCGTTTTGCTTCCGAAAATTTAGTTTACTTGACAGTCCTTACAGACCGCATCCTCAGGCTACGGGTGAAGACAGATAGGCCCTGTCGCGGCTTTTTTTGAGTGCTTGTCACCTTGTCTTGCCGAAACTGTTTATAAATATCACATTTATTGCCAATTACGTGAGATAAGACTATCCATTAATTAAATTTAAAGTATCCCGTGTAGTTTGTCTTCTGATTGGCTTAAGACGAAAACTATATGCATTTTAATTAGTCTGTGACCGTCCGGAGGAAAGTTGATAGCGGTGTTTACTCGAGTACAAAGGTGACATACATTTAGGGTGCTTTTCGTTAGTTGACCATCAAACGCCGATCCGCGTGAACGTAACGCACAGTCTAAAACTGATCCCCACTGCCTCTGCTTGGAGTTGAAATAAGTCCAGGTCTTGGCGATCGTGCCGTTCGGGAACGTCTTGAGCTCAGTACGCCTGCATTGCTAGGAAACACGAGGAACTACTGGCCATGGGTCTTCCACGATTACAAGATACTGCGGGGGATAATCAACAGAAAAAAAAGTACAAGAAGCAGAACAGCGGAAATAGAATTCGTAGGGGAAGCGGTAAGAATGATCAACGCACTATAGCGAACGTGCGAGAGAGACAGAGAACTCAAGCTCTGAACGACGCATTTCACAAATTGAGGAAGATCATACCTACGTTACCATCAGATAAACTTTCTAAGATTCAGACTCTACGTCTTGCTGCACGCTATATTGATTTCTTGTGTCAAGTCCTCGGAAACAACGAGAAGCATCCAGGATCTGCATTGAGTTCGTCTTTTATTGCTCACGAGCGTCTCTCATACGCGTTCAGTGTTTGGAGAATGGAAGGAGCGTGGTTCCAGCAGCAGTGATCAAGGAGAGCGAGTTTGGTAGAACAGGACAATCAGAGGAGCGTTAACGTGCTTGACTATTTTACTCCCTGTTGAGTTGATGTGCTGTTTCGTTTTAGAATCACAGCAGTTCTACATGCAACGAGGGTCATGAGAACTTAAATATCGAGTCTTATAAATATATGGAAAGACAACGTACTCTGAACTGAATTCTTGAATTAATACTGTAAATACAAGTCACAATGGACAGCCTTTGAAGTAAGAGAATAACAGGCAAAATAAACACTTACTGTTGACTTTAATCAACGCTCAACGTTGTTCCATAAAATGTTCAAGTTGAGAATCTGGTTCTCATCTGTTTTGTCTTTTATTTCTCTTGTTAATGAGCTTTGTATTTGAGCACTTGAAATTATCATTCCATCTTATCTATCTTCTTGATATAGCACGCGAAAGATCAAAATGAATTCTCTTATGAGTAATGTACATTTGTAGAAAATTTGGTGTTAAAATGTAACGTATTTTTCGTTTGGAAGTTATCATAAATACAACAACTGGATTTAGTTATAGTTTGTTGTTCAATCAAGCCTTGTTCTTGCTCACACTGTTGTAAATACCTGTGATTACAGACATATGACCATCCGGCATTTTGATGAATGCTTTCAGAGACATTACAAAACTCTGATCAGAGGAAGACAACCTCGTTTATTGTCTGATAATTTTTGGTCAAGTCAATTGAGAGCTCCAGATATGAAAGCATCGAATATGTTCACTTGTAATCAGATAATTGTCAATAAAAATGTTTGTTCTTTGCTAATGTGAAAACAGCCTGTGCAGGGGAACGATAATCAATCAGAAGGTTAACCAATTGCTCGGTATTTATGAGACAGTAACTTTCAAATTCCAATTTGATCATGAATTGAGGACCACAGGTTTGTTGCTCACTGGCTCAGTATTTAGTGCTACCCTCGTAAAACAAGAAAGATTTCTTATTTGTCTATTTCATTTGAGCATGAGTTAAGCTGAGTTGAGTTGAGGTTGGTTTCTCTTAGGAAGAGATGCTTTTGTCTAAGCTTTGGCCCTTGGTACAAGAGATTCCAGAGCAGGGCCTTCACACTTCCCGCTTAGATATTCGTGGTAAGCCAAACTATGTCCTATTCCACAAATCTACCATATAAAATGACATCCAGCACAAACCAAGTCTCTTTCCCCACCAAAAAGTTGTACATTTTTATCAAACATTTTTTCATGAAAGAACAATAATAGTCTCAAGAAGAAGTTAAGATATTCTTTGAAACAAAATATATTCTCCTTCTATAAGAAGAAACTACAATTCTATGGGGAATACACTTTTAAGATAAAAAGATTTCTATCTGCAATAATAAGCAACAATATAGGATCGAAAATTAAACTGTTTTGGATGCATTTGATTGATTTGAGGTGAAAGTTCTTTAACTAGTTTCCTTCTTTGCAATGTCTTCCTTTTCTGAAAAACCAATGGCTTCTTGCTCAAAGAAACTTGTTTATTTGTAAAAAAAGTATCGTAGCTCAATGTCTCTTCTATGCTTCCCATGTTTGAGCCATTTGCTTCTCTGATGCTAGTTTTTGGTGATTTGTAAGCCATATCTGCAGCAGTATCCAGTGCTAGAGAATCTCATGATTAAAGATGGCCACGATTCCGTTATAAAAGCATCAACATAACCTCATAAACATGTCCACCAGGACAAGTCATCATAACCTAATTATTTTACCATCATGCAGAGGAGTGAATAAGAGTTCTTGGAATCGTATCTTTGTGCTTTGTGTTGCATTGTATGAGTCATGCTGTGATGCCCGAAGAGTCCCTGAAGAGACCCACCTATACATCTAGCAACACACGGGTGGGCAACATATCTTCTTGTTTTTTCAGGTGATATTCACTTGGTTTTCAATTTTAATGTCAAAGTATCTTATACGTTTTATCTTTATTATCATAAGACAAACTTTGGTAGTTCCTGTGTTGAATAAGAATAGTATTATTGATCTAAAACAGGACAGGTTCGGGATAATGTGTTTTGAAGAGTTTTCACATGGCTTTTTCTGATCCTTTGCATGGGACAGGGAAATTGAGGGTCTTTAAAAATGTATTTTTGATCTTAAAATGTTGTAGATGATGCACATTCGATGTACGTTAACAGCAAGGATTAAAACAAGCTGGTAGTTATGAACCCAGGCTCTTATTTTCTAATTTCCCAAGTCAAATGCTTCTATTTGCATGAAGTGTGGGCTGGAAACATTCTTTAAAACTCATCAGCCACCTCCACAGAAGTTGCACCAAATCAAGCAAGCAATTGAATCAATGTTGTTGGCCTTACTTCCTTTTTCTTATATCTTCCATTCTATCTCCTTCGAAGAAAGAACGATATCATCACTCAATTAGAAGTATATTGTGTAAACTTGCCCAGCCTTGCAACTGAAGGCCGGGTATTCATTACTAGGTGGAACTAACTATAACATCCTCACTGAAAAATGCCACTAGATTTTGGCTATGGTATCTCAACCAATACCCCTATACTTTAGACCCATTTATTAGATTAACAAACGATTTGCTACAAAGAAAATGATAAATGGCTTAGAGATGCTGCGAAGTGATACTAAAACCACATGAATGGAAAACAAAAACCACAATGAAGTGAATCCGTCCGCAAGACAGACGGCATCTTATTTGATGTTTAAAAAAGGGTGAAAGCTTGATAGCAAGGTGATTTTTTTATCAACCATACCCAACAAGAAAGCTTAAGATATTAGCAGTTAATGCATAAAATGGTTGGTCTTGTGGAGTGAATGAAGCCGCCGTATCCTGAGGCAGTGTCAACTAACGTCCATAAAATATTGGCCATCGCTGCATGCTTAATAGAGGGCAACTACACAACACTTTATCAGCAAGGCTATAATCTTCACCGTCAATTTAAGAGACAGTTTTTTGTTATGCTTTGCTTTAGCCGTTTCTATCTAGTCAAACAAACCTGGAGTTCTCTAAGGTCGAATAAACCTGAATAAGCAATTCCGTGCCATCAAGAGATATCATTTTCAAACCCTGCTCCCGTGGACAGCCTTAGTTTCTAATAAGTTTCAAAGATGTGCACAAAACGCGTATCATTGGCTGACTGCTTGTAAACTACGATGATGCTTTCCGCTTAAACACCAAAAACTCACTTCGTTCCACTGTTTGGTAGTACTTAAAATGTAATTTAGCAAGCTGGTTAAAGGAGACATCTGCCAAATGCATATACGTTGTAGGTTCATCGCGGCGTTGTCTTTGCTGTGTTCGGGAATTTAAGGAATGTGGTTCTATAATGTAACACTAAGACCCACAAATGGTTCGAAGGATTGAACTCTATAATTATCCCCGTTTTTTGGAATATAAAATCCCTTAAAACTTAAATATCGACTTCAATTTTGAAGCACTTTTTCCATTGAAGTAGATACGTTTTTCTTTGTGGCATAATTCCACCATGCAGATATTTGTAGAGAAATATTCCATTTAATGGGAAACTCAAGAAGCCATTATCAGCTAGGATCTGTTTATCTAGCTCATAGAGTGAACTCACGTCCATTTTCGTTATTCCTTCATGTTTGTTTAGCTTTATTTGTTTTGTTTTCTTTGAGCTTCTCTTGATATATCTATCATCTTGACTATTGATTTAAGATTTATTTGCAATTAATGTTGCTCAGGCACATGTACTTTATGAGACAAAAAGCATTACGACAAAATTTCTTCAGTTTTCCCCCACTCTTTCTGAGCAGCAGACGAAATCAAATATTTCATAAGTGGCTCGTGCTTATCAAATCATTGTCTTTTTAGCGGTTAATTTTGTGATCCACACCTAATACATTATATTAACCAGTTTCTATAATCTTTGTAGTCTATTTGACTGATAAAAAATTTTTTTTAGAAGCTTTTGGTTATTTTGCAGAATAGTAAGAAAAGTAGAATAGTTTTTGTAGAAACATTTACGGAAACATCTTCTCATCACTATAAAGTTTCATCAACAAAGATACAATAGTTTCAGTGAGTGCACATGTCCCCAAAAAACTGAATTACAAATTCCTTCATGAAGGATGACAGTGCTGAATTCAGTTTTTTTTAAATAATAGTAAGTATAGAATAGTCATTCAAACTATTACTGAGCTTCCTGAATGCACATACTTGCAGTATAATGTGCCATGGCTTGTCTCAATCATGTCATGCTCATGAAGTGGACTAGTATACCATTTTTTTTTTGTCAGTGCCTCCAGCAAGCTAAACAGATTTCGTGTATTTGCAGATTCATGCACCTTGTACCTCATGTACTTGGCTTTCTGGCTGGCTCAGAAAGGATGGATTGCCAATAAATTGATTTTTAAACAGCTGTATTTTAAAATACATAATAAATATATGATCAAAAGTTATGTAAGAGTTCCTTGATTTTTCTTTTCATTCCTTCATTTTAAGATATATGATATTTTCTCTGTTATATACACTTTGACAATATTTTAGTATTTTCAGTCCAAACTTCTCATATTTTAAAAAGACTTTAGGTTACTCGGGTGAGTGGGAAAAAATTAAATCTCTTTTTAATTCAGTGTACGTTGAAGATGACTTTCAAAAATCTTTTAAACTTTCAAGTCAATATATTTTTGTGGCTCCAAAACTCAACTTTCAGATCAGCACAATTTTATACTTCTATTTTTAGGACCACGGCTCTAAGGAAATTAAGTTCAAAGTGTACCAACCGTCTTTATTGCTAGGTCTACAACTCTCAGTAGCTTTAGTGCAAAGAGTAGTTACTGAAATAGCACTAAAATGCATACAACTGTACAAGATATTTGACAATTTTTTTAATTCTTCTAAAGGTTAGACACACGTTACAAAGAAATTGCCTATTCAGTGTAAATATTATATATATATAATATATATTGATATCAGTGGATCTAAAATATCAAAGGAATAAAATAAAATGAATAAGAGAATTTACATTAAACACCATGTGATCATTTTCAACTTTGTATTTTTTTCTTCTCCAATATTCCCTTTACTTTGAGAAGTGAAAGAAACTGTTGCTGTTGTTCTAGATCTCCTGCTGTTCAGTGTTGGTATTATACTAGCCTTTTCCTATCCCATGCATGGAAAACTTTATTGAATAAAGATACAATACGTTAAAGCAAAATGTTCAAAACTTTTTTATTAACTTAGTGAATATTTTCTTAATATTACTTTTTCCTCCTTTCATTGTTCTTGTATATTTAAAAAAAAAATCTCTCTCCTTTTCGTCAATCTATCAATTTCATTGCTTTTAAGCCACCTTTACTTGCGCCTTAACATACTGCAGGATTCATACTGCAAAATTTCAACATCCATTGATCCCATTTTATATTAACAAGAGACAAGAAAGGCGATCCCTCAAAGTCCTTGATGGCAAGCAACTTTGCACCAAGGGTGTGCCAGCTCCATTACGATCGATTCACAGTTGGATCAGCCGTTCGTGATGGAGGAAGTTTAAAGGAAATTGGATTTCCTGATAAATACAACGCTCCTTTAGCTGATAATTACTGGTTCGTAGGGATTTCGACTCTGAATACTAAACACGCGACCTTGGGTCTGTTTACTCACATATGAAGGCACAGATAGACTAGATAGAATAGGTCGTAACATATGGTACTCGATTTACGCTAACTTTATCTTTTAACGAGCGGGGTGATCTCAATACTTGATTGTAAATGTCTTTTTAAGATAGCATTTGAGGCTATGGCTAACACCTTTTGCACATTACTGGATGGTTGTGATTACAGTTTTAATGGAGCGCGCGCATTTTTTATCATTTTTAAATGATCAAAATGTCATGTTCTGCCAAGGATAGTTAAGTACCAAGTTATCTCATTTTCAGCTTTACAAATCGTTTATCATCCTGTCTTTTATTTGTTTGTTTTAAACTTTTTTTTTTTAATGTTGGTACATAGACCCCTTGCAGCAATTCTAAAAGCAGCTCGATTTAGAGGACAAAATACTGACAAGATTTTGATTTTTCAATTGTCATGAGAATAAAACTCTGTTGTTCTGTCCTCCTAATTGCGCATCATTGGGAATATGCTACAAGGGGTCTATCTTTTATACTATTGACACGTTAAAGAAAGTCATAATACTCAACGCTGTGAATGAGTCAGTGTTTTACTGCCAGATCAAAAATGAATAAGGATACGACTCAGTAGCCATGACTGATAGTGAATATCAGCGGTAGTGTAAATTAAATAAATGTTATCTTGCAGTAGATAATTTTTCCGTTATCATACTCAGTGTGTTTGAGTATGAAGATAGTTTTTACACGGGTTATTTTGAGTGATTAAGGCCTCTTCCATGGAACCCAATAGCCAAACAGGGTGAATATCAACGATATTCTTATCTTGCCTCAGTTTTGCGCGAGATATACGCGCACATATGTTAGTACGCTCACTGACTTTCTTAATTCTTGCAGCACAGTTTACTATATATTAGCATCAAACTTTATTTCAATTAAGTTTTTTCTCAGACGATGTTTCGATGAGAACTGTTTTGTCAAGTGCGCGCGACTTGGAGCACGTTTGGATTGACTTCGAAAAATAGCTTTGATTCACTACCTAAAACTTGAAACATTTAATCAGCCAAATACATTATGCGACATGCAAGGAACAGGGAACAAATAATATACCAAGAAACCATAGTTAATAACTATGAAAAACGAAAAAAAAAGTATTGCTGACAAACTGATATGTTTTCGTTGTGTTTGTTGCTGTAGTGAATTTTTTGATGAATGCATGAAAGCAGTATTTTCCTGCCACCAGTTCTTTCTCAGATTTATACTAAGAAGAAACCTCGAATAAACTTCAAATATTGCATGCATCAAATACGCAAGTCATAATTATAGAGTTCAGGGTGTTTGAGGAATCTTTCGTACCAAGTGATGGCACACTTAAAACAATTTCCACACTTTTTTAAGGTGTCTAGCTACTGTAGCATGGGTTCTGAGTTCGTTCTGTGAGGTTTCAATATGTAAAGCGAGCAATACCTTTCTGAGCTTCTTTTAAGGTGTCTAGCTAGCATGGGTTCTAAGTTCGTTCTGTGTGGTGTCTGTACGTGAAGACAATATAAACAGCTTCCCGCGTACTAGTTTCATTATAATCCCATCAACCATGTTTGTAGGTGGGACAACATTGAGGTGATATTTTTTGACTTTCACACGGTATACTACTCATGGCTGGAGAGAGTATTACTTAAGCACTTAGGTCGTCTAGTTAGCTGGATTTTTAACATTAGGAAAATCCATTAAGAGTCAGTTGATTCCATGCATATCAAATCTCCTGTGGGTTCATGGAAAGTATGTAGAGTGCACGGGTTTCGTGTCGGGGCTGGAAGCAAACCGCACCTGTTTTTTGCGTTAAGGCTTGTCTGTTGGACCTAAATTCTTGCGGGAGCTTATGAAATCGTTAGAATGAGACGCGTCGACGTTGAACATCGCTAGCATGCCCTCAGGTACAGAAATGCAGAAACTAGAGAAAGAAAAGAGGGAATTTAAGATTACATACCAAGTTTCTGTAGACAGAAGACTCGTCGCTTGGGGTTACCGTATCGTGAAGATTAGAGCATGTTCTGGAGGGCTTGATAACTACACAAAGACCTGGTAACAATATAACATCCTTAAGGTATTATTGTTCTATCAACATTTGCATATATTCCTATTTGAACTATGAATCAACTAAGCCACTTGTAACTATGGTGATATCCTTTCGTTTAGAAAGGGTTGAGAAAATGGAATAGAAAGGAATTTGTAAAAGAGGCGGGGAACAGAAACGAACAGAACATGATTGAACAGAACAGAACAGAACAGAACAGAACAGAACAGAACAGAACAGAACAGAACAGAACAGAACAGAACAGAACAGAACAGAACAGAACAGAACAGAACAGAACAGAACAGAACAGAACAGAACAGAACAGAACAGAACAGAACAGAACAGAACAGAACAGAACAGAACAGAACAGAACAGAACAGAACAGAACAGAACAGAACAGAACAGAACAGATGAGAACAGATGAGAACAGAGCAGAGCAGAGCAGAGCAGAGCAGAGCAGAGCAGAGCAGAGCAGAGCAGAATAGAGAGAAATAATAAAAAAGAATTGAATCGAAAGGTTATTGAAGCAGTTAGATAGTATAGTTTGACATTAATTATAAATTAAAGAGACAGTACCAAAAACATAAACTTTTTAAAATTGGATTGACTATAAGTCCAATTTCGAGGTTAGCTTGGTTTATCGTAAATTTACAAATAAACGGTAAAATAAAGAATGCAGATCTTCAACAACCCTTAGGCGTGGTCGCGGTAGCCAGTCCACAGGGTTTTTCTACAGTATTTATTACATTACTGGCTGTTTTATCTGAGTATCTGGAAAAATTTCATTAATCCTTGCTAATCTGAATGTAAACAGACACTCGTGTGTCGATCCATGAATCATTTGTTCGGCATATGTTCCTTCGATCATTGATGAGCAGTGCAAATCATTGATATCATACAGTCAGAGAATCTATGTACGTCATGTTAGCATGTCAACTGTCACATAATTTGCCAGTCATTTGAGGATCGGTTTTCAGAGGTTTCTCTGTATTTAAGCGATAATAGGTGATAGTAAAGTTATTATCCGCCTGATAAAACAGAGTGCGTGACCTAGTGCGTGACCTAGTGCGTGACCTAGTGTGTGGATGCGGCAACTAAACTCCCTTTCAGCATAAACAAATCTTTGGGCTAATCTAATCAGGGTAACCACTTCTGGCCTGATCAAAGTCAGAGGGTAAAAAAAAGAAAGTTAAATTGATAAAACAGAGTGCGTGATCTAGTGCGTGACCTAGTGCGTGGATGCGGCAACTCAACTCCCTTTCAGCATAAAAAAAATCTCTGGGCTAATCTAAGTCAGGGTAACCACTTCTGGCCTGATCAAAGTCAGAGGGTAAAAAAAGAAAGTTAGATTGCACTAAATGTAACGGCTAACTCACAGATCCAAACCTGAAACAAACTCTGGGCTTATGCCATTTCACTAGCTTCCAGCTGATCTGAAATAGTGACGTAGAAATGACGTCACTGCAAAACTGAGGTGTCATATGAGGCCTGCGAAATATGACTTACAAAAGTTTATATCTGAGATAAATCTAGATTTTCAGGAGAGGTTTTTGATATTTTGTATACATTTACTATGATAATCATTGTTGAGTGGAAAATAAAATAAAGAAATGACTGTTTCCCTAGTCTACGAGCTACTAAGGATGACACCTCAGTTTTGCAAATTTTCTCAATTCTGATTGGCTAATATTTTTCCTCAGATCAGCTGGTTGTTCTTATCTCCCAAGAATAAAACAAAAAAATCTCAAGAAAAATTTGTGTGTTTATATCCCTCAATTTTTCTCTATACGAAAACCCTTTATAAACAACAACTACTACTACTACTACTACTACAACAGCAACATTTAAGCATAACGCATAGACCCATTCGAAAAATGGCAGCTTCTAATTTACATATCTTCTAAATTTAATGCTTCAAGAGAAGCAAACGATGTCAATATTGAAAGAAGATAATATAAATAAGGATTCTGTGAAAAATTTGGAACAAAAAAGTGATTATTTTAAGAGTTACTGCAGTGTAAAGTATGAAACCAGGCAAGGCTAGTCAGTATTGATCAGCAAAATCTCATACTAATATTTGTAGATTCATCCCGCAATAACTCAAAAGGAAAAAATGCCATGGCATTGAAATTTTCCTTATTCATTCCTTTTTGGATACTCTTTCAAATAAAAGTGATCTATTGATAAAATTTTTGATTGATGAAGTTTGAATAGAAAAGTGAAGAATCGCCATTTTTAGAATCGGTCTATGGGTTGCGAGCGGTTTAATCAAATTAATAGAAAATCAAATTAAGGTGATATTGCATATGGCGTGCATATGAAAAAAGATATTAAAATTGTACTACAAAAAATGCATACTATTATTCACCTTTTTCTCGTTGGATTATTTCACGATTAGCACGATTCTTTCGGTATGCAGTAGTTTCTTTTGTTTTTGTATTTCTGTAGACCCTTTGCATTTGCAACGTGCACGTAGGAATGAAGCTCAAATTGGAGAACAAAACAATAGGTTCCAATTCTCAAGAGATTGAAATTATTTTATTTTCCCTCCAAATTGAGCTGCTTTGACATCACATGCAAGGGGTCTATTCCTATCATCATAAGATTCATGGCAGTCATATAGAAACTTATTTAAAGCATAAATCATGAAGCATAATCATGAAGCATAAATCAAAAGTCTTTGAATCTTATAATCTGCTCCTACTTACTGTCAGCCAGAATTGTTCAAAGCATATCATTATGTTCTATAAAATTAAGCTTTAGTAAAACGCGGTTTTAAGATCCAGCGGTTGGTTGCCAAGCACCGAGATAGTCGTCCTTGTCACCAGGGACTTCCTATTGACTGCTATACATTGGGATCCCGGGCATTCAACTGCGGGACCTTTGTTAATTGTCATAGATGTGTAGTCTTATTCGTCATGATGAAAATGTGATCATTTAGCCAAAGCGCGTAACATTATATAATAAAAAAAAGCCATTACGAATATCTGTAAATAAAAGGTTTTTAGCACAATATTTGCAGATATTTGCAAATGACCTAAAAAGCTAGGGACAAGGTCAATACGATGGCCCTCAAAAACTGGGATGCGGTTTTATTGATTTAGTTGGTGGGTATTGGTAAGTACTCCTTTCCTTCGATACTGGGTACTTCTAAGATATGTTGTTGTTTAGCATAAATGTAAACAGACAGGACATTCATTACTACAAATTGGCAGTTAGGGAAAAAAACAGAATTTCACTTCCATGGTGAGTACCGGTGAACCCCTCCCCTCCCCTAATAATCATGTCTTGAAAGAGGATAATTCGCTTTTATCATGCACGTGGCGGCCATATTGATTGAAACAGTAGATTTTGAATCCCTATGCCCCCTTGCCCTCGCTTTGAGGCGTTTCAAAACGTTCAAAATAAAGGTTTTTACTGTCATGGGAATAAACATGGCCGCCGTGTGATAAAGGCCCATTGTTTAGACCTTATCCCTGATGGATTTGGAATATTATGATATTATGAGTCTAGAAGGTTGAAGGTCTCTCTCTTAAAAGGTCTTTCAGCTACGTACAGTAGATCATGCTCCTGGTACCCATGGCTGGGTCGGTATGGGGTTAGCCACTCCAGTGTATCGAGGTAGTGTAGTTGGACTACCACAATCCGGTGGGGTATCTTTGTACTCATTCAGATACTTGTCAAACATGATTGGCTTCTTTTTGGAGTCTGTCAACATGAAGAACCTCATGATGTACTCATTAGAAGGGGTTAGTGAAGCGCCCACGTAGTACTCCATGTCCCGATTGATCTCGTGGTAGCAGCCGAACAAATCAGCTCTGGACTTGTACCTGTTGAAAAAAGGTCGGTACACCCCTATCGGTCACATATGAAGAAATAAAGAAATAAAGATAACAAATAAATGTATATGTAGTGGTAGTGCGTGTGGAGCGAACCTCACGGAAGAACCCCGTACAGGGAGTAATGGTTGATAAACATAAGTTAATAAATTTTTGTTTAAATAAATAAAAAATAAATAAAAAAATCACTTTTTTATAGTGGGATTCAAATTCAGTTACTTAATACTGGTTTCCAATTTGGTCCACTGTCACTCACACACACTACCACTACATTATATATTCTACGCATACAACTCAACTTACATCTTGATTTTTACGGAGGGAGGAAACCGGAGTACCCGGAGAAAACCCTCGTGGCACAGGACAGAACAACACATCAAACAAACTCAACTCACATATGATCCGACCCGAGCCGGGGCTCGAACTCGGACCACAACGGTGAGAGGCGAGCGGTAAACCACTACGCCATCCATGCCACCCACCATTTACCTGAGTGATATGGTGATTTGCTGTCCTTTGATGGGGCCCGTTTGCCTGTAGTTGAACAACACCTTCCCTTTAACAAGACTAGAATACACGATCTTTGGAATAAATCTGATCACTAGAAAGAGAAAAATATTTCACGTATTCAAACTTTTGTATATAGCACTTGCGGATCTTCGAATAAAATGAAATAAAATGAAACAAATGTTTATGCATGTACTTACAAACGGGATTGTCACAAAATAGTTTTCCATAATCATATATCGTGGTCCCTAAAGATATGTGAATATAAAGAATTAAGTATTATCGGCGCTGTTGCACAGGCAATGTTTCTTGCAACTTGCCCCAGAACTTTAATGCACGACACAAGTTGCACAAGCAAATGCGTCATAACCTCAACCAAAAAACTTGCCTCGTAATTTTTTTTAGCATTGTTGCAATTGTTACGAGAGCTTTGGTATATTTTTGTATTTCGTTGCGGCAATGATTGTGACAACAATTTTGAGACTCGGCTGCCTAGTATCACATTATAAAACTGCAATGCCAATCTTCGTCACGCAAAAACAACTGATGCGCGACAAGTTTCCAGGTAAAATGTCCAGTGAAATTTATTTACCTTACTTAAAACTACATTTACGTCAAAATATCTGCACATCCCTCATGACCCTTCACAGGTATACTTAGGCCGGCCCACGATTCCCTTCTTTCGTCCCTTCGCTATATACACGAAGAGTATTTACGATGAGTAATTCTCATATTTCGTGAGTGCTTTTGGTACTTTCTTATGAGTTGTGTTACTGAACGGAGCACGGAAAAAAACCCTGTTTTATTAGTTTTATTATATAGAAAGAAAATAAGTTTTCAATGCTGTTTTCCTACACTTCTTCGTAAAGCATTCTGCTGGCGCAATAGCAGCATCTGCACCATCCTTGGTTCATTAATGCAGTTGTCGACCAATCAGAGCGCGGGTAGCAAGCTGAGGTGACTATATAATACAAAAGATTTGTTATTTCACCTTCATCTGTGGATGAGACATCGGCAAGGAAACCAGTGGCTTCATAGTTTCGTTTAGTTCCACCGTTGAACCAAAGCTGAACACAATTCGATGTGCATCGAGACACAATTTTGCCAGGCGACGTCTTGGAACAGTATCTAATCCTGCCACCACCATTTGGATCACACTCTAAAAATAGATTATTAAGCTATCGTCAAAGCATATCAACAAACCTAACTCTTGTTGAATAGAGAGCTCAATACAAGCGGAGTGATTCACGTAACTCTAAAATCAAGAAATATTTTAACATTCGACTACAGTCGACTCTCGCCTTGCGGACACCGCTATTACGGAGACCCCCTATTGCGGACAACAGCCGGCCCCCCGGCAAAACATATAAAGAAATGACTGAGACAAGCTCCCGTTATTACGCCGGGACTCTCGCTAGTACGGAATTGCAGACACTTAGCTGTCCCCCGGCCGGATATTTCAATATTGGATTTCAATTGTTTTTCTCTCGTTATAGCGGACACCTTGAATATGTGGCAATGAAAATTATGATAACCAAGTAGAAATCGTTCCCGTATTATTTCAATACAGCATAATACTGTATTTCTATTTTCTTATTTTCTTATTGTCTGTAATAATCAATAAAGAAGTACAGAATT
The DNA here is from genome assembly GCA_964019055.1 of Anthopleura xanthogrammica. NCBI lineage: Eukaryota > Metazoa > Cnidaria > Anthozoa > Actiniaria > Actiniidae > Anthopleura > Anthopleura xanthogrammica. Next base: position 23,501,753 of record OZ025206.1, on the reverse strand, counting down.
GCTGAGATTACAATGCAAATGTGTCTTATAGACTTCTATATAAGTTTATGGACAAATCACATTTTTTCTCTTGCACCCCACTATTACGGACACTAAAGCTTCCCCCCGAGGGTGTCCGCTTTAACGAGAGTCGACTGTATTCACTTTATATAGAATCAATACTGAAAATATTGAATTAGGGGTAATATGCGCTTTACGCTTGTTATCATTCGCGTCTGCTTTTCAACCCCTTAAATCATAATAATGCCAGGAAATGAAACCACAATCTCTCCGACAACGATGTTAATCCAACTAAGTTGTTGTTACTGACCATGGTAAATTTGTAGGCTGTCACTAAGCAACAAATGGAAAGCTTTAAAATCCATTCCAATCCTCTGCCCTGCAGCAGGACAAATCCTCCACGAACACATCTTGTCTCCTGGATACCTTTGTGGGTACTTCGGGCTTTTAATTGTTGTATTTTCATTTGGTTTAAACGCAATCATAGCACCGCAAGGTTCGGGAACTGCATTGGAAAAATATATCGAAAGCTAAGAAGAAAGGGCTAGAAATTTCGAAACAAATACCGTGCACAACACACCATAAACTATGCGCACACTAGATACCATGCACTAACATGCCATACACTAACACACCAGACACTATAAGCACACTAGATACTATGCACTAACACACCAGATACTATGCGCACACTAGATACCATGCACTAACACACCAGACACTATGCGCACACTAGATACCATGCACTAACACACCAGACACTATGGGCACACTAGATACCATGTACTAACACACCAGACACTATGGGCACACTAGATACCATGCACAACACACCAGATACTATGCGCACACTAGATACCATGCACTAACACACCAGACACTATGCGCACACTAGATACCATGCACTAACACACCAGACACTATGCGCACACTAGATACCATGCACTAACACACCAGACACTATAAGCACACTAGATACTATGCACTAACACACCAGACACTATGCGCACACTAGATACCATGTACTAACACACCAGACACTATACGCACACTAGATACCATGCACTAACACACCAGACACTATGCGCACACTAGATACCATGCACTAACACACCAGACACTATAAGCACACTAGATACTATGCACTAACACACCAGACACTATGCGCACACTAGATACCATGCACTAACACACCAGACACTATAGGTACACTAGATGCCATGTACTAACACACCAGACACTATACGCACACTAGATACCATGCACTAACACACCAGACACTATAGGTACACTAGATGCCATGTACTAACACACCAAACACTATGCGCACACTAGATACCATGCACTAACACACCAGATACTATGCGCACACTAGATACCATGCACTAACACACCAGACACTATAAGCACACTAGATACTATGCACTAACACACCAGACACTATGCGCACACTAGATACCATGCACTAACACACCAGACACTATAGGTACACTAGATGCCATGTACTAACACACCAGACACTATACGCACACTAGATACCATGCACTAACACACCAGACACTATAGGTACACTAGATGCCATGTACTAACACACCAAACACTATGCGCACACTAGATACCATGCACTAACACACCAGATACTATGCGCACACTAGATACCATGCACTAACACACCAGACACTATGCGCACACTAGATACCATGCACTAACACACCAGACACTATGCGCACACTAGATACCATGCACTAACACACCAAACACTATGCGCACACTAGATACCATGCACTAACACACCAGATACTATGCGCACACTAGATACCATGCACTAACACACCAGACACTATGCGCACACTAGATACCATGCACTAACACACCAGACACTATGCGCACACTAGATACCATGCACTAACACACCAGACACTATGGGCACACTAGATACCATGCACTAACACACCAGACACTATGCGCACACTAGATACCATGCACTAACACACCAGACACTATGCGCACACTAGATACCATGCACTAACACACCAGACACTATGGGCACACTAGATACCATGCACTAACACACCAGATACTATGCGCACACTAGATACCATGCACTAACACACCAGACACTATAAGCACACTAGATACTATGCACTAACACACCAGACACTATGCGCACACTAGATACCATGTGCTAACACACCAGACACTATGCGCACACTAGATACCATGCACTAACACACCAGACACTATAGGTACACTAGATACCATGCACTAACACACCAGACACTATAGGTACACTAGATGCCATGTACTAACACACCAAACACTATGCGCACACTAGATACCATGCACTAACACACCAGACACTATGCGTACACTAGATACCATGCACTAACACACCAGACACTATACGCACACTAGATACCATGCACTAACACACCAGACACTATAGGTACACTAGATGCCATGTACTAACACACCAAACACTATGCGCACACTAGATACCATGTACTAACACACCAGACACTATGCGCACACTAGATACCATGCACTAACACACCAGACACTATGCGCACACTAGATACCATGCACTAACACACCAGACACTAGCACACAAGACTCTAACTAGACTACCGACCAATACTGACCTACAAACACACTGAATGTTTCCGACACTTGACCAGCAGGATTGGATATTGTACACACGTAGGTACCCATATCACTTATAGTAGCGTCGAATAACTGCAAAAAGTCGCCTAAGGTAGGAGGAAGATAATCGGTGCCTCTCTTGGACCATTTCGCGACGGCAGGTTGTGTACCGCTTCTGACTGAACACGGTATTATCAATGTTTGACCTTCCTTGACACGTTTGATTGCACCCAGTGATCCAGGTCCAACTCTAGGAAGCACTGAAATTGAACAGGAGTGCAAAATAATATTTTTTTATTTGTATTTTTGTGGCTGCTGTTTCTAGAGAACCGGTAACCACAGCTATGCCATTTGTGGTGTAAGACTGTGTAAGTCCGTAAGTAAGTAGATCAAGTCTTGGATAATAGTCGGAGCTTATCAAATCGATGATATTCAATGTAACACTGAACGGATTTCTTTGATCAACCACGTCAATATTAAACAGACAAACATCACGAGATTGAAATCGGAGATAGACGTTTATTCACTACTAAAGGTTAGCCTAAAAAAGCAGATTTATTAGACCGTTGAAAACAAAATAAAGCGTTAGTTTTAATCCAAACGTGGAGGGGACTCTGGCGACCGTGGATCAACGACGTTGAAAATCGACGTTAGCTAGCCGATGTTTCTCCGAATTTTCGTGATATCTGCGTAAGTACATACATACATACATACTTTATTGAATACTCCTAAAAAGGCTTTTCAGCAACAATTTACAATAAAAATGATGAAAATAAATTCTTCCGTTGAGAAAGATTAAGAATGAGGTGAACGAATGATAAAATGTCTATAAAATATTATTTGCTTGATAAAATATGATTTTTATATTGTTTTTTAAATTGATTTATTCTAAGATCCTTGAGTTCTTTGTCCATATTGTTCAATGTCTTTGTAGCCTTATATGTGAAAGTTCTCTGTCCTGATGCTGTCTTGTATATAGGCGTATCTAAGAGATCACAGTTTCGTGTACGGCGAGTGTGGATATCAGAGTGGATACCACAGTCATCGTCCGGCTGGCGACATACTATCGATTGTATACTATTCTAACTAGTTACTTCTATGTGCTTTCCTCCTTGAATATTGCTAAGTGCGGTAGCTATAACGCTTAAAATTACAGGATTTCTTTGATGATGAAATCTCTCGTCGCCAAAAACCCCATCAATACTCGTGATCTTTGTTTAAAAATGCCTTATATTTTGAACTGTAAAAAAATTAATTTTAGTGTGGCTCCGAAAGTGAGCCTTTCCAAAAGTTTCCATCATGGCTGATACGGAATCTTTTTAGCTGATTTCCCCGATTTTAAGTTGCAGAAGCAAAACTTTTTTTTCGTGATCTACTTGAATTCGTGAATGTTTACTCATACACTTTTCAATCATAACAAACCGAATGTGAGGCGTAGCATAAAAATAAAAATATGGCCACTCCCAAGGGCGGATCCAGCCAAATTTTTAGGGGGGGGGGGGGGGGCTAATTGAGTTTCGTCCGGAAAACAATAAAAAAAGCGTCTAACTTTAACGAATACTGTCTTTTTTCTGCTGAAGAGGGGGGACTTAGTCCCCCTTTGCCCCCCTTGGATCCGCCCTTGACTCCATTGTTTTCTATACTGTCTATTCGAAAAGCGGAGTGCAACTCAAATACTTTTGTGACCCTCCCCCCGTCTTGAACCTTTTTGAATGACACTCCCCCAAATCCCACCGCTCCCACTCCCCGATAAAAAGGGACGGCATTATACCTGTGTTTACATGTCATTTAAAACTAGCATTGGGGTTTTACAGGAGGGTCGTTGACCTCGAGTCACTTGAGCTTTATTCAACAAGCAGATCAATTAACAATAGACTGTATACTTCACGCGCAATCTTGTTCGTCAATTTGCGGCCCTGGTATGCAGCACGACCTAAAATATCCAGCCAAATTACACAATTTTTCGTTTATGCCGAATGATTTCTATAAAATAGTTTAGACTGATTCCATACGTCGTAGTTTTTGCGTCGTCGCATGAGCGATATCCAGAATATCGACAAATTAAAGAGCGCAAAACTCCGACTTCTGGAAATATTTTACTTGGTTTACCACTGAGGAACAGTGTATCATCTACAAAATATCCATATACTAACTCATGACAAAGATCAGAAATAAAAAATAGAATAAAAAAACGATACGAAAATACATCAAGAAATTACAAAAATAATTGGGGTATGATAAATCTAGCTAATAAAGTAAAGCAAATAATCGGTCATTCTGATTAGTATCAGACCTACCACATGTCGATGGTGGTCCAGTGTTGGGGTCACAGACTCCCCGTCTTGCCATATCCAGTGTTTGAGGATTCGCGATGACTGCTGCTTGTGGAAAGCTTTGTGATTCATACCTTGCCTTCAAATCATCGTCTAAAAAGAAGATGTACCCGACTCCATCGTACACGTCGGTCAAGCACAAATAATCTGGACCAAATGATCCAAAGCAGACAATCTTTGGTAGATTTTTTCGTCCCTTCATAACTTGGATCACTTCAACACAAGCCTTGTAATTGACATTGATTCGAGTTGGAGTGGAGATGTTTAAAACTGTGCCATGGATGACGAGAGGAGCAAGGACGACTCGTTGTGTTACGGAGTAGTACTTTGTACCAGGTGCCAAAGAACAACTCCACGCACCAACAACAAGAAGAAGCCCCAAAGACAAGCTGAAAATACCCTTCATAATACTGAAGGAAGGTTCCGCTGGGTGTCGTGTCCCAAACCAAATCAAGATATCTACGATAAAGGATCTTATATCAGAGGTGGTGAATGACAACAGTCATGCATGGACTATTACAAACTATTATCTTTGACTGGGAGATATACGATACTCAAGTGTCTTCAGCAAGGGTAACACAACTGAAAACTAAGACACTCAGACAGCAGCTTTTTACTGCATTTACTGGAGCATCGACTCCTTGAGCTGGAGATTCGTTTTTAAAGTCCCAGCACGTGCCACTCCCAGCATTCTATAAGATCCGGTGTCACTTTTCCGGATGTGTTCAGTGTTGTTCCACCCAAACATAACATCAAGGTGTTAAAGTATCAATGTCGTTTCAACTTGGTGGCCATCAAAATTGGAAAAGTTGGAAAGTTTGCCATCTTCGCCGTCAAAACAGATTTAAAAAAACTCGCGTCTGCAGTTTAGCTTGTGGTGGGTGGGGACGTGTTTAGGCTAGGAAGGGATGTTTACTCAGGATTAGTGGAATTTAGTTTAATAATATTTACACATACTTCTCAATAACACCCACAAAATAAGGTTTTAGTGAACGTCAATCAAAGCGTTTCCATGGTATTTGTAGTTAACATACACAAAGTTTTCAAGGGCACGTGCCTATCTGTGATGAATTATGGAATGTCATGGAAACGCCTTGATTGACTTCCACCAGAAACTACCTCGTCGCGACAACGATCCCGCGCGTGCTGTACATAATACCGAATTTTAAACTTGAAAAGCTCCAATGGGACAAGATGAAAAAGTATGTATGGATGTCCTTCTTGGCGCCCCTCCCTTTAACGTCACATTCCAGTCCCCTAGATCGTTCATCACTTCACTCGGCCGGAAGTCGAAAAAAGGTCGATTTTCCATGTTGAAGTCTCGAAAAATATAGAAACGAAATGTCAGAATTCTTTTGAAGTGTTTCTTAGAAGGACTTACATTGTAATGAAGCAAGAGAGCATAAATAAGAGAGGGAAACTTCTTTAAAATATCGCGCGCGCCATGTGAATTCCCGGTTTGGCTATTTTTAGCATTCGCATAAAGTCAATTTTCGTCTCAACCTACTCTTGCGTCAAAAATTGTGTGCTTCATCCAAACCTCGAAGTAGCAAAAATATGTAAAGATTTTTGGGGAAAAACATAAATTTCGCGTCTTTTTGAGTGTTCAACAGCTTCAGTCGTGCTTTATCAGAGAACAAAACATAGCCAATCCTCATCTTTTTGCTTTATGTAATACATTTTGCCGAAAAAAAGTGAGAAAAATCGACGAAAAGTATGTGGTTTTTGAGCGCGCGCGCACACGTCCACGCCATCAAAAAATTAAAAACCAAACGACTTTGGATGCCAACCGGGAATTCACATGGCGCGCGTGGGATCAAGAAGTTTCCTTCTCTTATTTATGCTCTCTTGATGTAGAAATATGAAAAAAAAAGATAAGCTACACAGGCGCTTATTTACGTCCAAGAATTGACTAGATGATTCGGGGTCAGTGCGGAAATAGAGAAGCGCAATGCAGGGTAGGATAAAGTAGATGGAATATCACACCCACTATCCCACCCACTAATAGTTATGCAAGCAGAATCTTAAAAAAATGTAAACATTCCATTTTACTCCAGGTGAAGGAGAGGCAACCGATATGAACTGACAACTAGAATATAAAAATATTTTTCATGGCTCATCGCATTGTTAAAAACCACTATCATAGCCACAGGATAGCCCAATAGCCATAGGGAATGTATGGGGGTTAGAATAAAGATATGAAAATAGATAGTTTCACTGAACAATTTGATGTAAAACTTGCTTCAATTAAACGTCCTTCATACCTTGTAACTATTGTCCAGTCTCCGGGTAGTTTCAGTGTCCAGAAAAAGGAATCTTGTGCTGAATCGTAGTCTCCTTTGCAGCCATTGTTAGTGTCGATCTCAAAATGATTCTAGCTGATTCGCCGACCGTCTCAATTAGACCAGCTGAGTTGATCGCCTTCCCCGAAAGGAATTATGGGTCACTACTTTTGGTTAGCATTTTTCGAGCATTTTCCGAGTATACAATGTAGACTTTTCTTGTTGATTGAAATAAAATCCCGCCATCATTTCGACTAGCGTTTGCAATTGATTTAAAGAAGGAAGAACTCGTATTTCATAAATTCTCTTGGCAGAATAATGGGAAATGCTAATCAAAATACGATGTCAAATCCTCGATTCTGATTGCTTGTCCTTGAGTTTGTTCTGAAGGTCAAATCAGCTGGGAGTTAAAGTTGCATGGTTGCATGGTAGCTATGCTATAAGAGTCTTAGCTTTTCTGCAAAGTTATAGGAGGAATTAACTTGTGACTTATCAACTATTAAAAACAACCGTTGAATAATTATTGCTGAATTGCAACCCAAAAAACAGGAAAGGAGAGAAGGAAATGCGAAGAAAAATACTAGAAGAAAGAAAGGGGAAAAGCTAGAAAATAATATATAACAGAAAGAGATTAAAAAGGAAAAAAAGTTGAAATAAATGAACAGAAGATGAAAGAAAAAAAAAGCGGGAAAACGAAAAGTGGTGAATTTCAAGGAGTTGACAACAAGAAAAAGAATAAATTAATAATAATAACAATAATAATAATAATAATAACAATAATAGGTCGGGGAATAACTGAAAGAATGCAAAATATCGGCTCTTTCTTTACATTGTCTGTACAGAAGAATTTCGGTTCAGAAGGAGAGGTGCTCTATGACTTATGTATAGAGGTGGAGATTGAAAATCAGATAGTCATGCTCCATGCTTCGAGGTCTGGATTTATCCGATCCCGGGGGGGAGGGGGTACTCCCTATAATGGACTATACGGGGATGCTCCACCCGAAAGGGGTACCTTTTCCAGGCACAAGGTATAGAAAAGGAGTTCCTTTTTGCTGAAATTTGGTATATAAAAGGGTATTAAAGGGGTCGAAAGTCCTGGCGGAGCATCCCCGTATGAAATTACCCGAAGTACCCCCCCCCCCCCCCACCCTGCAGGGTATTCGATACTTAATAGAAGCACGTCTGCGCCAAGTTTGCAGACTCAAGGTTTGTTGACTTGGCCGCATTCTGACTGTATGGTATGTTTGAGAAAGCATAGAACAATGATTCTCATAAACAAACTTAAGGAGTCTAAGTGCTTGGTAATGTTTTCGTAAGAAGTAGCCCTCTCTCCTCAAGGTCAACAGTGGGGTCGCTTTGAAGTCAGGAAACAGCATACTTAGGTAATCAGTGAATGACAAAACATTCAATAGAACCAAAATCTGCTTCCAAAGCCTTAAACAAATACTCATTAAGAACTACCAGTGGTAATCCAGAGTCCCGACAAGATTTAAGAACTGGTAATCTCCAGAACAAATGCATGACCAATGGCAAGTGACCTGAGGAGTCAGAGCGACAACTGTTCAAACAAAATCCAGCCATGAACGCCAAATCGTGACATCGATACCTTGACTTACAATCTACAGTAATACGTGCCATGAACTAGTTCACAAGCTAGCCCACCTTGCTTGGACAGCACCAGTTGTAAACTGTCATCAACTAACAAGTGAGAATCGCAACCGATTAGGATTCCTTTCCTGATGGCGTGCAGACAAAACAGCACTTATTTGATGTTCTTAAATTCAAAGTGAAAGTACTAGCTATCAGTACGATAATGTTGGAGAGCTTTGAGGGTTATAGAGAATATCATTTTACAACGGTCTGTGAGACGTCCTCGAGAAGAGTTCAACAGGTAAGATTTATGTTGGCTTAGTTTGATGTTCTAGAATGAAGTGGTATATGGATTGTTATGGTTAAGATGAACTTAAGATGTTTTGTTCAATCTGTTTATTTATTCAGTAACTAACTAAAGATTTCTACTTCTACGTTTACCTTTTCTCGCCTATTTAGCTACGAATCCTTCTTAACGTGTTAAAATCTAGAAATGTTTTACAGTACTTTTGACTCGCCTATTTGACTCGATCTCCATCTGCACGCCTGACTATAATCTTAGTAAAAGGTCGTTAAACAACTGGTAAAACTTATCTCATAAGTTACAAATTGTGCCTTGCATGCTGCATACTAGAGAAAGATCTTGACTATCTTTGACAATCGATGCCCTGAGGAATCTGAGAGGAAATGGTTTTATGGTCAGTCTCATTTTTATCTTCGGCTATCGACCGATATTACAAGATAGTTGTCTTGAGATCATGAGAGTCTCATAACTCGTTCTTCTAGCAGTTTGTTTATATTTGTACTGTTATTTTTTTCTGATGCCCAGGTTTTGATCATTGTCTGTGTTTGTAAAAACTACTGTCTCTCATATATCTCTTTTCAATATTAGCAGAATATCATTAGTGTTGCTTCATACTATCTACTATCATTATCGCTAAGTAACACAGAATTGAATTGAAAAATCCATATCGATTTTTACTCTCTTTGTCAAAAAGCCCTAAGTGTTTTGAATATCAATTTTGTCAGTTGTTTGTACAATTAGTGTAGTATTACAGTCAGTAAGGCTTGTCACTAAGTATGAAGCGAACTAGAACCTCTGGAGCCCAGAGTACCTAGACCAGTGTAAGATCATATCAGAAGTGAATATTATATAATGTACATTTAGTATAGTTGTTATATAATGTTAATTTAGTAAAGTTTGTCATATAATGTTCAGTGTAGTGTGCATGTGGCACTGATTACAGTCAGTAGATCAGACGAGGGATGTCACGTCAGTAATCAGTGTAGCTATATATGGTCATATATCATACGTGAATATGTTCAGTTTACTGAGTATAGTTAGTTATATAATATTCAGCCGTGAGTTGTTATAGTATTACAGTACTATGAGATCACTGGTAAACGTAAGAATGGCCGACCCGTTATTTTCGGGCACGTACAGGGCTACAGGAATCCAATCCATCAAGTTCAAATATTAATTCTAGACTAGCAACAGCATAAGTTTAAACATTGTCTACTGATGTGTAAACACCATAAAAGTTGTCAAGAAATTTTTCATTTTAACATCAAAATAAAAAGTGAAAAAAGGACATTTTGATTGCCTACATTTTGAGCACTTTTCATCAGTTGCCATGGAAACTGCCGCCAAATGATGTCAAATAAGAGTGGAAGATTGAAATTTAATAATATGAGGGCTGCAAGACGTCTTTATAGAAGTAAATCAATATCTCATTTCATCGGTAAAACTAACCTGACTTAAGTTTTTTTTAACGAGAATTTAAATCTACAGCACAAAGGGCTCATCTCATACAGCACATAATGTTCTAGTGTTTCAGTACCGACGGACGGCCTTTTAATCTAATTTTTGATAGTTCAAGAGTTAATCAAAAGAGAAAGGAACGAAAAACAATACCAAAACCCGAGCGCCACTTAAAAGACCTTAAAAGTCATCAGGTCTTTTAGAGTGGAAGAGTTTTGATCGACACACTCATAAGAGCTAGTAGACTAAAGTCATCAGGTCTTTTAGAGTGGAAGAGTTTTGATCGACACACTCATAAGAGCTAGTAGACTAAAATCATCAGGTCTTTTAGAGTGGAAGAGTTTTGATCGACACACTCATAAGAGCTAGTAGACTAAAATCATCAGGTCTTTTAGAGTGGAAGAGTTTTGATCGACACACTCATAAGAGCTAGTAGACTAAAATCATCAGGTCTTTTAGAGTGGAAGAGTTTTGATCGACACACTCATAAGAGCTAGTAGACTAAAATCATCAGGTCTTTTAGAGTGGAAGAGTTTTGATCGACACACTCATAAGAGCTAGTAGACTAAAATCATCAGGTCTTTTAGAGTGGAAGAGTTTTGATCGACACACTCATAAGAGCTAGTAGACTAAAGTCATCAGGTCTTTTAGAGTGGAAGAGTTTTGATCGACACACTCATAAGAGCTAGTAGACTAAAGTCATCAGGTCTTTTAGAGTGGAAGAGTTTTGATCGACACACTCATAAGAGCTAGTAGACTAAAATCATCAGGTCTTTTAGAGTGGAAGAGTTTTGATCGACACACTCATAAGAGCTAGTAGACTAAAGTCATCAGTTCTTTTAGAGTGGAAGAGTTTTGATCGACACACTCATAAGAGCTAGTAGACTCAAATCATCAGGTCTTTTAGAGTGGAAGAGTTTTGATCGACACACTCATAAGAGCTAGTAGACTAAAGTCATCAGGTCTTTTAGAGTGGAAGAGTTTTGATCGACACACTCATAAGAGCTAGTAGACTAAAATCATCAGGTCTTTTAGAGTGGAAGAGTTTTGATCGACACACTCATAAGAGCTAGTAGACTAAAGTCATCAGGTCTTTTAGAGTGGAAGAGTTTTGATCGACACACTCATAAGAGCTAGTAGACTCAAATTTGACGGGGAAAAAAATTGCCACATTTCATATTTCCGACTGTCATAGAGATTCACCTTCTAGTGGTGAGCAACTAGTGAATGCTTGAGGCACCTGGGGAACCCGAGATAAAAATGTCACGACAAAACAACGGCGTTAACTTAGCTTGTACAAATTCTCGAGCTATTATTAATATATATTTATTATATATTTTTCTTGTGAATTTACGATATATATATATATTTATTTATTATATGCTCATAGATTTTTGGCTTCTTTTTCACCAAGGATAGAGGTACCCTCTACCAGTAGCGAGTATATTTATTCAAACCAATACTGCACTCTTCGGAGTCGTGCCTAATGCTAAGAAAGGGGAAAAAATTCAGCAAAAACGCACTCAAAATTCTAGGGCAATAAACTGAAGACAGCGTTCACGTCTCGAACATAAGTAGAGTGAGAACATTCTTAGCTGATGAGTACACTAATATATCTTTCATAATCATCGAGAGAATATCACAAAGCACGCATGCGCGACACAAGATCTGATGACGTCATTAAGCAAGGTCGGCTAAAACAGACTGATAACGCCGACCTCTTACGGTTGACTTTTGAAATCAGTCAATTTAGCAAAACATAATTTCTTAATAAAAAAATAAACCCAATTTTTGTCCAATTTCTAAAAAAAGCTTATGTTTTTTCAAGTCGATTAAACTACTTTTGCTTACATTAGTTTTTGAGGAGTCAAAACTGACCAACTCAAACTGTTTTCAAACGAGCCTTAAAACCAATTTACTAGAACATTAGTTCTCAATCAGAAAATTACTTAAAATTGTCCTATTTTAACTCATCGTTCAGTTCGAGTCATAAGACTCTAATTTCAACTTCAAAAGAAGTGCTTATCGTAATTGTATTGACGGAGAACGTCAATTAACCCATTAAAAGGCAGGAATTCGTAGTCTAAACCTTAATAAGTCGGGGAGCAGTGCTAAGTTAATTGAAGTAGAAATGTTTTAGCTTTGATTCTGGTACTTTCTGAGATTCTCAAAATATTATGAGTGTTTTTCTAAAATAGACAAAACTATGAATATTGCTTGAGTTAAAAGCTAGTAATTTATAAATTGTTAATTGTCGCTGTCGTGTAAATATAATAATGAATGTAATTTAAAGATATGTATCCAAACTTGCTTTTAAACCTTCAAATTCAAGTACATCATTATCGAAGCCTGAAACAACCTCTGGGCTGAACAAAGTCAGGGCACGGCTAACTCATAGATCTATCACTGACCCTGAAACAACATCTGGGCTGATCAAAGTCAGAGAATGGCTAACTCACAGATTGAACCCTGAAACAACCTGTGGGCTGATCTAAGTCAGGGCATGGCTAACTCACAGATTGAACCCTGAAACAACCTCTGGGTTAATCCAGGGCACGGCTAACTCACAGATTGAACCCTGAAACAACCTCTGGGTTAATCCAGGGCACGGCTAACTCACAGAATTTTCAGTAATTTTAATAGCTTGTTAGGTTTTGCGGAGGGAGGAAAGGCTGGAGAACCCGGAGGAAAACATGACCTCAGTGATTTTGTCTTCAGGTTAATTTTGGCAAAGCCAGAATACCAATGTCAGAACACCAATCCCATGCAGGCCGATATACGTGCTCTCCAGTAATTAACCATCAAGAAATCGGATTTGGAAAGAATGGTTTTTCAAATTAAAAGACAAAATGTCTGAGTGTCTTTAGGGCTTCAAGAGTCTCCTCATCCACAAAATGTGGAAATCTCATTCCTTATCGGTACACTAATTTTTAAATCTCTGAATGTAAAGAATGGTGAAAAAAAGGTGACAGATAGATAGTTGTGAGAGCCTTAATTATAGCGTTCTTTTACTCTCAGCTACTTTTACGAATCTGATAATAAATGAAAAAGAAAGAAAGAAAGAAAGAAAGAAAGAAAGAAAGCCAAAATTGGAATATTAAAGTACAGCATGCGCAAAGGAAGGTATAGAGACGTAAAGATAAGATCACAATCAAGAATGATAATAACAAAATAATCATCATAGTATTTTGGCATCAAGAACTGACACTGAGTGAATGGATTTTCATAATTCTCTGGCCTTTTATAGTAATTTGTTTGGTTTCTCCCTTGATTCCATCCGATTTTCCTCCCTCCGTAAAACCTAATTGTCTAGATTCTGATTCGACCTGAGAGTTAGTCGTGCTCTACTGACTTTGATGAAGTGTATTGAAAAAATCAGTCATTTTTCACCCTGTATCTTCTATCAACGAGTTCTCGATTCTTCTCCCATAAACTTCTAAAAAATTCTAAATCTTAACGATAGAGAATAGAAAATTGTAGAAAATTTTAATTTCGACAAACAGTCGAATTTTGTGCTTAGAATTGGAATCACCTGGTTGCCATATATGGGGAACCTTCCACCGACTCTTTCATCAACTCAGCGCATGCGCAGTCGTGTTGTTAAGGTGTGGGAGAGATCTAGATTGTGTACCAAAAATACAGACCAGCCAGGATCATTCAACACTTATCGACAAAAACCTGGACTATCGTATACAGAATATTGAGTTTGGACTTTCTGTTTTACCATTGAGTTGCTTGGGGAATTCTGCTAGGTTTTCTAGATAAAAGAGATAGCAACCTTTAGAACTAATAAACTACCGTACAACTCAAACCACTAGTTTTACTTCATTACTAAGTATTCTAAAATGAAATTACAAGAAATTACAAGCTCAAATCAAAAAATATTTCAAAATAGTAATATTTGTTCCAGAGAAAAAAATTTAAGAAGTTGATATTGGATAATAAAACAATTAAAATATCCCTTGATATTTTCCCGATTGACCTTTTAATTCTTTCGAATTCAAAATAATATTCACTAGTTTGCTATGACTGAGATATTAACAGAGGTCAGGCTAAGCCGCGTGTGAGGATGCTAAGGCATCATTAAGCATCCATTAGCAAGGCTCCTAGCGGTCATTTTGGGAAGCTTTCACGACAGGAGAATTCGTTAAACACAACTCCTGCTGTTAAGCACAGTAATTAGCCATTATTATCAGCTCTTTTAAGGTCTCTTTACCCCATTCAAAAACACTCCAAAAAAAACACTCTCGAGACCATCTTGTTTTGATAAACATCTGACTCAAAATAAAACTCAGCACTGTGTATGTTTTCTATTCTTGAAGGCTTCCGGAAACAGGTGAGAAGTTGCAAAGATGTATTTATGTGATCTTACCGACGCTTTAATTTTTCAGGATTTTTTTCATCGATCCAGATTCATGCACAACTCACCCACTGAGTGAGAAGGAAATATCAGTCGAAAAATGTCGATCAAAAAATTCATTGTCTACATAATAGAACTGGTTTAAGTGTGTTTTTACACATTACCTTAGCGATAATATGTACGATTTTCGTGTTTGAGTGGTTAATGGACCTTTTTTTACTTAGTACTTAATACTGGCATTGAATTTCTAGCATTTGGCGATTTGGACCAAAGACATACAAGCTAAAGATAACGCTGCAGTAAACACCCGCTGTAGAATTACTTATCCTGTTATCACTGTCAATCAGTTCAAAATATTTAATTCAAAAAATCCTCGTTTATTTTTTTCAGCCCAGCAGGGTTAATTTTGCCCATTCAGATATTTTTCCTGTATAACTATTATTCTTATCTGGTCGATTGAGTTTATTTTCTATCTTTGCCTATCTGTGTTTATGATTCCTCAGTACTTCTTAAAGCTAGCTGGTTCTATATCAATCTAAACTTCCGTAAATGAGACTCGTAATGTCTCATGCAATTTATTCCGAAAAGTCTCTTGCTAATAACTGCGGGAGGCCTGGAAGACCACCTACAGGGCTCTCGGCATTGAGCGTGGATTATAAAAGCATCATCGATCAAGGCCGACCTTAAGTGGTTTAGCTCGCTCATTTGAAAACAAGCTCCAAAGAGCCAGTGATTAGTTACTGGCATTTACTGTAAATTGATCGTCATTTGTACGTGCACCTTCGCTTCCTGTTTTTTTGCATATCAATTGGTTGTACGATCATATCAGGCCGCGCGCTTTACCTTGAAGTTAAAACAAGCCTCTACTACGCTGATGATAACCTACGTGTAACCTTCACTGCTCGTCACATTCTTTATTTCTCTGCTTTGAGACAGTTGTCGACGGTCCACACTGCCTGATCAAAGTCATGAGTCTTTGAAATACTGACAAGTGGGCGTAGAAAAGAGCGGGAAAGCTTCGATCTCAAAGTGCTAACTGACTTTCTTATTCTTATTCGCACTGAAGCATCCGTTGAGTGTTGTGAAGATATATTTTGAAAAGACGAAGAAAGATATTTGATCAAAAGTGATGGAATTTTTTTAATCAAGGAGGACATACCTGTCAAGCTATCTGGACGTGAAGTCGTTCAAATACGACTGAAGACAACGGAAGAAAAAAGCACATCAAAAGTAAAAGTATGTCTTATCCAGTGAGTGGAAAATGAACGGAGTGTTGAAAATCTGTATTGCAATTATCTTATCGACTAAATTGGTGCAAAGTCTCTTGTGTGACGCGGACAAGGATTGCTTTGCGGGTTATCCGTATTGCTGTGGGGGTTTCTGCAAGAAATCCTGCAACCTGACATGCACTTCATCAAGCGACTGTGGATCACTCGGGCATCTTCAAGAGAAGTGCTGTAATGGCCGATGCATTGGAATCAACGAGGTTTGTCTTCAAAAGAACTCACAGAAAACTCGTTTGAATTCAGTTCACATTGCTGTTTTGGTGCTGTGTATCGTGGTGTTTGTTGCAGTAGGATCATGTGCGTTAGCTTCCTATCTCTGTAAATGTGGTTATTTGTACAGACGTCGAACCAATATGAACAATTCTTGCATGCAAGACGTCTCGTTCGAACCTTTTGATGGACAAAGCGCAGGAAGGCGTTGGAACTATCTGGGAAAGATCGTCACATGCAAGGCTCCTGGACATCACGATGGTGAAATTCCCCTACAGTCAGCTCGCTTTTCAGAAACTTCCTGGGTTGGAAAAGACTTTGTGCAGTCGCGTTCTTTCTACACGAACAAGTCAAATGAGCAAGAAATGAAATACCAGATGAAAATGGCATAAATTTGTAGTGGTTTTTTTTTCAGTTTTCATTTGGATATCACTTTGTTGCTCTTCGCGTGAGTATTTTTACGTATTCTGAACCAGTGTAATTTGCGGGCCAACATTCATTTGAAACATAAGCAAACATTTAAAAGATGCTTTGTCGTGTATATAAAATAGCGTGTCGAGAGAACTACTTTTTTCGTGCTGAGCTTATCTCTTTTTTTCTTCATCCAATCAAACAGACGCTAGCTTTTTCTAGCATCAGCAAGTTTAGTTCTATCTTATCTCTGTATTATGATGTAGACATGCTTCAAATCTAAATTTAACAACGCATTAAGCACCAGATAGCCATACTGACCTTTATTCAAAGGCTTTCAGCGTATGAATATGAGATGCTTGACTGTCAGAAATACAACTATTATCGATTCCATTAAATATGGCTTTTAATCATGAATTTTCAACACTTTATTTCGGATCCAGCCTGAAGAAAAATCTACTGACATTGCTGCAGTAGAAATTAAGAGGGCTTAAACCGATGTCTAAGAAAATTTGGCCATTTGCTTTTAATCCGCCAAAAATTGCACCCCGTTGACGTTTTTGGGTTCTGTCATTGTCAAATCAAAGCGATTTTTTTCTGATTTAGTGTTGATGTCATTTTTTAATCAAAAGTATTCAGCCCTCGAGTCATTTTAAGTTCAATAAAATAATCACTAGAGAAGAATAAGAAGAAAAACTTTACCTTTTATTTAGGGAAAATAAACAGGAATACGCTAAAGATCCTAAAGACCCCGACAACTAAAAACAAGAATAGAATGGAATAATAATAATAAATGTGATTATCGAGAGATAACTATGATCTTTGGTGACCTGATCAGTTCATATACTATCGAAGTTACCTTACAGCATTTCTTTTCTCATTCAAAGAGATCTTGTTTTATTGATTTTTTCCCAACATCATCTCGGGGACAATTCCACTTGATCAACCTCTGGCTCGGTTAATTCTAATTTCGATTGATCTGTGTTTTGGGATTCAAATAGAATAGAAATCAATTGTTCAGAATTCTAAGGCAATATTTAATTTCATTTGGTCTATAAACGCCCTCGAGGGGGTTTTTTTCTTCGAGTCTTCCGACGGAAACACTAAACTTCCAATATTCTCTTCCAAGAAGGAAACCTCACGTCACTTTAAAGATTTTCCGAACGTACATTTTACAGTGTTTATTGACAGCAAAGAACTACAGAATAATGTTGCAAATAAATTAACAGAGTACTAAAAAACAGGGCCTAAAATGCTCCTTAAAGGTGTATAAAACATAAATCATAACAACGATCTCAATAATTGCAAGCACAAGCAATATCAAGTTGGAATTATCAAACAAACACCGCCGCTCGTAAAACAAAACGAGCTCAAATTTAGAGCAAAGTCATAATAACTTTAGGCAAAACGAAGTGTATATTGGATGTACTTCACAAATATTTCTTTTCGATGTTTTTTTTTTGGTAGGTATTCATGTGAATAATATTGTTATTGTGCGGCTAAATGGTCGGAGGAGCTTTTAACTGCATTGAAAATAGGTCAAAATACAACCATATGGACAGTGGGTTGGCTTTCATTTATTAAAAAAACCACAAGATTTTTTCTTGATGTGGTCCAAAGTTTACAACAAAGTAATGTCGTCCATAATTAACACAAACTATAATAGCTTGCCTTGTTTATTAATTTAAGGTTGATTTGATTTCTAGTAGAGCAATTATTTCGAATTGCAGGTAGTGGTCATTCAGCAAATATGAATCGAACTTCACAAACTGAATTGAAAATATAGAGGTCCGCGAACATTATGGCTTTAGACGTCTAAGCACACAGACAGAAGACTCCACTTTGATAGCGAGCGAGTAAAATAAAAAGTTAAGAACGATACTTTTAACATGCATGAGTCCATATATAATACATATTACACATGGTGAATATTTGTTTTGGGTTGGCTAACAGATCTACATGTACAATATAGAATTATCAGAAATTTCGTGCATCATAAACAAAGAAAAACTTCAGGTTTTGTTCTCTTGTTGTGATTCTTTTCACGTCTCTTTTTCTTTCTTTTTTCTTTCTTTCTTTCTTTCTTCCTTTCTTTCTTTCTTTCTTTCTTTGCTTGTATCTTTCTCCTTCTTCTTTTCACTTTGAACCACTTTTTTTTACATCCCTTCTCCACGTTTACCCATTTGCTGGCCAACGACTCTCGAGTTGTTTATAAAAGAGCTAAGACAAGAATAACTAACCACAAGTCAAAAAGCGTCGCAACTTAGTGTTCAAAAATACACATTATTATCTTGTCTCATTTCTTAACGTTTTTTGCTTAGTGATAAGTCCACTGATAATCACATCCCATGGCATGGTTAAAGGCTTCAATCAGCCTGGTTACCTATAACGACGACAGAAGCTTTTAACTCTCTAAGTCATATGATTAAAGACCAATACATTTACTAAAGAAGAAGTAAAAAAGAACTGTTAATGATGACGGACGTGATTTAGATAAATCAAACAAAGTCTAGTGGGACCTTTTAGTGGAGATAATCAAATCTTCCTTTACCAAGCCAATGTTTGGTGTTTTAATCATTTTAATTCTAATCTTATTTAATGTGCCATTTCATTCATCATTCTTCTTAGTAAATGCTGTCACCCTCGCTCGCATAATGACTTCGTACATATGATAAAGCTTGATGAATTCAGACGTCGTCCTTCCAATAAACCTTTTTAGCTTGGGCGTACGTAATGTTTTACCCATTTCTGACCACTTGTCATTCCCTTGAGTATTATTTCTTTGTTTGGATGCAAATGAAACAAAGAATACTATTCTCATAGGTATGACCGAGGTCTGAAATGGGTAAAAGTTAAAGAGGTCTATTCTCCATTCCCCTTATTACGTCTTGATACCAATGGACAACAACGTCGACGAAATGGCGGCGGCCATCTTGGTAGCGGGCAAATATACAAAGCTTTGTTACAGTAATGGCGTCGTTTTAACATTAACAATTCAACACAAGAAAATTTGACAAGAAATGAATCAAAAAGATGGACTTGAAAAAAAGACAAATAAATGAAAGTGAACTCTATGTAACATTACCCGCCATCTTTTTTTTGCCGGTTTTAATGCCTTCGAATCGTCGAAGTAGTCCATTCTACCAGACCCGGAATCCTTTTGTTTCTCTTATTCAAATGTTCCTCAGTTTAGCTGGTCTCCCTTGCAGCCGTTTTTAGGTTCATCACGCTCCCTCGTCACGCTCCCTCCCGACCCTAAAAACGGCTTCCAGGGAGACTAATGTTCCTTGAGTCGCAAAGAAAATGGTGTTAATGAGGTCAACAAAAGTAACTACGGAAGTTTGTGGTAGAGCCGCACACGACAAACCCATGAAAAAGGGCTAATTAGTGCTATTAAAGTGAGTGTTTTTATTCTACTCGCCCCGTGAAAAATAGTTATCATAGACACTAATTCCATTGTTTTCTTTTCTTTTATCTTGACCATTAGTCTTCTATTAGTCACTAATTGTTTCAAGGGCCAAGCAATCTCTCTAGTACTATTAATTCATAAAAATAAAAAAATAAAAAATAAACTCCTTGGTTTTTACGAAGGTAGCACTTAATAGCCAGTGGCTAACAAACCTGTGGTCCTCGTTCCATGATCGAATTGGAATTTAGAAGTTGATTCTTGAGGAGGGAGGAAAACGGGAGAACCTGGAGAAAAACCCTCGAAGCACAGGAGAGAACCAACTAGAAACTCTACTCACATACAACACTGAGTCCTGTGAGACTCGCACCCGGGTCGCATTGGTGAGAGGCAAGCGCTCTCACCGCTATACGCCACCCGTGCTTCCCATCAAAGGAATAGTTCGTACCATTTAGCACTATGTAGTAGTTTTAGTCCTTTTTCACATATTTATAGAGTGAAATTCCTAAACCTGTGAATCAGATATTAGACTAATACACTTTAGTATGCCGTAATTCCAGTGTTTTCTCAGTTTTCTTTAGTAGGCCTTAATACCAATGTTTTCTCAGTTTTCTTTAGTGGGCCGTAATTCCAGCGTTTTCTTTAGTGGGCCGTAATTCCAGTGTTTTCTTTTGTGCCTAATAATTTGACTATTACACTTTAACAAGTAATTTTTTTTTATTTCACGGGTTTAGTGGCTTCACTCTACTGTGCACGCTATAGTGGTTTCAAGACCACGTAATACGGAGAGAAACCTTTCAAACACTTCAAATTTTATCGAAACCTGAAACGACCTCTCAGTGGCGGGGCTGGTGATGTATGTCAGGGCACGGTTAACTCACAGATTGAATTGGAATTTAGCGTGATGGGTTTGCGGAAGCCGAAGGAAAACAATTAATCCTTGGGTTTCTAGAACAAGAACGAATCAAAGCAACATCATATTTATGACTTATTTTAGAGCTCTCGTGGATGTCGCCCAGAGAGGAAACACGAAATTGAAATTGAATACATGTAATGGCTTCCGCTGAAAAAAATTATTATATAAAATGATGATTACTTGGCAGTTCAGCCTTTAAGATGCTTAAATTACGGCACATATTTCCCCGTTCAAACCTTTATAATCTTGCATCGCCCCTTACTACACATGTAGAATAAGGACCCGCTATCGTTTGACCGCAGGACATGATATTACACAAAGCGATGATATTAGTTCCTGGCGACAAAATGGCGCGAACTATTATATCCTTGTACCATCATTCACATACATTGAATATCAGAAATGATATTTATGTTATATTGGGTCATGGATAATACTTCCATTAACCATGCGATACATCGAGAGGTACCGACAACATTAATATTAGGTTGCGCACTGTTTCTTTTTGCACCCCTTATCTCTACCAATCCCACCCCACCCCAACCCCGGTTGAAAATATCCATTTTCCTTTTGCACTCCTGAAATTTGTAGGTCACTCTTGTTTACCCTCAGCACAATGATCAAACTAGGAAATCAAGGGTGGAGTAGTGGTCGTGCATTCGCCTATCACCTCTGGAATCTCGAGTTTGATTCCCTGAACTCAGCATCACATGTGAGTAGAGTTTGTTGGGTTCCTAGCTTCCTTGATTCGAGGGTTTTTTGCCGGGTTCTCCGGTTTTCCTCCCTTGGCAAAACCCAACAAGCTAAATTTCTATCTGATCTGTGAACAAGACGTGCTCTTGTTTGCTTTTGTTTGATACTAAAAATAATGCATTTGCCCTATTTAAAGCTTATTCGTATTCATCAACATTAGCAGTAGATCTTAACCTAGAATTAACCTTTACTAGTCGTTTCCTTTTTGTTTCAAGTGTGTAAACCTTGTCTTGACAAACTTTCGCTCCAACATGAACAAGAATGTTAGGAATGTCATGAATGATTGACACATGTCACTCCTCGATAAAGGTTCATCTACTGCACCGTGCACGTTCTCAAAGCTCGTTTTCAACCTGTCGATGCGGAATGTGCACCCCTTTTAACAGGTAAAAACGTTGGCCAGTCTAAGAAATATTCTCGATTGAGCTTGGTGTTCTTTCGCTAGTGTTTTTACATGCGTCTATGTGAGTAAACAGGGAGATATCTCTTTCCCACTCGCCTTTCTCTTCAAAATAAACGTGCTGAATGCATTATACTAGTACTTCGCGTGCCCAGGCCGATATTGTATTGGGTGTGGAAAGTTTATCGCATAGTACTTAGTGATGTAGCTGTAGGTGGGCATATATAGTGCCGGCAAAGTACTGGCGGGGGATTTTTTAATATGATATATATTGAATGTAGAGTTTGCCGCATTGTTTGACAGCACTAAAATACACCGCCCGACAAAATGAACCACGCGCATCAATGTTGTAGTGCTACAATCTTTTCTAAAGATAATCTAGAAAACTAACCCAACTATTGGCCGCGGTACTTGTTGTAATGGATTTTATTAACAGCCAACATAATCATGATTGTATCAATTAGTCGGAGCAAAATGAATTGTTATCGAGAAACCAAATTGTAAACATGTTTTGGTCGCTCGTCCATTGGAACAAAAAGTGCACTATAGAGGCCTGACTTGTTTGTCAGTAAATTTGATAACAGTCGCCGAGTAACTGGAGTACTGCTCTCCGTTAAACACTGAACACTTGGGGCTTAGTAAACGATAGAGACTTTATAGGAAACCCAATTTTGTTTGGTCTTGATGGGAATTTAATAGTTAAGTTTAATTCAAACTTATTGGCGCTCAACTAGTGTAGATTCGTGTGCAATACCTCACTAAAAGTAATATTAAAATACCTTGGGATTTCGAAGATATATCAAAGAATGTCAAAGGCCGGCTCGAATAATAGAGGAATCATTTACTTTAACCAGTCAAACAACCGAGTAAAATGTAAAGATATTATCACGAAATTATTGGTTCCAAGACTGACGATGAGATCAAAGTGCTGAAAATTAAGTCTAGTTTGTGTGAGGTTAATTGCAAAATGCTTTTAGAGTTCATGTTTGTTCCGATTTTAGCACCTGTTTACAGTAGTTGTTGTCTTAGTTTTTTGTTGTTTTAGTTTTCTCTCTACATGACCTCAGTGGATATATATACATATATATTAATAGGTTTTAAAAGTAAGACGACGAAAATGAGAGGAAATAGCACACCATGTGGTGGCGGACCATAAGGAGTTGTTTTCGCCATCATTTTATTTACCAATCTTTATCGAGAAACGCAAGCACGCGCGAAACACTCAAGTTTTTTTTATGTTGTAAAGGCTCCCTAAGTGTTCCTTTTCGCGCGCTTTTTAGCGCCTTTCCGGGCTCTTCAAGCAAAGTTCAAAAATCTTCCTGTTGTTTCTTTTTAGATTAAACTTTTGATTTGTCGAGTAGTGAAGCTAAGTCCAGAAAATCCCTTTAACCGATTAAAGGGTTTGAACCTGAAACCAAGCTATTCATTAATCGATAAATGATTAAGGAAAAGCCCGCCAATGTTAACATCAAAACATAGGACAGATTTACCGCCAAATGGCTTCCCTCGGAATGCACATTTTCGCATTTTGTAACTTAAGGTTTTCTAAACTTCATATCTAAACAACCCCATAGGGCGAAATTCAAAGTTCAAAATCAATGCTACAAGAAGAACAATAGTTGTACAAATCATAGTTGTTTAATTATACTTTGTAAACAGAAAAAAAACAGACGGCTCAATCCCTGAACAATAAGGCACCGAGTCGGAAAATAATTCCTAGTTCGGCTCAGTATTTGTATGACCAGCACAATTTGATTAATGTCGACGTCGTGTAGAGAGACTTGATTGATTTTGACGGGTTAAATAGTCTGTTCCTTATTCAGCTTAGTGTATTCTTTATCGATGTAAATCACTAAGGCAAAGAGGAATCTTAAGTTAAGCGGTGAGGATTATGCAGATGATCACAACACGACTCAACAAGAATGCCTAATTCAAAGCTGAATGTTAAAGACGCTTAATAAACAAAAGGGTTCAACTTGTGGTGTAACACTAAGAATAATAGCGGTTTGATGATTGTTTGGTAGGTTAACGTTCCTAAAGAGAATTACTCTTGATAAAGAGTTTCACGATTGAGCTATTGTCTCAAACTGAGGGTTGAAATGAGTTTTGATTCATTAGCAAATTAGGCTCGCTGGATGCCTAACCAGCCAATCAGAGAAGAGGTGCTTTGTTGCAGAATTTCAATTTGCAAAACTCTGTCAGAAGCTTGTGGATTATCACACTTCTCTATTATTTCAATTGTGTTCAAATTTAATTCGTATAAACATCGAAATGTTATCATTTGTATATACGCCGATGAACACCTAAGATTTTGAGATTGTAGACTAGGGGGTTCTGGGTCTGAAGACGGTAGACTCGAACCTTTCTCGAATTCAAACAACACAGGTTTGTGTGACAGGTTTGTGACAAGTCTTTGTACAACTTGTATTAACTCATGTCAAACAGGTTTACGCCAAGCGAATAATGTTGTTCTTTGATTTCATTTATTTGCATTTCACGCGTGATTCTTTTACTCTTTCAAATCCCTAGGATTACCAGCGATTTTCATCGACATACACAGAACCTTGCCAAGGAAAGACAGAAAAAATCATCCGATAAGGCTTTCTGATGTAAAATACTCCCTTTTCCGGACACAAGACGACGTTATAATTGGGGAATAATCCAAAGAAACGAGAGTCTTTGTTGAGACGGTTGAAACCTGTACATAGAAGATCGTCAACATCGTCTGAAAACATCACGGCTACAAGTTGGATTTAAAGAACTTAGCTAAGTAAGTGATAAAGAATTTTGAAACTAATGTCTTGTAAAGTAAAATTATGGACAGAAAGAAATATGGTGATTTACATACGGAGCTTTTAAAAAAGAGACTTTACGAGAATGTGTACAATAGTTTCTTCACAAGCGGCAACACAGGGTCACAAGTTGGAGATGGAATTCTACATAATTATCTGGCTGAATTTGTAGCTATTAGTAACGCCAATGGATCTAAATTCTTTAAATCCCATCCTAACTTATCTCAGATAACACTGCATAATCGTAAGTTGTATAAAACCCCCAAAGACGTCACGGGAGTCCATATTTTTCAAGATGCTCTGGAAGATATACCCGAGGAGCAAACAGAGTTTACGGACATGCTTGGAAGTTGTCCTGATCACAAGGACGAGGCGTTGAAGTATTTTTGCGAAACCTGTGATGAGCCTATTTGCCTGGATTGCACGATGGTAGATCATCGAAAACACAGATTTTCGTACCTACGAGATGTTTATCATAAACAGCAGCACAACGTTGGCAGTTTGTTGACTCAAGGAAGGACACAAATAGATGCAACTAGGAAGTCTTTGAACAAGGTGAAAAACCTGCTAAGTAGTTTACAGGAAGGAAAACACGAGACGGAACTAGCAATACATGATAATGCGAAACGACTGATCCAAGCACTCGAAGATCGCGCTGAAGAACTGATGATGGACGTTCATTCAGCCTACCAGAACAAAGAAATGGTTTTGCGCAAAGAAAAGGAACATTTAGAGCTTGTGATGGAACAACTGAACGGTAGTTGTCAATGTGCTGAAAAAGCCATTAAAATTGGCAATGAACTAGAGATCCTTGTCATTCAAAAACACTTAAAACGGAAGCTGGAGGACATCAAAAACACTCGCAAAGATTTCAGTTCAGCAACGTTTCAGAAAGTTTCGTATTTTAGCGAAGATGATGCTGTAAGTGTTGTCAAAGACTCTTTGGGTAAAATTGCTGTATCAAACACGTGTCCTGACCTTTCTGTTGCACAAGGAGAAGGCCTGGTGCGGGGCCAAACAGGATCTCCAACCAAATTCATGATTACTACTAAAACTTATGACAATGAGCCCTGCACGAGTGGTGGGGACCCTGTGTCGGTCAAAGTCCAAACTCCAACCCATGACATATTAAAGTCAAAAGTACAGGACGAAGGGACTGGGACATATTCTGTTTCGTTTACTCCGAGTGAACGTGGAAATCATGAAGTTGCTGTTGAGATCAATAAACAACCAATCAAAGACAGTCCTTTCATTGTGATGGTTTCTAGTCCCCGCGACTATGCAGAGATCACACGGCCGAGCTTAGTATTCGGAGGCCTGGGAGAAACCAAAGCGAAACTCAAACTACCATGTGGGGTCGCTGTGGATAAGAATGGTCGGATTATCGTAGCTGATTGCCATAATCATAGAATTCAAATTTTTGACTCAGAAGGTCGGTATTTGCGGCATTTTGGCTTATTCGGAGACAAAGCCGGCCAGCTTAATAATCCGAGTGACGTAGCGGTGGACAATGAAGGGAATATTATTGTATGCGATAAGGATAACCACAGAATT
The DNA here is from genome assembly GCA_964019055.1 of Anthopleura xanthogrammica. Lineage (NCBI taxonomy): Eukaryota > Metazoa > Cnidaria > Anthozoa > Actiniaria > Actiniidae > Anthopleura > Anthopleura xanthogrammica. The sequence continues at coordinate 23,475,055 of OZ025206.1, read as the reverse complement.
CAGCGCTTTACGAAGGATGGAATGTTCCTTTCGAAGTTCGGAGGACTGGGAGAAACCCCAGGCAAATTCAAACGACCGTGGGGGATAACGGTGAGTAGCGATGATGAAATCGTAGTAACGGACCGTAGAAACAACAGAATTCAGGTGTTTGATAAAAATGGTGTCCACCTCAGAACATTTGGTTGCTATGGCAACGGACAAGGTCGTCTTGACCAACCTTACTATGCAGCCGTGAGTTCGAGCGGTGACATCTACGTCACAGACTGTAATAACCATCGAGTTCAGGTGTTTGATATAAACGGTAATTATCTGAAAGAATTTGGAAATGAGAAAATACCCGATACTCAACTGAAATACCCGACAGGCATTACGCTCGATGCAGATGGTCACGTGCTCGTAGGTGACCAATACAATCACAGGATTCAGGTGTATAACATGGATGGTACCTTGAAGGCTAGTTTATCGTCTGCGTTGAATGGTTTAGGGTACAGCTGCTTCCCTAAAGGACTAGCGGTGTCTCCTGATGGCAAGATTGTGGTAGTTGACAGTGATAATCACCGTGTTATAGTATTATAGAGCTCGCATCAGGACAAAGATAACGATATCTATACATACTGAGGTCCATCAAAGGTAGCTATGCAACGGCGTGTCAAAATAATGGTCCAAAATAGAGCGTGTAATTTATTCTTTAGATTTTGACTAAAGCCCGTGGAAGTTTTAAGTGTTTCAATATATATTTTTGAAAGCGCTCGTGCATCTCGAAAAATTGTTTGATAATGTGTACATTCCTTAAATTACCGCGTGAGCTTTAGTCAAATTCTAAAGAATATATTACACACTATCGAGGCTGAGGTTGAGCGACGACAACCGTGAAATGGTCTATTGCCTTCACACAATTGCTTAAAAGTCGTGGCATTTGGGTCAGTTTCTATACATTTACTGTATTGTTGACCCAAATACCTCGACTTGAAAGAATTGATTGAATGCAATAGAGTGGAACTCTGATATCTGATATTGCATTGACTCCAAGATGGCAGCCGACAAACTATGAGTGTACGAACTGCTATTACATAAGTCAGTCAATATATGTATATCACTCATACTCTTGCTATTGTATACACTTCCACAATATTATTATTACCAAGAGCCTGAAATGTCAAAACATGACCTCTTAATAAGCCCATTCACAGTTTAAGAATCGTTATCAGTGCGCATGCGATTTTATCCCGAATTTCTCACCTTCTTTTGTTTAAATCTTCTTTTGTTTTTAATTAAACAAAAGAAGGTGAGAAATTCGGGATAAAATCGCATGCGCACTGATAACAATTCCTAAACTGTGAATTGGCTTATTGAGGAACCTCTCATTTCCTCTTTCATTACTTCTAGGTTCACTTAAAAAAAATCATCAAATAGAAAATATCCTTTTACCTTGGGCGTAATATTTTCTCATTTCAGACCACGTATCATTCTCTTGAGAATAAGATTCTTTGTTTGAGTTGTATCCATATTCATGTATCTTCTCATGTGCAAAACCATTAAGCAAAGAAATAATACTCTAGGGAATGATACGTGGCGGATAGGAAAACATTACGCCCACGTTTAAGGTCTATTAATCTTTTTTTCTGGAAAATTCAATTCCATGAACTTAATAGTTTATATATGAAAGATTAGCAATACTTCCTTGTTCCCACGCCAGGACGAGGAGTGGCAGCCAATTAGTATATGACGTCATGTTGTCATAGCAACCCTTCCTGCATGCTTCGTGCTCTGTATGAGACAAGGAAGTAAGTTTCCTGATCCCTTTTAGAGATTACTTCATTAACCTTCGTACTCGCCATGATAAATCTATTTTTGGCGAATTTGTTTGTAAATATTTAATTCAACTCGAAAATACACAACTTAATTTTGTGTTTATGCACACGTTATAAGATAAAAATATCTTTGTTCTGTTATAATAATAACAGGAAATCGCCCCAAGGCAGACCATATATAACACTCAAGTATTTACGTCAAACAAAGTAATCTATTCTTACAGCGACTTGTATAATTTATATATATTTAGCGTCAGTGTAAACAGGCAATCGGGTGAGGGAGGGGAGGGAGGGGGAAGGAGGGGGAGAGAGGGGGACGGGGAGGGGGAGGGAGGCCGGGGGTAAAAATTAAAAGTCACCGATTATCTTATCAACTATAATGTTCGAGACTTCTCGGTATTATTTCATCATTTTAAAGCCATATGAGATACATTTTATAACGTTGTTTTTTGATAGACAAATTTAAGCTTAGGTTTTAAAGAAATTTAAAAGTTATAACATTTGAAAAGATAAAGAAATAACAATATAGTCTAGAATATCGCTATATTCAACATTCAATAGAAATAAAACGGTCGGAAATGGTCCGTTTACGTATACGCTATTTTAAACAATAAACTTTATTTGAAATATGTTCTTTCGACTGGCTGTGTGTTTCTAAGACGTATTTTCTTATTATTTTTTACATATATTTATTATGACTTTTAAAAATGTGTTACACCTCGATCACCAATCTATGATTCCAAATATTTATATAACCCTTTTTACAAATGCCTCATTCTTTTTTATCTTGTTCTGTACCAGTCTTTGCTGGTTCAGCAGTCTTACGCCCCTGCGCATGCGTTTCTTTCTTGCCTTCCTCGGCATTCGAGCAGCATTTGATAACCACAGCTTTGCATGTGCTGTAGATATCTTTAAGAGTATCCTGGTATTCAACATGCTTAAAGGTAAATATAAATGGATTGCTAGCGCTGTGTAAGTAGATTGCCCAAAATGATAATTGACTTAGGAAATCAACCGGTAAGCTAGGGTCTGTCACGACGAAAACTAAATATACAAAAAATGGTGTCCTGCAAACGAGGAAGGTCAAAAATATTAACAGAACTGTTATTCGGAGCTTAGTTTCTGCCGAAACAACAGCGCCTTCCGCAGGTACCGAAGAAATCGTGGTTGTCTTCGTCATCCTGGAGCTATGCTTTCGTAGCGCGATAAAAATGTTCGCGTAAGAGAAAATCATAATAACCAAGGGAAAGGCAAAGCCCGCAAGCATTAACGTAATGGCATACGACGTCTCGGATTTCTGGTTAGAGTGATAATAGTCACAGTTGAATATATTTGATGTAAATTCGTAACGACCCCAGAATGCAATAGGTCCAGTTGCTAGAAACCCAGAAAGGATCCACACGCCTAACAGCATTAGGAGACAACGGAAGTTTGTGATCATTCTTTCCAGCGGCATTACTATGGAAACGTATTGGAAGATGCTGATTGTGCTTATCGTTAAAACGCTGGCCAAGGAGAAGAAGGTGTTGATGAAGCCGTTGAAGTAGCAAAATATCTCTCCAATTTGCTGAAAACATTGAAAGAAAATACATTTTGGATGTAGTAACAATGAACTATTATTACATTATTTTATGATGAATTGTACTACGGTTCTCAGTTGAGCTTGGAACGACTGAAGTTTTGTCATAAAGTTTTTACGTCTAGCTCTCAATGTTTCTAAGGGCAACCGCCACAACATGCCATTACGTGAGAATGATCGCTTCTGATTGGCTAAATTGGTTTCGCTGCTTAAATATTTCAGCTCAAACAAATTCAGCCAATCAGAAGCGATCATTCTCACGGTCTATGGTGGCGGTTGCCCTTAGAAACATTGAGAGCTAGACGTTAAAACTTTATGACAAAATAAAACTTCGGTCGTTCCAAGCTCAACTGAGAAGCTTAGTATAATTTTTTTCCATTCATTCTTTAGCATGTTCGTGTATTTTTTTTAATTAAGACATGAATGCTAAAAAAAAACGTACATTTGCCTCAATAATATTATTATTTCTATGGAAGTTAAAAAAAAAAAAAAAAAAAAAAACAGGTTGGCCCATTTAGCTAAAAGCTGCATGGTATTCAGCGGGCCTCTAAAACGCGACAGAACTAGTCCGTCCAGCACCGCTTTAAAAAAACAAAAAACATTGCTCTCAAAGAAAGCGGAAGTCAAATTTGGATCAAAAGCTAAGCTAGTACTAGTACCACGTACTTAGCTTTAAGTATTTGATCATGCACTCACCTGTTTATGGAAGAGTACAGTAGCTACAGCAAAGGGCATACATGAAGCCGACATACCAATATCAGATATAGCCAAGTTAACCAAAAACAAGCTAAGTTGAGTTCTTAAAGATTTATTCCAAGACACAGCAAGACATACAGCAAAGTTGCCAAAAATCCCGATAAGCGTCGTTATCCCCAGCAGCAAGCCAATCACAAGAATGATGATAGAAAATGGCATGGATTTTCTCTCTTTCTCCCTCTGTTTTAGTTTCTTTTACTTCGCATCATCTATCAACTTAATTGCCTCTATATTAATACTTCAACGATGGATTGTGTCAATCATCTTATCTGGTGGGAAGCTTGTTATAATGACAGCTGTTAGACTCGATATCTGATTTTTTTCTCCTCCGATATGTTTTGATTTTCAACTTTTATCCTCCAGAAAATCAGAGCAGATTTTATCAAAGTTGTCCTAGAAACACAGATATCTCGTTGAAAGCTGTTGTACTCACTGTGCTGATACGCTAACTGAAGTGATAATGGTCGTGATATGTTTGAGCAATCGCCTTTCAAAAACCTCGCGACATGGAAACAAATATCATACAAGGTCCAGTCAGTTATAGATTGATGATATCTTGACTTTTTTCAAGACCAAAGATATATATAACTAGCCTTGACAGGTGTCCAACACCGTACTGCTGACAATGAAACCTGTTAATGTCCACTCAAGCACACAATAGATGCGATGATTACCACCACATAACAATAATCTACCAGTATTTGGAAAAATATTTGTTGATGGCCAACTAGAATCGATGGAAAATAGCGTTCGACAATAGAAATCCAATCCTAACTATAATATATATCTTTTGTTTGGCTTCTTCTGTCGCAATCTTTCGGCTGTAAGAAAATATTAAATAAATGTACTCAGTCTACGATGTCCTTGTCGATGACGCGCTTCGGGAGTACAACAAGAGTATTGAATTTTTCGACGTTCTCTTTTTCTCTAGCTAGGTTTCAGACGTTTGGTTATTTGACTCAAATCCTTCACCTTGCGGCTTTTCTCAGCTCCCGTAAATCAAACTCGAAGCTGTGGTCAATTCAGTGATCCTTGTGAAGCAACGAGTACATTCAGTTCTTGTTCTTCTTCTTCTCTTTGATTTCTCGATTTTCCCTCGTCATCAAATGTCTTACAATATTTAAACTTTAGAAACACTCGGACCAAAGCCGTAATCGTGTTCTACAAATCAATACACATGTACTAACTGTACATTTGTTTATATTCTCTGGTTCTCAAACAGCAATCATAGACGGACCATCTAGTTTTTTTAGTAGCATAGCTTTTCAATGAGATGGTTTCGTACCAGTGAACCACCTGCTGGAGTCGGTCATAAGAGAGTACTAAAAAACTACAAACGGCTTGAATGACGTTGACAACGTGTCAAGCTGGTCTCTTGATGTTGTCAATCACGAGATTGATTACGGAGAATCACGTGATTTGAGAAAGGTGTATTATATAAATAGATCAGTTAATCAAAAGCAACTGGTATAAAGATATACATAGCTTAACAAGGTTATCTCTCTCTCTCTTTTCCGCTCCATGGTCTGTCGTAAGGGGTCTGTTAATCGTTTTTGTAAAACTACGGGTTTTTTTAATTAGTCTGAACTGTTCGGCCAGACAAGTCAATTTCAAAGGGAGAGGTCCATTCTCTCGAGAGTATATATATATACATTCCATCAGAATAGTGGATCGTAGGAATAGCTTGATCTGGCTGGACATTTCTGATTAATAACGGAATTCTCTTTATGAATGGCCGGTCTGGCCGGGCAGTTCCGACTAATGGGAAGCGCCCGGCTACGCACCAGCATTTGTTGTGCGATGGATAAAAACTAATTTCTGGATAAGAGACGAAATCAAGCAAACAAGGAAGGTGAAATTTTAAAAAAAATCATAAAAAGAAGTTATAATCACAACTGTACTGCCACGACAAGAAATGTCTTAACGAAGGCGAATCATTATAATTCTTTTATGATATGCATTTTTTTCATTTACTCTTGACGAGTGTTTATATCGATGGCATGGTCTCCAAGCAACCAGCTTCCGTGACCAGCTTAATTATGAATTTGGATATCTTTTGTAAAAAATATTATTTTGCGGTACTGACTGCTAAAGGGACCCTAAACGAGGTTCTGGATGGGGCAGCTGTCAGTTAAAACTTCGCTAATTCGGTCAGTTAAATTTCAGGCGTTTTTTCAGTTGTCAGTTTCAGGCTTTTTTTCTGTAAAATAAAAAAAGGTGCATTTTTGTCAGGTTATAGTTCAACTTCAACGAGTCCGTATCCTCTTGCTTCGCCGTTAAATCAACGTTTTTCCCAGAAAACAAACTAACGGCGGTAAAAGAAAACATATTTGGTTTTTATTTATTTAGAAATTATTTTCCAATTTACTTATAGAATATTATTTAACCTTTTTCTTAGATAACACGCATTACGGTAAAGGACAGGCAAGGCTGCAAGGCTTATATGATCCAAGAACTATTTTTCTGAAAAAACATTTTAAACTTAGGCGCAACATTTTCCCAAATTCAGACCATTTGATGATACTCTAGGGAATAGCATGAGGTCTGTGGTCTGTTTTATGGTGTATCACTGACTACACATGTCCATAGTTTTGCTATGCGCGGCAACTTCAACCTCGACTTGGAACTATTATTCGTGGTCAATGAATGAAACTGTAAAAAGGTCTGTTATGAAAAGTAGAATTCGTTTCTATTTATGGCAACGATTGCGCCGTCTGCGTTGCACCGTGTAAACCCTCTTGCAAGTTGTGTAGCAACGCCGTCGCGACACAATCTGCAGAGGAAGTTGTTCCGTGTAATCGCGTCTTTAGTATCTATATACATCATTTCCTCACTAACTTCTTCCTCGATCTGCGAGACGGAAAAACGTCCCGAATGAAACAATCATTTATTCTAACAACATTAACACTATTGTCTTCATACAGAAGTCCATATTAACATCACTAGTCATTTTAGCTACATTATTTGTCTGTAACTTTAGTTACATTTTATCTGTAGATTATTTTCATTACATCCTAATGTACAAATCTATATCTTCAAGAAATGTTAGCATTTCAAATCTACACAAATGAACGAAAGACATCCATCATTACATGCCATAACCATAAATATACCTCTCCATAGGTGGATCGCTAAGCGTTACTTGAGCATCTTAGGGTTATACATCTCTTTCTATTCTTCGATTGTACGTTACGTCACCGCGGCCATGTTGGTATTCTTTTTTAGCAAAAGGTTTCTCATTAGCACCCATTGTTGATACCACCAACATGGCCGCCATGTCTGTGTCATTTGACTCTCTTGGGGAATGCTTGCAACCATCAATAGTTTGATTTCTGGTTGAGCTGTTTGCACCATTCGAGGCCGCTTCAGATGAGTTATCTGAGGAACCAACACGATATTGTCTGATTCCTATTTCCCCCCATACAAATACTTCAAGTATCCTCGGGATAGCATGCAGGACCACTCTAAATTTTCTATTCTAATTCTAATGCACGTATCTTAACAATGCCAAAGGCAGTATTTTCTAAGACAGTTTGCCAGTTTCCTTGGCAAAGAAGAAACACCCTAAGTTATCTATTCTACTACTAAGACTCTTACGTATCTTTGCCATGCCAAAGGCAACCTTTTCTCCAAATGAATTATTTGGAATATTTTCTTGTAACAAGACTTCCAGGCTCCTTGGCACAGAAGAAGCAACCTTAATTCTCAATTCTAATATCAAGACTTCGCGTATCTTTACCATGCCAAAGACAACCTTTTCTCCAAATGAATTATTTGGAATATTTTCTTGTAACAAGACTTCCAGGCTCCTTGGCACAGAAGAAGCAACCTTAATTCTCAATTCTAATATCAAGACTTCGCGTATCTTTACCATGCCAAAGACAACCTTTTCTCCAAATGAATTATTTGGAATATTTTCTTGTAACAAGACTTCCAGGCTCCTTGGCACAGAAGAAGCAACCTTAATTCTCAATTCTAATATCAAGACTTCGCGTATCTTTACCATGCCAAAGACACCCTGATTGCTCCAATCATTTCCAGTTTTCTCTTCTAACAAGTGTTGGACTTCGTACGACTGGATGTACTGAACAATATATTTTATCGCTGCATACACATATAGGTACGATGTGCTGAAAGAGAAGAATAATGAAATAAGCGGTTTTTTTATAACAGTCATTTGCGGTAATTTGAACAGCAGAAATATAAAGAGTGCCTCGATGATCGTGGAATGAGGGCCAAAGCTTTGTTAGCTGCTGGCTATTAAACGCTACCCTCGGAAATCAAGAACAAGGTGTCATATACCTCTTTAGCTTGGGCGTTTGTTTTGCCCATTTCAGACCACGTGTCTTGAGAATAGGATTCTTTGTTTCATTTGCATCCAAACAAAGAAATTATACTCAAGAGAATGACACTCCAAATTTAAAATGGGCAAAACATTACGCCCAAGCTAAAGAGGTCTAATGACTTTTCATTCCCCTCGGGGACCCAAGACGGCAGGGTAGCCAGAGGACAGGGCGGGGAGAAAAACCTGGGTCTGCAAGGACGCATTTTAATCCTTCTGGAAAACAAAATCTCGCGAGCAGGCCTTATCAAACGTATAATGTTTAAGAAATAATAAATACCTGAGAATCTCCCTCTTCAAAAATCTTTGCCAAAGGGTTGGATAAATCTCGTGTGCATTTTTTCTTGATTCTCACACCTAACGCAGTATACAAAGCTACCTCTGTATCCAGTAAGGCTTCTTGTGCGAGAGTGTTGTGCGTCTCGATTGATCTTGGAAGGCGCACACCTACACTTTTGTTCTGGGACGAAGTGTAGTTTTCTTTGAACATTGTTTCTTCTTTTGTTCTTTGTGCTGTTGTTACTTCGCGTTGAATCCTGACGGGTTCTCTTTTGTAGAAGCCAAGCGGTCTGACAGCGGAGCGAAGGGACAAACTATCGTTATTATTAGGGTTGATACGTGATGTATTGGATACATTAACAGTGTTAAAAATTTTGCCTCGATTTTCACATGCGACGTTGGATGCCCCAAGACGTTGGGACAAACGATCAGGATTTACACTAAAATTTGTATCAGAGCACATCTGTGGTTGCTGACGAACAAATACTGTTCCTTTTCCCATGGTTAAACAGTTAGTGTAAGTAGAATTACTTCCGGTGTGTCCAGTACTTTGTGGGTTTGTCATAGCAACAGGCGCGGAAGCAAATAAATGAGCAGTGTCAGTTTTAGATGGAATATGACCAGACAAGTATGCCCTCTGAGTGTAGCCACTGACTCCATTACTATATACATTATCATTTCCGGATCCTCCTAGATGCAATCTATCTGCATTATTACCACCATATAAAGATCTTTCATTGATGCTGGTCAATGGTTTTTCTCCAGGCCTCGAAAATTTGTTGCTATGCATACTGTCCAGCGGTTTCTCTGCTGGCATGTAAAAATTGTTGCCATGGTGTCTGGTTATAGGTCTTTCTGCGGGCTCGGAATAATTGTTCCCATGGAGACTGGTCCAAGGGTTTCCTTCTGGCTTTTGAAAACCGTTGCAATGGAAACGGGAGAAAGATGGTTCTGCAGGTTGGTAGAAATTGCTGGTCAAAGGTTTTCCTGCAGATTCATTAACATCAATGGCAGGGGTGCTGCTCGACGGTATCTCAGTTTGCCTATAAAAATTATTGTTATGGAGAATGGTCGGATGGCTTGTTGTAAGCATATTGAGAGGCTGGTAAACATTTGTTGGCAAGCAATTCCTGTGTAAGCTTAAACTGTTAGGATCGGGATTTGTGATGGTGGAATGTTCCTGGAAGGAAGAAGTCACCTCAATACCAGGGGTAGAGCTGTAGAAAGTATCACCCCATGATAAGGACTTGTGGAATGATGGATTCACGGGTACTGAAGAAGAATGAGGCCTCTTGCTTCCTATTTCAGGGGCGTTTTTCTTGATAGAACTCAGTAGACCAAAGGAGGGTTGCCCAGTGTCTAGTGGAGCATTCATCACAGGAGTTTGAACTACCTGTTGAGTAGGAGTAAAAGGCGCTGGTCTGCCCGGTGGAAGGGCGCCACAAGTCAGACGTTGACCAGTTTGGCTCATAAAATGAGTAGGTCTTGATGCTGGTCCTGTAGGGGCTTGAAAAACATTTTCTATTGGATGGGCCCCACCACTCGGACCTTGACCAGTATGGCTCACAAAAGGGGTAACTTTTGGTGCTACGTAACTTGGAGCTTGAAAACCTCTCTCCAATGGACGCAGCACATTAGCCGGGTTAACGAATGGACGTGGACTAGCTACTGTACGATATCTAGGATCTAGTAACCCAGGTGTCCCCAGATGTCTAACCAACGGACTAGCAATAGGTGTTTTATTACGTATAGTCACGCGCATGTGGTTTTGGGGTGTAGTCCTTATCCACTGATCTGTTAAATCCGTTCTTTTCAAATTCCTAGGCGTGTTAGAAATTTGAAATGGACTGGTCAGCGGTTCACACCCACTGATATCACTCGATAGCCTTGCCTGGGTGTTGTTATCAAAGCCTTTATAGGATTCTTTTGAGTTTTGGTTCTCCTCTACTTCAAGCAGCTGTAACTCTTCAATAGCTTGCCTTTCGAGTTCTTCTAATTCAAGCTTAAAATAAGAAGCAAAAATACTTATGATTTAGTATAACTAGGTCTTATTTTAGATTGTAAACTTTTGATTTGATAGGCAGGCAATGAAATCCTACGGTAACTGTGCTTCCCAATCACACGCACGAAATCGTACAATCGTACAAGACGGACGTTAACCAAAGTGTTTTCATGAAATAATTGTCGGAAAACACACAGTTTTCAAGCGCACTTTCCTATGGAATGTCATGGAAAAACTCTTGATTAATGTACTGGAAAATTTAAAAGCCAAGACGACTCGGAATATGGTTACAGTTGCCTGGGTCGCGTAATTATGAAAATGGGTGTAAATTAGATTAAATTTTGGAAGGGCTAATCATCCTTGCTTGCAGCTGAAGAGCTGAATTACGAAGGACGCAGCTCAACGTGGTCGAGTCGAAGGCATAGTAAATAAAATTGATGTCTCGTTTGATTATGATTGACAGTAGGCTGTGGTGCAGTCATTCATTTATAATTTTACCTTCTCCTTTCTGTCCTCCATCTTCTCTTGCATATCATCGTCAGAGAATAGCTTGAGTGCGACAGTACCATCATCCACAGGAGACTCCCCTTGCGTGGATGGGTAAGCAGGTTTGTTTGCGCTCATCATCCATGGAGAAGAGTCTACTAACTCACTACTTGGAAGAGAATTTGCTGGTTCTGTTTGATCCATGGAAGCTATGTGCAGAACATCCTATAAATAAATAGAAAAGAAACAAATGATCAAAGGAAAGGGATAGGATCGATCGTTACTATTGTTTTCACTGCTATTCGCTGATCGAGACAACTGCGCGACATAGAAATCGGGCAACACACTTCTGTCAATCAGAGTAAGTAAAGGTACCCAACAAAGTGTTTGATTGACGGTAGCCTACTTGCTCAATTTCCATGTTACGACTGTTCTCTCGATCAGCGGGCAGCGATGACAACAGTGTTAAAAGCTGCATATATTATCTCCCCCACCCAATCCCCCAAAAAGAAACAAATGAATAAATAGATGAATGAAAAAAAAAAATCTAACGTCACATATAGTGATTGCTCGACTACCGAGGAAGAAGTTTATAGACTAAAGCACACCTGGCAGTATTGGACAACCCTCGGTGTGAAATAGGAAATCATTCCATCCAAGCTATAGACGCATCAAGAGTTCCGCGCTGCTGCTCAATGCGCATGCTCAGGGGATTAAAAAGTGGGATAATATTTTGTATAATATGCAATTTTTCGGTATATCTGATTCAGAATTTGCTTAACGGTACGCGATCTTGAATATTTAGTGAAAATTGTACTTGACAAGAAGGATACAACTAAAATATAGCATATTTTACAAATTTTATCCCACTTTTTAATCCCCTGAGCATGCGCTTAGAGCAGTAGCGCGGAACTCTTGATGCGTCTATAGCTAGGCTCAGATTTCAGCCACGTACAAAGCCCCGACGGTTGAAAACTTAGCATAATAGGGAACTTAGCAACTCGAAATCTAGGACGGGGATGTGAGACCCGAGGTTTCAGAACTGAATTTAATGATAGAGGAAGATCTGGAAATAGGTGTTACTTCTTGATCTCAAGACGTGAACGACGTGCAATTGCTGAATATTCTGGCGAGAACGATATCGTCTTTTCTTGTTGAGATACTGACGTTCCCGTTCTAGATTTCGAGTTAGAGCTAATACCTATGTTGTTACCTTATGTTTCACCTGGTCCATGCCTCGATGTGGTGTCAAGATATCAGACCAGCTTACTTGTTTCTTACTAGTAGAGGGAGCTTGGGGTCTAGTGTCCAGTCTTCCTCGACAGGGTGTCATCAAGGGATTGGTTAAACATGGTTTCACATCTGTGGTCTTAGAGACTTGATTTATTGTTTCTTGACGTGACGGTGTGAAAGGTTTAACAAAAGTATGGATTTCGAAGCCTTCTGAAGACAAAGAATAGCAATCATAATTAGTTCACGGGATTTACTGCGAAAACACTTGTATCTTGACTCGCTTTTCAAAAGTTCGATTAGCTTTTCTGATCCGTCAATCATCTTAGGCTTATGCAAATAAGTCTATCAACACGCTCAAATTCGCCCTTCTCACATTAAATTCAAATTTTTGTTAGTTATTTGGCGAAGCTAATAAAATAAAATTAAATTAAAATAAAATGGTAAAATGAAGTAAAATATCTAAAAATGATTCGAAACAAAAAAGACAAGCAGAACAATACAAACTATCCAGCATTATCCGCTGTTTCTTTTCTTTCTTTCTCTTTCTTGTTTTGCTTTGTCTTTGTTTATCTAATTAAAAGCTTCGTTATGCCATGCCAGTAGTGATTGACCCAAGTCTGGAGTAAAATTAGTGATCTTTTAGCAGTCTAGTTGTTGCAAAACTCGCAGTGTATTTTTTTGGGAACAACGTCGTCCATGGCATAACATGGCTTATTTCTTTCCAATGATATCTCTGTAAAGCAGCCTTTTCATCACTGTCAGAAATCATTCAACCCACCTTTGTTCTCATTTTCATCATCCTGTTTTCCTATAACAGTTGATCCTGGTACATACTGTTCTTTCAGACTTTGAGTCATAGCTGTTCTTTGACTATAAGGTACGGTAGCTTTTTCTATAACACTTGTACGTGGCCTTCCAATAAGAGATGGTCTGGGAAGATCACTGGTGATACTTTTAGACTTAGAACCAGTATAGTAGATAGATGTTCTTTTGGATGACTAAAAAATAACATACAGTATTGAGTAAATCAGTTTGTAAGTATATACTCAAGTAGAGTGATTAAATGAAGCGCCTTCGAGTGCTTAATACATGAGCCCCTTCCTCGGGAGAATAGTCCCCTTCAGCATCTTAAAATATACATGTAGCCGGGCCTTTGCCTTAAAGCGAGACAAACGGCGAGCTTGCAATGATAGAAACCTTTTTTTTAAACCTTGGACAATTATTCACATGTCTCTATCATTGCAAGCTCACCGTTTAATAATAATAAAAGTTTTTTCTTGAAAAGTTCTAAACTATTTGCATTCTTAAATCAAGAGGAAGTTTGTTCCACAGCTTTGGTGCAGTAACGTAGAACGCTCTGTCTCCATATCCCTTGGTGTTGGAGCGAGGGATAAGCAATAATTGCTTAGAGCTGGAACGCAATGTTCGAGTGGGTTTGTATTCCACTAGGAGGTCGGACAAATACGATTTATTGAGGATACCAACATCACAATTGTTGCCAACGTCTCACTTTGATGCAAAGGCCCAGCTATACCTTTCAATATGGCAATGGGAACTGTGAAGGGGACTATTGGGCAATCACTCCCCGCATGATTGAAGTAAAATAAAAATTTTTTACCCTTACAAAAAAATATGATGAATATAACCATGTGATCTACTAACCTGGCTATCAATCACAGATTGTCGTTTATAGCTTTGTATGAATGATACTGAACGAGTTGAAGCCATTGTGTGCCTTACGCCCAGTGATTGTCGTTCATCAATTCCCTTGTTGTTCAGAATACTTTCAAGTGCTGAAGCATCTGGTTTGAAGCTTATTTCATCATCCCCACCACCGTAATCTTGAAATTTGAAAACATATTTTAAGTCTCGACGTTGCTGAACGTCATTACACTGTCTCATTTGTGAGATACTTTTCTTTTCTTAAAACGGCCAGTGTTTAGTACTACTAGTTACGACTACAGTAGTTACTAGTTACAACTAGTTACTATGTAAACCACGAGTAAAATAAGGATGATTTTTAAATCAGTGTTTGCGTGAACCAGATCAATTTTGTATATTTAATGAAGCCTTAGTAGAAGTCACATCCATTAACATATTGGAAGTATAAACCTTCATATCTTCAAGACACATCACTCAAATCAAGAAATATTTCCATTCGACTATTTACTTCATGTAGAATAAGTATTGAAGGCATCGAAAAAAGGTTATGTGCACTCACAGAACATGTACAGAACACACAGAACACCAAAAAGACAATCAAGAAACCACAAAGTGCAGACAGAATGAAGGAAAGATGCATTTTTGGTAATACATATATATTCAATAATACCTTGGTCAGCCCATACAACTTGTTTTTTCCCTAGTTTAGCTTGAAAACCAAACACAGGTCTATTGCTGGTCAGTACTTTAGGCTGTAGTGGTTGGTGCTTCTTTGTTGGTGTTTTCTTTGAACCTGTGTAGTAGATGGATGTCCTCTTGGTAGAAACACCAGTGATAGTGTTTGGTGCGCTGAAGATACAAAATATTATCATGAAATCAAAAACATCATCCAGGGTTCGTGCATGATCCCCTGTGAGAATTTCCAAAACTTTTCCAAGACTTTCCAAAGCTAGCGCTTTGACTCAAATTTCCAAAACCACACATAGCACAAAAATAAAGCCCAATTCATGGATCTGAAGCATTCAACATACATTTACCAATGCAAAACAATACTGCAGACAAGCTACAAAAAAATCCATAACTTTTCCATAGCCTAGTGAACCAAAAATCAATTTTCCAAAACTTTCAAGGTTCTGGAAAAATCCATTATCAATTTCCAAAACTTTCGAAGACTTTCCAAAACCTGTATGAACCCATAGTAAAATCATAGTAAAACTGAGTAAAACTTATTCCTCCATTGTATGGTTCCAACAAATATCCATACCCCACCATGGAGGGATTTGGAAATTCCCATGGTGGGGGGTTAGGGGAAAGCAAAATTACAAGGAATGTATGGAAGAGAAATGGGAAATTTCAGAGGGGTGGGGTGGTCGTTTTTCAAATATCCTCCATGGTGTGGTATGGATATTTTGGGAACCATATGTTACCATTATTATATGAAATAGAGTGTGATATTGAGTGGCATCAAAATGATAAAATTGGTATCCCCACTCCCACCAGTGGCCAGTGGGGATACGATTTTTATCAACACTGGTGGTGTCAAATTTCGACCAAAGTCAAATTCTCCATTATTTTTCATTGAAGATTTCATATAATAAACAGAACATTACATGGCCGCTTGGAGATACGAATTTTATCTTCTCGTGTAGATATTATCTCTCACTCGTTTGCTGCGCTCACTCGTGAGAGATAATATCAACACTCGAAGATAAAATTCGTATCTCCGCGCGACTATGTAATATCCTCTATTTACATAATGGAATTCAAGGGTGGTGTAGTGGTAGTATACTTGCATCTCACCACTGCGTTTAGATGGGTTAGATTTCTCAACTTGGCTAGGTCTCTCTCTGTCTCTCCCTTGATTCAAAGGTTTTTCTTTGGGTTTACATAAAACCTACACTTTCATTCTAAGCATTGTTATATTTTCAGACCATGTGATGCCACTCTTGCGAGTTGATTCCTTCATGTGTAAATATTTAAACAAAAAAAAATTTCTCAAGGGAATGTCACATGGTCTGAAATGGACAATTTGCATACAAAGCTAAAAAGGTCTATTCCTAAAGATGCAACATGGCATAAGAATAATGCAAATAATGTTTACCTTTTCTGTGGTCCAGCATAGGTGTTACGTGTCTGAGGATGAGCATCTTGTTGCACCTTCAACACAATGATGATCAGTTATGCTTGATTCATATAGTAAGGGCCTTCACCCTTCATTTTTATAACATGCAATGTTTAATATCACATGAACTTGGCTAACACTTTTGAAAATGCTCATTAATTTTTAGTTTGCACATAATGTTTTCCCATTTCAGACCACATCATTCCTTTGAGAATAAAATTCTTTGTTTGATGTGTATACTATATTCAAATTGTTTCTCATGCACAACTTACTGTTAAAGAAATAATACTCCAGGGAATGCACAGGGTCTGAAATGGGGAAACATTACCCCAAAGATAAAAAGGTCCATTCAAGGGTTGGGAGGTTGGAGCATATGCAACAGGCCTAACAGACACAGTGAAGCACTAGGCAGAGAAAGGCTAAGGGGGACTGTAAGATAAGAAGTTCTATTCAAGGGTTGGGAGGTTGGAGCATATGCAACAGGCCTAACAGACACAGTGAAGCACTAGGCAGAGAAAGGCTAAGGGGAACTGTAAGATAAGAAGTTCTATTCAAGGGTTGGGAGGTTGGAGCATATGCAACAGGCCTAACAGTGAAGCAGAGAAAGGCTAGGAGGGACTGTACGTGTCAGCTAGCTAGTATTATAGCTATGCTGGGGCATGCATGAATATAGTCATTTGAAAAAACGTTGTCACTGACTGGCTCCGTGACTACGTGACTGAACTGAAATGGAGTATGGGTAAAAATCGCTGAATCGCTTAATTATTCCCTCTGAAGTAGTTGTTTTTTCTTACTAATGAGATAACACAAGCAGCAACCCTTTCAACATTTGTCTTCGGGTTTTGGGAAAGGAAAACAAAAGTCTAATAAAATGAGTCATTAAAATACTATTTTGCCAGCGAATTTTCGTACTGTAAGCCTGGCGCATATTTAATCAGTGAAGAATTCAACCACTTCAGTTATTTTTACCCATACTCCCATTTGGGCAAGTTGCGTAGTCGCGGAGCCATTCAACGTTTTTTCAATTAGCTGTATATTGTACTTTCAGTGACGGTGAAAACCATATTTCAGTGGTGGGCAGCCATTTTTTCTTTGACGTGTTTCCTCTACTAGATATAGTGTCCTGTTACTAATAGAACCACATAGCATAGCCAATCAGGATGAAAGATTTTGGTGGGAACACATGGTGTAACATGGCCTGCAATGTTGCTGAAGTAGGATTGTTTTCTAATTCGGCAACACTGTGTGCAACAAATTATGTCATATGACATGGCTCACAACATCAATTGCCTACAACATTGCATGCAATGCTGCACCATGTATTTGTAGCTTTAATGCACCACTAGTTTGTTAACATCTTGTACCTGTATTCCAGTGTTATTTAGAATTCCCTGCAAAGCATTGTTATCAATCTCAAAACCAAAATCATCTTCTTGCTCCTCTTCTTCGGTATTTTCCTTGTCTGACGAATCACTACTTTTACTGGATAGGGGGTTATAAGTTTGTACTTCAGTCAAGACAAAAGGGCTGACCTGAACAAGAAAAACATACTCAGTAAACCAATTATATTACAGATTTCCCTTACAAAATTCAAAGGGAGACTCAGTAGAGGTTACACCAAATTCAAAAAACGTTTTTGGTCTGAGATCCAAAATATGTGACCGAGAGCCAGCAAAAGGTCATCGCTCATAGGTGAGTGTATTTACTTGTTGCAAACTACTAATTAAAATTAAAAACACAATTTCACTTTCCTTCATATTTAAATTCCCAGCTCAGAGCCTGAAATCCCTCTCGGCTTTGGATTTCAGATTTCTGATCTCAGACTGACAACGTTTTTGAAATAGGTGTTATGGTTCATGAGATCAAAAAGCTTTGTTTTCTGCTTTAAGTTGAATTTCTCCAAGAAAAAATAATGAAATTGAAATAAGGAATTATAACTAATAAAATAACATATAAAAATATGTACCTTGGTATTGGACTTCTTATCAACGGCTTTTCCCTAGTGTAGAAAAGAATATAATAAGAAGGATAGAGTTATGAAACATGAAGAGCATTCAAATACTTTTAAAGTTTAAAGGAGTAAGGATGCATGGCACAGTTGGCTAGTAAGCGGCCTTCGGAGCGAGTCTAAGCTAAGCCTTTTTTTTAAATTTTTTTTATTATTTTGAGATTAGCCCGTAGGCTGGTGCTGTACAATAGGACATGAGGTCCCCTTCGAGGTACATTGCACCAATTCCCAACCCCTTAAAACTCCCAAACCCATCCCACAATCAACCCATTAAGAAATCATTAGTAAAGGCCAGACACTAAGGGTGGTCACTGCCAGGGTTTCTTTACGTCCTCAGTGGTTCTTTTACGTCCCTCCGATGCAGGGTTAGGTAGTGTGGAGAGACGGGACCGCCATTTTATGTGATCATCCGAGCCACAGGAAGGTCTAACCGTTTTTAGAAAAAACCTACTAATGGTCTATCACCAATCGAGCCCTGTGATTGGCTGAGCTACTAGGGGTCTATTAGTGATAGACCTCTAGTAACGAAAAGTGCCGGTTTTGAAAACCAAAAAAAAATATATTTAAAGCAAAATCCAAAACTTTTTGCATCCTTTTATTGGACCGATTAGTAGGTTTTTACTAAAACAATTAGACCTCTTGCCCTCATGGCCTACGAGTCAATAGCCCATTCGGCCTTCCCCCTCATGGGCTATTGACTCGTAGACCATTCGGACTCAAGGACTAATTGTTAAGTAGATGTAATTACAAAGGCAGCACCTTCTTCTCAGTTATTTTAAGACCCTGAGTGTTGGTCCGGCCGGGGCTTGAGCCCACGACCTCCCGCACGAAAGTCCGGTGCTCAACCAACTGAGCCAACCAGGTGGCGGTCTTGCTGGTTTTGAGAGAATCAAGTTTAATAAGTGATATGTATGTATAATATATTGTACAGTATAGTTATTGAATTCTGTTTATAAGTATATTTCTTCTTCTTTCCATGTAGCTTTAACTACTGGTAAAATGGAGCACTGATTGAGGGGGAGGGGGTAAAATGCGCACACCGTCAGCCTCAAGTTTATCAGTAACACTAAGTCAACTGTCACAAGTTACGTTACTTTACTATGAGATGACTTATAAAAAATTACAAACCTTTTGAAATTTACTGTTCCATTTATCATGGAGTTTAGAAAAGTCAGGAGCTGGTTTGGCTTTTGTACCTTGTGTTTTCTATAAAACAAAAATAAATATTATGATACATTGTTCATCTACTACTCATTTGACCTTACTATCAAATTTCCTGAAGTGTCGGCAGAGATTAGATTGAGCAAAATGATCATGTGACATTGTTGCATACTTCTATGTCCATGGAATATGGTAGTGATGTTTGGCATGCACATGAAGTCTGCAATTTAATGCCAAATATTGAAAACTTTGACATATTAATATTGTTAAAACTACAAAATTCACATGCAAAACATCACTGCCACATTCCACGTGTGTAAAAGTATGCAATGTCACATGTCAATGTTCGATCAATCCAAATAAAAAGTTGATGGACCTTTTGTTTTGGGCTGCTGACACGGTATTATGATACATGTATGATAAGTCTGGTGTAATTCCATCAAAATTAATGAATAGAACAATTGATTTAATAATAAGGAGAAAAAGATAAATAAAATGTAATTATATTTTCTCTTACTGGTTCAATATTTTCCTTTCCATGCTTTTTTGTTAAAATCCTGTTCTTTTGTGTTTTGTTTTGTGCACTGCAAAAAAGAATCTTTAATCAAAAACAGTCCTTCTATAAACAAGATGCTCATAGAGTGTTGGCTCAGCCTTCCGAGGCCTCCATAATTAAGCACCTGAAGTTTTGCTTCCAAGCAGATTGAGAACTGGGGTGTTTTCCATTTGTCCAGAAAAACTGGTAATATTGGTTGGAATACAAATGGAACTGTCACTTTTTCGGAACTTTCAATAGAAAAAAGTGGAACACTATTTGAGCTTACAAGTCCAGCCATTTAGGTTGGTACAAACCAACTTGAATTTTCTGGACCAATTTAGAATTTCTCAGACCCAGTTCTCTAATTCACATGTTCATGATGAAAACTTTCAGATCAATCAGATGGCCGACCATCAGGTGTATAGTAGGTTTGAACTGTTTCATTAGAACCGTTCTTGTTTAAGTTTCATCAACCAGTTTTCTGGACAAATGGAAAACACCCCTGAGGTACATAATGAAAGCATGTGGCTAGAGATGTTGCAGAAGTTGCCAGTGGTTAGTAGTAAAACGTTTATGGCATGCATCGCAATTTATGGACCATAGGAAAAGAATGGTTCCCAATCAATAGCTTGGGCTCTTCCACAAGAAGTAACGACAGGAAGTAGCAAAAATTGTTGGACTTGGTAAACCAATCTTACTGATCACCCTTCTCTGAAACTTGTGCCAGTGCCATATTGTACATACAATAAAATCCTGGTTATAAAGTTACCCTAGGCTTATTTAAAACTATTTTCATAATTATGTGACCCAGACGACTAGCTGTAATTTACATAGTCTGGGTTTTTGGCTTCCACCAATCAATTTCAGTGGGCTGAGCTAGTAAATTTTTGACTGACAGCAGCCAAACCCCATGTCTTGGGCTATGTTGGTGGAGTAAAATTTTATGAAAATGGGTGCAAAAAGATTTTTTTGATACAGTATGTCAGGGAGGCTTTCAACCAGAAGGGCAATGAATTCAGGAGGAATTAAGAAAAAAAAGTTTTATTTCTTTCTATTATTTTCCCACTGTTATCAACACCATGATTGTGAATGTGAGATATCTGTGTTAGTAGACTAGTGGGCATATAACTAAGTTTTTACTGTATTGAGTTTAAGCTAAATGTTTCCCCACGTTTTGTACACTACATGCATAGGTAAAACAGACAGAATGACCACTAAAGGAAGTCCTGTTAGCTATAGTTATTTCTCATCCCTAACTTCCCTGTTAAGCAGAGTCTCCAGGATTCGTGTATAAGAGAGACTCTGCTAGCAGGGAACACTGTTAAACTTGATTCTCTTAAAACTCGTAAAACTTCTTATTTTAAGGTCCCCAGATAAGAGATCATAAGATTCTTAGAGTATAATCTCTTATCTGGGGATCTTAAAATAAGAACTTTTTACTAATTTTAAGAGAATCAAGTTTAACAGTGGAAATCCCTAACGAGCTTCACTTAACTTAAGCTTATAAAAGATATTTAATGTATTAATACTTTCAAAAGCCTACCTTTTAGTGACTTTAGATGCAGTAGACAAACTAGTCCCAGCTTTTCTAATGGGTCTTCTGACACTGTTAAAGCAGACATTTATCGAAATTAATAAATCAGCGAAGATATTTTAAATTATGTAAGTTTAAGCTAAACTTTATGTAAGTTTAAGCTAAAGAGAACTAAATCGCAGCCTAAAAACCGTCACCGTAAAACAGTCTTGTAGATCGTCTGTATTAGCCCAAATTTTAGGAATATGCTCTTTAAAAGTAGCACGAAATCCGTATTTTGATTTCGAAAACCCAAAACAACGAACGAACCACAGCTACAGCTACAACGTCCACTAACCTTCGTTCGTTGATATTTTTCTTCTTGGCTAATCTTGCTTCTCCTGCAGTAGGCATTGTGGTCTAAACTCAGTTCTTCTTTTATATGTGTTCCTTTGGAGCTTAAAGCTCATTCCGTTCATAGAAGGAAGTTAAAATCCCCAAAAATCCTTGAAAATCGAGTGGATGCTTCGACCATTCTGTTGATAATGGCTTCCATGCGTTGAATTTCCCAGACCGTTGAATGACAGCCAATCACAACACGCCATTCCATAGCAATGGTCGCGTTGCTAAGAGACACAGGGAACCCAAAACCAAAATTTTGTTAAATTCATTTCAAAACTTTTCTGTGTATTTTAATATAAGGATCAAAGTAAAAAGTATTTCTGATTATATATTTTTTCATTTTTGTCTAAATAGGGCTCCCTGTGAGAGCAAGTTACAGCTTTCCTTTTTTCCCCTTCTTCTATGAGTTTATATTTTGATATAAAACGTAAAAAAAAAAAATGAAAAATGTAGTTCAAAAACGGCTCCTGTTAAACAGGAAAGACTTGAGTGCAGATTTAAAGGCAGGAACAGAGTCAGAGTAGTTTACAGCATCAGGCAGATTATTCCAAAGTACAGGTGCAGCTAGACCAAAGCTTCTGTTACCAAATGTAGAAGTTCTTGTTTTTTGGAATATGGAGAATAAATTTGGAATAAATTTGGAAGAAGACCGCAGGGGCCGGCCAGGCTGGTAAAACTTGAGGAGGTCAGTGAGATAATCAGGAGCGAGGTCGTGAAGGCACTTGACGGTCAAAAGGAGGATCTTGAAAATAATTCGTTGTGAGACTGGGAGCCAGTGAAGGTTCTTGAGAATTGTTTTTATACTGGCAGAGGTCTTAGAACGGACGACAAGCCTCGCAGCCGTATTCTGTACCTTTTGGAGACGTTCGATGAGATAAGCTGGAAGGCCAAGAAGAATACTGTTGCAGTAATCAAGACGTGACGAGATAAAAGCATGAACAAGTCGTCTTATCCTTACCATCATCATTATTATTATTATTATTTTTATTATTATTATTATTATTATTATTATTATTATTATTATTATTATTATTGCAAACATTATTATTATTATTATTATTATTATTATTATTATTATTATTGCAAACATTATTATTATTATTATTATTATTATTATTATTATTGCAAACATTATTATTATTATTATTATTATTATTATTATTATTATTGCAAACATTATTATTATTATTATTATTATTATTATTATTATTATTATCATTATTATTATTATTGCAAACATTATTATTATTATTATTATTATTTTATTTTAACCTCAGAAAAAAATTTTTTTTTTTACATAATATGATTTTTCCCTGGTAAAATTACTAGTCGGGTCTTTTCCCAAGACCTAAGACTTCAAACTGACATTTCAAAACCTAACCGAAACCTTTAACCTATTGTTACAATGCTGCTTGACGTTTTCTTTTTCTTTCTTTTATCCCCCCCCCCCCCTTTTTTTTTTTTTTTTTCCTTAAAGTTCCAAGACTTTCCTTAATATTCTGGCAGTTCCTAAAATTGCGGATTTCTGAAGTGTTGTTATCCTGTTACTTATGTCTAACATAGTTACATATTCCTTCAGTCTCTTTGACACTGAGCCTAAACTTCCCACTACTACTGGTACTACTTTGACCTTTGTTTTCCATATCTTTTTTAGTTCTCTGGCAAGGTCCTGGTATTTTTCTATCTTCTCAAGCTCTTTGATTTCAATCCTTCTGTCAGCAGGCACAGCTACATCGATAATCCAGGTTTTGTTCAATTCCTTCTCAACCAGAACTATATCCGGACGCCTAGCCTGGATTATCCTATCTGTCTGGATGGTAAAGTCCCACAGCAACTTCACTTCATGGTTCTCCATTACACTATCGGGATCATGTTCATACCATTTGTCACAACATGGTAATCCATATTTCTTGCAAAGTTCCCAGTGCAGTAGTCCAGCAAGTGTGTCGTGCCGACGCTTGTACTCTATCTGTGCAAGTTTACTGCAGGCACAAATAATATGTTCTACAGTTTCCTCACATGTGCCACACATTCTGCACTTTTCAGACACTTCTTGATTTTCGATTTTAGCCTTTATTGCGTTAGTTCTTATAGCTTGGTCTTGAGCAGCAATGATTAGCCCTTCAGTTTCTCTCTTCAGATCACCGAGTCTCAGCCAATTCCACGTCTCCTTATCAGCCACATCCTTGATTTGCTGATGGTACTGCCTCTGTAGGGGTTTCGTCATTATTTCTTCCCACCTTTGGTCTCTCTTTCTTTCCTTGTAATCCTTTGGTTGTTCCGCTGGTGCATGTTTTCCTATTTTACAAGCTGCAATCAACAACCTTTCTTGGCTGTTCTTAATATACTGTGCGAGGCTTCCTTCTTCCATTCTGATACAGTCTTCAATACTGATAAGGCCACGCCCTCCCTCAGTTCTTGGTAAATAGATACGGTTGACACAAGACCTGGGATGAAGAGCTCCATACATGCATAACAACTTTCTAGTTTTTCGATCCATTTCTTGCAGATCATTCTTGGTCCAATTGACTATTCCTCCGCTGTAGCGAATCGATGATACAGCCCACGTATTGATTGCTTTCATGAGGTTACCTCCATTCAGCTTCGACTTAAGGAGTTTTCTCAGCCTTCTCTTATATTCAACTCGTAGCTTTTCCTTCATTTCTAAATGTAGGACATCATCAGCTTCCAGTACGCCCAAGTACTTATAACAATCATCATTTTCTTCTAACGATCTAAGCTTTCTCCCATCTGGAAGAGCAATTCCATCACTCTTGATCTTCTTACCTCTATTCATGACCAGCACTGCACATTTGGAAATTCCAAAGTCCATACCAATGTCGTCACTGAATATGCGCACTGTTTGGACGAGGGAATCAAGTTCTTTTTCATTCTTACTATAGAGTTTGAGATCGTCCATGAATAGTAAGTGATTGATCTTTTCCTCGCTTTTACTGATCTTATAGCCAGCTTGGGTGCTTCTGAGTATATCGGTCAAAGGTATTAGTGCGATCACGAATAGCAGTGGAGATAGTGAGTCTCCTTGGAATATTCCTCTCTTGAACTCCACTTCTCCAAGTATTTTTCCATTCGATGTTAGGGTTGTCCTCCATAATGACATGCTCTTCTCCAATAAAGCTTTCACATTATCAGCTACACCAATCAACTCTAACGACTCTATTATCCACGAATGTGGAACAGAGTCATACGCTTTCTTGTAGTCAATCCACGCCATAGCTAAATTGGTCTTTCTTTTCTTGCAATCCCTCAGTAAGGCCTTGTCAATGCTTAGTTGATCTTTTGTCCCCCGGCTGTTCTTTCTGCAACCTTTCTGCTCGTCTGGTAGCAATTTGTTGTCGATCAGGTGGCAGTAGAGATCTTCTGATATCACCCCCGTTAAAAGTTTCCACATCAAGGGAAGGCATGTGATTGGACGGTAATTAGACGGTATGTTGCCTTTATCAGGGTCTTTCATGATGAGCACTGTTCTTCCTTTAACCATCCATTCCGGGGTAGTTTGTGATGTTAAACAGACTTGTAGCTGTGCAGCTATTCTTTCATGCAAACTCACGAAGTTTTTCAACCAGAACCCATGTACATTATCCAGACCTGGTGATTTCCAGTTGCTCATTTTCCTCAGCCGATGTTTGATTTTCTTTGGTGTGATGGTGATTTCTGGCTGCTGGACTACATGCTGGTCATTCTTTGCCTTCCTCAGCCATTCGGCGTCCTTCTTGTGTTCTGCTTTATTGCTCCACAGCTGCCCCCAAAACTCTAAACTTTCCTCAGCATTTGGTGGTGCTTGTTCCTGCTTTTGTTCATCAATTTCTTTGTAAAATTGCTTTTGATTTGTTGTAAATAATCTGTTTTGCCGATACTGTCTTATTCTTTCCTCATAGCGCTTCACTTTACTTGCCTTGGCCTTGATCCTTTGTTTCAGCTCTTCAATTACCACTTTCAATCCTTTACCTCTGACATTATACTTTCGCTCTAGCCGTTCCATCTTTCGAGAAGTCCCAACTGTTTGGATGTTGATTTGTTGAAGTCTGCTTAAGTCCCTTCTCATCTCGCTAATCTGTCCTTGTAGCCTTCTTTTCCAGGGTGGTTCTCCATTCTTCCTTTTCTTTTTGATCTTCACTCCCACTCTTTCAGTTACCACAGCAGCAGCGGCATACACAAGGTCGTTTGTCTCTGTAATATCATTCGTAGAAATAGTTTGCAGCACACTATCGACAGCTTTGACTTGGTCTAACAGCTTTTTCCTAAATACTCCGCGAAGATCTGGTAATCTCTCTCGATCTGTTTTGTGTAGTATTTCATACAGTCGAGACATTATTGCGTTTTGTTCATCTGTCATTTCCATTTCTTCAGGTATAATTTCTCGTTGATTTTCTTCTGTACCATCGTCGTGTGTGGTCGAGCAATTCTCCTCTGTCCCAGTGCTATGGTCTGTTCCAGGACTCCGTTCTTCAGTGTCAATTTGTCTGATTTCGGTTACCTTCCTCTGAATTTCCTCTATCTCTAATTCTGTAAACCATTTTCCTTTCCGGATAGCTCTTACTTGATCCGCTAGTCTTTGTTCAGTTTGTTGGTCCATTCCTCTTTCTTCCCATAGTTCAAGCAACCTCTTTCTATAGCCTCTCTTCTCGGGCTCACTCTTCATATAACATTCCATCAAAGTTCTATTTTCTTCTTTATTCCACTTCTTTCTTGCTTTTCGTGTTTGATTTTGGACAGTTACATTTTCACGACGTCGACCAGCCTGTCCACACACTTGGTCGATGCTGGATGAAGAACCGTCATTTGCTTCGGTTCTGTTTTCATCGTTTTCATTGGTTCTTGATTTCATCATTTCATCACAGTTATTGTGAGTAATTGTGTCCATGAGGACCTTCTTTCCCTGCGGAGTTTATTTCGCAGAAGAACTTCAGCTCGTCCAGATTTTGCGCGAGCTGGGTGACAGCAGTTGTTTCCGAGCGCGCGCTCTATCTCAGCTTGACGGTTACGCTCGAGCAAATTTTAAATTTTGTCAAATCACACAAATTTAAAAACAAACAAAACTTTAGCAGTTAATAACGAAAATAAGGCATCTTCTAGAGAAATAAAATGAAACAAGAAACATATCAAATCGATATAATAAATATATGCAAAAATGAGTTTATAGATCTTGAATAATAGAAAATTAAAGGCAGCTTGTAAAGAGCAATCAGTGTTTAGATAAAATTAGAAGAGATAGGCCGATCAGGTCCGATAGATATGAACCAAATACCCCTTAATCTTTCTTCTTACAGAGAAAAGAAAAAGAAAAGAAATTATGTGCGTAATATCAAATTTGAATTACTATTCTTACAAACAATGGTCGTGGCTAAATTATTAGTGAATTTGCCCAAGGAAACACCTTATTTTAGGTGAAATAATGAGAAAAAGAGAGAATTGCAAATCGCTAATGAATCTTCTAGGGATTCGCTTTAAAAAGTAGGTTTGAAAATTTCACAAAATCCTATATAAATTAATAAACCAAATAAAGAATATTGAAGAACTAACCTTTAGAATTAGCTGTATGTCTAACAAACAGCAGAAGATTGTTAAAGAAGTATAAAAACAAGAGAAAAATACGGAGCCAAACGAGCGTTAACCTTGTGGGATGAGAGCGCGCGGTTGTTATTATTATTATTATTATTATTATTATTATTATTGCAAACATTATTATTATTATTATTATTATTATTATTATTATTATTATTGTTCGAATCCCATCTGGGCTCAGATTTTTTTCTGAGTCCCATAGTCGTCCGTATTGTCATTTATTATTATTATTATTAGATAAAAGAAAGGGAAGTGTGAGATCTTTGATAACTTCGCTAAGAAATATAGTTCAGTTCCCAATGAAACTTCTACACTATTCTTATACGAGGCTATTTAATGAGAAAGAAAGAAAGAAAGAAAGAAAAACTTAAAGAAACCAGCCTTGTTGAATACCATATTCCTAATCAGTATTAGTGATACAGCTATTTCAAAAAAAGTTGAATACTAAATACTGAATTGTGCATTCCCAGACCGATAATTATTTATT
The DNA here is from genome assembly GCA_964019055.1 of Anthopleura xanthogrammica. Classification (NCBI taxonomy): domain Eukaryota; kingdom Metazoa; phylum Cnidaria; class Anthozoa; order Actiniaria; family Actiniidae; genus Anthopleura; species Anthopleura xanthogrammica. The sequence continues at coordinate 23,447,088 of OZ025206.1, read as the reverse complement.
ATATTTTTAGTGCATTCCATCCGAAACAATATACTTGCTACATAGAGAGAGCAAATAGCTGTATATTTACTTTTTATTTCAAATTAATGAGACCCACAATGCCCTTCGGTCTTAGAATGCAGTATTCAGTATTCAACGTTTTTTGAAATAGCTGTATATATAGAAGCTGATTATAGTATGAACTGTTGTAACCCGTTCATGATCATTGGATCAGTGTGTTCTAATTTTAAAACTAGTGGTGGGTGTGTAGCGGTAGTGCTGGCCTCAAAGGTATGCAGAGTTTGTTGGTTCTTTGACTGATGCGAGGTCGAGTTTTTATTAAGATTCCCCTGTTTTCCAGGCGCAGATCCAGACCAGCTCATATCGTTTTCCGTCGAAAAACAGTAAAGATTTCCAAAGTAGCAGTATAAGCTCCATCATTTATTGCTAAAATTCTTATATAAAAGGAACATCCGGACCGCGCGGTTCAGAAAAGGGTCAACAACAAACAAAAAAAATCAGTACAGTAATTCGATCCGAACTTACGAACTGAAATCAGAATTACGGTGTATTTTTCCTATTTGTGATTTTTCTTTTTGGTTCGGTGGTTTTGGACCTCGATACTACCCTGGAAAACTGGCCGGTCATTTTGGGGGGGTGCTGGATTCGCGCCTGCTTTCCTCAGCAAACTGAACCTGCGCAGATATCTGTGAGTCAGCTGTGCCCTTACTTTATCAGCCCAGAAGTTGTTTCAGGGCATTAATAAAAGTGAAGTTTCTGTTTTATTATTTTGGCTCAAGTTTCCCCCAGATTAACCAAGGGGTCCCATACTCATGATGAGGTGATAAAACGCAGAAATGACGATAACAGTGACGTCATATGAACTCCTTGAGGACGAATTACCAATGTCTGCCCCCTTCTATACTAAGAGAGTCTAAAAATACACTTAAAATCAAGATATAGGTATCCTCTAGGTAAACAAACCAGCATATCGGTCATTGAGACTTGTGTGGTTTCTGATGTCACCAACTGTAATGGGGTTATCAAATAAATCCAGCCCTATTCATTGATTATATATATTGACCTTTGGTAATGAATGATGAAGTAAAATTCATCTCTATAAACAGACCGATAAATAGCATGATGCTGAATCCGCTATCTCTATCTGAGTGAGCACGGACTACTGTAAGAAAGGGGAGTACAACTGCAGTATAATTTGTAAAAAAAGGTTATCACAAGGTATAAACCAGCTGACTTGTGCCAAATCGACTACTGAAAACTTTTAAGGTAAGAAATACTTGATAATCATTATTCTTATCCGATATGACAGTTTTGTACACCAAAAAGCAAGCTATTCTGCGTCGATAACTTTTTACACATGAATACTAGAGTAATTTTACTTGGCCTATAAAACAAATTTGTACAAATAGTATCTCACAGTCAAAGTAAAACAATGACTGATGAAGACTGCTGATTCACAGTCGAAATGTCTCAATAAAAAGCAAGAAAATTATAGACAAAATATATATTCAACTTCAACATGAAACCTGACTGAAACTTCAACATTTTTAAAACAATCGAATTGGTGTCTTCTACTATTTATTATTCTTACTATTTTTTTACGGGTTCAAGAAAAACACTCTAATTAATTTAAGCTAAATAGCAAACAATACTGAAAAAAAAAAAAAGGATTTTGCTCCATTTAGTATTATGTAGTTTTAATACTTTTCCAAAGGTTTATTTTATTTTGTGCGCCCTCTACCTCAGTGACAAAACGAGAAAAAAGAAAATAGTCACAAAAAAAAACAAAAAAAAACTGAAGACTACTCATCAAATAGAAAGTTTTGTCAGTTTGAAAATTACAAATATTCTTTGATAAGCGAGAATTACCTATACTGAAGATATTGTATGTTACTCATTCTTGTATGAAAAACAAGTCTATATAACTAGGTACAGAAGTGTGCGCGTTTCCTAGTGTGGGCAAATTTCTTAAAGTGGCCGGCAGCCGCTAAAAATACCGACACGGCGCACCCGAACTGTGTACCTTTTATATTCTGATGGCGGTTCTTTTTTATCGCTTCAACTTATCAATAAGCCAGAGATAAAGAGTGATTTAGAATCTAAATATATACTTAATCCTACTCTTATCTGGGCTTCGCCTTTTCATAAAGTTCAAATACCTTTCTAATGATTCCGGCGGAAGTCAAGGTCATTCCAGCTAAACTTTGTTTTTTCCCGCATCTCATTTAAACAGCGCGCAACTAACACACAGGCCGCTGGAGAATCTCTTAGTATATACTGACGACAAGACTTTGAATTCAGTAAGATGTTTTTTTAACGATTAGATATTAGATATTATCCCTATGCTTATTTCTGTTTATTTTGTTTTGTAAAATGGCCACATTTAGAAAGAACATGACGCAGGTTTTTTGAAAAGGAAGCTCGCGAAAATTCTAAGAATATTTTTTGAGTGAGGCTTGTTTTCTTTTTCAACCAACGCCGGACATATCTTTCCAGCCGGACTGAAACAATTCCTAAGTTCAAGATTTCTCAACTGAACCACTTCCTAAGTGTGGTTATATACGACAAGTGTTACGGCAGTGAGCTCTGATACGAGATGCCATGAACTTTTTTGTATTGAACTTTTTTGTATTGTTACTTCTCAACGTGCTTTAGCAGTTCTAGGAAAGGGCACTTGGCAGGGTTATGATTTTATGTTATAAAAGAGAATGCGCACATGGTCAAGTTCAAGTTTTTTCACCATACAATTTTATCTGATTGGTCAGTGCTAAAAACTATTTATGATAGAAGATCGCGACAACAGAAGGAACGGAAATCTTTAACTTAAAAAGATTATCAGGCGCCTTGCAGAAAATGAGGGGGTAACCGCGGAACGTGTTTGTTTAAAGAGTGAATAAGAAAGAACATTGAATACTATACCGTGTCGAAACGTTATAACTGTATTGATGTCGAAGTAAAACAGATGAAAAGTACTGGGCGTTTTTCATCATCGCGTCACATGACTCACGTTGCGGGATATTCCTGTTCATAGACTTTAGAAATCCGGTTTACATGACAAGTTTATCAGTTTATCGACTGTTGAACAAGTACTACGAATCGGTTGGTAGACCATTTTTATTTATTACTGCGCATGCTCGACGAAATGCCGTGATTGGGTCATTTCTTTTGCGAGCATGCATGTGCGGTAGAAATAATGGCTACTTTTTCAGCGTGGGCATATATAATGTTTTTCCATTTTACACAACGTGTCATTCTCTTGAGAATGAGATCCTTTGTTTGAGTTGTATCCATATTGCATAATTTCTTCTCATGTGCAACCGCTAAGCAAAGAAATTATACTAAAGAGAATGCCGGACGTGATTCCAAAATGGAAAAGCATTACGCCCAAGGTAAAGAGGTCTATTGGATTAGCTTTTATTGGTAACATAACCTTGGGTTCAAGTTTGACAAACAACCATATATTACTTCTAGTAGAGTAGATAACACCAGTCTCCTGCATTTCGTAATCTATATTCTTGTCATTTCACTCGCAGTGGGACTATCTATCTTATTCCCCTGTAGACCGACGTAGCCGCTGTGCCAGTGGCGTGCCAGTGGCGAGGAGGAAACAGATATTTAAGACTGGAGGGTTGCTTACGGATTGCATAGCTGATAGAATATTTTTAATGAATGATGGTTTGAGAATAGTGCTTATCGGCCATTAAGCTGTTTGATCAAGGGCACTAGGATAAAGCCGTTTTGTGAATTTGTAATAAATGTTACAACAGAAGCTAAATAAAAGGTCAAATAGACTGAATGGCGCTTCATTTCAAGTAAAGAACAACAGATAAGTGCAATAACATGTAACATTTATTACAAATTCACAAAACAGCTTTGTCCTAGTGCCCTTGGTTTGATCAGTGCTCTTTAAACAATCGTGTGTGGTCTTTCATTTCCTCAAACGGGCTTTCAAACAGGAGTCCAATATCCGGCCAGTTTTTAATGGTCAATCAGAGCTCATCGCTCTATCGACAAAGATAAGCATTTGAAGATTAGACATATACGCGTAGAAATAAATGCTGCTCATTCATTAAGTTAATTCCTTTGTTTTGCACTGCGCATCTTTCTGCGCATACGACTAAAAGCAGTGAACTTACACAGTTTAGGCATCTTACTTTTATATTTTAGGTAAAAATTCTATCCAAAACTAAATTTCACTTTTTCTCTCTATTTTGAGCGAAAAAATTGCGGTTTTTGTAAAACTCGCCCAGTCTCTTCGCCATAAAACCTATAAATTGCTAAAATTTGAAGAGCATTTAGCGGGAAAACGAGAATGGTGACCCACTCTTTTTATTGCAGTTTTTAAATTTCCTTTACCTAATCATTGTCCATGCAAAGTTTCAGAACAAAGTTATTGGCAAAATTTCTTTCGAGGGAACTTACCTTAAAGTATAGAATCACTTAGTTGAAAGCAAAATGGCTTATAATTCGTAATCTTTTCGGAAGTTTTTCCTACAAACAAATTTGTCACATATAAGGATAGGCATATTGAATATTCAATATCAAGGAAATTAACAGCACTTCATAACTATTTTGTTATTATTACTATATACATGTTTATTCCGGTGCGGTGGGGTTGTCTGCTGGTATTTTTATTGTGCAACTGCGGCTTATTTTTATTACCATCTCGGACCGAGCCCTTGAGGTCATGGTTGCATGCATTGAGCCTGTGACGGCATTTTAGCGTGAAGTCAAAATAAACTAAATCAGGTTCCGCGTTTGCTTCCATTGCATGACTTTAGCTGAAAAAAGAAGAGTCCGATGAACAGTGATCTTATTTTAGGAATCCTTTCTGTGACGTGGTTCTCTTCAATATGACGCATGCCGCCGTCTCCATACAGGAACACCTTCTGCATGAATTACGAAAAGTTCACTGACCAGAATCTCATAAGTTTCTTATATACTTGGTTTTTACCACCAACCAAATATATGGAATCTAGCTCGTATTTTCTAGTTTAAAGGAAAAAGAAATTTATATGAGGAAATTATATGAATGTCATATGAAATGCGTACCAAAGAAATGATACTTGTTCGTTTGTCTCAGGAAATGCGTACCTATTGTAACCTGCGTAGCATAGCCGACGCTTTCCTGCTCTATTTAGATCCTGTGGTTTATTCAAACTCAACTACCCAGACCCACTAGCTTGTCATTTGTAATGCTTTGAAAAGCCATTTTTAACCGAATTTTTCCAGAAATAATCTGTTCTGACCACCCCCTCTCTCAAAAAATCAAATTTTCATTTTTTTCCCGCGAGCTCCTTCTTTGTTTTGATCTAAATCAAGGCACGGCAAAATCAATAAACGAATTGGAATTTACATGTGTGAGTGTGTGTATTTTTATGGCTAAACACAGCCAGCTGATCTGAGAAAAATATTAGCCAATCAGAATCGAGAAAATTTGCCAAACTGAGGTGTCATCCCTAGTAGCTCGGCGACTCGGGAAACGGTTATTTCTTTATTTTATTTTCTCATTCGATAATAAATATCATAGTAAATGTATACGAAATATCAATAACCTCTCCCGAAAATCTAGATTTATCTCAGATATAAACTTTTATGAGTCAATTTTCGCAGGCTTCATGACACCTCAGTGTTGCAGTGACGTCATTTCTACGTCACTATCTCAGATCAGCTGGAGGTATGCTGCAGACCAATAGGTTCTTTTGAGCAGGTTTTCCCCCCTATAATATACATGCATATTCTTGTTTTGTGCCGACGCCCTTTTCCTATAGGATAAGATCAGAATCAAATATTTGATCTATTCTTCATATAGATAATCTTAGCTTCTAATTAAGTTATTGAATCACTCAAAAAGATTGATGTATCCATTTTTTCTGCATGATGTATTTGTGTATGCCAGTGCCGGGAAATTTTACGTATTCTCGTTGCCACTGGTTTCAAATCCCCTAGACCGGTGGCATAGCTCTTTTCCTTCCTCTTACCAGTATTGGAGATCGAGGGGGATTAAAGAGCCTGCCGTTGTAGCTGGCCGAGATAAAATAAATGAAAATGCCCAAGTAATGTAAAATTTGGCTACAATTAATTTGTGGTTGTGACCCCTAAAACTGTAAGTGGAAGTCCTCTTTATTTCTATATCTCTCTCTATTTCTTTTTTGTTTGTTTCGCTTCGGTTTTCACGCGAAATTGCATGCCGATCTGGGGTACGTGCAAAATTAAAATACAATTCGTCGCTAACCATTAACTGCTGAACGTACGTAAGGAGATAAAATAAATTGAGAAAAAGGCTCGCGATAGTCGCCCTCCAGAACCATCTTAACTTCACCTTATTGCAATATTTTGCTATTTTTTAGTGAGCTTCGAGCTTTATATGTACAAATATGGATCGTTTAGGTTACGTCTACAGAAAGTCTGTAAATAGTCTAATTATGTACAAAGGAGCTAGCGTCGCTAGTTCGTGTTGTGACTACAACTATGGCCTAGAACAAGGTTTATAAACTTAGATTATTCTCTTAAAAAAGTCATTTTCTCCTTGCTATACCAGAGTTAATTGCTTCACTCAGAGCTAATATGAACCTCTAAAAAATGAACAGACATAACAACATTTTAAAACAGTTTCAATCTAGAACCGAACCGGCTGGCTTTGGCTGTGTGATTCTCAGTGAACGACTGACTTCCTTACACCGACAGCCACACTGAACTGATCAACGCCAGGAAGATGTAAAACGATATCACTTCGTATTTCCTAAGTTTCCTGCTGTTTGGACATTTTCTATGACAATATTTTAAAACATTTTTCTAGAACCGAACCGGCTGGCTTTGGCTGTGAATAGTCGGTTCACGAATTCCTTACACCGACAGCCAGCCTGAGATGATCAACACTGGGAAGATGTAAAACCATATAACTTCGTATTTCCTAAGTTTCCTGCTGTTCGGACATTTTCTATGACTTTTCAGTCATTTTGATCTCTTTATTAAACAGCATAGAACAGTTCTTATCAAGTGGTACCTCTTATACGGTGCAAACTGACCAATGTAGTGCCTTGATCTCTACGCTATCAATAGGTTGGCAGATCGAGGGCATTAGTTGATCAGCGTATTTTTTAGCATGCTAAAACCCCATTAATTCGACGTGTACAATCACAGATAGATAGATAGACAAAACGTCATGAGCTATCGGAAAGGAAAGGATTTCTAAGGCTTTTGTCGGTGGCAAAAAGCTTCCTGTACTCTAGGAGGTCGTATTCAATACAGAGGCGTATCGTGAAGCGGATAACTTGTACAACTCCAACTGATTTGAAAGAAAAAAAAACGTATCAATACAGCGACATTATCAGTATCAGTCTTATTGTATGTTTTACAAGAACTTCCTTGAATACTGTTACTGTAAGCGTAAGTCCTATCTGCCGGCCAGTATATACAATGATATGATAGCTAGCGCTAGTGAGGCAAGGTGAAAATTTAAAGATACCTTCTGCCACCAAAACCAAGAAAATAGTCATTTTTAACTGTGGGTTGGCAGGGTAAATAGGTAAAAACACCATTCATCAAATATATTTAGATTTGACGTGAATATTTTACCCCGGAAGTTTACTAACACTTTTGTAAAAAATAGCCTTGTTCAAAGTTAGTGAATGAGAATTCTATAAATAGAAAAACGGAAGCAAGGTGAAGCCGAAAATAATTAACTAAAATAGGTATTGTTCAAATTGATATTCATTGTCTTGCACGAAAATAAAACTTGAAACAGAAAGTCGAGACATCACTCTACTCGTAAATGTTGATCTAAAACCTAAATTCAGTGAGTTTAGAGACTCAATGGTTGCGTAGTGGTCACTTGCCTCTCACCTCTGGGGTCTCGGGTTATAGTTTTATGGCTGGACTCAGCATTACACTAATCTAAGTAGAGTTTGTTAGGTCTCTCACTTGATTCGAGGGTTTTTCTCTCGCTCCGCAAAAACCTAATTAGCTAAATTTAAATTCGATTTGTGAGTTAGTCGTGCCCTGACTTTGATCAGCCCAGAGGTTGTTTCATGCAGGGTTCGATCTGTGAGTTAGCCGTGCCCTGACTTAGATCAGCCTAGAGGTTGTTTCAGGGTTCGATCTGTGAGTTAGCCATGCCCTGACTTAGATTAGCCCAGAGGTTGTTTCAGGGTTTGTTGGTGTGAGTTAGCCATGCCCTGACTTAGATCAGCCCAGAGGTTGTTTCAGGGTTCGATCTGTGAGCCATGCCCTGACTTAGATCAGCCCAGAGGTTGTTTCAGGGTTCGATCTGTGAGTTAGCCATGCCCTGACTTAGATCAGCCCAGAGGTTGTTTCAGGGTATGGGGGAAAAAGAAAGAGAAAGAGAAAAAGAAAAAACAAGGTTTCAATTTGTGGAGGAATTCTCTATCACAAAATTATTCAAAATCCAGTGATAATAAACTTGTAAGAAGCGTTGTAGTTGAGCATTGAAAGTAAGAGCTAGTATTCTCAAGAGTTATAACAATAATCCTAATAAATCCCATTATGAAAACCCGATTGTTTTTGCGTTTCCGTCGGGTGCATCGCGGTGTATCCTTCAGCTCGTCTTCTCGACTCTTGTTTCACCCACCATTATCAAATATTTATTTTGTGATCACTGCCACAATGTCTTGACATAACCTGCTACATCATACACTTGTAAACACACATTGGACAGCAAGCTTGTGGGATTAAATAAAGATTGGCTAGATCTGACGTCAAAGAAAGGAAAAAAAAAAGGGAAGCATTCTTTGCCTCTGAAAAAAGTCTTAAACTATCTTATCACTTTCAATCATTTTCCTTCGTCTAAATTTCTTCCTAACAAGAGATTTGATTAAAAAAATATCAAAGTTTTCTTTCTGTATCCATTTTTTTAAGATGTAGAAAAGAGCAATAATTAATGTTTTTGCAAAGTCAGATTGTCTGCCACACATTGGGAGCTTCAATATCTTCATATTCTACACAGCACTGTTTATTTTGATCGTTTTGCTAGCTGCATGATGCTTAACAATTAGCATCGGCTCTAAGCGTTTTATTGTTCACAGGGAATTCATGTTTCGGTTGCAATAACAGAATCAGCATTCTATTTCTCGTTCACACCATAACGCTGCCTCGAGGCATGGTATTCAACAATTTTACATCGTTTCTGCTTAATTTTTCACAGGGATTTCGCTGTTTTGTGCCGGATATCGTTTCGATTTACCTTAAATTTATTTTTCAACTGAACTTTAATGGCGCACGCAAAACAATTACACTTATTTCCAGCGAGTTTCATCTTCCTATGCCCAGACAATGAATAATACAGATAGCTAAGCATTAAAAAATGATAAGGCTATAAGGTTTTTTCGTTGTTTTCAATAGGAATTAACCTGCGCAATATTTTACACAATACACGCGCTGCAAATCTGAAATTTTTCCATCCCAAAACAACCATTCGAAAAAGATCAAAATTGGGTAAGCTTTTTTCATACCTTCTCTTCCGATGTTTACAACATCTTATCTAAATAAGTCGAAATTACTGTTTTAACAATTTCATATTTGTTATTCTTACGCACAAAAATGAGAGCGAAATGTTTAGAAAAACAATGAATATTACCTTTAAATTAATTTCTGATGCGATATTAAGGTTTATTTTTGGAACAGAATGTGAAGTGGAACAAAGATTGAAGTTTGAATTCAATAGAAGCTTTTGAAAGAGTCCTTGAAACATAACAACTTGACATTAACGTATCAGAGCTTCCTCGATAAGGGGGCGTCCAGTTCTTTAATTCACGCTAGGAAAGCAAACTAATGCTATCTCTCCTGGCTTAATGCACATGACATTTTATCTAATAAACTCAAAAGGTAAACTTGGAAGACCGACTATCGGGAGTCGACTGTGGGCGTTTGTTTCAAGCTAATAATCTTAGGAAGGACTGTGAGTACATGTTTGGAGTATATTGAAAAGCTTAAAAATAGCCCACACTACTATTGGATTTAGAATCAGTTTCGCAAAGTAGTTTAAGCAGGTGGTGGTCAGCGGTAGGGGATGATGAGGGTGCTCTTAAAGTATATAAGACAGGATGTGAAAACGACTTCAGACAAATCTTGCTGAAAAGCGTAAGGACTCGCCTTTAAGTACTCAACCATTCTTTCGGAAAGGTGGTTCTAAAAATCTCAACCATTCGCTAAATTCAATACTTCGTGCTTAGTTGACTGGCACTTGTTAGGTAAGTGAAAGTACTTTTTATTTTTGCTAATTTGTAAATTATAAAGCCATTCTTAAGAGAAAGACCGGAAAAATATATCAAAGTAACATTGGATTTCAAACGAAGGTTCAAAGTGTACGCTAGCTGTTAGAGGAGTGTGGGCGATATACAGGATGCGAAATAGATACAGATGTATCCTTTGTGATATTCAGCAAGCAATATTGGACTTAGTCATCCGCCTAAAACTGGCTGCATGTCTAATATGGGCCTTTTTTGAGTGGAGGAAAACAGGAGAATAAATATAGAGGTTTTTGAGTGAAAGAAAATATGGAGAATAAAAGGAATAGAAAAAAGGAAAAGAATCTGACACAGATTTTCAGGCTTGATGTTAAGAGTTCAGCACTCAATTGGTTGTTCACAAGAATCTGAAGAATTAACTGAAGACTTTCTATTCCAAATCGAACATTTCTGGGTTTTATCGTTAAGTTGAGAGCCACGATAAACGATAGCAAATCATACGAATTATGTAGGAAAAAAAAACCCGAATTGACTAGTTTCCTTCATGAAAAAAAGTTCTATTTAAGTCAAAATTTCTTGGCGGATATTGGAATATCAGAGTCGGTCTTTCTTTTGTGACTATTTTTAGAGTCGTTATTTATATCTCCCAAGCTTCGAGTTATATCAATGAAGTCAGTTGGAGAAGAGAATTTTATATTGAAATTCTATCTGATTTGTTACTCATTCCTGAGATAGACACGCCTTTTAAAAAGACATAACAGCAACTGACAGAAACAACAGATTTTGAATAGTTGTGATAATATTCTGGGCAAATGAAACGAAAGGTTTTTCGATGCGAAAATTAAACACTTTTAGGAAAGCTATAGACTATGTATGACCACGGGAGACATCTTCGTTCACAGTGCGCATTCACTTGGACTTCCGGGTTTGCCTTAATGATTAATGAGATACTTTAGATAATAACGTTTGAAAAAAATACTTCCTTTTTTTCTTGGTATATCGTTATCATTTATGTAGGGACCTGGCTGTGGGTTAGGTGCGAGAGAGACTCAATCCTCAGGGCTGGGCTAATTTGCCTAGAAAACGTAGTTATTTCTGCATTTATTTAATAAGTTAAGTCAGAGGTTCATGGTAAAAATACAGCCGATTACAGGTGTCGTGCCCACTAAATGCACTGTCGCAGGGCTGGTTTATATGTTATTATCCATATCTAGTCACACCATGCAAGGATATGTCGCAATAGATTACAGTGCTAAATTAGAACCACATCCAGGTGATCTGAGAAAAAAATATTAGCCAATCGGAATCCAGAAAATTTGCAAAACTGAGGTGTCATCCTTAGTAGCCCAGCGGCTCGGGAAACTGTTATTTCTTTATTCTATTTTGCCACTCAATAATGAATAGTTTGTAAATGTATACAGAATATCAAAAAACTCTCCCAAAAATCTAGATTTATCTCAGATATAGACATTTATGAGTCAATTTTTGGCAGGCTTCATGACACCTCAGTTTTGCAGTGACGTCATGTCTACGTCACTATTTCAGATCACTGTTTCCTCGAGCCTGAACCATGACGGACCTGAGGTTTGAGTGCTGTTGAGTGGGTGCTTGATTATTTCAACTTCTAGGCCTTAAAAAAAGCAAGAGTTTTTTTTATTTATATATTTTTTGAAGTAAAAACAAGAATTTAATTAACAAGAAAGGATGCTTTTACAACCTCTAGACATCGAGTTTTTCAGTATGCAATATTTTCAATGTCATTTTTTTTTTGCCAATCAGAATCATGTATCATAAACGTTAATCATATTAGTATTGGTCGTGGGATACTTATGGTTTTGTCCTTAAAGCACCATAAAGGAAAATAGTTCAATGTCTTTAGCTTAGCACCGCTGAACCAGGGACAATCTTAGCTCTTATTGTTTAAGTGTTCATCCTCATCCTCCCCTCACACTCACCACCCCATTGATTATGAAAGTCTGTACACTAAGTCCCCTTCAATTTCAAGGGTATTCTTAATTCGAGAAAGAGATATTTATAACAGCTTAGCTAAGTTTTTTTGACATTCATTTTTCTTGAGGGATGTGGAGCGAATTCATCAATACAATGACTTCCGCAATCGGAAAATAAGAGTCAAAATCATGTGTAAAATCACGACTTTTTATCAGCTAGTGTGTCATATAATAAACGTGAAAGAATCTCCCAGAACAGTGAATGCTTAGGTGCATGTAAGGAGTTTACCAATAGCTAGTCCTCTCGCCCCCAAGTTTAGACTACTTTTACATAGCTATCACCGTCATAGTTCCAACGTACTTCAATCTTAAACATCCTATCCTTTTCCCGACATCTCCATTCATTCTAGAACAAAAACTGCAAGCACTTTTCAACTGACATGCGGAGGGAAATAGGCAGTCAACACTTTACGCCTCCCTGTTGTATAGTCTTTGTTTTGTATAACCCTTTTTTTCTTGGGTGTATTTAGTTATCCAAACATTACCACGCAGTATGCTTTGCTTCTCTATACAACACACTTTCATCTACACCTATTCGTTCATCCTTGAGTACATATTGATTTTTCATTTCGACGCGCGCCAGAACATTTAATATCCTAATTTGCCGATTTTGACACGAAGTGCCGACATCCTACGCACAGATAGAGTACCTAGTGTATTCGTTAGTTTGTTCATCTAATATATTAGAATGCCAGGGTCATGCTGAGCAAGGAGTAAAGAAATGATACACATAAAATATATAGGAGATAGTACAGTTATTGGAAACACGATTATGCAATTTAATGTATTTTTGGATTAGCGTTTCCTTGTCAAAATTTAAGGTTTTCTTTCCAATTTTATTGTCATTGTTTCTTAATGGAATATATCATGTCAGTTCGATATATCGTCCTGGGCAAACATTAAAGAAAGGGTATCTTGCCTTTAAGCTATGTGTATTTATTCTAGTAAATAATTATGCTACTATGCGACCGCAATGAAGACAATATTTGCACACTCTTAAGTCATATGATATACAATAGGTCTCTAATGCTTTCCTAGTGCTGATCCATGCTGCAACACACGTTCATGCGGCTATTTACAACCCTTGACTCACTCCTATTATAGCGAGGTTGATGAACCATGTGAATTACTCAATACTTTGAGCCGACTGAAAAAGTCTATTCAACTTTCGTGAAACCGTTCTAAAAATTTCAACAATCAAGGTACGTAAGTTAGTATGTATATTATGTAGATTATAGAATTTATAAACTTCTATACACTGTAAATTATATTGTATCTCAGGAAAATTCCAGATATAGAATTTCAGTTCCTGGTCTGAGCGGACACTTTTACAGAATTCAAACAACTGAGTTTCTTGGAGTTGAGATGGAAAAGTTAGTCAACCAACTCTAATGTCGATGACACAGGTTTCTCAAGAACTGCATCTCACATATTTTGTTCTAAAAACCACTCTTTCACAAAGATGTAGGTGAGCTCATTCATCTTTTGTCTAGAAGCTAAACCCGCATTCTGAAAAAGATTATTCTCCCGAAAAAAATTGGAAGTAATTCACTGGTTAGTTCTGGACTTCTTTAGCGGCATTCAGCCACCGAAATCAACTAGAATTCGATCTGTGACATTTTAGTTTTCAAAAGAAGCTTTTCAAGAATATTAAGTAATTAAAAGGTTGGTTCTGGGCTGTCTTAGAGGCATGTAAGCCACCGGGAAAAAAACTTCAGGATTCCTAGAGGTTTTCAGTAGTTTTCAACTGAAAGAAGCTAACTTATTCATCAAGGCTTTATTAGAGCATTATACCATTCATTAAAAATGTTGAAGTTACAGTCATTATACCAGACAGTTTGAGGAAAGTATGCTTATCGCTGGCGATATTTTCGTGAAGTCTGAGTGACTGACTGACAAAATTGTTTCAGATGTAAAGACCGATAGATCCCTGCGCGTGACGTCAACGCAGCTCAATTTAGAGGACAAAACGAAAGAATTTCAATCTCAATTGGAAACCTATTGTTTTGTCCTCAAAATTGAGCTGCATTCACAAAGGGTTGCAAGAGGTCTATAGACCCCTTGCAGCACGTAGGAATGCAGCTCAATTTGGAGGGGAAAACAATAGGTTACAATTCTCAGGAGATTAAGATTCTTTTGCTTTGCCTTCCAAATTGAGCTGCTTTGACGTCACGTGCAAGGGGTCACTTATTTATGCTCTCTTGGTGAAGTCGAGATCGAAATGAATATATTTGATTCCTAGGTTCGTCCTAGACGATTCTACTATAAACTTGATATTAAAGTTAAAATAGTATTATTTTAACACTTATTCTTAAAAGAATAACTAAACCTCAAGCGGCTTTGTCAGACAACAAAGAAAAATATAATTTTTTTTTTTTTGTGCGTTTTGTAGCATATTTAAAAAAGTACTTTATTTTTTCGGCTGTAGATTGATCAATGTGGAATGAATATAGAGGTTTTTTTTGTTTGGAAAACAGCGTCTACTGGGAGGCCTGTTTTTAAATACGTGGGAGGGATACCCACTTAACCCGGCTATAGTTAATGCTAATATTGACATTTTGCTAAGCGGAAACCATGACTCTAATATAACTTGATATTAACTTGTTAATTTTGTTTGATTTCATGTCACTCACAAAAAAAATTGTATAGTTTAAGTATGTTTAAGGAATGATATCACAGAAGACCTGATCGTCAAGCGTTGTACATGTGGGTTATTTGATTGATTACACCAGATAGACCTTATTCACGAGCTTTATACCATTGAAATGTTCTCGTTCAATGCTAGAATTGTGAATAAAGTATTGACAAAGGTTTAAAGAAATGCTGCAAACGTCAAACTTGGATCATTGTCTTCAGTAAATTTATAGTTAGAGTCTGTCGTTCCTTTGGCTGCAAATAATCCTCTAAGCTCTGAGTTATAGGAGTAAGTTTAAAAAGAAACCGATGTCTAGGGAGGCATAAAATCACGTGATCAATTTAGCCAATGAAGTCAATGAAATGGTCGGTTCTTTACAACTGACGTTGCATGCACTGAAGGTCATGCGTTGAAGGTCACCGTGTGACCTTCAACTCCGACCACTGGACTGATCTAAGTGCAGGGAAAATGAGCATTTGAGTTGGTAGTCTTTAAATAAGTATTCATAATGCTGTTACTATCAATTTATTATCTAAGAAAGGAAAGATTAAATTAAGCGGAGCGTGCAATCATGGAATTGTTAAAACTGGGTTCACATTTTATAGGACTGAGAGGTAGGGTGGCCCTACAACTAAAAATAGTTCTTTTGTTTGTGGTGTCCCTTTGGGGGGGAAACAAAAGACTTGTTCTTAGCTGCAAGGTCACCCTACCTTCCTACAAACGGTTTTCAACCCTTGAAGACAGTTTTTGAGGCAGTACATCACAGCCAAACGAATGTAGTTTCTGTACCTGATTATTTTTTCGGAACTAAAAAAGTCTTCTTGGTTTATAACTTCTGCAAAACTTAGCATGTTAAATTCTAAGCGTAAAGTTTTGATTTGTTATTGTGCTGTAATGAAAAGAGCCGCAATTGTGCAATTCAAAAAGTGCGGCATATCTATTAACCGTTAGTCTGTTATGCCATGTTGAAAACTTCATTCAATGGATATTAAAAAAGGAGGCAGTCGAGCGACATAGCTCCATTTTGATACTATCTGTAAGCTCCGCAAAGAAAAGTTTTCGTGCAAAACAGCTGCCTGCCCAGCTTGAGGTTTTGTTTGTTTATTAATAATTACTTCAATCTACATCGAATCTATTGTTGTAAACAAATAATATTCAAAGAAAACGTACAATAAGAGTATAATAGGAAATGAAATCGCAAAAATATTACCTAAGTAGCTAAACTTTTTAAATCCACTAAAGTGCATTAAGTTACATATAATCGTATATTTGACATGGATTGTCTATATAGAATGATCTTTATTGTTGATTGTGATGTACAATTAGCCAACAAAGAGAGCGATATGCTATTGAGAGCCTTGCGGATCTTGTAGTGAACTACTTAAGGTAATTGTTCAACATAGCAAGAACAAGTCGTTAGAGTCTGCGCACGAATCCTTATTCAATCAATCAAGCAATGTATTTAGCTGGAATTTAGGGGTTTTAAGAACCTGTTTCCGGGAAATAAATCCTTGTAGGTAAACGCATTGTTGAAGGGCACGTAGAAACGGGTTTCTGCCAATGGAACCCATTTTTCCTAGAATCACATCATTAAACCCAAGTCACGTACAAAAGCACTTGATCCGGGGATCTTTCAAAGGCAGGATTAATAGGTAGTTTAGGGATGTTTGGTCTACATAACCGCTGTACTCTTGGCTGGAGATGTAGTCCGACGACATGAATGCAAAAACGCAAAGCAAGATTTGAAACTGGAATCCAAAATATAAACGTCTTGGAAAACACTAAAAAATTGATTGGTGCAATTAGAAAACAGTTACTTGGCCGCATGAATAACAAAGGTATATATATCAGATTGATTTAACACAAGTTAGGATTTATAAATAGCCAGAGAAAATTCAGTGCCTCAAGTACAGAATGTTTGCTTCATGGAACGGAGTTTGAAATCTTTAGTAACCTTCATTCCTTATCTCATGGAATGTAAAGAAAACCGTTTCAAAATCATGTCCTAATTGGCAATTTGAATTTAATTATTTGCCTTAAGCCTGGTTTTCACTAGCAACGCAAGCACAGTCGCAAGCAAGAATGATGACGCAGGCACAAGTGCAAGCGGGCGCAAGCACAATGAGTATCATCGTTTTTTAATCCTTGCGCTTGCGTCGTAATGGAAACCAGGCTTTATTTTTATTTTAGCTGGGCAAAAACAGTTATAACAGCCACCCAACCTAATTTACAACTTATTTTTGAGATTATTGTAAGTGCACTGATAAGAGAAACAACTCAGAGGTGTGTGTACTAGTCAGGTGTGGAAATACTAACTATAAAAGTCATGGATCGAGGCAGCACATAATTGAAAAGGACCATTTGTGCGTTGCAGCCAGTGTTTACGATACGTTTACATAACGACAACCACAAAACCACCCAAAGTATCTTTATTGAGCAAGAAGTTGCGCTGAAATGCTATTGAACTAAAGACACGATCAGTTTTAAAATCATTTAGCAACATGTGCTATTTTTGGGTTAAATTTAGAAGCTTGATGAACGTAATTTTCACTTGTTTTAGTATCAAAAGTGTGTATAAACAAAGCATGTCATTTAAATAATATATCAAGAAGTGTGCATTTTTTTCTGTTTTGGAAGTCGTATACAGTGGACCCTCTTAAGTAAAGAGGGTGTTTCTAGTATAGGTAAGGTAATCCAAGTAACCAAGACGACGAGTGTAGATATCAGCTTAGTTTATATGCGAACGCTCGAGATTGATTGTTTTTTGAAGAACTCAGGAAAAAGATACCTTGTTTGGGTTGGCTTGGGCAAAAAGGTGCGAAGGGTTCCCCATGTAGTTTTTATTCTTTAAGTAGGAGTACCGCAATGAAGGGAAAACTATTTCACTCCCCCTCCCCCCACCCCACCCTGATGAGTCATCGATATAAATGGACTTGGAAGTGAAATCATTTGTCTGGATCACTGGATTAGCACCCTAAGTCAACCTCAGTCGGAACTAGAAACAACACGCAAAATCTCATGATCAATGAAACTGCACTCATTTG
This sequence comes from Anthopleura xanthogrammica, assembly GCA_964019055.1. NCBI lineage: Eukaryota > Metazoa > Cnidaria > Anthozoa > Actiniaria > Actiniidae > Anthopleura > Anthopleura xanthogrammica. The sequence goes on along the minus strand of OZ025206.1, from coordinate 23,429,195 downwards.
GAAATTCGTTACGTATCACGTTTAGTGTGGCCGGAACTTACCTCAACGAAATCACTTACACAAAGAACAATCTAATTGTTTTGATAATGTCATTGAAAGCAATCAAAGAGCAAGACAAAAAGAAATGTCAAGTTGTCTTAACAACGGTCTAAATACTTCACTCATAGGGGACAACTGCATTTGCCTATGATTTGCAATTATGTCAAAGAACTTCGCTGTCAGACCATGCGTGACAACTAAACATTCGAGTAGTCACTCACGAGAAATCCGTTGACCGAAACGAGTTTGTTTTCGCCTTGGTTTGTTTATACTAGAGAGTGGAAAAATGCTTTGGTAAATTGGCTGTGGGTTTTTGGCTATATAATTAGCGCAACACGTTTTACAAAGGATTTGGGTTTTGGTGCGAACAAAAGCCACCAAGGATAACAAACAATTTTCGTGCTATATGTACAATGACAGGGGAGGTCTTAGACATTAGGTCGAACTACGTTATGTGAATGAAACTGATAATTGGAACAGTACGAGCGTTAATGAACATTTGATGAGTATTTTCTGGTAAGCCAAATGTTTAGATTCTGTGCGAGTTGGTTTTATTTGGTTTAATAGTTGTTTTATGAAGATATTTTGGTAAAATATCATCGCTGATTGTGTGCTACGATTGATAGCAAATCAGTCGTTGTTAAACAATGAAAACTCATTTTACAAGTTTAAATGTTCGTAAAACAAAAAGAACAAATATTATTGTAACAATTGTATCTTTTTAATGGTGTATTCAATATATATATATACGCATGCTTATTATAGTATAATAATGTACAATTACATCCTATTCCTCATGAATTCAGAGCTAAATAATGGAGAATCTTGGACGTTTTTATGTCTAACGCATTTTCTCATTTTGCAGGTGATCAAAGATGTTTGGATTAAGAACTACATTTGTGATCCTCTTTTTCCTGATAAGTGTACAAATAGTGGAGCCCAGGCGATACTTTAGAGGATATCGTAGACATTCTGAATGCAGCGTTAGACCGGGTTATATCAAGGTTATACGTAATGGTTGCCCTATAGAAATATTAAGTAGAGGATGCCATGGCCAGTGTTTGTCTTCTGTCCAGCCACTTTTAAGCAAAACTGGTTTTGCATCAAGCTGCTCTTGTTGTGCTCCTCTCAAGGCAATCTCCAAAACGTACAGAGCTACATGTCGAGGAAAACCAATTGTCCTTCGCTACCCAATAGCCCTGAAATGTGCTTGTCGACCATGCTGATGATTCCTATTATCAATATAATATATAATTCTGATGTTATCAAAGTCAGGATCAAAATTACTTTGATTTCTTTATGGAATGGGACACTGGAACGTTCGTCCGGACTTAATAAAATAAGGATTTATAATAGAAATGTAATCTTTATGGCCGCATTACAACGTAAGACGTCCGTATCCCTCGACAAACCAAGGTCTCGTGAGCACACAAGTGAAGACGGTCAATGGACCCGACATTTGTATCCCGCAGACTGAGTGCAAATAAACTGAACACGAACAACCGATGTTCTAATACGGCGGTAAAGTACCACAAATTAATATACTAGTATGGATTATGGCGTAAAGTCATCCCACTTGTTTCTTTAATAAATTATTGACTTCTGAGCAAATTAGAAGCTCCATTGGTTTCATGATGATGTGAATGATTTCAAATTAACATGTACACTACACCTTTAGGCTATTTTAAAAAGTAATTACCAAAACTGATCGACTTAGATGTGAAGGGGTTCAAAATCGAAAACCATTTCAAAGGTGCACTGCCCAATTCTTTACTAAGCCCGATATCAACAGAAATATTGCTGTGAGCAGACTTTTAGTTTTGTGTTTGAACCTCAATGACTTTGGTATAATTGCTCAGTAAACAATCAGTTTTGAAACTAATTAATATAAGCCATGCCTATTGAGACTAAATAGCATATCTCAGTTAATTAAGATTTGGTAAGCTTCTGGTTAGATATATAATCTCTTTAATCAAGAAACCATTGAGAATCTATTGTGTAAGAGTTTGAGATGTGAAAAAAAACTTCTAAAACGGTAATAGTAATTTCCTCCTCTGAGTTTGAGTTAGGTAGCCGGCGTCATTTTGTCCTTTGATCCATCGAGCGATAAAACTGGATAACTTTCCTAGCTGATTCCGTCACTTAATCATGAAGCCAAAGGAATATTGTGGGATGGGTACTTATAAAAGTGTTAACTTTAATTCTGAATAGCTTTTAATACAAAATAGCTTGTAATTTCGCAGGGCATAAATGAGTAAATATTGTAAATATAAACTGTGTATACACAAATATATTATGTACATAAAGTATAGATTAAAATACAATGCTTTTATGGATGTGTTGTCTTGGTTGTTGTTCTTGTTGGCACTCGAAGACGCCGTCAAAATAGATTTTTTTATGAGGGGGAAATGTATGGTAATGTAAGTCAGATGGGTTTTGCTCTGAACAATACTGGAAAGCACTATTACGCATTCAAACAAAGTGAATCAAGTGCTGAATCTAGTTAGCACAGCTTGGCACCCTAGGTTCCCACTCATGAAGTCCTGCATTGGGCCTGTAATTACGTGTTTTATATATGCTAGATCCTTCTACTAGAGTTGGTAAGGTGCTGTTATTCTCACTATACGGTAAACCATTTTCATTCAGTTGTTTAATTGTGCTGCTGCAATTCTCCCTTAAAACTGCACTACGTTGGTTTATTTATCAACAGGTATTATGCTCTCAATCCCTGACTAAAATATCTTAATTCATGTCACCTGACTTGGACTATCCAGGGTAATATTGTGATTGTCGTAGCTCATTTCTAGAAGAAATCTGAAAGATTCAGGAAACAAACTCAGTGTCCTGTGACTTTAGAAAAAAGAAAATTAACATATAAAAAAGGGAAAAAGGATGAAAATGGGAAAATATAAAACGAGCATGTCAAAATTGTTGCAATATCAATAAAGAGATGAGTTTTTAAACTTATAGCCATCTCGCAAAAATGTACAAATTTGGGGATGACTTGAAGGATTCAGTTCAAATGCGACAGGGCATGCATTTCAAGTCACGCCTTCAAATGCATACAAGCACCAAACATCAGAACAAATTAGCCACAACCAGAGAACCGGCACACCTGCAAACATCCAACACTTGTGCATAATACTTTCATCCTTGTGCCTGTTTCTGGTCCTATTTGCTGATGAGCAATACTCCAGGTGTAATACCAAGGACAATCAAACCTTTGTACGTTTTTGTCCAGGGTAAACGATTGCCTTCGTTCAATCACCCGCCCTCACCCTGGGTGCCTACTTTGAAGAGTGGTATAACTGTATGTAGAAGAAATGGTAGGACATCAGTAAAATAGTATAAGATTTCAAGTGTCTTTTTGTTTACCAGGATTAACGTACATTTGGCTTTATACGACGCCCAACCTTTCCCTGGGTGCCTACTTTGAATGGGTGGTATAACTGTATGTAAAACTGCTCGGAGACCAGTGTAAGAGGGTGAACTTGTCTTTGAATCAGTGGTATCTTTGTATGAAGGCAAAGCGCCTGATGTGGGCTCAAAAACGTCCTCACATTAGACGACAACAGGCATTCTATGGGTACCATAGAAATAGGATATACATAATGCAAAAGCTTAGACAAATTTAAAGCTGTGCTCGGAAGTTAACATTAAGTGGACAATATATATACGAAATGTGATTGATTAAATTAAAAATCACATTTGTTGTTTTTTTTGTTCAATATAGCATACATAAATTTTTAGGTAGTTTTTCCGTTAATAGATTAAAACAATTAAAAAATACAGGAAATAATGATAAATTTAACAAGGGTTACCAAAACACGAAGGCTATCGCAATATAATTATTAATACTATTATATTGAATATATGATAAATTACTGACCAGATTCGTATTTAAAAAATCGATCAAAAACTACAATGAACTGAATTTCAATACACGGTATTTAAAAATTCTATAAAGAAAATCATTTCTACTCACCGATTTCGAGCACAGGATATACATGCATTCCATTTGTATCAACTTCAACTACTTAAGGCTTAGAACAAGCATGAATCGTCAGCAATTTTGTAAAGATAACTGTCTGGTTCGTAGTGTGGGCCGCAGATGCTTGGTGGCAATCATTTTATATTACACGACAGAAGCATCGTTCTTGCTGTATTGACTTGTTTCATATGACTGGAACATCAGACAATCAGTATTTTCAATTTGCAGGCTTTCATGACGTCTGTGATGGTAGCATTCCTTAAATGTTTGAAAACGTTTGCTAAATTGCAAACCACAGGCAATGAAATTCCAGTCATTATCGCGTCAGTCAAGCAAAGGCGTGCAGGACGTACGATTCAGAGGATCGCAGGTTTACAGTGTTTAAACTAGTGTTAGGCAGCACCTGCTCCGGTGTTTTAAACCCAGATCAATGTGCCCATCCCATCTAGGATAGGAACTTGACCACACCCGGCTACTAGGAGCCCTCTCTTCTCACAACAAGCACCAGTATTTAAATACAAAAATAATCTTTGCCTCTTAAGATTTAACTTTATCCATAATTTTCTACATTATTTTCTAATTACAAAAGAGGTACAAATCTGAGATAAAGTTCAACATGTACAATCAAGACTTAACGTAAGAAATAGAATGCTAAGAAAATGATATCTAATATTCCTCCATTTTTGATAGTTAACGTCTCCCTCTCAGGTTCACATATGTTAGATATCAATATTGTAACTTAGTTCCTTATTGGCCAAATTTAGCTACAGTATCATTGATACTGCATTGGTATTTGATTTGCTGTGATTTCAGAATATATAAGAAAAAAACAAACAAGACATTTAAAACAAATTGTGTTTCACACGAAGGTTGAATTTTTTTATTTGTTATTTTTTTAAAGCAAGTGTTCACCAATACATCAAATATAAAATGAAATTAGATACTGGAAAATTTGTAACAACATAAAGTTAAGACACAACAGAGCTAGGTTCTCAAATTAAGTGCGCTTTGAAAAAAATCCAAATGGAGGAATCAATGATAAATAGGGAGAAAAATGCAAAGAAATTGAGAAGGTACTGAAAGAAAGAAGAAACAAGAAATACATCTATACCTAGGATGACCTCATGGGAAAAAGTCCTTGTTTACATTTTATGATACGAAGAACGAATACGAATAATAGCAGACTGGTTTCCAGAAGTTGATATCGCTTTATTGCCGAAGGATATCACCATTTCCCACGGTTTATCCTGTCTATTTTACAATAACAAATAATTCATGCTGGTAAGAACAAGGAAACAAGGCCTGCTGATTGGAACAGCTTGGGTCTCTAGGTCGTGCATGGGTCGGAAAGTGGCTTCTTTCCAACTAAATATTCAAAGAAAGTCATAAAACATTGTGACTAGACCCAAAATCAAAGAAAGCGTGCAAATGTAAGATGTGTAAAAATCGTCCAATATCATGCATTTCCTGTATTTAAAGCGAATCATCAATCATTATAACAGTGCACATATCCGAACAAGCCATATATCAAGGCAAAACGTAATAGTTCGAACACGAAAAAAAGTAAAAATCGTCAATTCAGTTCGAGACTGAACCAAATCCACAGGGCAAACATCGTCGAGTGTTTCACCAGTTCTATTTTTATATTGCATCACTTAATCCATCGTGAAATAAAAGGCTTTTGTATGCACCCAGTCAACCATAGACAAAACATCAGTGGGGCTTACGAAGTAGAATAAACACTACAATACTTTAAAAACATCTTGATCATGCAAACTTCTAGCAGTGGAAATATCCCATGGAAAACGTATTTAGGTGCTAGTGTAAGTTCATCAAGGCAGGCCCATGCAGCAGACACGCAGTACCAAATAAGTGCAGCATCTGTTCAGGATGAATATAGTAGATAGGAAGGTCATATTTGGTAATGAAACTAAAAAGTGAAGGTCAAGGCCAGCTAAACTTCCATGCAAACAAAACCTAAGTGGTTGACGGTAGGTTTGGGGACTTAAATATGTTGAGACATGCACTTATCCATTAGTCAGTAAAATTCAGGAAAAGACTAATAGTGATGGTTTGGAAGTAATTCAATCAGGTTCTTAGTATATTACATGATCAATTTGATCTGAGATTTGAGTATCACAGAGCCATAGTAAAAATAAATTGTTTATTATCTTAGCTTGTTTAGAAAGCCAAATCCTGTCTTTTTCTTTACCTTTTGTCTCCTGGAGACAAACTTATTGTGTTCAGTTCTACTTTAAAAATAACAAGAGCATAGTAATACATTCACCAGTTATAGTCAAGAAATGAGGACCTGGTCGTACATTAATTATTCTGGTATTCATATAGACTATTAGCATTCACTTTGCAAGTGACCACTGCAGTAATTAACAGTATTCCAGGACGGTTGGTTCAGTTTTCAACTTGTTATGAACCCCCCCCCCCCCCTTCCCCAATATAGTCATATAGAAAAACACTTAACTCCTTCAAACCTGTACTTTATGTATTTAATTCGTATTAAAAAGTATTGAGCACCCAGACATATAGACATGTAAAATCGGAAAAAGTTATCATCTATTTATAGAAAAACACTTAAATTCCACCAAACACTATCCTACAAGCTTACTGATAATTTATTTTTTTATAATACACATAATACATCAACAATAACAATAACAATAACAAGAAAATTGTTTGCAAAAGCTCAAATGAATACAAACACTAAGTGAACTAGTATTGTAAAAGTAAAACCTTTTTTACTTCATGCCATTGGCATATGTATGAGTGCATCTACAATGATCCCCATCAATAGGGGTCATTTTTAGCACTATTCAAAACTTAATGGATAAACATATGTGCAAGTGTTACTGCATATGAAATTAACTATGTTTTTAGATATAGCTGTTAAATAGTAAAATATATATTTAGCAGACTAAGAATAAATTACAAAATGATCACACAACTATTTAGTTTGGTGCAAGATATGTTTCTACAGACCAACCTGTCATCATCAGTTGTCAAAGAGATTGTCTAAAAGTTATGTGATCATTTTAAAATTTGAAAAAAAAAATTCACTAAATGCTTAGAATGAAACTCAGTAGTGTACGGCGACCCCTGGTCTAACTATCGAAACATTAATTTATTTGAATAGATGAATAAATACTCCAGCCTGGCCTTAACAGGAAATGATGCTTTTAACTTTCTTAACATCAAAACAGTTAAGAAACCGAGGCGATGAGTCAACTCAATTGCTGATCTTTTAACACTATCATTCAAGAAAGATGAATGGTAGACAACAGCATTGAGTATTTCAGTCTCAGCTCACTAGGAATTTGTCTAATTATTTCTTTATCCGTTGGCATGCATGATGTTCAACTCTCGAGAAAACTGCTATCACGTCTTCAAGGGCGTATCAAGAAACCAGTAGGATCTCCGTTTTCGCTCTGTATTGCAACCGCTCACATCATGATTCATCTAATGCCTGGACATCTTTTGATCTATAAATGTTATGCTAAATCTGAGTATCTGTAACCCACTTTTAAAATAGTCTGGACCCGCCATTGTCACTCAGGTTTACTTTGTCGCATCTGACAATCATTTCTATATATTTAAATAGTTTACTGATAATGCAAAAATAAAACCGAAAATACTAGGGCTTGGAAATGCCTGCACATTGCAATCAATTCCAATTTAATATTAGAAAGCTCTCTACTAAAAGTTGTCATTTATCTAACAAAAACAAAAAATGCCAGTGCTGGCGCAAAAACTGCACTATAGGACCCTGACTCAACTCTTGGTTCGTACTTTTTGCTTTCTTTTACTTTTCTTCATCCATCTCTTTATTTTTTTGACCGTTTTGGGTGTGAAAGAAATAACAAGGTTAAACATTTGTTGTTTTCCTCTCAAGCGGCCTTGTCCAATGGCAGATACGACTCCCACAACAGCATCACCATTTGTGACACCACTTTGAACATAGACTCCTGACCCCGATATACCTTTGGCACCATCACAAAAACTAAGGATTCCACCTTGTATGGCCACTACTACTCTGCATCGTGATAACCACATAGCATTACGCTTCTTGTCGCTGTGGAATCCAGCAAATTGCATGGGAGAACCTCTTTTTAAAGCGGATGGTTTTATTGCCATGATGGGTCGTCTGTGAGGGCGTCTCAGCCTGAGAAGCGCATAGTCGTATTGGATGCGTCGTTTTCCATTGGGTGACTTCCATCGTCTTGGAACATGAATTTTGCCTACTTTGATCCATCGAAAAGTTCCAGAGCTCTGTAACATTCCTAAAAGGGGATAAAAGAAATTTGAGTTAGTACATCTGCACATTTGTCGAGTATATGGTTACATTGGTTCGAAAAGCAAGAAGTAGTATATTTAAATGAGAATTAATATAATGAGATAAATGAGAATCAACAGTGGAATCCACCGAGTGGCTCTTCCTCCACTGCATTCCAATTGGAATTTAGAAGTTGATTTTTGAGGAGGGAGGAAAAACCCTCGAAGCACAGGAGAGAACCAACAAACAACTCTATTCACATACGACACCGACCCCAGTGGGGCTCGAACTCGGGTAGCCTTGGTGAGAGGCAAGCGCTCTCACCTCTACGCCCACCGGGCTTCCCTAAATAGTCAAGTAGCTTCCCTTTAATAGTCAAGTACGGCATACTCTTGAGTTGTTTCCCTTAATGGCTCAATTCATTCTATTTACGCATTAAAAATGTTATTAAAGAGTGAATTACAGTACAAGGTTCAACTCCGAGTGTCTGAAGGGTACATAGTCCAGTGTGGGAGACTGAGCATTTTGTAGACGGTTCATCGAAAATGTTGAATATTAGATTTCTTAGATATTACGTCTCCTTCACGTGAACATAATTCATCACGTGAAATCAAAACCATGTCAGACTGTCAACCGACCTACTTTACTAAGCATTTCATGCATCCCATTTCTTTCATCAAGGATTAGCGTAGATTTCAAAATATTAGCTAAATACTTATGACTGAAGTATCTATCGGAATTTCAATTCCGACTCGAATTTGTATTCCTACTCGAATTTGTCAATCTGTCCAGTCTGACATAGACGTAACCAAAATTCATCGTAACAAAACGCGTACGGCTCTTCATCAATTATCGATCATTTACGACCATTTACATTGAGGTCTGGTTTGCCGAAACATGTATTGTTTCAAAATTGTAGTCTTGTTTTTAAAGATATTTACATTGAGTTTTGAAAGAAATTATGGGTCGTGTGCCATTGTGTGATTCAGTGTCCTTATTTTGTGATATCTTAAATACTTTCCAAGATTCTATACATACACAGTACGAGAAATTTTGCTGAAATGAAATTTAAACTGTTATCAGGTTGCCATTTCATTTTTTTTTTAACCAAGGAAATGAAAATTTAAGATAAACTTTGCATTTTCATGCTGAAATAACTGGGCGACTGAGGTTTTCGATAGCTTATATCGATTGGGTTCCTGTAGATTTGGCGGGAACGTTTGAAAAAAAAAGTTGCTACTGGCAACATTTCAGACATCCCAAATATCAAGCAAAAGAACATTGCATGCACAAGGCTACAGCCATACTTCTTATGAACACATAATATGAATAGACTTTCAGTAATGCGATGGCGAAGACTGGAGGACCGGAATCAAATAAGTCAGTCTGATGGGCGTACCCATCGGGGATGACCCCCTGGGTATACCTTGTAGTCAGAACCGATTATAATCCGCCTGAACCTTTTCAAAAATATTTTTCATACAGGTCATTCAATACGATCGATTGCAAAGGAAATTTGTGTTTTTTTTTCTGGCAAAACAAGCATTTCTTCTGTTTCAGGGATTTCTTTTTTTGATTATAATACTGTTGTGGACGAAAGACATTACAAACGATCTTACATGTTCACTCACATTGATATTAACTTTTCTTTTCTTTTCTGTTCCATGCTCGTCTTACGCATTATATATTAATAAGCTTCATTGTACGATGCGGAATCATTTTATTTAACCCGTACTCATCCAATCATAATAATTTGTTAGAAAAGGCACTATATGATTATTGATCTCCAGTGATTATTAATAAGAGAAACAGAGAATAAAAAGGTCGAAGGAAGGAAACCATATGGTCTCGTTTTGAATGACGCGAAATTTTCGTGACCCACCCTTTTTCGCTGAAAGAATATCGTATAAAATAACTTGTTCTGCCATTTCATTGCAAACTGGCGATTAAAAGAACAAGACCTTTTGACAAATAAAACTGAAACTGTTGACTGATTGTAAGAAAGTTTCCTTGCAGATGACGACCTTTTGTGGCAACGGAATGCAAGTAATTTAGAAAAACAACCCGAAAAAAAATGTTCGGCCAAATATAAAATTCTTAACAGTAGGACATTCAGTCAAATAATCACAATTGGTCGCTTTATGGTAAATAATAATGATAAAACTATGAAGACACTTACCTATTCTTAGATTTCTCGCCTGTTTCAGGAACTTTCTCCCATCATGAACGCAATGAGCAGCTGTTAGAACGTGCTGGACACCGACCAAAGTTCCTGTGCATCCACTAGAAAGATAGATTACTGTTGAGAAAGGATATGTTTGAGCTTTGACGGACGTTTCGACTAGATTACGATCATCTTTTCCAAAAATGGATCTTCTGCTTCTTGATAAGAGCTTCGTCTTCGGCAAGTTTCTTAATTTCTGTTGCTGACCATGAAGATTTAAAACATTGACACGAGATAAAATTCTTTGTAGAAGCTGTTCCTCGTCTTTACTGTCTTCCTCAATATCAAAATCCACCATAGATGGCATGCCTGTAGCTTCTTTTGGACTGTTTGTCTTCACGATTCTTTTGCTTATAAAATTCCCGATTGTGGACTTGAGGTTCTTGTCTACAGGACCAGCAGTACATAATGTGTCAATGAACATAACCATTATGAAACATACAGTCTTTGACTTTGTTAGATACATAGTGCACTGTACTGTACTGATGCAATAGCGTATGGCGATCTGTGTTGGGATTGCGTCTTATTTATATGAGCGTAGACGGACTGCATGCGCAGGAACTCACTGGAGACAACGGTTGAATTGACAAATTACGTAGATATCGTATTTAGAATCCAATAAGATGCACTTGTCCCTGTAGAATATAAAAAAACTGGAAAGGTCAGACAAAGAATTAACAGATTTGAATGACCCTTAAGTCGTTTGTATGATATACCTGTTGCCGAATGTCAAAGTATTTAATGACACGAGCTTGACTGGCTTCAAAACACAGGCCAAATGATGCTTGCTAATTGCCTAATCGCATGTTAAATGATGATGTTATTACAGATATTTAACCAATGCTTTGTAATCCATTGAAGAATTAAGCTTGAATAAAGATCCGCTCCTGGGGTTTATCATTACAGCGGATGTTTTACATTCTTGAGATAACTAGTAAGACTCTTTCTTTCATTTGTATTGTGAATAGAAGTGGTAGGTGCCCACAAGAAAGAAGAGAACACTTAAAAGCTCAATCTACCAAATCCTTAGCATTTCATCATATAACCACTGGTATTTCATCACAGGTATAACGTTTGCTGCTGCAGGACCACTGATCCACAATATTGATTTTACCTTTCCTATAATACAATAACTGCTAGGTATCTATATATTTTAAAAATTTTGTTGCATCGTTTTTTGATACAAAAATATTTTAATTGGCTGCACACATCAGTCCAAGCAGAGAGCACATGTTCCAAGCATTTATGAGAAATTCTCAAAATAACTTTCTTCTTACTAAAGCGTCAAATACAACCTAATATTCATAGGACATTTCTCTTGATTTCGGGACATTGACGATTTTGATTTGCTTTATACTTTTTCGTGATTTTGGGAGTGAATTCATAAATCTTAGATTTGATAAAATGCTCCGTAATCAATTTTGTACAATTAATCAGCATGGTCATTTTGCTAAACAAAGAAATAATGCACATGGCACGCTTAAGTCATGCAATAATTACAAATACATAAAGTTATAATTAAATCTTGCTGCGTACACTGAACCCAAAGGGTTGTATTAAAAAAAATATCAGATAATATCAAATATCAAAAAATAAGAAATTACTTCAACACTGCAAAACCGTGTTTTGTTTTTGGAAGCCCCTATTTTTGCTCGTTTAGAAGAGAGTAATTTGCATTTGCAAGAGAAATCAGTCTCGAGAAAGTTCTTTTATTTAGGAGTGTGCGCTGACGTGGTTAAAATTATGGAAACGGGAAATGTATTGAAAAAACAATAAATAATATTCATTACTGGAGACAAATGTCGGATTTATGAATGAAATCAAGTGCCACCCACTCTTACTAATTGCTCACTTGTAATATCCTGAACTGGATTTAACTACAAGAAGATGAATGACGCTGGTTTTCCCTAATATGACGCAAAAGGAAGTAATTTAAGCTTGAATTATTTCAGGATTGAAGACATTTCAAGGCACAATTAAAAGTGTAGGAAGTAAAAACCCCGACGACAGCGCAAAGCAGTTTTAAAAAGAATGCGGAAAGAATTCTATTTTTGAAACTAAGAACTAAGCTGCTACCAAAATCAACGTTGGAACTGTCAAAGCAGATTTTTGATAATAATAATTTCTCAAGCTTAAGTAGTAATTTCTGAATAAAAATTGTAGTCTATTTTAAAGTAATCTTAAACAGCATCGACAAAATTATTTTTTGCAGCGATGGCCTGTCTATATTATTGACTGATGAAATAAGTTAATTCAATTATATATACGTAACCTAAATTGCATCACTTGTTTGGACTCTTATAATATTCTCCATAATAAAACCAATTAGGACTAAAGTGCATAATTCTGGTTGTGATACTATGCTTGTACTTTGAGATTTTAGATGTAATCTTGCTACAGTGCACTAGCATATTACAGTGTAATAATTATCAAGAAAATCAACTTCTAAATCAATTTCTAAATTCTTCAACTTCTAAATTCCAATTGGAATGCAGTGGAGAAGAGGCACTCGATGGATTCCACTGTTAATTCTCATTTATTTTTATTTTTATTTTTGAAATTAGTAACGAATACTTATATTACATTTGCTGAGTCATTAGTTTTGAATTGGCTTATCGTAATCATAACTATTATAATCGATTGCAGCATCACTACCACTTTTCAAAACTCCTTTCATGATTGGAGCAGGTAGGCGTGGTCTTTAATAGTACAATAAGATCGAATATGCTCTAATATTTTTTTTGGAAATGCAAACGAAAAGGAGAAACACAAAAACACAAGAGTCTACCGCTATTAAGTCGAAATCATGTTGGGACATTCTGTCGACACACTTCAATGAAGTTAGACCGACATTTTTAATCATTTGAATTTACCTGAGCTCTTGTACGGAATGTCCACTATGAAGCAACACGAAGTAGAAAACGATCGTGCTATTTGTTTTCCTCTCTCAGTGGTACTGTGACTTTCTTTTGTTTTGAGGTAACACGGCGATAACTTGTACTTTATGTAATGTTCATCCCGAACAAAACGCTTACCAGTCACTGAATACCAGAAATGATCAAAATTCAAACGATGAAGAGATGACGTAAATCAAAAAATCATATAAGTACTAGAACTGTACAAGTAATTGAACGACAATGAGCCAAGTACCGATCTATAGTAGTCGAGATCAAATAGAGAAATGACTTTCAAAAAAAGCTAATCATTAGAAATATATATTATCATGTTGTACGGTGTTGTCAGTTGAAATACAACAAACAAGCCAGTATGAAGTGCATTTAAAGTTCTAGAAGTATCGCAAATAGTCTACAAAATCAGAGAAGACTTGGGATTACTTCTGGAAGATGTGGTTGGTACATTACAAAGATACAAACAACCTACATATAAACGAAAAAATCAACAGTATTTATCTTCCCAAAGATTCCCCCCTTTATCTAGGTAGGATTATATGAATATCAGGATTAGAAAGCTTTGCTTCATGAAGGAGCCGAGCTCACAGATTCATCATTATTGGCTGGAAACTTCTAGTTTTATTTTGATATTACGGCGTTCCGCTTACCTATTTCAATTTTAAGTTTGTTTGCAACTTACAACTTATGAACACTGATTTATAACCATTCAAATTTACATGTCACATGCAGATCGCATTATCGAGGCTGAAAATACAATTTTTTTTGAGAAACGCTGCTATCCGTACTTAATTCACTCCATTGCCTTACGGTGACCACATGTAAAAATGCAAAACATAAGATAAGAAATAAAAAGTACATAACCTGGCGAATGACATGATATATACAAATCCTAATTGATTTGAGTAAATTACCTCGTCTACATGCATCAGAAATTAAGCTACAGTGTACAAGTTAAATATATATATATGTGTATATTGACATCTTGACATATGAAAGTGGTTCTTTATCTTCTTTTTCACTGCTTACAACATGTCTATACTTCAGATCTTCTTATATGCTTGTAGCGACTCCCTGTCGCTTTTACCATTACATGTGAGCGTAAATGAGATAGCAACAATCCTTTTCCTTTAGAAGAGAAAAACCTTTGAGCTTTCAGAAAACAAAGACTCATACACCATACTTGCAGACTACTGTAACTTCAAACCATCAATGCATAGGCTCGACAACTTGTAACGGGAAAAAAACTTTAATGTGAAGCTAGAACCATTTCAATCCATTGGCTGTAAGCAGCAACTTTAGTATAAACTCTATGCTTTACGGGCAAGCCACAGCCTTCGCTGCTCGAAGTACTGACTCCGGTGAAAACCCACTTGTTAGATTCATCTTGACACATTAGCGGACTTCCGGCATCTCCATAACAACTGTCACCAACTCCACGAGCACAAAACAAATTTGTACCAACACCATTGTTCGTATTTCGGTTGCAGTCCGGTTGTGAAAGTAGAGTCATATTTTTAGAAAGAAGAGGGATGGAAGTAGTTTGAGGTAAAGTAGAGCTTCCCCATCCGGCTAATGAGCACCTCTTTCCAGGTAGTATGTATTCAGTTTTAGGCAAGCATATGGGTCTTACCCTTTCATTGATTTTCACAGGTGTTTTGAGGTAGATTAATGCAATATCGTTTTGATGAGATGTTCTATCATAATGAGGATGTCTATAGATAGCTTTAGCAGATAGTTCCTGCTCATTTCCATCCTTATTATGAAGATCCCATACTCCAGCTTGAACTACCCAGGAAGACGACAGCTGGAATCTGTAAAGTAGAATAAATATAAAACCTTCAGTAAAAGCTTGACTGCGCTACTTGGAACTATTCTTTTCAAAAGTACAGGGTTACTTCCCAAGTAAGGTTCAATTGTCAGTTGTATAAATCCCATCTACAACCACAGGATTGTGAGCAAAAAAGCTACAGGGCAATTTATTTCTCCATTATGATAGAAATAGAAGATTGTTGAGTTGAAATTAAGTACTTACCTCTGAAAGCAATGAGCCGCAGTCAGAACCCATTGAGTTCCTATCAAAGCACCACTACATTGTTGGTCTGAGTGTCCCATTAGAGAAAGGGCTACTTGCCAAGGCCACTGACCCGGCCAGTTATTTAGATTCTTATTGGCTTCGGGAATGGAACGCAATCCGCAGGTACCTGATAAGAGTAAAAGTAATGAATTTGGTATGTTGAGTCTGGCCTTACACGGTACAGGACGAATTTTTAACTGTTCAAAAATTTGACCAGTTTATACCATTTACACTGAACCTTTTCTTTAACTTGCACTGCTAGGCGTTTGAATTTTTGTCCGGATAGCACAGTTCCTTGTAAACGGAACGTCTAAACGTACAACTTTTTGTACGGTTAAAAATTCGTCCGGTACCGTGTAAAACCAGCCTGAATAAGATAATCCACATATCTACAAAATTGACTCCTTTAACCCCAGATACTGAAAACATAATTTCTCTATCTATGTAGAAGGCTATCTTACCTGATGTAGGATGGATTCCAGTGCCTTGGCTGTTTGATGGTACAAATTCGTAAGACATAGACACTTTGGTACTGGCTTCACCTGATACAACGTATCTAATCCAAAGAGCACTGACTGAAGACCTGACAGGGCTCGGTTTACTGTTACCGCAGTACTTTCCAATCAGTGGAGCATATTGTGTGAATCCATTACGAACTTCAACATAATCCTTTGTGCATGTTGAATCAGAATTCTTGAAGTCGAACCGATCAAATTTTAGGACATATGTTCCTTCAGATGATACTGGTGACAGCTTCCAAACACAACCTTCCGTACTCATAAGGCGTGACTCTCCATTTAATCGATTTCCTATTCTTTTACAGAGAGTAGGCCGACCTAGTTGTTCTGGGAAGCAAAATAAACAAGAAAATGTAACCATGCTTTGTATGTTGTGTGAAACGTGCACAAATTACAGTATCATGAATTACCGCGCGTCGCATCTAACGAGAAATATAGAATGCGCAAAGTCAAAGCCATTGGTTCATGAGCTGTAGTTTTCTTAACTTCTCGCGGGTGACTTACACAGAGCATAGAGCATGAAATTTTAATCATATTATTATAAAGCAGATCCTGCAAATACGGCAGCAAAATGGCACGGTAGGTAACAAATGAACCAAGCGAATTTAGTTTAGTTTGCGAATTTAGAATTCGGAGACTCGGGACCATTAAGGTCAAAGCATGGAGAGTAATCAATAAATGACCACTACACTCCAACGAAATTTGCTTCAATAGTACTTTATCTGGTCTAAACACACCGTAATGGCATACTTTAGAAAGGAGGAAGGCACTAACCTAAGTAACAAAGACACTTACCAACTGGGCAGCCATATAACTCTGTACGCATTGAAAAAGAAATGTGCTTTTCTAATGGCGAAATGCGAATAAACTGACTTCTGATTGGATTCTTCAAAATATGACGAACAATAGAGTTTTTGTCTTTATTGCCATGAAATTTCTAAAAACAAACAAAATGAATTTATATTACCATCTTGATAAATATATTATACATTAAAGGCAAGATCTGTTTTGATCATTGAATGCCTAAAAGGCCTTGAAAAAGGGTCTGATTTACTAACTTACTAGAGAAAATGATGATATAAGGAATACAGCAATATTTGCATTGTTACCTTAACTTTCCATTCGGACACCCGACTTTTTCGCTTTACTTGATAGTCCTGCCATTTACGTTTGTCATCCAGCCATGTCAACTTGTATGCCTTGACCCACTGATCTAATGCACCACCGAATCCTTGAGTAGCTATCTGCGTCACAATATACTCATCTTTCAATTTGATTTGAAGCCATGGAGCCTGGTCATTTTCACCTGCTATCCATCCTTGAGGCCATGTAGTGATATTCAGTCTTGCACGACTTGCTCCATATCTACCATGCTGATTAATCCAAGCTGACGATACTCTAAGTTGGTTGTCCTTGATGGCACCATTTGACATTCCTAAAGGTGTCATGCAGTCATCTGAAGCACACAAAGTTTAACAATCATTACCATGTCACATCATTCAACTCGAATTATTAACGAATAAACTGAATTAAACCAAGTTTCAAAATCATAGTTGAAGTGTCTAACTCTAGTGTACCTAAATTGCATCCATACAGTTCCATTCGAAGTCCAATTCCTCCCTGCCATGTCTTTGGATGAAGTACGACCTCCTTTGTTGTAAAAGGCACCTTCAGTAGATGTCGAACGACGGAGTCCCTATCCACGTTACCTCTGAAGACCTATCCGAACAATAAAAGGAGGGGCAATCAGCTTTTCATCCGGCGGTGAAGTTTTTAATATCCAAATGATCATGATGATGGTATGGAACCTTGGTATTTTCGTTAGTCTCCGCTGCTTAAAAAAATGCAATAAAAGATCAAGAAACACTTACTGCAAACTTTATCTTACCTTTTCTTTACCTTCCTCTTGATATGGCACATAATCTTGTTTCCTATCAAACCAGGTAACCTTATAACTCTTTACCCATTCACTGAGTATAGGGTTACCATACCCTTGGGTTGCTATACTAGTGATAACGTGGAGATCATCAAATTTGACTTTTATCCATGGATTTTTATCACTGGGATCAGCAACCCACCCTTGGGGCCAATTACGATTATTTAGCCGTGCTCGTTGGGGACCATATTTATAAATAGACATCCAGTGCGAAGATGCTGAAAACTGAGAGTTTTTGAGTCTGCTGTCTTCTAAGCCAAGTGAGTGGCCACATTCTTCTGCAAATGCAAACATAGAATATATTACTTGCAATGTAGAATGGCAATGACAAATTTTACCATAGAAATAAGGGTGCTCCGTTTCAATAATCATAACTTTTTTTTAGGATACCAACTTCACGAGAAATGTTTTACAAGAGGGTGCTCAAATATGGCTATTTCAGTCAATTTTCTTAAATGAGAGCTTATCAATTTTTTTCTTGATTGATAGTCATACAAGAGCCGGGATATGAATTTTATTCATGACTATTGCCACATACAACTGGGCCGGCAGTAACTATGCACTCACAATTCAGAATCTATTTATTGTGTAAATAGGTCATCTTCTACAGATTTTAGCAGACAATGATATCATTAAAGTGCACGCCCATCGTCTAGAAATTCAGGAGGTGATTAATAAAGTGCAGAAATACTTACTTTGAAGTTCTTGCTGTGGGTCATCTCCTAAGGTAGTGGCACTCGGTCCACCATTAACGGGTTTAATGAATTGAGCTTCCGTAATCCACGTTGCTTCAAATCCTTTACCAGTTATAAAGCCGTTGGAATGAAACCGGACCCAGAATTTATTAGACGATCCTCTTACCACCATAGGGGCAGTGGTACCACAATATCTACCGATCAATGGGGAGTTCTGCGAATCGCCATCACGAACTTCAACATAATCCAAGCGGCAACTGTCTCCTCCTTCGAGATCAAACTCTTCAAACCCAAGAGCGATCAGTTTGTTGTCCGGGACTCCAATAACCCATATACAATCAAGGTTGTTGCTGTAGTAATAAGGGTAACCAGGGGAATAAAAATATCCACTTGGCTGGACAAAGTTTCCACCACACGCTGAAATGTATTGAAAACACAAACATAATAAGTCAGGCAACTCTATATGTCGAACTATATAAAAAACTATTAGAGCTGTTTGTACAACAGGAGGACACTCAGCAGGCGGTTTAAGATGACACAAGGCAAAGCTGAGTGACAGTTGCTATTACTTGTTAGTAAAAAGTATCTTCAGTGGTTATTACCCATTACTTATTTGTAAGACGTAACATCCACAGATATTTGTACCAACCCCGATATAGAAATTCATAAAAAAATTCATATACATTCACATATATTCAAAACTACAATGGACTCCTTTAAAACATCAATTAACTCACCTCCCCTGTATGGAGTAAAAGGAGTAAGTGTTGGGGCAGGAGAAGTTAGACCTTGACCATTATTGGCATACCAGTAAGCTTGGAAGCCCGTATTCGTCATTGAAGAATCAGAGTTGAATACAACAGTCATTATATTAGATGTACTCTCAACAGGACCTATCCTGGAAGAGCCATCTGGGCCACAAAATTTTCCTAGTTCTCTAGATCCCACTGAAGGACCATCATGAATAAGCAAGTAATCAAACCGGCAGGTTGAATCAGCTTCCAGATTAAAGGCAGATAGTTCAAGTCGAATTTTGTATCCTTGTGGTGCTTCTATAGTCCAGTGGCACATTAAATTCGTTGGATAATTATTAGGATACTGTGGACTTTGGAAAACACCAGTTATTGCGGTAAGTTTTCCTCCGCAACCTAAAGAAGAAACGGCAAGACATTAAAAAACGACAAACAAAGACACGGTCACATTTCAAAGTAATAAGGTTTTAAGGCACGAAATAGACTGCTTTTATAATTCTGATTTACGTCACTGTAACTGAGGCACCAAAATCTAATTTAACCATTTTGTTTTTCATAGAAATTGTTTGTTATTTTGGTTAATTAAGTACTGCGAGGTGCCAAAGGCCTATTGACTTGCATTAATTCTGTACTACATGCAAAAAAGATTATACCTCGTTCTCCGGGTGATGGAGGTTTAGTGGTTATCACCGTAGGAGGCGTAGTAGGAGACACCCTTCCTATATCATCCACCGCCCTCCAAGTGGCATGAAAACCTCTTTCCGTTTCTGAATTATCAGAGAAAAACACTATATGTAGAGCATCTCCCGTTGATTTCATTACTTCTGGAATTTGATCACCGCAAAGTCTATCCTTAAGTGCTGACTGATCGCTGCTTCCATCTCTGATCTCGACATAATCGTATCGACAAGTGGAATCCCTTTCGATGTTCAACGCTTTGAACTCCAACTCCACAAATTCACCAGATTCCACCTTGATCGTCCATGAGCATATTTTGTTGATTGGATAGTTGGAAGGATAATTAGGACTTGTGATGGTGCCACCGGTACCTCTTAAAGTGATGTCACCGCATTCTCCTAAGACAGCAAGAGTTTATGTTGAGTATTCGTAATAGTGCGGTCATAAACTCAAGAGTTACCATTCTTATACATGAATTTTGTCTTAAACCGTTTTTAAAAACTAATTACTTTCTTTTTTGGCTACGAAAAACTACAACCCCTTAGGAAACGATATGGCATTGTTTTACACAGTGGAATCTGGGTTGTACTAACCTGGTAATCTTGTTGGTTTCCGTGTTTCAGGAATATAACGCGTGGTCGGTGGAGGTGGAAATGTTCTAGGAGGTCCACCTGTGGCATGCCATTCAGCTTTAAAACCAGATTCAGTTTCACTGCTATCTGAACTAAACTCCAAGTACATAACATTACCAGTAGATGTCACAGATGAAGGGATCTCTCTGCCACATAGTTTGCTTATGAATGTTCCACTGGAGTCTCCTCCATCCCTGATTTCAAGGTAATCATACCTACACGTGCGATCATTCTCGATATTGAAGCTATCAAAATAGAGACGGATCTGTCGCTCTTGCGGTACCGTAATTGACCAATAACATTTTTTGTTGACGGGGTAGTTATTGGGGTATCCTGGCGTAATGATGATACCACGCGTACCATGGACGTCTCCTCCACATAACAGTGGATCTGTGGGAGCTAAAAGGAAAAAACATTAAATTAGCATCCAGGAAAAAAAAACCGGCTCTTTGATTTTAAAGAGTATGCAAAAGTATGCAGCATATGATCACGTGAACCACTTGATAAACACTATTCTCAGCCATCATAAAAAATGCCAAATTTCGTAAGCTGAAAATGAGTTGTACATACAAGCGATTACATGTAAATTTCTTAATGATTCTTCATTTATTTTAACTACGTATGTGGATATGCAAATGAATCGAATTCCTTCATGTCCTTCAAGCAGTAGCTTTGCGCAGTTTTTAACAGTTCTAAGCCACTACTTATACCTTTCGTGGGAGGTGTCTCTGTTTGAATTCTTTCCGTTTCTGGAATTAATGTGCTTGGAAGAAAGGAGCCTTCAACTTCCCATCGAGCGACGAATCCTCGTCTTGTTTCACTTGAGTCTGAACGAAATTCTACCCATAATGAATTCCCAGAGGACGTTATCGTAGCAGGTTTACTTGAACCACAGAATTTGCCGATCATAACATTACTGCCCGAGGAGCCATCTCTTATTAGCACATAATCGTATCTGCAAACTGAATTAGGTTCGAGGTCGAAGTAATCAAACGTAAGCCTAACATTCTTTCCGCTTCCTGGTGTTATGATAACCCACACGCATACTTGATTGACTGGATAGTTCGCAGGATAGTTAGGGGTGTTAAGTGTACCACTGTGACCTATTTGTGTACCTCCACATTCACCTGGAATGATAAAACAAAACGAACAAATGACATTGTATGCTTTTTCCAGAAATTTTTCCGAGGAACGATCATGGAAGGAAACATCATCAAACAGGCTGAGGTGACGCGCTAGTGCTAACAGCTAAACTGGCCGATGAAGACTGGGGCCACAACAGCCTTTTCCCCGGCAAACTCAAATGATTAAAATTTCGCGGTACAGCATTGTTGCATAAAACCTCAGACGACGACGAAGAAGGCAAATGAATGAAAGAGAACGTGGACTAGGACGACGCTGTGATTTGACTGGATGTGATCTTCACTTCCTGTTACCATAATACGCAGACATAGATTGTTAGTGATATGGTAGTGTTGGATGCACGCATGGTATTTTAGCCCGCGTTCATTAACTGCGGGTACGTGTTTTGATTTTGAAGTATCTGTCAGTACGGTTGACATTTGCGCCTCCTTTTACAGAAAAAACCAACCGCAGAAAATGTGTTTTTCAGGAGTGGATTGTGTTTAGATTGAAAATTAGCTGATAATCAAAACCTGACTTAATGGAGAAAGAATATGCTTGAAATAACATTTATGATTCGAAAACAAAAATGAACTTTGACATTTCTCAGTGGAAATTTCTAATGGCATGTCCTTAAAAAAACTGACCGCTTTTGAATAAAAGTGAATGAAAATGGATGAAATTCCGTCAAACGACGTAACAATGAAAAATGAACACATTTTGGCCTAATCATCCCTTATCAATATATTTCATAGCTAACTAAGATGATAAGATACTATAAAAGCTTGTCTTTATAAATGATATTGGCAAGTCAAGTTTCTTCGTAAGTTGTTGATCCAAAATCAAAACTTCACAAATTTCGTTATGACAACATAGAAACAAATTTTAGAGTTTTAGTCCACGAAGGAAATTCTAAGCAAAACTTTAGAACGAGCCCATTGGCTTGAAAGTCTCATGCTTTTTAGCATAGAGATCATGCATAAAACGCTGTATGCCGATTGGTTCAGGACCCTCTCGCGCGATACAGATAGCCATGATTAATAAAGCCCCCCTTTTTATTACCTATGGGCTAGCTATGTTTTTAACCGGGATTTCTGAATTCCATATAAACCAGTAATCCCATGTTACTTGTATTTTTAAAGTTTTCTACTTTTCGCTGTTGCTCAGGTGTCATCACCCTCGGAATTATGAAAACCAGTTAGTGAAACAAGCATGAAATATTAATTCAAATTCATTTTACTAGGTCCTAAGCGATTACATGTGCTAATCAATGAAAGCCACAAACAAAAGCACAAAAATGACACACACTGTCATACAATTTCAGCCTAAGGGCTAATAATATAAGCCTTTTTGCTTTTTCTAATGGAACGATTGATTGTGAGAACCTAGTAATTATAAATAACTTAAGAAAAAACAACTGATTCTATAAATCCCAAGTCATGACTTGTTTTATTTTCTTTCAAAGCCAATAATCCACGGCTCAAAAAGTATTTTTTGTCCGATAAATCGACATGTCAAATAATGCATCACGCATAACAGCAAAACAATTAATTTAATAGTCCTTGATATGATTATATCAGTACTTATCGATAAATACATTTTGTTCGTAATTAATGATGATTTGCTATTCATTAGCAACTAATTTACCTACGATGCATGAGCATATAAAGGCAATAAGAAATTATTCTTAAAAAAGGGAGTGATAACGGTAAAAGAGATTAATAACCACATCAATTGTCATCTCGCTTTACCGCTAAATCCCCACTTCCTAGGTATTCAGTTATGATAATAATTTAAACAAAGCTTCCTCAAGATACATATTCTTCTATATCTTTTGTGGTTTGAGCGAAATAATAAAAGAATTTTATCTAGAAAGCTTTTCTAGCTTTATCAACTGTGGTTAGACAAGCCCAAAGCAAAAGAATTTAGGAGGGTCTTCCTCAACGGCAAAGACTGTTTTGGGGGACATAATGTTGATAAAAACACATAACAAGAAAACATTCTCAGCCGAGATGTGCTGACAACAAGTATTTCTCACGGCAGTTTTTCCTATTATTCTGATTGATTACTGCCAACAATCACTTCCAAAAAAGGTATCTGTCTCGGTTGATTGTTAGTAGTGTTCATGTTCCCCTTTATCGGCTTGAAAACTGATATTTTTTTAAACCAGGGAATAAACAGCAATACTAGTTTGACAGAACTTACCATTGATTTGACATCTAGCATCTGAAACGAAAAGGATAAAACAGAAATGATTTTAATTAAGGTAATTATAAGAGGAGGAATATATGCCATGTCAAATATTCGGCTCTCAGCAAACCAAGTGTATCAAAGAATGTGTTACTCGGTACACAACAGAAGTCAGACGTGAATATCACTAACATATATCAACATATGACAACATATGGTGACCAAGAACTAAGTTTATTAAGCTTTCTCACACTACCTCATCTGGCTGTATACGTTTATAGGAAGTATGTGACCTTTCTAGCGTTAAAACAGATAAAGTTTCTTAATTTATGTTATTCTTAGTTAATTTATTGAAGAACATTAAGAGCAGAACTTAAATTAAGTTCATTGAAGCAGTTATGAATTTCAAGTGTTTGAGAAGATTGGTAAAAACTTCATTAAACTCTTCTCTTGAAAACATCTTAGCATCTCTTGGGCATCAGTTTCTAGCAAACCACCTTCACCAAGTGCAGTCATTGATCAGAGACAAATGTCACACATATTTAATAACTCAAAAAGTGTGATTGTTAGATAGCTAATTACCTTCAAATCGTGACCAGAATCAAAATGGAATTTACGACTTAGGAATTTAAACCAACATATATCACAAGCACAAACTTTGGCTTTCTTTTTGGTCTTTGCTTTTCTTTCAAAGATGATTAAGTGTTCAAGCAACTTTATTATTCTTCACACACACACAGACAAGTCCAAGGTAACATATTTGTACTGACTAAACCACATATCTTACTAATGCAATGATATAATTTACTTTACTTACCACCCCAAAATGAAGTGAATATTACAGCAGCTAATACCAAGATAGGACTTCTTAGTTCCATGACTCTTGTCATCGTTCTCACGGTATGAATCAATGATTGAGCTGCACGAAGATTGTTGGTTGACCGCTGTCTTATTATGCAAAAGTGCACTGGACCAAGAAAGTTCCAGTTGTCTCAAGCTGTATATTGATATTTACCATTTGACAGCAAAAGTATTGTCTTTGACTCCAAACTGGGAATCCAACCAACCATGGCAGGAAGGAAGCACCGTTCTATCGAATAATGCCTTTATAAGGATCCTTAGCAATATTGACTTATATCTTTATATTTGCATTCGATTGATCTAGCGTCAAAATATGGATCTGCGACCTTAAGTGATAATGGAGACGAATAGACTAACACAATAAGGACACCTAGAGAGCCAAATTCAAATAGCAACCAGAAAAGGGCACAAGTCACATTTACCCTTTCGTGTGGCCAACATGTCAAACTTGACACATTAAGGACTAATACTTAGCAAACAAAAAAAAAAAGCATCCAAGATGCACAGTGCATAACTTCACCGCAAAAACATATAACATTGAAGAGTGTATAGTCTAGTCATATCAAAGCAATGATTACCGAATAAAATATGTAAAACGATCCTTTTTGCATTATAAACTTTGTACACCCGGCTATTACCCGAAATTCCAGACAAACTATATCGCTCTAGGCCAGAAACATAATCGTCGGTATCATATTAGCAGCCTTCAGCCAAAATTCGGTTAACTTTAGTCAAAGCAATCATAATCCGACTGACTTTTTTGTCTTAAAATAATCCACGAACAGCATGAAGACGGTGACAAAATGACATTCTTATCAAAACTTACCCTGCCGTCCAATAAACAGAAGGGGCAAAAGTTATTGACGTGCACAAAAATGTTTGGAATCTAAAAAAACACAAACTACTGCTGAGTAGTCCAAACTCAGGAAATGCTTTACAAATGTAGATAGCTATGAAAACAATTTTTGAATACAAATATAATTTGTCAAACAAAACTACGAGTCGTATTATTTTCCTTGTTTCTTATCCCCATAAAAAATAGTTTGCAGTAGAAAAAAAAATGTTCGCATTCAACTTTTGAGTCAAAACTTTTTTTTAATAAACAGGAATTTTAAGAAAAGAATTTTAAAGAATTTGCAATTTCCACAAATCTGATTGAAGATCAGGAGATTACGTAATCGGTCTAGAAACCGCGGCAACACCCTGAACCACATAGTTAACAAGCAGAAAGCTTACTTTTTAATGATGTTTCGTTTGATATCTCAGACGTATCTGAGCAACAACTTGATTTGCAATGTCGCTCATTATAAGCGGCGTGTACGAATAGGTCTCGGTGTTCTGAATGTATTGAGCTTTCTGTTATTCTGATTAAAGGATGATTGGACTAAGTGCTGTTTGCTAGGAGTTTGAAGACCAAGTTTAATTCGTGGCGGGGTGTGCGGCTCTATGAAATCCCATACATGAGGATTTGGTAAATTTATGGCCAGCAAACTGGCAATATGTGTATTTCCTATGGAAAACAAAAGAAAGAACTGTGAAAAACTATAGTGACTGAAAACTTTTTGAGACTGTCCGAGGTCCATAACTTACCTGCGTTCGTTGCAAAATTAATGGGATAAACGCCGTCGTTGTTGCAAATACTAGGATAGGCACCTTTAAATTTTAGAAGCAAAAAAGTAACAAGTGCAGTAATTTATGCAAAATTATTATATATTTTTGCGGGAATATGTTTTATAATGGGAACAAATCACAACCGACTGATGGATCTGCAACGGACGGGAGGATTCAAGAAGGAACTTGACTATTATTAACGTTACCTTGAAACAACAAATAACGGATAAGGCGTTTTCTGTCATAAGAGGCAGCAATGCACAAAGGCGTGTTTCCAAGCCAGTTTTTAGAGTTGAGATCACATCCTGCAGAAGATTAATCTAAATGAAAATGGAGCTTTGGAGCGTTAACTGGACAGCAAAATAACCTGATTAAAAATTTAATTTGTTTCCTTTGTCATAAAAATTCTCTAAAGTTCAGTTGAAAAGTCAGAATTGGTGATTTGCAAACATTCCCCGCATAGAAAGGATTTTTTATGAGTATTTAGTACCTACGTATCCCTTAAACGTGGATAATCTTTTACGTTAAAATGATCGATGGTGACAATCAAACTGAAGCTTTATACTAACCAGCTTTGATGAGAATCGCGATTACATCAAAACATTCTTTACTGTTTTGGTTTGCGCAAGCAAACGTAGCGATATGAAGAGGACCATCTTGGCAGGCTGTTTGAGAATTGATATTAGCTCCTGGGTATTCGAAGAAAAGGTAATAAGTGTACTAGAATGACTTCGAATTAAAGTATGGAGTAATGGGAGAAAGGAGAAATGGGAAAAGTAAAATTCTAAATAAATTCAATATATCCATAAAGATACCAAGCAGAGGCAGCAGAGCAGTTTGAAAAGTGGGGGTGCCTGTTCAGGATATATGTGCTAGTTTCCCCCTTATAAACGATTTACTTACAATTTTCATTCAAAAGACACAAGTTAGACTCTTTATTGGTCATTCACTTTGATAACCTTTTTGACTGCATATTTATTGTCTACGTTGTCCATGGAGTTACACTCCATTGCCTTCAAACAATTGTTTCAAGTCAAGGCTAGAGTGTAACTCTGATATCTGCAATTACCTAAAAAGTGAGGGTGCTGGGCACCCCCCAACCCTTGTAAAGTGGGGCGCTAAAGCACCTCACCCCACTCTGCTACCTATATAAGGTATTATTAGTATTACTGGTATTACTGCCAATTTTACATGGTTCACACATTAAAATGAAAATAAAATTCATAATTTCTAAAATTATTGAAATATTTTAATAATAAATGCCAACTTAATGAATGGGAAAAGAACAAAATAGACACTCACATATTTCTACTCTAAATCAAGTGCATAGGCAAGCTTTAAAATGTAAAGAATGCTTTGACTTTATAGAAAAGATAACCAATTTTTCACTTTCCTCTACTTATATCACACTGGACACTGTTTTTTAAACATCAGACAGTCTATAATTATTAGCTCCAATTCAGTTCTGAAATGTACTTACCATGCTTTAACATGTACTCAACAAGTTCCATGCTTCCACTCATGCATGCACACTGAAAATTACAATGTATTCTTACAGTGTTAAACCAAGGATTTTGCAAGGGAAAACAAACTGGGTAAGCAATATATGTAGACCCAATGCAGCTTGAGTTTGTGCTTTTATAAAAAATGTTTAAGTAAACATTAATTTGAAAAGTTAGTTTGAAGTTATGTTATATTATAACAAACAACCATAATGCACTAACACTTTACTTACCAAGAAAGGTGTCAGTCCAGAGCATGCACTAGGTTCAACTGCATTAATGTCTAATTTGGCATCTTCCAGTAGTGATATAACGTCTTTAGCAATAATAGGATTATCACAGTCCTAAATAGAAGAATATTATTTCTGTTTTGAATATAGTGGTAAAAATGAAAATTGAAATTCAGAATAAGAATTCAGACACCCTGAAATTTTTTTATATAAAACAAACCTTTATCATGTTACAGAGCTCTAAAACTGGAAATGCATCTTTCTTTAAAAATGTACTAGTTGAAGTATCTGGTTAGCAAAAAAATAAAAGCTAGTTGAGTTAAAAAACAGTACTTTTTATCTTTCATTTTTTTTTATTCATTCTCATTGCATTTCTCTCTTACGGTAACTACTCCTGAATCCAAAACCAGACTGAGCTTTCATCTGTTGCCTTTAATATGGAGGTATATCAGTAACAAATTGTAAAATCCCTTGTATCAAAATCTTATCATCTAAGGGACCATTCCTTTTTATATGAAAGTGGACAAAGTAGGCTTTTACAAGGGCTCATATAGGAAGAAAAGCAGAGTCAAATGTCATCATGCAAAAATCAGAGTCATAAGAGGAAAGTGAAAATTTTTCTTTCTAAATATGTATACATATACCTTTGCGTTGATGAATTTTCTGTCTTTTGTAAAACCAGTTTACCATAAATAATCCAATAAAAATCAGAATCCAGTTTGCTGTTACTAGCTGGAAAATTTTGAGACACAAAGCATCTAATTCCACAGAAAGAGATAAATATTTTGCATATTTATATAAAAAATTAAAACAAGTCTTTATTCTATGTAAGTAGGAGAATGCAGATCTTAGGAAGTACTTCCATAATGTAAATAGTGTGTATGATAAGTCCATGCATGGTTTTTCAAGTGAATGATAAAGTATAAAAACTGCCTCCATATCCACTCATTCATCAAGGCTTTGATTTTGTTTTGTTTATCTGAAACAAAAAGTGCAGCTTGTTGTCATCATTATGAACTAACTAAGTTGATAAATAAAGGAATGATCTTCTTTAAAAAATATGAATACGGGCTCTGGGCTCTTGGTTAGGAACATTTTTATCTTCTCCTCATAAAGTGCTCATCAGCTCTCATCAGCTATTGCTCACGTAAAATAGGACATTGAAAGGTCTATAAGATGAAGAAATTTTAGCAGTAGCTTGTACCCCTGGTTTTTTCTTGTGTTTGCCTAAATATTTCACTGCCACATATTCCTTATTAAAACAAAAAAGCTTAACAGACAATATAAATACTAGTAAGCTTAAATGCCTTTTCTTGAACTGTGAACTGCAACAAATTCTAAGCTTACCACTCATCGATATGAAATGTAAACTACTCTACCATTATTATTAAATACTCGGCTGTTTTAGCTTTCCCAAACTTCTAGTGAGCAAAGATTCATAGAACTATCCAGTTTCAAGGTAATTCCTTTAAGTTATATTGTTGTAAAGTCGTTAAAAAAAACGGCTCCAACTTGCTTACCTCCTCACGAAGCGAGAGCTACACGGCAACTAAATCAACAACTGCGGCAACTCTTCCTTTGTGACGAGCCAGCGCGCGCGCGCGTCCCAGTTTCCCGCCAAAAGCCAAGACCAAAACTACCCTAACTGGGGAAGGGATGGGGCATTTGTCTTTTAACTCGTTAATCATACAATGAATTCAGAAAAAAAATTTTTATAGTTATCACTGTATACTTTTTTAAATATGAAAATGTTGTTGCAATGCTTCCGGTTTAGGAGAAAATTCCTATTCAGCTGTTTTGACTTTGCACGACCTCTCCCTCCCCCACTGAAGAAGGTTATGCTTTGTAACCTCGTCCCTCGTCCCTCGAGGAACTCGAGGCAACATGGCGGCGATAACAATGCAGAAGAAATAGTTAAGACAAAAGATCTTTTTTCATTTTAAATCCATGGATATATTTATTGTTTCTTTGTAGGACATTATTCTATTAGATTTGCTGCTGCCTTTTGAAAGCCGAAAATGGAAGTTGATGAAGACAGGAGGCAGGTGAGTGAGGGTTTAGAAACTAGTTCTCAGAAGTTCGAAATTAAGCTTATTCTTGACCGTTATTCGTTTACACTACAACATAAGCTTCCTTATCATTAGGCAGAGGAAAGACAGCAATGGAAACTCGAAAAAGACTCAGAACTCAGGATCGAAATCGCTGAGGAAGGCAAAGGAGTGAACCTTGTGGTAAGATTTTTGGCTATATAAACTATGTAATTTTTTAGAAGCCTAAAAAATTGTAAAAGTGATTTAGCTTATGTAACTTAATACGTATGACTTCTTGGAATATTGACATCATTCCTCATTTCAGCTGCTGTCAGGTCAGGCGGAAGTCTTTGGAACAGAGTTAGTCAAGAATAAAAAGTTTTCCTTCAAAGAAGGTTCAAAGTTTGCTGTTTTTACATGGCAAGGCTGTTCCATTGAGATATCCTTTTTTATTACCTGGGAAACCTAAAGCTTTACTAAATATTAATACACAAGATTTTATAATACAGAACAATATTGAACCCCAGCTGCTGTTTCCAGATAAATTTGGCTGAGCCAAATTTCCTTCTCGCACCAATCAGAAACTATTTGTGCAAAATTAATGTTCAAAATAAAATGAAGCAAGAGTATTATTGTTTTTACGGTTTCGTCCGCCATCTTGAAATTGGGGCAAACGCGGCAAAATATATAGAAATCTGGATCACTTTGACTTCCCGTAACTCCGCTCATTTTTAATGGATTTTCAAAATTTAAACTTCAATTATCAGCAGCCATGTATACCAGTTGTCGGACTGAAAATAAAACCAATGTAGGTCTTTTAACTAGTTTTGCGACTCATCATATTTTTACAATTTTTTCATATTCACGTGCCCATCGTTTTATTATGAAAACAAACATCTTATTTTCTCAATTTAAAGCTTTCCATTTTCCATCATATTTAGAGGTATAAGTAACAAAGAAAATATCTTTTCAAAAAAGTTTAAATCTTGAAAATCCATTAAGATTGAGCGGAGTTACGGGAAGTCAAAGTGATCCAGATTTCAATATGTTTTGCCGCGTTTGCCCCAATTTCAAGATGGCGGACGAAACCGTGAAGTGGCTTATAGTACTACAACTATCTACTGGAGGTCTAACTATTTAGTAGGGAAAGTTAAATCTACAATAAAAAAACTTTGTTTTATTCCTACAAACTGGGCTACCTGTGGTTTAGTTTACTGGCACCAACACATGTATAAGCTACCAGAAATCTTCAGGCAGAGTAGAAGACTAGTGATCTTGGTCAAGCCTTGATTTATTATCATCATTGTCATTAAATCCTTTATAAGGAAGCATTCATATTTTGCAAGTTAAGTGGAGAGGGCTAGAAAAAAACTTATAAAACTTGATTTTGCTAATCATCACTGCAAAGTACGACAGTGGTACAGCTCAGTCCCCAGTTTGATACGATATTAGTTTTGGATGAAATTCTTTGACTGTTTTTACATTATTGGCCCTGTCGAGGTAGCCTATATCTCCAAAGAGACACCTATGGTTATGTATCTAAATCTACATATGTCACTAGAGCAAATGAGAGAAAAGGCAGACAAACCAGACGACACTCAACTTGGACCAAGGGTAAGAAAAATAATGGTAGGCAATCTTTGCAGCTGTTTTTAGTGACATTTTATTAAGTGTCATAGAGTCATCAGGGCTTGAAATAATAGCTGGTCATATGCCTATCGAGATGTCTCGCCATATACATTTTTGACTGGTCATTGCCAATTTTTGGATGATCAGAAATGATTAATAATTAACAAATGGTAATTTTCATTAAACTAATAATTTTCACTGTTAAGGTCCACAAACACATGCATTTGATAGCCTTAATATTCATAGTTGGTCATCTCGAACAGTTTCTTTTATGTTGGTGAAATCAGACAGTTCATGATGTAGACACTCAGATGTTCACAACAGGGCTCAAAATAATGGCCAGTCAAGATGTCCAGCATATGATATTTTATTTTATTTTTCCAAATATGACTGGTCAACATGTCCGTTCAAAACTGTATTTGACTGGTCAAGTACCAAATTTGGCCAGGAACATTGACTGTTGACTGGCCATTATTTTGAGCCCTGTTACAAGTACACAAAAGTGTGTCAGTCGAAATACCTTGAAGTTCCCTTAAGCGTTACCAAGAATACCAAGGATTCCTGTGCATGAGGGTAAAAAATGGTGCTATAATTCACTGTATGGTTTGTCTTGAAATTTTATAGGTGATGGTGGTAGGTCCAACAGATGTTGGGAAATCCGCTCTCTGTACGCTTCTATTAAACTATGCTGTCAGAATGGGTAGACGGCCGGTGTTTGTTGACTTGGACGTTGGACAGGTATAGAGAATAACTATGAAGTCGAATATTATTTTCCTTATTATTCATTATACACACATAACAATAGAAAAAATAGTAAAAATGATTTAACATCTCAGCTTTTGGCTTCCTCCAGTCAAATTTTCAATTTTCTGGATAATTTAGTACTTTGACTTTGAAAAGCCAAAGTCCCAGATGTCTGGAGTTGTGTTCATTTGGTTATGTATAGCAAAATGTATTGTTTACAAACATTGACATCAGGAATCTTTTCACATTCAAATTTCCTAACCATTAAAACAAAAGAGCTCTAAATTTCATTAGCCAATAGAGCTCTGATTGGCACAGTAATATTAAGAATTAATAGGCAACAGCTTAAAAGTATTTATCATTAAAATGGGTTTAGGAATGATGAATGAGTACATTCATACATGCATACTTTATTTATATTTAGACAGCTAGAGGGTGATGTTGACCTGTACACTAAATCTATACACTGCTTTGATGTAGATCTTTGCACTACTTAGAACTGCTTTCTCTACCCAGCCTCTCTCCTTCCCACCCTCACCACTTTAACAACAATTTTGCACTTCATTAATGATTTCTGTATTTTTCCCCAATTTTATAGGGCACAGTAGGTGTTCCAGGTTCAGTAGGTTAGTTAAAATCAACTTCTAAATTCCAATTGGAATGCAGTGGAGTAAGAGCCACTCTGTGGATTCCACTGTTAATTCACATTTATTTATTTATTTATTAGTTTTCCATTAACGTTAACTCCTTTCAAAAAAATATCGTAACAAGGGGAAGGGGAATCATCCTTATTCCCCCACAGGGAGCCCAAACTGAGTTTTTACGAAAGAATAATTTACAAAATGTTTTGGCTATTTTAGACCCCTGGCTGCATATTCCCAATACAGCTCCATTTGAAGGACAAAACAATTGAATTTTGCTCTCCTGAGAATTAGAATCCATTGTTTTGCCCTCCAAATTACATGCTCTGCAAATTACTACAAGGGGTCTAAATTATTATTATTTATTAAATTTTTATTTAAATTTTTTTAAATTTTTTAACCCCAGGAGCCTTGCTGATTGAACGACCTGCTGACATTGAAGAAGGTAATAATAATTTGTTTGTCTGTTTTGGGTGTCTTGCTGATTGTTTTGAATTCTTTGGGATTCCTTTTTGTTGACAACATTTCGAATATTCATTATTTTATTTATTCCCCATTAAATAATAAATTATTATAATTTTTCTTCTAACTCCTCTTTTCCTCTCCAAGGATTTTCCTTACAAGCACCTCTGGTATATCTCTATGGTTATACTTCACCAGCACCAAATGAAAAACTTTACAATAAGCTGACATCTAAACTTGCTGATGTTGTCTTCAAAAGATTTGATAAGAACAAGAAGGGTTAGTCTTTCTTACTACAGTACTATTCTATAATAATTGACACAATCATCAAAGTTAATAGACCATTTTCAAATTTGTATTATAATACCGCTGTGTTCCTTGATTACAGACTCATTTACTCAGGCTTAGCCTCTTTTCAGTGTCAAAATATTCAAAAAATACCTTCACTGGAACACGTCATGAATATTCTACACAAAATGGAGGCTAACCCTGAGCAACAGAGAACTTGAAACTGAAGTATTTAAAGATCAAAATGTAAAATGGTTAAATTAAAAATGATTTCAGTAGTTCTCCCTGGGTGGCACAGCTGGATATCAACAAGATATTTACCCTCTCTTGTATATCCCTTGAGGCACTCTTGGTGGAGGAATTTTTTATAACTGTGAAAAATTAAATCATAGCCAATGGCATAGAAATTAACAATATGCATGCATTACAGTATGACTACTATAACTGGGGGCACTTAGACAGCGAGAACCCGACAACCAATCAAAATGTAGAATGGAAACAATGCATTCCAAGTTTGGGTTGTCAGGCCAATCAGAAACCTGTACAGCACAAGTTGTTTACATGATCGCCTTTTTTCTCATGGGAATCAGAATAGTTTTGTTGCATCGATGGATTCAATAATGAAATGCTATCGTTTTTTGATGGTCTCTGATTGGCTCTGATCAAATTACAGATCAGAGACCATGGAGCATAGTTTTATGGGGGAGGCTAATCCAGGGCAATGCCTGCACCCCCTGAAAATTTTGAAATTGAGGCTCTTGGAAATACAATTTTCAGTGTTTAGAGGAGCAATTGAAATATATTTATTGCAATAAACTCATTTTAAAGCATCAGGGAACTTTTAACAGAAAATCATTTTTGGCTAAAATTGTGGGAGGGGGGCTGTGTAAGCTCTCTCAAGCCCCCTGCCTCTGTGGTACCTGCAGATTGAAGAGGATCAATATATGATTCAGTACACCTAGGAAATACCTTGAAGAAACAATCCCTCGTTGCACCTTGGAACCCCACTTCTGAAGTGTTATATTAGCTGATATACATGAATGTATATTTTTCAAATAGCTCAAGCAAGTGGCTGTGTGATAAACACCTGTGGTTGGGTGACTGGATTGGGTTATAGAATATTAGTACATGCAGCCAAGCAATTCAAAGGTAAGGTGGTCAATGAATAAATTACAAATTGAATTAGAAGGAAACATCAAAAAGTTTGGAACTGTACTAGCTGACATTTCAGACATTAGGCAGGACTTCGTTTGATTAAGGGATTAAGGACTAAAACCTGAAACGTCAGTCAGGGATTTCATTAGAAGCCGGCATATCTGAGCCCCCATATCTGAGCTGCCTACTTTTGACATTTCATGCCCAGTACAGTTCCAAACTTTTCTATATGTTTTTTAAGTTTCCTGATTCAAACAGCTTTTTTCCATTGCAGTGAATGTAATTGTGGTTCTGGACCAAGAAAGATTGTACAATGATCTGAAAAAACAATTTTCTGATCAACTACAAATAGTTCATCTTCCCAAATCAGGAGGGGTGAGTATTGCATAATAGTAACAACAAAAAGTAATGATTTCGCATTAGTTCTGTGGTTTTGATTTAAATATAAAGTCTAGTGGAAGTGCTAGTACCTTTTTCTCAATATAACTTCTTTTATCTCTGCTTTTTCATGGTTACTGTTAACTCTATATTTTCTCAATAATTATTAAATAATAAAAGGTCAATTAATTTTCGCATCATTATATTTTCTCATCACTTTAATTTCGCGATTTTTCCAAATTTGCGAAAATAGCGAAATTAAATGGTAATCACCCCTCAAGATCATTTTGGACTTGAAAAAAGTCTCAACCTGTTTTCAGTGTAAGTGAAAATATTTTTCTATTTAACGATTTAGGTTGTGGTTAGAAGCCAACAAACAAGAAGCAATATTAGAGATGAAAGAATAAGAAGTTATTTTTATGGACCGCAGGGGAATCTTTATCCTCATTCCTTTGAAGTAAAGTTTGCTGATGTTAAGCTTTTTAAGATTGGAGGTCAGTCTTTTTTTGTCATTTATAACTGCTATCAATGAAAGAATAATGCTGATTATGGGTGAATAAGATCATCAAACATCAAATCTGTACCTTGAAACAATTTAACTGGGCCAATGAAAGTTAGAGCATATTAGCTACTAAGAGGGAGGAAAACTAGAGAACCCAGAGAAAAACCATAGAATCAAGGGAGAAATCTTACAAACTCTACTCACATTTGATGGCAGCCAAGTCCTGGAAGACAACCAAGACTGCAGAGCTGCTATAATGCCGCTTTGGGATATCAAAGTCATGGTGTAAATTGAATTGCCAGTCATTCTCAAATTTTCCTCACCCTCCTCTAATGTATGTGTCACACTTTACAGTACCAACGTACCCTGCTTGGTTATCAATATAGAGAACAGAATTGCAACTCATAAGATTTATTTTGCGGCTTTATATTAAGATTTGTTTTTTAAAGATTTGTGCTTATCTGCTTGCACAAAAGGTGTATTTATCCCTCTTATTTTTTGGATAGGGAATGAATGAAATTCCTTTACTTGCATCAGCTATGCCCCCCCCCCCAATCCCTTGAAAAAATAATGAATATTAAAAATTCATTATTTTTTCTTTTTTTAAAATTTATTTTGTTTTCTGACTGTGACCCCATTTAACCAGCTATTCTAAATGAATCATAATGTTTCCCTTCAGCTCCTGTTGTCCCAGATTCCTGTTTACCTCTTGGGATGGCACAAGATGATAACCAGACCAAACTAGTTCCTGTCGTACCAAGTATGTACAGCACTTTGTATAAAATAAATAGTTGTGACAAAATAATGAAAAAGAAAAAGAAATTGCAACAGTTTGAGAAACTTGACAGCTTTTTCTTTCAAAATTATGAAATTGCATTTGTGAACAATTTCAATTCTCAGTTGTCTTTCAATTCTTACTAGTTAAGTTAGTAATTTTGGTAAAGGAGTTTTATATTGTTGTAGTGGATGGTGTACATTCAATGTAACTGTGATTCTCAGTATTCTGCAAACTCGGTAGTTGTGAGTTTCCAATTGGAATTTTGTTTTTTTTCACTGCTACAGGTGTATCAGTCAAAAATAATCAACTGATTAGTTTTGATTGATGCCAGCGAAAAACTGATTTCACAATTATAAGCCATTGAAATGTCAGAGTTTGCAGAATATTGAGAATCTCAGTAATACATCATTGAACATGAGTATTGTGTGTTGTAAATAGTGAATGTAGGCCCTGTCAGTGGTAGTATGTGTGGAGCAAATCTCACAGAAGAGCCCCTTAGAAATATTGAAGGCATGTACCCACTGTGGACCACTGTAATTAATATCCAATAATCTTTCTGTAGGTCATGATTTAAAACACTGTGTATTGGCAGTTAGTGCTGCAGAATCTTTGGATGAGGACCTTGTAACTACAAATGTAGTAGGATTCCTTGTTGTGTAAGTACCGTAATCACTTCTGATAACATGCAGCAAATGTGCAGGAATTAAATCCATGTTAAGATCCCTGCAAGCTAGACCACCTTATTCACCTACTGATAAAATAAATCACTTTTTTATAGTGGGATTCAAATTCAGTAACTTAATACTGGTTTCCAATTTGGTCCACTGTCACTCACACACACTACCACTACATTATATATTCTACGCATACAACTCAACTCACATGTTGATTTTTACGGAGGGAGGAAACTGGAGTACCCGGAGAAAACCCTCGTGGCACAGGAGAGAACACATCAAACAAACACAACTCACATAATGATCTGACCCGAGCCGGGGCTTGAACTCGCCACTACTCCTCCCATAATGATGTAAAGAGCTGTTAGAAGAAGACTACCCAGTTGAATTTGCTCTTACTGCTTTTCAAAAAATCCCATACCTCGATCCTCCTCCTAGGATGTCATAGCAAGCACGCATCTTTTAATTGGGTTCTCTTGGAAATCTTGCTAACCAAGTCTAGAAATATAACATGGCCATCAAGATGCTACACTATAGCTAGACAATGGTCCATGCAATCTGATTGTAAGAGAACTTGCAGGAGAGGTGTTACACTAGGAATTACCTCAAAAGTGTTCCCACAATTTTTGCAAAAAGTTGAACTAGATCTACAATCTTGCAATGATGCAACAAACTACAACAAGATTTCAAAACAAGCTGCATAGACCATTGAATGCCAACTGCAATAGTATCTTGACACCACCTACCTCATTGGTTTTTATGTATTTTGTTAAAACTACACTGTGCCAAAAATATTGAACTTGGTATAAATGCATTAAACTGGTCATATCTAATTGGGTATTTGGTTTTATTTATCCAGAAACAATGTGGATCTTGATCGACAAGTCATGGTTGTATTATCTCCAGCTCCAAGACCTCTTCCTAGGAAATTTCTTATCCAAAGTGAAGTGAGATTTATGGACTTCAAGTAACTCAAGAGATTTCAAGGTTGCAGAGTTTGAGCACTCTGATCAGCTAGTGTTAGCCGCTGGTTAAGCCAGCCTAATCTTAACCTCTCTTACTTTTAACTTCATTAATTTCTTTTTTGTTCATCTTCTTGCATTAACTCCTTTTTAAAATAATTTTATTCTATGTGAGATATTCTTTTTTCATATTATTTTATAAGATACTTTCTTCAAAGGTTGTGACTCTATAAAGTCACTTCCAGCACCTTCCCCTTTTCTAAACATACGTCAGAAAAAAGTTCCAACTATGAGGCTTCAGGGAAACATCATTGTTCATTAATAATTAACATACGTGTATAATTTTAGACTTGAATATAGAGTTTTGCATGCTGTGATTGGTTGAACGACCAGTGATTATGAGATGATAATAATTGTTTAAGTGCCTATCAACTCTGATGGTGTAGTTTGAAAATTGCTTACATGGAGGGTACAATATGATGGCACAGTTTTACAGGATATGGACTTCTCATTTCAGATAATCATATAAAGGTTTGAAATTTAAAAATGCAAATGATTTGACGTCAACCCAGGACCATTCATTACTGTCCTGTAACGTAATGCCAGTTTTCAATTAATAAACAAATTTTATTACCAAAATATATGTTTTAGTAGAGTTTTGGTGAGTTTATTTGAGTGTCACTGGTAGTAAAACACACAAGAAAAGAGGACAGATACCTGGGTTGATGTCATCTCATTAATTGCATTTTTAAATTTTGAACCGTCATAATTATATCTAAAAATATGAAAAGTCCATTCGTATTAAACTGTGCCATCGTATTATACCCTACATGTAGAAGGGATTTTCAAACTAAACCATCAGAGTTGATAGGCACTTTAAATATTCTTTTGGTTCCTTAGGTGCCACTATTGGCAATAATCACTCAACAAAAGATATCACAAAGTATTAATAGCCATTTATTAATTTTAAGTTTCCCTCGTATCATATTCTACTACATTGTAATGTAAAACTATAACTTCAGTAAAGATGAATACCAGTAGATAAATTGGATATTTAACAAAGCAAAAAATGAAATATCCAAACAAATAGGGAACATTTTTATAGAAGAATATACATGTATTCAATCGAAATCATTCAATCATAAACTATTATAATACATTAATAACGATGTCAACATGTCAGCATTGAATTACCTTTTTTTTAAACTGTAGCCATTCTGTGGCTTTCCTTTGCTGGCTAATAATTAGCCAGCAAAGGAAAGAATTTTCAAAGACCATGCACACATTATTATTTATGCAGGGTTATTATGTTAGTAAGAATGATTTTATATTGCCCATTAAACAAAGTTAAAACAAAAGAACACAATGGAATTAGTGTCTACTATGTATCATACTTACATTTTTTTCACAATTCAGGTAGAATTGCTTTTAAGGGGGCTCTCAGCAAATTTTTAGTTAAACAAAAAGGGAGATCAAATTTCTAACCTTCAAATGCTGCTAAAGTGGTTTATCCAAATTATTTTTTCCATCGTTTTGATTGGCCGAGATAATAATGCAAACTGCCTAAAACACTGCTTTGTAAGGGAAACACTGCTTTGTAAGGGAAACACTGCTTTGTAAGGGAAACACTGCTTTGTAAGGGAAACACTGCTTTGTAAGGGAAACACTGCTTTGTAAGGGAAACACTGCTTTGTAAGGGAAACACTGCTTTGTAAGGGAAACACTGCTTTGTAAGGGAAACACTGCTTTGTAAGGGAAACACTGCTTTGTAAGGGAAACACTGCTTTGTAAGGGAAACACTGCTTTGTAAGGGAAACACTGCTTTGTAAGGGAAACACTGCTTTGTAAGGGAAACACT
Organism: Anthopleura xanthogrammica; assembly: GCA_964019055.1. NCBI lineage: Eukaryota > Metazoa > Cnidaria > Anthozoa > Actiniaria > Actiniidae > Anthopleura > Anthopleura xanthogrammica. The sequence continues at coordinate 23,388,842 of OZ025206.1, read as the reverse complement.
GTAAGGGACCACGTGTCTCCTATTCCTTGTTTTCCCTCGGATTTTCATTCTCTGTGAATGCCTTAAATAAATTTAAATAAATGAAATAAAAACAAATAATGGCCTGCTCATGTGCATTATGGTGTAAAGCCCTTTTGCTGCAAATAATGGTCAGACTGCACTCATGTACAGTAATGTTGCATTTGTCAAAATGGCTTGCTTCCTTGAGGTGTCAGAAAATGACTTGGCATGTTTAGTACACAGCAAAAACAGCCAAAACTTACATGAATGATAAAACAACTAGACACTCTTGGATCGTTCACTGGGTTGCCTGTGCAAGAGCTCCCCACTTGCCAATCCAATATACTCTTTATTATTTCACACGAAAGTGTTCCTTTTGGGTTCAAAGTCCCCCTTTATTAAAAACATTTTAAATCCTAGTAAGACAGCGTTACTGACTCATCAATGCGTATTAGGTTCTACTTGACCTACTAGAGTACCGTGACCTTTCAAGACTAGCTGATGAAATAAACATATCTATTTCAGTATCGAAACTGTTCACTGCAAAACAAACGTTTTATCAATGTAAATACTCTTAGCCAAAATCTGGTAATTTGTTTTTCCCTCAGTTTTTGTTTTCTGTATTTTCATAAAATAATGGAAGTATTCAACAAGGAGTCTTTCTTGTAGATCATTATCAGCTCGTCTGACTTCTACAAGTTCTTGGAGTCAGCTTTCATCAAAGCTTTGTTTGTCACTCGTTTTGTAGTTTGTCTATTTTATAATATTAAATTGTCGATCATATTTGTACACAAATACATAACACAACACAACTTCATTGGACAGACTATTGTTATGGTTACAAGTTCTCGACCAATCATGACAAGTGACATCACAATAGACATTATCGTCTACCTGACACTCAAAAAATGGCCCTCATTTTAAGACTCGTTTGCCACCATGGCAACCCAGTAATAATAATAATCATTAATCATTATTGAATTTGGTTATCAGAAAATATCATAATTTGTTAGTGTCTCACAAGCAATTATTTGCATCTGCCTTCAGCATCAGCAAATAATTGTTTGCAAGCTCACCACCAATAAATCACAATATTTTGCTCAACACCCAAAATAAAATTATCTATAATTGTAAATATACCAAGGTGTAAGGAAATAAGAAATAAGAGAAGAGGAATATCAAGGAGATAGCATTTCATATACCCAGCCATTGGTTCCTATTTTAGTCATATTGATATCAATCTCCTCATCAGGATTGTGTTTCCTGAATCGTATTCTATTATGAAGTCTGCTTGATTGTCCATTCCAGAATTCTATACTTTCTGGTCTAATTAAGAATCCACCCCTATAAAAATAAAACAAATATGATATCAAAACTGAAACAAACTACAAAATTTTATCGATACTCTGAAACAACCTCTGGGCTCAGCAATTTCAGGGCATGGCTAACCTACAGATCCAACCCAGAAACAACCTCTTGGTTGATCAAAGTCAGGGCATGGCTAACCTACAGATCCAACCCAGAAACAACCTCTTGGCTGATCAAAGTCAGGGCATGGCTAACCCACAGATCCAACCCAGAAACAAACTCTGGGCTGATCAAAGTCGGGTGTGGCTGACCCTATTCTGTCAGTAGAGGTTCTTTTCTAGTGGAGTAGAAAAGAACCTCTGCTCAAAGGGTAGAGAATTTCAAGAAACTGTCTTGCTTCTTCCTAGCTTTTCAGTTTTTTATTGTTTTGAACTTACCAATAATCTGGTTTGGGTATAAGAATACTTTCATCTGCATATCGTTCTTTCAAAACATTTTCTCTTTCATTAAGAACCTGTATGAGGTAACAGAGTTAACAGCTATTGCTTACTATCAATCACATGACTTTTCTGGATTTGACTGAGGGGCAACTAGCGATTCTTAAATCAAATCATGTCAAAATAACTCCTAACTGCCTGCTGTCCCTCCATCGTTGTCTATTTTATTGCAAGAGTGCATCACATGGTGTGTGACTCAAATTCTTTTGCGTGCTCCTCTCTTGAACCTGATTTTTTTTAAATGACTCTCCCCTTCATATCCCATCTCCCTGGTAAAAAATTAACATTGTTTTGTTCTAAGTATTGAAAATTGCTGTCAGTGAAAAAATATCCAGGACTAGTAATAACATGATTGGACTATTCCAAATGTCACATATGTCTTATCATTAAATATTTGTTTCTCACACTAAATATAGTTTGTGCATGTGGAATTCAAAGCTTAATTCTGAGCTAATTAAGGTGAAGGAATGATGAATACTTAATATGACATACAACATTTGGAATAGTCAAAATGTATATTTATATGGACAACATTAATGAGAATGGCTGTATATAAAAATGTTATCCTAACCTCTCTTGAAGGGATAACACTGCTTTGCCTGCTGATACAGGCTCCTATCTGACTGCCTCTTGGTCTAGAATGAAAATATTTAGTAGCCTCTTCATCAGATACTTTTTCAGCTGTACCTTTAATGATAACCTGAAAAGGGATAAAGAAAATGAACACATTGTCCAGCTGAGTTGACCTTCAGAACAAACTCAAGGTCAACCAAGATTCAACGTCTTATTTTGATTAGCATTTCCCATTATTCTGCCAAGAGAATTTATGAAATACGAGTTTTTCCTTCTTTAAATTAATCGTTAACACTAGTCAAACTCATGGGGAAATTTTATTTCAAATGCTAACCAAAGATAGTGACCCATTATTCCTTTCGGAGAAGGAAATCAACTCAGCTGGGGACATGGGTGAAAAATGCACTGTGCATGCTCGGAAGTTCCTCATGTTTACAAAGAAAACCATTGGAGATTTACCAGCCTTTAGTAAATCTCTAAAATTAGGGCCATTGTGGACCCTTGTCATAATGATTTTCCCCTTGGTTCTCCAGTATGTGCATGTTGTGTGGCAAATTTCATATACTATAATGTTGTGTGTAGAGGAAAACGGAAACCTCAACTCATGGAAGAGCTCCTTATGGGGAGTGATGACTGTATGCTGTTACTATTTTTATTGCAATATTCTATTATTGCCTTTGAGTACCTGTCGATGAAGTGGAGGCCAGTAGAAAAGCAGGCATGCTTTAGGATTTTCCATCTGGGAAAGATACCAAAAAAGAGAGATTAGTGGCCATACATTCAGAATTTACAAGAAAGTACAAGTGACTCGTGGGATATTCCACGGTATGAAACTCGAAACCATTGTATAACCATTTTATCCCACACCATAAAAAATACAAATGCATAGATTCAATGCCCAGTGCATGATGGGAAGGAAGAGTGAAATACTGCCGAATATACAATGGCTTTCCTGCATTCTGATTGGATGTATTTTCTATGCTGTGGGATAAATCCTATAGCACCAAGGTCATAAAAATATTAGAGAAATTATGTTAATAAATAAACGTGATTTGAGATCTTCATACCAACTGTTTTCCCTTGGTACTTGTGAAATTTGTGAAAAATGTAAATCCCTGGTCATTATAATTTTTCATCAGAACAGTTCGTGCAGACGGCTGGCCATCACTGAAAGTAACAAGATCACATTTTATGTCACTCATAGAGACATCTCTTTGAGGTACTTCAAATAGTTTGTAACATATGGGTATTATTGATTCCTATACTTGTTTTCGCTTCATCCTTTATTTTCTCCCAAAATTTTGGTCCAATTTCCCGTGACAATAATCAGTGGCCATCAGTGGACTCCCATCCCGTATCAGACAATTATTTAACATTCAAGTACTTTAATAATTACGACTTGGATAGATTAAGAATCAACCAACCTTCCACATGTCGATAGGACCATAGCATTTGCCTCTTGGATATCCTTTGATTCACGAGCCATTTGAAACCACACATCGAACTGTTTCATTGGCTCTTTCGCTACAAGATCGCCTTCACTGAATTGTTCCGTCTTGTAGTCGATCCTCATGGCCGCCACCTCTTCTTTTCGTAACATGGCTGATTGAGACCGGAAAAAGTTACGACTAAACGACGTAGACACTGATCTAAGTAAGTAAGCACTACTCATCAGTTGAGAAATTAAGGATATTTGAGCTAAAAAGATGTTAGTTATGTAATGTAATCACGCAGAGTGGACTGTTTTAATTTCTTACAGTTGTACAAAAACTTAGGGGGGGGGGGGGGGTGGGTAGGTAGGTATAATAGTACCCTTATGGTGTATCTGTGCATTCAAAAACATTACATAATCCTAATCATTTCGAGACAAAAGACATGCTTTACTATCTTTAGACTATGAAGGATTAGATATTTTAAAGTAAAGACTAAAAGTATAGTTTGGGGGAGGGTTTGGTTGCACACAGCAAGCTTCAGTAAGCCCATCGGACCAACCAGACGAAAATACGGTAGGTTCAAATGGTGATTAATTTACAATGGCATAAGGTTATAATTTAGGCGATCCTGCTATGATTTGTTTGCTATTTTCGAGGTAGATTCATAATATAGATATTTTTGACAGGTAAAATAAAATCTTCCTATCAAAGCAAACGTGAGTGAATGAGACGTTGTACGATTAATCAAGCTTACTAAAATGACACCTCATAAAAATCTGTTATGTGAAGAACATATTCTCTCAATATTGCATATGAAAAGACGATTATTACCTGATCTAGAGAATTCTTCAAAATTCAAATTGATCCTTCACTGTTTGCTGTGCTATCAGCCTGCATCAGGCCTGCAGTGGACGATGGTCTATATTATCGGCCTAAAAAAATCTTGGGACACAGGGAGCCCAAATTGCACTTTATCGAAAAGAGTAAGTAAGTTATTTGATGCTGAGTCTTCCAAATACACAAGAGTAAATAGAAAAAGCAGGTATAAGCTAGAGTGAACGTTTGTTATGTCGCCTTGATTTTCTTACTGCATGGAAGCAGCCGTCATTATATTAACGCTGGCGCAAGGGGGGATACGTGCAATTCTGCATTATTAGCGGTCGCGGTGATTATGAGAGAAACCGGAAGTAAGGGACCGGAAGAAAAGAATCAAACAGAAGAACGTGCTCTCGATCTTCTTTAAGAATGCGTTGTCTTTGCTAAGATAATATTGAATATATATATATATATATACACATATATAAAAAAAACAAATGAACAAGTGAAATGTGGCTAGTTTATTGAACAATTCATTACACGTTTGAAGACTGATCCAAAACTTTTTACAAATTGTGAAGTTTTCTTGGATATTTCATAGTTCAGAGGAATTCGTTTCTGATAAATGCTGAGGAAAATTCTCATATGAAAAAGGCTTAATTTACCCTGCTACATGAATTAAAAATAATAATCGATCATTCATAAATATTTTTTTACTTAAACTGGGCATTTGAAAATAATATCGATGACGCGATTGATGAGGCGTTCTTCAAACGCATGCGCGCAGTGAACTGAATCGATTTTGAGATGGCGTCGTTCAGAAGAGTGCATACAAAAATGCAGTGAATAAAATAGGTTACTTTTGATTGACGTTAATCAAAGTCTGGATCGATGTGATTGCTTGGTTTCAGTCTGCTGAAAAAATCTTCGAATCTCATTATCTGCTACAAATAGTGGTCAAACACTTATGACACTTATGATGAACGTTCTGCACGAGACAGGAAATGACGTCAAATGAACCAAGCATATTGAGACATGCCTAATGGACTTTTAATGGATGACTGGCATCTGACGTATAAAGGGATTTCAAGGTAGAATGTTATAGGGCAAAACAAATTACGACATTGTTTCTGACCTACAACATTGCTGCCGTGAAGCCACTCCACGTTTTGACTGAGAAAATATTTAGTAAAACGAGTCGAGTAAAAAAGCAAGTATAATTAACAATTAGCCCTCGAGTCCGAATGGTCTACGAGTCAATAGCCCATGAGGCCGAAGGCCGAATAGGCTATTGACTCGTAGGCCATGAGGGCGAGAGGTCTAATTGTTTTAGTAAAAACCTACTAATCGGTCCAATAAAGGATGCAAAAAGTTTTGGATTTTGCTTTAAATATATATTTTTTGGTTTTCAAAACCGGCGCTTTTCGCTACTAGAGGTCTATCACTAATAATAGACCCCTAGTAGCTCAGCCAATCACAGGGCTCGATTGGTGATAGACCATTAGTAGGTTTTTTCTAACACCAAATAGACCATTTTCGCGATGCGCAGGCGCAGACATGATCGCGATCTGCCTCTTTTTCATGTCTGCGCCTGCGATATTTTTGAAAGCGCTCGCGCATCTCGAAAATAGTCTGTTGATAAAACGTTATCGGGTTGAAAAGGTTAAATCATCGAAGCTAAGACCGATGGGTATTCTGGGTAGTTGATATCCAGGGCATTTAGAGAGTGTTATGTACAGACACATGCATGAAGAGTGACAAAATGTTTTCATCAGTAACTTGAATCAATGTTCAAGAACTGCTAAAACTGCAATGTGCATAATATTAGCCTCATTACCAGTTTACCCAGAACACCCTTCGGTCTTAGTTTCGATGATTGAACCTTTTTTTTTCAATCTGGTATACAGCTATTTCAAAAAACGTTGAATACTGAATACTGATAAGTACATTCCAAGACCAAATGGCATTGTGTGTACTCATTAATTTGAAATAAAATAGTAAATATACAGCGATTTGCTCTCTATATGTAGCAAGTATATTGTTTCGGATAGAATGCACTAAAAATAAAATAAATAATAATTATTTAGCTTTAGACAATATTTTATGACTCAAAATGCATTTCGGTCTTGAAATTCAGTATTCAACGTTTTTTTGAAATACCTGTATACTCTTCTAAAGGATAAGATGTTCCCACGCACGACAAAAAGGTTGTACAAATTTAAAAACGCATTCATTTATCATGTATGTTGAATGGTTCTTTCAAAGCATTCTGAGTTCACCTCTTTAACTTGGTCGAAATGTTTTTCCATTCAAACTGCATGTCATTCTCTCGAGTTCAAGATAGGTTGTTTGAGCTGTAATCATATTTTTGTGTTTTCTTTTACGCAACTGTTACAGTCAAAAGCGTAAAGCGTACCCCCCTAGGCTCCATTAATGATTTTATTATTCGAATATTGAGTTGATTATTCACTCTGAGTTTTCATTAAAAAATCGGAAGACTCCAAACTTCACATTTACTTCACACTAAAATTCTAAATGATGGCCTTTCTGGGGAGTTTTTCTATCTTGGCATGGCAATTGTTGAAGAATCCAATCAAAACTCAAGTAGATAATTCATTTTCAAGTGTGGAGTCAGAGTGAATAATCAACTCAATATTCGGATAATGAAATCATTAATGGACTCTAGGGGGTACGCTTGAGCCGTTTTGACTGTAAACAAAGAAATAATACTCTAGGGAATGACATGAGGTCTGTAATGGCTAAATATTACGCCCAAGGCAAAGAAGTCTAATGATTCGTACAACACTGACTCTCAGCAATGTTGTCAATAGTAGGAACACTCGAACATGATCAAAGCTGCAATCGAATATATAACAATAAAATTCTTTGACAGAAAATATCGAGCCAAATGGTAACTTAATAAGAATCAGATGAAAAATAATTAATAATTGGTGCAAATCAGAAGTGTATAACTTTCTAGTTATGGACTTTTGGTACGAATCTAAAATAAAGAATTTCCAGTATTTCATGATATTTGTAAGACTAAGGTCAAACGTCGAACTTCACATGAGTCGTACCTTGAAAACAATGGATAATAAGGCGGTTTTCTTTTATATCTTTGGATTAGGCTCATGTGAAGTTCGACGTTTGACCTTTGGGCCAAATTGATAATAGACCTAAATGTTTTTCAGCATTTTATCTCTACAGGAAGTTTTGTTCCAAACCTTTGTGACCGATAATAATAGAGTTAGTGAATCAAAAGTGTTTGCATTTGAAAAATTAAAGAAATACCCGCTTTTTCTCCTTCAACCCAAAATGAGCGGTGTTCGACAGAGTATAAGATTATTTTGTTAAAAAGAGGGGACAAAGAGGAGGGTTCCTTTTTATATTACAAACTCACAAATAGAAAGGTTTTCGTATGACTGGAAAACGTACGTAACATACCGTAACATTGAAATGGCTTCCCATTGTCTTGCAGTAATCCATCCAATCATAGCACGTAGTCAAGGTGCGATTACGCGGAGCAATTGTTTCTGCAACATTTTATCGTAACGTCGTTGCCACACAAGTTACATGGAGCATTGCGGCGATTAACCTACAGTGGAATTTGAAAAATGTTGCGAGACAAAAAAAAACACTCCTTGTTTTTACGAGGGTAGCACTAAATAGCCAGTGGCTAACAAACCTATGGCCCTCGTTCCATGATCGAATTGAAATTAAGAAGTTGATTTTTGTGAAGGGTCGCGACGCCGTTACGAGACCAGTGCCAGAGAAAATCGCTTCGTGTAATCTCACCTTTACGGTTCCAGTAAGATACGGTACGGTATCAGTAGGACCACGAATTTGCCGTAGCGTTTCCCACTCATACGAAAACAGCTCTAAAAGCCCCACGCTCCACGTTTCGTGTACCCCTCCCCTACCTCATTGTGGACCTCCCCTTCTATCCACCCAAAAACACGACAATATAAATTTTACATTTTGGTTAAAAATTGCCCTGCTTTGAATATGAACTTTGCTCCCTTCATAAATTAAATTGTTTTACGAAGCTAATAACGTATTAAAAGACGAAAAGGTATATAAACGTGAAAAATACGTACGCGTGAATTATATGTACTTCCATTTGGATTTCACATTAAGAATTCGTTAAATTGCTAAGCTGTGGCGTTATGCACAGGTTTAAAATTCCGAGTTTCTTCCATGGCATTTCCATCCAGACTGTCTTGACGAGTTGTGTTCAATGATGACGGTTCACGTGGCATCATAGTAGCGAGGATAAGAGAGAGGCAGTCCGCTACTTGATGGTTAGGAGCGCATGACAGAGCAGGGGTGTGGCCGTCTTCGTCCTCAGCAAAAACACTCGAACCACGTGATAACAGTTCTTGGACAACTGGGACCATGCCATTGCTAGCTGCGAGGTGAAGAGGTCTGAAAGCGGGAAATACCAAAATATTGAAATCCCGGAATAAATACGGCTGTTTTGATACACCCATTTTATAATCATGCGACCCTAGCTATAATTCGAGTCGTCCGGGTTTTTGGCTTCCGTCAATCAAAATTTCCACGGTCTGAGCTAGTAAATTTCTGATTGACGGCAGCCAAAAACACTGAGGTCTTGGGCTGAATTGGTCACGTCGTTATGAAAATGAGTGTAAATCAGAATACTGTTAACATAGTGGAAGACTGTACAAAAACAAGAATGACCAGGACAATGGGGAAGAAAAGGGACGTGGGAGAGGACAGCCTACCTTTCTTTATCTTTCGCCTATTATTTGTCTTTTTTTCCCTTTGTTTGCTTGTTGTTTTGTTTATAAGCTTGTTTACTTGGATTTGTTTATTTGTTTGCTTGTTTGTTTGTTTCTTTTATAATTTGCTTGGATTGTTTGGTTTGGTTTTGTTTTGTTATTTTTTTTGGTTTGGTTGGTTGGTTTAATTTTGCTTCCTTGTTTGGTTGTTGTTTATTTGCTTGTTTAATTGTTTGTTTACTTGTTTGACATTGTTTGCTTGGTTTTGTGTGTTTGCTCGTTCGCTTGTGTTTGATTCAATTTTGCTGCCTTCCTTGTTTGGTTTAATCGTTTGTTTATTGTTTGTTTCCTTGTTTGTTTGTTTGTTTTCATCATTTCCCTTTACTCACGAAATTTGATTTAAAATAAAACAAATTACTCAATAAAGTTAGTTTATCCTACAACTGCATTAACTCCAACATTTACACCAGCAAGCATTATTCCAATCAGCATCTTTAACCTCTTTTACGTGTTACAGATAAGTAACTTACGTCTTGAATGTATTATTTGCCATATTAATAGTAGGATCTGGACTCTTATCAAGTATTGACATAGCGCAGGATGTATGACCCTACGGTAAACAAAAAAAATATAATGCAATATTATCTAGTAGTTACTTTTATCATAGCAAGCAAAATTAAATTGGCAAAAATAACTGTATAAGCTAAAAGAATTAAGAAAAAAAATGATCGAGTTAAGGAAAGATATTCCACAGATTTTCTAATGCCTGTCCTGATGGGTGCTTAACATTTAACCGGAAAAACCGGAAATTCCGGTTGGAAAACAAATTTATAATTTCGATCGGAAAGTTCCGGAAATTCGGTTGAGGTAATCCGCTTTTCCCGCTCTTTTCGGTTCTTCCGGTAGACGCGTGTGCCATTTGTCGAAAGTTTGTCTGATTAGAATCGAGATTAGAAAGTTGCTTACCATTCCAACCGGATGGATTGGTTTAAAGGGTAAGCACCCCTGGTTAAGGAAAATCAAATGAAAATAGACGTATTAGGGAAAGAAGTGTTAGATCATTTTATTTATTGTGTATTACCTGGATACAAGCTAGATGAAGAGCTGTGTTATTATCTTGGTTTATTAACGTTGTATCTGCTGCTCCTTCTGTTACCAATAAGTCTAGAAACGGAAGGAATTATAGCATGATTAGTTAAAGCTTTCCACGTGAAGTTTTAGTATGGAGATATTATTTGCTTAATGTGAATGAATGAAGGAAGGATGGAAGGAAGGAAGGGAGGAAAGAATGAATTAACGAAAGAACGAACGAAAAACGAATGAGTGAACCAATGAATGAATGAAGGAACGAATTAACAATGAAAGAAAGAAAGAAAGAAAGAGAGAGAAACACAAATAAAGAAAGGAAGGGAGAGGTGGAAAGGATAAAAAAAGGAAGGATGAAAGGGGTAAAATAAGGAAAGCAAAAGCAAACGAAGGAAAGAAGAAAAGGCGATAAAAAACCCAAAGAAAAATCATCTTGCCTAAATTTTAATACTGAAACCTTACTCTAGGAACAGGATTCTTTGAGCACAAAAGTTCAAAACATAAGAGAATATATGTATTCCATTAATGAAGTGAGGACAAATTTTCAGGTCTGAGGAATACTAAAAATAATAATAAACAGCTATTCAAAGTATACTGATCATACATACCCACGGCTCCTGCATGTCCATTTTCCGCAGCTATCATCAGAGGTGTTTTACCCATATAATCCACAGCGTCAATATATCCACCCCTCGATAGTAATAGCTGTAAACATTCTACCTGGTCATTAAATGCAGCGGCATGCAGTGGTGTTCTACAGATCAAAGAAGTGGTAGGAGTAAGACAAGTAAAGTTATAGCTATCACTATCCAACAATGCAGCAACATTCATTGGGAATGTGGCTATTTAGAAGCTCTTTAAGAATGACTGATCTGATCCTTGATATTCGCTGTGAAGTCAAGCTCAATCTCAGGCTTCCTGCAGTTCGGGGTGTTATCGGCTCAGGCTCGAGCTCCCATACACCGCGAATACCAGTGAACGGATCGATTGTACAAGCAATATGTAAAGAAGACTTTAAGAGCCTCAAGATAGCCACAGATAACAAGTTAGAATTTCCTGAGATCTATGATTCGCTGTAGACACAAGGAGAGCGCTAAGAGAAAGGTTCCTAAGGTTCCAAGGTTCCTAAGAGAAAACTCATCCTGAGCCCCTCTCCAACAAAGAACTCTGGGACTTGTGATGACCAGGATCTTCACAATAAGTTAGCAAGATGTAAATTACCGTTTTTTAGAATCAGCTACATTAACGATTTCATCTCCTAAAGTGTCTAATAGCAGTTCCGCACAAGATTCGTTATCGTTGATTCTGGTGATCACAAAACATCATGTCAAAAAACATATTACCAACAACAGTGTCTTTAACAAATGAAGATAAGGGGACATTATTTACAGGGAGGGGGGCTGGTGCATATAGAGGGGACCAGCATTTTTGATGTTCCACAAAGGAGCTAAGAGAGACAAAGAGAGACAAAGGGCAATTTGTGGGGAGGGGACACGAAAATTTGTTCAAGCGACCTGTAAATAATGACCGGTCCCTAAACTGAGAAAAATGTCTGACGTCACTGACTCACTCCTTTAAAGATTCGTGAACATATATTACTTTCCATCAGAATATCAAGAAAAAACGTTAATCAGTGATTATTAGACCCTTAAAAATTATTCCAATATAGTTTCAACTGTACTAAATTTGGAGTCAGTCCCACTTTAAATTAAGTTTATGTCATCATAGATCTGATGGTTTCGGAGGTAGTTAAATACTTACACTGCACAATGTAGAGGTGAGAATGAGTTGCCTTCAAAAGCTTCAGATTTTTCACCCTAAAGAGAGACAACAGAAGTATTTTTTTTTAAATGTGCACAATGCACTTTTTACTTACTACAAATTCAAACAAGAGCTCTTGTAAATTAGAATGCACAAGTCATAAAACAAAACCAACCTCAAGAAGGATGTCAACACAGGTATCATGCTCTAGAAAATAAACAAAACAACAATATAAAATGATTATTAACTTTTTTCCTTATCACACTTTGGAATAAATGCGCAGTAGACATTATTCAAAGATGTACAAAAATGTCACATACCAGTGATATCCTATTGATTACCAATTTAATGCACAGGGACCGCGTGAGGGGAGGGGCTGGTAGGGCTATTATAGCCCTACCACTTTTTCCCATACTAGTCTCTTATATTTTCCAATCTTAGCCCTACCACTTTTTCCCATACTAGTCTCTTATATTTTCCAATCTTAGCCCTACCACTTTTTCCCATACTAGTCTCTTATATTTTCCAATCTTAGCCCCACCATTTTTTCCCATACTAGTCTCTTATATTTTCCAATCTTATCCCTACCACTTTTTCCCATACTAGTCTCTTATATTTTCCAATCTTAGCCCTACCACTTTTTCCCATACTAGTCTCTTATATTTTCCAATCTTAGCCCCACCATTTTTTTCCATACTAGTCTCTTATATTTTCCAATCTTAGCCCTACCACTTTTTGCCATACTAGTCTCTTATATTTTCCAATCTTAGCCCTACCACTTTTTCCCATACTAGTCTCTTATATTTTCCAATCTTAGCCCCACCATTTTTTCCCATACTAGTCTCTTATATTTTCCAATCTTAGCCCTACCACTTTTTCCCATACTAGTCTCTTATATTTTCCAATCTTAGCCCCACCACTTTTTCCCATACTAGTCTCTTATATTTTCCAATCTTAGCCCTACCACTTTTTCCCATACTAGTCTCTTATATTTCCCAATCTTAGCTCCACCATTTTTTCCCATACTAGTCTCTTATATAGCCCCACCACTTTTTAGGGTGCTCCGCGGTCCCTGATGCAGGCAGCGCAAAACCACTGATAATGAAACATTCCTTACCATTGTAACAAGCCCAATGCAGAGGTGAGTATCCTTGATCATCCAGTACTGTACCACTACCAGTAACTTGTAAGAAACAACCAAGAATACCAACATGGCCACATGCAGCAGCAAAGTGCAAAGGTGTACATCCATTACAGTCCCTAATGTAAGAAGCAACACCAAGATATTTCTAAAATTATGTTAAAATTTTAGAAGTAAGTTTGAACAGACCTTTTTATCCTGGGCATGTTTTCCCATTACAGACAATGTGTCATTCCCTAGAGTATCATTTCTTTGTTTAATGGTTGGGCATGAGCATGATGAGAAGACACATGAATATGGAATACAACTTTTAAAAAACACATAATCTTATTCTCAAGAGAATGACATACCCATGGTCTGATATGGGAAAACATTATGCTCAAGGTAAAGAAATCTGTAGATGGGACTGGTATGGTACCTGCAGAGAACATCTGCCTCCTTGTGGAGAAGAGCTTCTACACATTCATCATGACCATTTGCTGACTGAAAAAGTTTGAGAAAGTATAAGATATCACTGCCAAAAGTCTTCTCACAAGGAATGATGATTGTAAAATACAAGGTTTTTTTCTCCATTAAATTGAAAAATAATAATGATCACTTGAATTGTTCATTATCAATGACTCAAAATATAATTTTACCATAACTGTGAAATTTCTCATATACAGTACTGTCAGTACTAAAATCTTTTCAGTATTAATTTTACAGACTTTATTTTAGAAAGATAACCAGATATCAACTGTCTTAGCATAAAGTAACTTACTGCTCTATGGAGGGCACTGCGGTGATTAACGTCTACAGCTAGAACATCTGCTCCTTCACTAAGCAGTAAAGCAGCACAGTCTGAAAATCCATTACTAACAGCTTGCATAAGAGGTGTCCTGTATTGCACACAGAAATAATGTCAGTCATCTATATCTGGTAGAACAGCATGCAAGGCTTGAAATAATGGCCAGTCAGTCGCCGATCATGATGACCAGCCAAATTAATATTAGCTTTGTCATACTTGTTTCTGGGTCCCTGACTTTCCCTGACTTTTCCCTGACTAAACACTATTTTTCACTGACCACATGTACACTGTGTCTAATACATCTGTCTTATCAAACATTACTGGTACTACCATGTGCCATTCATAGTCACACAAAAAATGCTCTATAATTAGTGTAAGTTTAGACTTAAAGGTAGCGTTTGAGACAATATTCACTGCATGAGCAGTGATTATTATGAGGTTTGCCGAAGTTTGCCAGAGCAGAAGAAATACTAAAATGCTTTTTACCCTGAATTTCTTCTTGTCTTTGATATTCAAGTTAAAAATTAAGCTAAAACAATTATTCACCTCAGGCTCAGTGAATATGGTGAATATCTACATAGACTATGACTTGCTGAATATTTCAAAAATTTTAAATATTTCACTGATATTCATGATCACTTTGCCTTCAGTTAAATATTCCTTGTGGTCAATGGTGTACATACCTCCCTTGTTCATCTATGCAGTCTATATCACTGTCATTTTCAAGGTGTTGTAGTAGTAGTCTAACACAGTCAGTATGACCATTGTAAGCTGGAAATTGAGATCAATTAATGAATTTGAAGTTAGTACTGCAAATTTCCGTTTTAATTTGCAATGCCAACAAATATATGTCGTTCACATGCACCAAGAAAGGAGAATAATGTTAGACCCCCCCTTTCATCTGAACAATAAATTGTTTACAAATGGTTAAATAATGACTGGTCAAGATTAATGACTGATAATGAATGATGATGATAATTAATCAGGAGCCTCATTCACCAAGGAAAGTGATTTTCAAAGAGGACCTGAACAGAAAGCATGAAGTACACTTGAAAAATGGGTGATAGAGGAATCGGCAGAGTTTTATTAATACCTGCAGCATGTAGAGGTGTTCTTTTGGTCACAGAGTCATGCACAATCACCTTTGCATTATGAGCTAAAAGATTTTCCACACAATTCCTGCAATAAATACCAAATGAACACATAATAGTGAGCATACATTAAAGGGGGACTAGTACGAAAATCGCTCAAAATTTAATTCGGCTGAAACTTTCTTGGAATGATCTTTAAGGGTCTAATAAACACTAGATCATTTTTTTTCTTGATATTCCGAAGGGAAGTATTATATTTTTACGAATCTTTAACGGAGTCAGTGACGTCATTTACTCAACACTAAACACCGCTCCATACATTTCTTTGTAAATAACTTCTTGATTTATTTTATTTCTATAAAGCCCAAAGGTCGGCTGAAAGACTTTACTGACGTTTATTGTGATTACAATTGATTTTTAAGTCCCTTTTTTTTCAGTATTGAGTATGGAACGAGCGAATATTTTGATCACAAAATACAGGGAAATGTATAGAGCGATGTATGGTGTTGAGTAAATGACTTCACTGACTTCTTTAAAAATTCGTAAAAATATAATACTTCCCTTCGGAATATCAGAAAAAAACTTTAACCAGTGTTTATTAGACCCTTAGAGATTATTCTAGGAAAGTTTTAGCCGAATTAAATTTTGAACGATTTTCGTACTAGTCCCCCTTTAAATTGCTTCAATTAACAAATACACAACTACCGTATTTACTTGAATAAGCGCTGCGGTACTTATTAACTTTTTAGTCCCAAATGTGGCACTTATTCAAGTGGGGCGCTTATTCGGGGGGCAGTGCTTATTTGAGTCAATACGGTATTAACATTGTTCTCTCCCTTGCCAAAAGGGTTTTTCTCTGGGTTCTCCCTTTTTCTTTCCTCTGTGAGTTGAGTGTTGTATGTCGTAAATAGTGAATGTAGTGGTAGTGCATGTGGAGCGAACCTCACGGAAGAGCCCCGTACGGGGAGTGATGGTTGACACCAGTATAGCAGCAGCAATAATTAACCAATTTATTTATAAATGATATAACTTACACATGGCCTTGAAAACAAGCCAAGTCAAGTGGGGTACGATCTGTAAGAGAATGGTAAGTATTAGTCAGTATTTACTGTTAATTTCAAGTAGTTTTGATGAACAAAACTTTTATTTACCTTTTGGATCTCTTGATTCTACATTCATTTTCACATGATTAGATGATCTCAATAGTACTAAAAGTGCCTGGGAAAACCCATGGTAAGCCTGTAAAAAATCAGCATAAGTAATAATCTAACAACAACAACAATAATCAACTTGATTATTTTTTTTTATTTTTTACAACCATCACTCGCCATCGGGGCTCTTCCGTTAGGTTCGCTCCACACACATTACCACTACATTCTATATTTATCAAGTGAACATCATCATCGTCAACATCAAGAAATTGTCATCATCATCATTATTATCATAGCTCAATACAGTTGACTGTGTCTAATTGTCTGGTATTGCTAAAATAATATAAAGGAGAATTGAGCCAATTCAGAATAAGCAAAAAGAAAACAAAATCTATGAAAAATTGGTACTAAAAAACCAAAATGATTTCGTCGATACCAGACCAACCACACTGGTGGCTATGGCATTGTAATGCAAGTTGAGTAATATAGACTTACTGCAAGATGAAAAGGAGTAACCAGTGGTGAACTTGAGCTGTGGTTCAGTAGGTCCAGAGAAGCTGTGTCTAGTAACTAAACAGAGAAATCCAGAGAATCATAACTTAGAAATCTTGTAACATCATGAGCAGATGCTTAGAGCAGATTTCGTATGAGTGAGAAGCCACAGTATGCAGCACATGTTGCAGTATTACCACTACTACAACAAGTATTACCACTACTACAACAACACAATATCACTGTTGCACAAAGTAGTTTTCTTTACTCTTTGCAACAATGAAAATTAAAAATTGGTTGCGAACAGAGTGGTAACATGAGCAACATATTCTCTCTGCACCTTGCAATGCAACAATGTTACATGACAAGTTGCATGAATTTGTTGTCCATATCACCTCACCTTAATAAGTCATGATATTATATGATGTTACTGTACATTTAGTGCTTCTCAATAGCACACATGGAATTGTTACTATGAAGTAGGTTTTGGTGGACATCAATCAAGGCTTTGCCATGACATTCCATAGGAACATGCCCTTGAAAACTTTGTGTTTTCTGACATGATTTCAAATACTTTGATTGACGTTAACCAAATCCCTGTTTTTACCTGAAGGCACATATTTGTAAGATTTCACGTGTGCAATTGTCAAACACTGTCAATAATGCCAAATATCACCATAAATCATGCTATTACTTTTACTAAGTAAACACATTTCTTACCATTTCTATAGCTAATTTATGTCCATTAATTGCTGCATAGTGTACTGAATTGTAACCCTGTTTGTCTTTCTTATTGGCATTGGCTCGATTCCTAAGCAAGTGTTCTACGCATCTAGAGAGAAAGAAAGAAAACAAGCCATCATTAAAATGCAGGCAAAGCAGGTGCAGCAGGGGTGAATGATCCAGGAAATTACAAAAATGGGTGGATGCGAGAAAAGAAGGGGGGCAAGGCAGAATTAAAGGAAAATAACATTCAAAGAATCTCCCACAAAGAGGGTACCAGGGATACTTCTCCCATTACCCAAATCTGCCCCTGAACAGACAATGCCCACATTGACTGGAATCCAGTAGCTTTTTAATTCCGGTAAAGGCTATGGATCCCAGCAATGGCTCGACATGATGAACAGCCACATCAGACTGATCAAAGGGTGGTCAATATGACTGGTTAACAGAACCGACATACTGTGTTTGGTCATACAAATTTTGTCATTGACCTGGTAATATTTTTAGCCCTGGTCTGAGGGGGGATCCAGGATTTTGGTTAGGGGGTTCGAACTGCCAATATAAAAAAATGGCACGTTTTAATAAAAACAAAAATTCAAGAAAATTATTTTGTAGTGGATGTTTTCTAGTTAGGGGGTTTGTAATTATCATTTGTGGGGTTCAATTGCAGTTTAGGGGGTTCGGACGAACCACCCGAACACCCTGCTGGTAGATACTTATTTCTGTACTTACTTTGCATCTAAGTCATTGGCTGCGGCATAATGTAAAGCTGAGCATCCTCTAGTATCAGACTTGTTAACAGCAGACCCACATCCAACTAAAGATACTACACATGGATAAGTGGTATGTCCAGAAGCGTAATGAAGTGCCGTCCTAGAAAGCAATAGTAATGTTAGTATTTACAGTGTGTAATCTACTACCATACCCCTTTTCTTAATAATGTGACCCGGAAAACTAGCTATGATCCGATGTATGGGTTGGCTTTCATCATGGATGATTTAAAAATTCTATAAAATTTGGAAACACTTTGATTGAGTCTATCAAAACTCTATTTTGTCACGAAGGC
Organism: Anthopleura xanthogrammica; assembly: GCA_964019055.1. Classification (NCBI taxonomy): domain Eukaryota; kingdom Metazoa; phylum Cnidaria; class Anthozoa; order Actiniaria; family Actiniidae; genus Anthopleura; species Anthopleura xanthogrammica. The sequence goes on along the minus strand of OZ025206.1, from coordinate 23,370,175 downwards.
AATTTGGACAATTCTGCAAGTGCTATATTGAGAATGACTATATATAAGCCTTAAACTCTTGTCACCCAATGCAACAGGAAGGGAAATGAGCATACCTTTATCAAACCTTACTGATCAAATCAAGTCCAAAAAGCCCAACAGAATGATACTCTGTCACAGCCATATCTCTTACCTTCCTAGTTTATCTACAGCATTGAAGTCAGCACCATGACTTATTAGAAGTTCTAGACATCCTGGATTCCTGTAAAAATGAAAAAATGAATGTGACTTTATTCTAAACATGCTACTGTAAATTCCAATTCTATTTGTTGGCCATGCCCTAACATTGACCAGCCGAAAGGTTGTTTCAGTGTTCAATAAAATTGAAGCATGCTATCACAGTACACATCTTACATGTTCTTGGTATAGACCCCTTGCAAAATATTGAAATGCAGCCCAATTTGGAGGACCAAACAATAGGTTCCAATTCTCAGGAGATTGAGATTCTTTTGTTTTGTCCTCAAAATTGAGCTGCTTTGACGTCATGTGAACAAGGATTGTTCCTACTCACCCACTACATGCAGCACAATGTAAACTTGTCCTATCATTCACATCTTTACTATTAATATCAACACCTGAAAAATAAGAAAAATTACTATCTTTTTCGTGAAAATATAGGATAATGGAATAACAAGCTCTTTCAGTGACATAAAAGCAATAGTTTTTAAATGATACATGTTAGCATATCAAAATCAGAAACCTGAAAATTCTGAGTTGACTTTGAGTTACAGTGAAAAAATCAGGGTAGGTCACAGAATTAGATTTTTAAATAATTGCTGTTGAACACCAAAACAGTCTGAGGTCTTACCACAGGTATCCCAACCAAATAAAAATGATGAAAAGTGCATGCGTGGAAATGATGTGCACAAACACATGCACGCATTACCTTAACTACTGTACATATAGTTACTCATGACAGCCACTTTATAAGTGATTTCTGATTTCCCAGTAGTTTCTTACAAAAACTTTGACTTTAGCTAAAACAGTGCATACTAAGAAGTAATGTTGATGGAACACTATGCTGACTTGAAAATAATAAATAAATGTATTTATCAAACACTCACCATAAAAAAGGAGCTTTTTACAACAGTCTGTGTGTCCTCCAAGACTGGATAAATGTACTGGCTGCATACCATAAGCGCCCTGCCTGGTTGAACAAAAATAACAAGGACATTTTTGAAATCATTCTATAAAAATTAATAAACTTAGCACCATCAGGAAATTTTCAAATGGCTAAGGTTGGTTGCTACTACAGGTATATATTAGTGAGTGTAAAAACTCTCTTTGAGACTTTGACAACAACATACTAAATAGACCTATCATTTTAAAGGACAGGTGATTGTTCCAGATATTACTACCCATGTAACCGAAGTGATTTTTTCATGCCAGAAAAAGCTGTCATGGTCACACCCTAAAATTTCTAGGACTCCACCGACAAACATTAACATATTAGTCTGTCTGCAGGCATTTTTTTCTTCACAGGTCTGCATCCTTTTGAAAAGTTGTAAGGAAGAAAATTATTAAAAGGATACCAATCCATGGAGAAAGGAATGCAATTTAACTAAAGATATGTGTCAGTGGAGTCATAGACGTCTTAGGGCGTGAACGTGACATGCTTTTTTGGCATGAAAAAAACATTCCAAAACATAGTAAGTATCGGACATCATAATTATCTAATTAAAAAATACTCTGCAGATAGGTGCTTACTTTGAAGGATCAGCTCCACTAGCCAGTAATACACTAAGAAGAAGTTCCTGACCATACTGAGCAGCAATATGAAGAGGTGTATTACCTTGGTAGTCTGCTGCATCCACATATGCTCCTATAATAACATAGAAGACTTAATTAAGCATATAGTTTCCCTTGAAATTAATGTAGAGTGTTCTTCAGCCTGTTATAAAACCAATATTATATCGAAAAAACTTTGCAAAAATTTTGAAAATGAGCTCAAATTGGAGAACAAAAATTTTACTTCAATTGAATTCAAGAGAGTAAGATTGTACTGTTTCATCCTTCACCTATTAGGCTGGTGCACCAACACTTTTTCTACCTCTTTCTAAATTGTCTACATTTCAAAAAAAAAATCACTTTTATGGAATAAAAAGTCATTGAGTGATGCTAAATATCACAGCTGTAACTACTAACCATGTTGAAGAAGTGTTTGGGCCCTAGAACATCTGCCATATAGAGCAGCAAAGTCTAAAGGAGTCCTGCCCTTTTTATCCTAAATGAAAAGCCAACAAAACAGGTATTTCATTAAAATTTCAAGTAGGAGGTGCTCCAAATGCTCTACATTTATCTTAATTTTTCCTCCAAAATACCTGCATATTTGGGCTGGCACCATCATTAAGAAGAAGTTCCAAGCATACATCCCCCTGGCCTGATGCCGCTGCATAATAGAGTGGTGTCTGATGAAACAAGAATTCAGTACAAAAGTCATTTCATTTAATTACTAACAACATAAAACTGCCTTCCCCAATTTGCTCAGTTGATTAGGCACTATTATGCTGCCCAGTGGCCATGGCCTGACCAACACTTAAGGCTTTAAAATAACTGTCAGTGAGTAAAAGATGCTGCCTTTGATTTAATAATATTTGCTAATGGTTAGACCTTTGCCATGGCTCAGATGACCACATATAATCACAGTCTTATCTCGTTTATTTCTGTGTTTGAAAACAGAGCCCTGTTTCATCCATATCAGTGCATCTATATTCAAACATTACATTGTACCAGCAAATATAGAAATAATACTCAAGGGAATGACACTGGTCTGAAATGGGAAAACATTGGCTATGGTCTATAATATTATGTAACAGGAAACAGACTTACCATTCCTTTGAAGTTAGCAGCATTAATAGATGCTCCAAAGCTAATCAATTCACTAATAACTATATCTTGTCCATTTAAGCAAGCTACATGGAGTGGTGTGTTACCATGAATGGTTCGTGCATCAACCTGCAGACAAAAGATTCACTAGTTACTGACATAAACTTTTCACAATTTTGCTTCAAATTATTAGAAAAATCAGCCAATCTTAATCCTATAAATGACAACCAAGTAATATATAAGTCAACATCTGATAAGACCCGTCATTCAACAAAGGCATTACATAAAAGTTACAGCACTTTTCATATTTCTGCAACCTAACGGACTCCAGACATCTGGCATTTTGGCTTCCGTCATTCAAACTATGATGGGCAGAGTTCATTCCAATCATGAGAGATAAATCATCTGAAAATGGCTGTCTAGACGCAAGAATTTCCTTATTGCTCAATTGGAATGAATTGGGCGCATCATATTTTGATTGATGGAAGCCAGGCGCCTAGGTTGGGTTAGGTTTCATAATTATGAAAAGGGCTGTAAAGTAAATCTCACATAAGTGAGAAAACTGTAGAGTACTGGATTTATACTTACATCAGCACCATCTTCCAGTAATTTTCTTAATGTGGTTAGCTGGCCTCCTGCAGCTGCCGCATGAAGTGGTGTGTATTGCTATTAATGGAATAAATACACATAAGACTTTTTATTATTCCCACTAATAAATAATACAATGGGAAAATGCTAACTTGGGCAAAATCAGACAGTATTGATCACAATGACCTCACTCAATCACATCAAAGTTGTTTGTCAAAGTCTTATTGACAATGACTGTTGCTTCAATACAAGCATCAACCCACCGTGATTTATAATGCATGCTCTGATTAGCTGGATATCTAAATCAGCTACTGTACGTGACTCTTACACTTCTTTCATGCTTAAGCAACCTCCTGCTTGCATCCAGAACTGGACATACGCATGCTTAGCATTGGCCATTCCTTAAAGTGCACCTACAGGCCTAACCCCTGATACAATACTTTCAGTATTGATTCTACATGAAGTGAATAGTTGAGTGGTGAAATATTTCTTTATTTGAGTGTTGCATCTTTAGGTTATCAAGGTTGAAGTAGTACCATGTATAAGAAATTCACTACAAAGTAACCTACCTTTTTATCAGCGCAGTTAATAGATGATTCAGATTTAAGCAGAATATCAAGGCATTCTATGCGTCCTGAGGATATCAAAGAAAGTTTTAGAATTAGTGAAAAGAATTGTTGATAATGCATCAAACAAAGCTAACAACACATTATTAGTAATATTACAACACTTTTTGTGGTCTATGTACAATCTTATAGCCTCAATAAAGTTCCCAGTTATTAAGTTTTAAGTTCCAAAAATAATCATTAATTATTTTGTTGTTTGTGACTACAAATAAAGTTATACTCATTTTATTATGTTACTAACATGGCTAAGTAAACCCAAGACATATAATGTAAAAAATTAAAAACACATGATTGTAGTGAATTATAGCTAGTCGTCTGGGATGCCTCACAATGAAAATGGGTATAAAATTCATTCTCTTACCCATATAAGCAGCCCAATGAATTGGTCTGCGATCTCTCTTGTCCATTGCCGAAACATGGGCACCCTTTCTTATCAAAAGTTGTAACATCTAAACAAGAAAAATATGTTATATTCAATTATATAATGTATGTTGAAATAAGAATCTTCAAATTTGGGTGTTAAGTTATATGGATTATTGGGCTACCTGTGGTTTCCACAGGGAGCCCAAATTCACCAAATTGGACAACTTTGGCAATCCCAGGCAGAAGTAATACAACTATATTATAAAGGCAATTACCTCAACATGTCCATTAAAAGAAGCATGATGAAGACTGGTCCTTCCTGCTCTGTCTGTCACATTGACATTGGCAAGATGAGGTATTAATATCTCTGTGGTAAAAATAAATGTCAATAAATTTCAAACTGAAAGCTGGGATTGAGCAGAACTCTAGGAGCAAGTTATAACATGGGCTAAGTAGATAAGTATATATACACCTATTTCAATGATAATGGGAAATGGTCGATCTGAAATAAAGTTTTAACATCTAGCTCACAATGTTTCTAAGGGCAACTTCCACCACAGACAGTGAGAATGATCACTTGTGATTGGATGAATTTGTTTGAGCTGAAATTCATCTAATCAAAAGCCATCATTCTCAGTCTATCCTGGTGGTTGCCCTCAGAAACATGATGAGCTAGACATTAAAACTTTATTACAAAACTTCAGCTGTCATTCCAAACTCAACTGAGAACCATAGTAGCCCATAATGTTTGTTGCTAGAGTGTTGCTATCAGTAAATCCAAGAATCATAATCAAAACTGAGACTAACCTGAACACTTGACATGGTTATTAGCAGCTGCAACATGCAAGGGAGTCTGCCAATTCTTGTCTCTTGCATTCACATCAGCAGAATGTTTAATCAATGTCTTAACACAATCCTATTGTTAAAAATACAGAGGGTAAAATATGGAAATACCACAGAAGTAAAACAACATAAAATAAAAGGCTGAATGTGGGTTCCAAACTCTATTGAGTTCATACATATACCACTCATGATAATAAGCTTTTCTTCAACTGGATTTACAGTTCATTTGTTCTCAGTAAAGCAAAAAAATTGAAGGTTTGAAGGCAAACTATAATTATTGTATGCCAAGAATCAAGGGTGGCAAACCAGTAGTGCACTTAGATTCCTGAACTTAGCATCAAATGTGAGTAGAGTTTGTTAGGTCTCTTCCTTGATTTAACATTTGGTTTCCCTTGATTTTTTGGTTTTCCTCCTTCTGCAAAACCTAACACGCTAAATTCCTATTCGATCTATGAGATACCCATGCCCTAACTTTAATCAGCACAGAAGTTGTATTAGAGTATCAATAGAGAAAAGAACCTACTCCAATTGCCTTGCAGATATACTTACTGAATTCCCTGATGCACAAGCCCTGTGAAGAGGAGTCAGCCATTTGCTATCTTTCGTATTCACTCTTGCTCCTAAGGGTATAAAATGCATACAAGTTTTATTTTGTATGAATAATAATACATCGAGGTTATTTACCAGCCAGTAGGTCTAGATAAGGAAAAACTGTGCCTGGGGATCTTGAATATACAGACCTAGGTCATTGGGCTGAGGTCTGTTTTCAAGGCCAAGGGCACAGGTTTCTTTGTCTGGACCAACTTTAGGGCAGTAAATAACTATTTTTTCCCATTCACTTTTCCACTTGTCTAACAATTTATTTTGTTGTTTAGCAATCTGTTATCCCATGCGCGTGCAAGGATGATGTCAAGATATACCGGACCACTGCCATAGATAGAAAATACTACCCACTCCAACAGCTAATTGGAATATACAATTTTTAGGATATTGGACCCAAAAAATGTACTAAGTAAACAATCATAAAAATATAAAGGATTAAGGCCACCATTAATGATAATTGATGATGGTTGACATGTAGATTATCTTACCATTAGCAAGTAACACATTTATACATTCTCCTTCACCACAGTGGGCAGCTGCATGCAAAGCTGTTCGTCTTTCCACATCCTAGTGAAATAAAGGTGTAAAATTGAGCAAGATAGATAAATTCCAGCCTGGGCTAAAATTTTTAGCTGGTCAACAGAAATGTCTAGTCAGTATCCCAATTCTCCTATTGATTGGGAGAGAGCCACCAATATATAACTGTATTGTTGGCTCAGAATTGCTGGGCGATAGGAAAATCGCTATATAAAACTTATTGTGATTTTGAGCCGCCAATAGGGGTTATATTGATGGTGTTGGAAGAAAATGTATTCTCCCAACTAGCTGCCAAAATAAACCTGTATAATTGATGACTCAAAATGGCAATACATGTAAACTATAAAAATTGCCAGTTGTCCAGCCAAATGCATGCCTCGTAGGTTATGGCCAGTCCTCTTGATCAATCACATTGACTGGTAACAATGAACAGTCTAATGTGGCCAGCCATATCATCATGTCCAATCATTTTGCAACTAGTCCAGAATACTGCATGCATATACCCTCGCAGCCTGAACAGCTATGCTGTCCTGTGACAACAAATGTTGCATGGAGTTCACGTTTGAACAGCTTTTCTCTTTGGAACTTATAGGATTGAAAGGCATTGCAATGTTTCCCCCCAACGAAAACAATGCAAAGTTGCGTGTCTTGCCAGTGTGAAAATTAAAATTACAGTGCAAATCTCCTTTCTTGTCTGTACTATTTTATATAGCCTACATGTATGTACTTTTTGAAAACTTTGGGAATATTAATGTCTTGTAAGGACAATTATAAAAAATATTTCTGGAATAAAACCTGGATTAGATATCCATGAATGCATCTCGACGAAGGTTAAACGTTTTTTAATTTAGAAAAAAAAAAACAAAGGGAAATTTGGCCTTTACATGTATTATAGTCACGTAATATGAGTGAGCTTCACCCTACAGTCTTGAAGCTCAAACTTTGGATCTTATTGATCAAAGCAATTCAATATTGTCTTGAACTGTACAAAGGATAATTTTGCAAAGTAAATAGTACAATGCAAACCTCTTGACATCAATTGAAATGTTTACGCAGGATGATTCGCTGAGGATGTCATTTTCTAGCAATTAATTTAGATGTCTTTCAGTTTTAAAGGAAATTGCTCCTATGTCAAGAACAGCTGGTTTTGCTTGTCGAAAAAGTTAACTATGAATAGCTACTGTACTTTGACAGGCAATAAAAACTTTAATGCAACCGGTTTAAATCTTTTAGTGGTAGAAAATACAGCATTCGCACAGCAAAACGTAAGAAAGTTTAAGCTTACCTGATAATTCACTTCTTCTTTTCGGCTTATCAAAGCTCGAACTTCAGCAGCATCTCCATGAAAACAGGCCTGTACTAATGGAGGCTAGGGGGGACAGGAAAACACAAGTTAGGACCGTTTTGACACAACAAGACGTCTACTTGTATCACCTGGTCGTGTAGTGCAAACTGTGTATCTTTTTCATCTACCTCAACTAGGCGGCCAACATAGAATACTTGAGCGCTAAAATTAATATCAAACGAAGAACACCCTACAAGTGGAGTATTACTAACAACTAAATAGAATTTCAGGAAGTATAACGATGTTCTCACCTCGTCCACAAGCTGTTGAATAACCATTGCACACCGGTTTGACGATATTTCGAGTGACCAGAAGGTTTTTTGATTTATTCTGCCGCCACACTCATAAGGCTACTTAAAAATACACCACACCCCTCATCCTTGACTATATCACAATGCAAGAGGTTTAGGGCTCCAAATAAGATCAACCTGGCAAGGAAAAGCCAATTTTTTCAGCTTTCTTCTGGCGAATTCCTAACGAGTTTGGCTGCAGTTCAAACTGCCTTCAAGAAGGCCGCCATCTTGACACGAATGGTGCCTGCACGTGATTGGCTTGCTTTTGTCATGTGACCGACGTGCCTCGCGTGCACAGGATCAGACAAGAATTACCTAGAAGGTGGCCCGAAAAAAATAAATAAATAAATAAATATCTGAGATAATCTAATTTATTTTTTTTACATCAAATTTTCTCGTTAGGTATCCAAATGGAATGAAATAGAGGAATAAAGTAAATCTTAAAACAATAGTTTGAAAATGCAGGGTTGAAGCCAGTTGCTCCAACTTGTAAATGTGTTTTGGACAGAGAATGATACAGGATATGAGATATGGTTAGTAGTGATTAGGGAGGGAGGGAGGCAGAAAAGTAAAGAAAGTAAAAGAGGAGGAAAAGAATGAAAGTGAAAAAAAGGCAAAAAAGAAAAGGGAAGAGAAAATAGTGGAAAGAAAGGAAAGGAAAGAAAGAAAGAAGAAAGAAAGAAGAGAATTGAAAGTAAGAGAATTTAAAGAAAGGTAAGAAAAGAAAAAAAGGCTTTAAATAAAATAGTTTAGCTAGCAAAAAGGATTGTGTTGTAATTTAAGCAGCCCTCACCCAAGTCTTAAAAGCCATATATCTTGTGGAATTAAAGGAGATGGATGGCAAAGAATTGCTTTAATATTTTATAAATCACGTTTACTTCAACTTTTTTTCTCTAAATTTTTGAAAATGTGTGTCTTTGTATTGGGAAGAGACTTGGAGCTAGGGCCACTTGGCTGAGCATTGAAGTGTACGGTCATTGGTCGGTTTGTGTGTGTACCGGACACCTGGTACTATAGTCAGTCAACTCCTGTAGTTTAAAAAATAGGATAAGTCCACTAGTACTCACAGGATAATAAAATCTAAAGGGCTGATTTTTTTACCACCAGATCTGCCACCACCATGACTTAAAACAGTGGACAATCAACCATCCATCATATGTTTCTATTTACAATGTACAAAGAATAAACAAAAAATTGTTGAGATCACTTAATTCTCTAAATATGCATATTTTCACTGTACAGGCTAGTTCAAACCGCATATTTAATGCTAAATAAATGTGTTGATCACTATGTTAAGCTAATTAACTGACTGAGAATCTTCTTCAGCTTTCTCATGTATAGTCCTACGAAGCAAAGTATAAACATCCTTGCAGCCTTTGACAGCTAGCTTAAGGACTTTTTCCATGTTATCCATGTGAAGTCTTGAGTCCATTTGAAACAGGACAATTTTTTCAGATTTTGGAAGTATGGCAAGACTCAATTGGGGTCCACCAGAGCTTTCCTCTAAATAGTTGATATCCATCAATGGGGTGTCATTGATAAAGCTAACAGTACTTGCACTGACATAATCTTTCATTGGGATACCAGCATCTATCAAAGCTAAAGTTGTAGCATTTATGCAAGCTGCTTGGTTGCTGCCATCTGCTTGCAGGACCTGATAAATAACATAAGATTTTTTTAACTGGCAAAGAGAAATTATATTCCTGGGTTTCAATAATGGGAAGTTCTTATATTATACATGTAGCACATTTCACAATGTCTCAATGCACTTTACAATTATTGTGACCAGTGGAGGACTTTACGGGCTGCATATTAAGGCACTATTAGCAGCCCTGCAGCTTACAATCATGAGTGAATTGTTAGTATTAGTGTTATGCCTCCAAATTGGGATAGGCTGTTGAACTGGGAGACAATCCCCTACTCTTATACAAATAATTCAACAGGTTATTTTATGTCCCCAATCAGCTGATTAAAGTCTTTGCATCTCATGTTTATTGCTTTGGTTCATTGTGTATGGTCAAATTTATCACATGATTGTACATTTCAACATGGCTCACCAAACAAAAATCTAAAATAAGTTTCCAAACCATTCCACTCCATTAACTATGGTCAAACACTGACCAGAAAGAATGTTACTGAAACTTGAAACTCAGATGGTGAACATTCCACACGAGAGAGGGAATGACGTCAAGCAAAACCCATTAAATACTGAAGGCAATCGCCTCCCCCTTCCCTGCCACCCCTTCCAACCTGCAGGTGCAAAGAATTTCACAAATGCTTAACAGTTTCCCGGGGGATGATAGCTTTACTAACCTGGACAAATATATCAATTTGTGACCTAGGATACAATTCAGTTAGAATAGCAGCTTCAAATGTCCTGCGAATAATCATAGACAACTCTGTAGACTTCCTATCCCCTCTTGGTTTTCTTTTCCTTTCTCCAGTACTGAACGTAGCCATGCCGAATTGGCAGTTCAACAGAACTCTGTCATGTAATGCTTTGGCCTTGCTTGTTGCTTCATGTGGGCCATACACTGTCGCCAATGCTTTTGTGTTTCCCATTTCAATGTACGCCGATCCATCGGCCTGTGAAAGTACACCAACCCTGCAAACAATTTTTCGAAGTTCGTGAGGTCTCCGTCCATCTAAACGAAGGCCTTCAGGAGAAAGAATTTCTAAACCTGCCATTTTGTCTTGCACGAGGAGCAAAGCGCAAAAACAACCAGGCGTTAATAGTTTTAAAAGAGAGAAACTGGATAAGACAGACGACTGGAACAACCTTACCCTCCCCTCCCTACAAAAAAAAAGAAGAAACTGCAAGTTTATAAACAACCCCGAGAACTCAAAGCAAATGTTGTATCGTGGCTTTATCACTCTAAGATCCAGATATACTGCATATATATTTAAGGTAAGGCTAGATTAATGTTGACCGTTTATTTTGATATGCAATACGATGTATTTTCTTCTTTCCCGCCTCTATTTTTGAAGTGAATCCCAACACTTCCGAACACTTCCTGCAGTACGAGCTTCTCACATATCTTTGATCAAATCATCTCCTCAAATGCATTGACCGATGAACCAGTACATGTAGTTCGTACAGAATTTTTGGTTATTTCACATCGTTTTCTTATTATTAACTTTCCGTCCATGACCTTTTTCGATTAATGAGCTTTTGGATTTTTGAGGGGTTTTTGTGAGACGATGAATGAACTACAGTATGTAGGCTGGCCGCGGTCTGTAAAGGTCCGTTCAAAGATCACTCACTCTAACTTGAGATCAATGAACTCTTAAAAAAAGCTGTTATAGGTCTTCTATCTCTTGAAAACGTGTTAAATCATAATAGCTTGCTAAACACAAGGGACATTTGATGATCAGGTGTTATAATTTCTGGCGAATTTACTCCAATCCTCACATGATAAAGTGTTCTACAGGATGGCAGAGGAAAGACACGGCATGTTGAAAGATCTCTCCAGCTGAGCAAACTAACCAATCACGCAAACTATTGTTGTTGAACCTGGAAAACCTGCGGCCCTTCACTCAATGTTTTGAAAATCATTAATAGTTTTCACTGACAAGTAAAAAAGTGCTTGAACAGGAGTAAGGGTTTTTTTTAATTGAGCTGCTCTGACGTCATGTGCAAGGGGTCTCTTTCCATCATCCTTTTTTTTTAATTTTTCGTGAACCGTGCAGAGAATCCCGCTTACCGCCCCTGCTTGATCACAAGGCCAGCCATAAAAAATCAAAATGAACTGGGGGGACGAGGACAATGTTTCATTCCCACAAATGATTGATGTAATTGATGTAAAACAGTATAAATAATAAATCTTACTTTGTCAGAAAGATAAATCAGATTGATCATTTTGTTGTTTTTAGCCATTTGTTCATTATATTTTGCCCAATTGATTGAATGATTTCATTCCCAAACTTTCTTTTCATTTCTTTTTGATAGGGTAGCTGTAAAAGGTCATTAATGGCATCTGCCACACGACTACAGGAGAAGACATTTCAATATCAGGATACCCTTCCAAGCCTTCCAGTTCCATCCCTTGAGCAAACCTGCAATAAATACCTAGAATCAGGTAATCAAATTATCTATAGTAGAAGAATGAATATTTTAAAACATCCAGTTGAAGTATAACTGTAAGTATAGTCCATGACTGGGGCTCAGATTCCAACTATTCCATACCTGGGACAGCTCTAGCTCTTCAAGGCATTACTCATCATTTGTTGCATGATTCTAACACATAACACACGCTCAGGAGCGTAGCCAGGATTTTGCCTAAGGGAGCTTTCATTTATTAGTGTATAGGGGGGGAGTCGGGAAAATCAACTGTTGTCTTTTCCAAATATTACCCAACCACCCCTTCCTGGTTGGCAAAGATATCATGACTCCCCCATATTTCGCCTAGTTTATTACTAAACCCAATAAAGCTGCATACAATAATATTAGTAACAACCCCCCTTATATACCTTCCGAAAATAATGTGACCCCCCAATATTGCCGACCCCCCCATACAGTAATAAATGAAAGCTGCCTAAGGGTGGGCCCAAAACCCACTTTCAGAGAATAAACTAAAAAAAACGGCAAACCAAAAAAATGGCCAACAAAAAAAACGGCCAACAAAAAAAACGGCCAACCAAAAAACGGCCAACCAAAAAATGGCAAACACAATGGAGGAGGGGCGCCTGGGCTCCATTAGCTACGCCCCTGCTGCTAAATTCCAATTTGGTCTGTAAGTTACCATGAGTTTGCCCTGACTAAGATCAGCCCATAGGTTATAATTGGGTTATGGCTTGAAAAAATTTTTTTTAATCATTACAAATGCTAGAAAAAAAAGATAAAATAATTATAATGTTTCATAATGTGTAATATACATAGCATAATCAAATGCACAGATAAATGGATATTTATTTTTTATTATTTAGTTTCCTAATTTTTCTTTTCTCAGTGAAACCATTAGTAAATGAAACAGACTATCTGCAAACGGACTTTCTCATCAATGAATTCAAAAATGGAGTTGGGAAAGAGCTACAAAAAAAGCTGCTTCAAAAAGGACAAGAAGAAAGAAACTGGGTAAAACAAATACACCATTTTCGCATCTGGACGCAGGCTAGCATGGATGACCTCATATGTGAACTCTAAAAATGTTTGCAGGGTTCCCCAACTTGACCAGAGCTGTAGTGGCGGATCTAGGACAATTTCAAGGGGGAAGGGGTGGAAAGACATCACATAGTTTCCTTTTAGTTCTTAATAACTTATTCTTTATGATTATTTTAAACTTCAAATTAAGGGGATGGCTAGCCACCCAATCCTGAGTACCTCCTGGACCTGCGCAGGCTTGAGCTGGGGTCCATGAGGACCTGTAGATTGAGCTCTTTGTATATACTGTAAGATAATACAACTATCAATGTTTTATTATAATTTTTTCAGTTGGAAAAATGGTGGGAAGAGGAAGGATATCTGAGGCCTCGTTATCCTATTACACCTTACGTCAACATTGCAGGACCAGTATCCTCCAATTCAATATGGCTGCCACAAGAAGGCACTCAAATAAATCGTTCAGCCATTCTTACCAATGCTCTTTTACAACTCTGGAAGCAAATTTACAAGTTAGTGGGTATATCAGGATTTGAAATAACAGCCAGTCAACAAACTATGGATGGCCAGAATTAGAACTTAGCTTTGCCAGCCATTTTGACCAGTAATATTGAACCAGAAATGGGGTATTACCGAGCTAAAACTAATTTGGCCAGTCATCATGATCGACTGGCCATTATTTTAAGCCCTGGTACATTGAGCTTTATACATGCATCAAGCATTCCATGCTACTGCTCTAAGCGCATGCTCAGGGGATTAAAAAGTGAGATAATATTTTGTAAAACATGTTATATTTTAGTTGTATTTTTCTTGTCCAACACAATTTTCATTAAATATTCAAGATCACGTACCGTTAAGCGAATTTTGAGTCAAATATACCAAAAAATCCCACTTTTTAATCCCCTGAGCATGCTCTTAGAGCAGTAGCGCGGAATGCTAGATGCGTGTATAGTAATGATAAATAAATTATTACAAGTACTTATATAATATATAATGCCATTTCTGCACATCAAGCAAAATAGCAAAATGCTCTTTAATTAAATCCATTTTCCTGATAGAAAATTAGATTAAACCAGGTCATGTTTCTTTTGCGAATGGATTTTATCCCTATTAACTTCATTCTAAAATATTTTTTAGAATCCATATTCTTGTTATTTTTCATGCATAACAGAGAAGAAATGGATGTACATAAGATGAGTAAGAAGCCTTTGTGTATGAATCAATATGCCAGATTATTTGCTGGATGTCGTGTCCCAGGAAGAGAAGTTGATAAGCTGAAGGTCCACTTTAAACCAGGTAATGGTAGTGGGGTAGCAAGGGGTCAACTGCCCTCCACCCCCCCAAAAAATGTTTTGGGTCAACCCTTTTTTATTTTGATGTATGATAACAATGCCACTGGCGTAGGGAGGGGTGGGCACGTGCCCCCCTCCAAATTCTGGGTAATTAATTTTTATCCTAGGTGCCCCCCCCCCCCAGATCCTGGGTCCTGATCACTTTGCCACTGGGTAATAATTATTGTTACCCTGAATTGTGATGATGTTTCAGCCAGTTTATTGAGGCATCATGTTAAGTTATATTTCAATTTTCTACAGCTCCAGCCTCTTCTTCTCGACATATAGTAGTTCAAATAAATGGACGGCTGTTTAGCTGCACAGTTTTAGAAGAAAATTATGAACCCTTTACAGCACCAGAAATTGAAAGGTCAGAAGAAAAAAATCTTTAGAATTATACTTAGTATTATAAGAAATAAATTAGTTCTGATCAAAGAACTTCTTACAGCATGAAGTGCAAAAGTATGACCACTTTTAATGTAATCGCATACTTATATGCAGTACCCCACGTACTCTCATACATTAAACCAACACATTTCAATCCAAAGCTGTCTCGCTTTACCAAATAAGGTGTGTAAAGCTCATTGACAGCAAAAAGCCCATGCATGGAAGTATGCAAATACATTAAAAGTGGTCATACTTTTGCACGTCCTGCTGTAAGATTTTGCAACTATTTCAATTTATCTGTAGTATAATGTACCTTTCCGGAATTTGTTTTAATTTTTATCAAGTCCATGCATGAACTGTTGACTTGCAGCCATTTTTGGTTCTGTGATGGTCACTCAAGCAAATCCAGAAAAAGTATAATCATTTTGATTAATGCACATGCATCCCTGGTTTAACCTCCTTGGTTTAACCTCCCTGTCTAAACACAGGACCGGTCTTTTTAATCATTATAACAACAAAGGAAACCCATAACTTACAATAAAATATCCACTCCACAGGAGCCTCCAACATATTGTCAAAACTGCAGAGTCTAAGCCTCCAGGACCAGCGGTTGGAGTTCTTACAGGTGGAGAGAGACACACTTGGTATGAAGTAAGTATATTGTTATTCCAGAAAAAAATTCATTCTGACCTCACCCTTGAAAATCAAGGATGGCATCTATAGCAGGTACGCTCTCCTCTCATAGATCTCTGGGGTCTCAGGTTTGATTCCTGGACTCATCATCACATATGGATGTGAATAGAGTTTGTTACGTCTCTCCTAACAAAAGTTCCTGGATCCACCCTTGTGCTGCATGTAAACTAAGTGAAAAATAAATTTTAAACTAAATAAGTTATCAAGGTTTTATTTTAAAGGTTATAAAATAATGTTATTGACTATTATTTTGGCTGATGAATACAGCTGAAAGGTCAGAGACAACAATGATTGATATTTCACACATGTCAATGGAAAATATGTTCTGATTTTTTTCCAGCTGAGAGAGCATCTGAAAACCCTAAGTCCACACAATATTAATTATCTCAATGAAATAGAGACTGCACTTTTTATCTTGGTATTGGAAGAGTATGATCCAAGGGAAGAAACTGAGGTCAGTTATATTATGATCATGTTTGTAATGTTTCTTCGTTGATATATTTTTTAAACTGCTAAACAGTTAGCTATTGCTATTTGGTTGAGCACCAGACTTTAGTGCGGGAGGTCACAGTTAAGTCCTCGCCGGACCAACACTGAGCCTTTGCAGCCTTTGTCATTTACATCTTAATGGATAGACTTTCACATGACTCGGATGACCACATATATTTAATAGCGTTACCATCCTTAATCAACTAGAGACATTAAATGAGGAGCATGGGTTTATCAATTGAATTACTTCACTATAAACAAAGATGATTTATTGTATTTTAATTTATTATTTCATATTGCAAGAGAAAGTTTTGTCCTATTGTTTATTTAATGTCTAGTCCCCAGCATTCAAGGCAATCATCATGATAATGATATGCATATATAAGACATAATTGCTTCTTTTTGGCTATTTTTTTCCCATTATACTAGATCCCTCGTTCCTTCATTCCTTCCTTCCTTCCTTCCTTCCTTCCTTCCTTCCTTCCTTCCTTCCTTCCTTCCTTCCTTCCTTCCTTCCTTCCTTCCTTCCTTCCTTCCTTCCTTCCTTCCTTCCTTCCTTCCTTCCTTCAATCATTCATTCATTCATTTTTCCTTCCTTCTTTCATTCAATCATTCATTCATTCATTCAGATATTTATTGTCTTACTTAAAATTTTACAGATATAAATCTTACTAGTTCTATTGTTTCATTCATTATCATATATTAGGAATTATAGTCATTCTAATCTGTCAGTTATTTGTTTATTTTTATCAATTTAGTAATTTAACATTTTTCACTTACATATTTAATTCTAGATATCAAAGCATGCAATAGCTGGAGACTGCAGAAACCGTTGGTTTGACAAGTTCTTTACCATTCTTGCTTTCAAAGCTGGACTATTTGCCACACACTGTGATGTATGTATGAAGAAAGAGTTTTTCCCCTTTTTAAAAGACTACTTATCATCATTCACTGCAGGGCTTGAAATAACAGCCTGTAGTAGTGAGTCACCCAAATTAGTTTTAGCTTGGTCATACCTTGTTTCTGGGTCAATGCAATAACCTGGTCAAATACTGGTCAAAATGACCTTAACGCAAAGATTTGTCTGGACAAGTTCCAATTCTGGCCGGACATTGTCAAATGACCAGCCATTATTTCAAGCCCTGCTCTCTGTATTAGGGGCTATTCTTCCTCTACCACTACATTAACTGTATATTTACAACATACAACACTCAGCTATTGATTTTTATTGATGGAGGAAGAATTCAGAGAACCTGGAGAAAAATCCTCTTCGGATTTAGAGAGATTCCTCAATCAATTCTTCAATCAATTCAAACTCAACTCACACATGGTTCAGTCAAGAATCGAACCCATGACCTGACAGAGGATATACTCATGAGAAACCTTGCTCAAGTTTATGCAACAGTGTATATGCCACTTAGAAATCACAATTATTACAAATCACATCATCTTGGTTTTAATCTTTTTAAATAGCATTGTCCATTTGAAGGAGTTGTTGATGCTGATGTTGTTGAGCAAGCCATTGTTTTGATTAAGAGAAACAATGGAGAATGGCAGGTAAATGTGATATCATTTTCATTCCTCCTTTGATTATCATCTAAATTCAAACCTTCAAATTTTATAAATAACCTCAGGGCTGCATGATCAAAGTCAGAGCATGACTTGCTGATCACAGATCCAACCCTGAAACAACCTCAGGGTTGCATGATCAAAGTCAGGGCATGACGTGCTCACAGATCCAACCCTGAAACAACCTGGAGTAACTCAGGGCATGACTAACTCACAGATCAAACCACAAAACAACCTTTTGGCAGATCAAAGTCAGGGCATAACTAACTCACTGATCAAACCCTGAAACAACCTCTTGGCTGTCATCAAAGTCAAGGCAGGGCTTTCAAATTAAGCTTCCATTGCTTTTTTTTATTTTCAGGGAAGAAAGGAGATAAAGAATTCCATTCTGCCACATGAACTCGATTTTGTCATTGATAACCAAATCACCAAAGGGATTGATGTGGCAGCAAAAATGTATCAGCCAGTTGTAAGTTATGCAGATCTGTATGTTATCATATTTATCCAAGCTTTCAGGCTAAGTGTCCATCTTCGTGGATATACATGTACAAGATGTTTGTAATCATCAAACAATCCATGGTCAAAATCTTCTAAATAAAGTGTGCACAAGAGGGAACAATAAAACACATAACAATTCAATGCACTTTGAATTCAATCTGTGCGCACACTTTCGATTTTTATGAAATAAATATCTTTTCCAAAGAAGCACTATCTACATAATGTCACCAACCTACGAGACAATGCTAAACTGGATGCCTTTCAATCTAAACATGTTGTAACCTATTTTCTTGCAGGCAGATAACCTAGAAGTATTGAGTCACCGATTTACTGAATTTGGTAAAAGCTTCCCTAAAAGTCAAGGAATACACCCAGATACATTTTGTCAAATGGCCATTCAATTGACATATTATCGTATTCATAAAAAGTGAGTTAATTTTGGTAATTAGGTATGGGAGACAATTTATTACCACTGACTCTTCAAATGTTATCAAATCCTGAAGTTGGACTGATCAAAGTCAGGGCAAGGCTAACTCACAGATCTATCAAACCCTGAAGTTGAACTGATCAAAGTCAGGACAAGGCTAACTCACAGATCTATCAAACCCTGAAGTTGGACTGATCAAAGTCAGGGCAAGGCTAACTCACAGATCTATCAAACCCTGAAACATCCTCTGGGCTGATCAAGGTTTAGGGCACGGCTAACTCACAGATCTATCAAACCCTGAAACATCCTCTGGGCTGATCAAAGTCAGGGCATATGCATGGCTAACTCACAAATCATATTAGACGTTAGCATGCTCATGTTGGGTTTTGCAGATGAAGGAGAAGGTGTGTCTTCAGTTTAATTCTAATTTATCTTTGCTTTTATTTGTAGACCAGCTCCAACATACGAGACAGCACAGACCCGCTTGTTTTATCATGGAAGAACAGATACGGTATTAGAATAGTAGTGCTAATACAAGCCCTACTTATCCCTTACTTCTGTCTCACAGAAAACAGTCACACAGCTGGAATATGAATAAAATAATAAATTAAGATAAATAAATAAAATTTATACCAGTGTATAGCAGTGCCATTTCTACAGAGTAGCTATTCACCCACTGACATTCCAATTAGAATTTAAAAGTTGATTTTTGCAGAGGGAGGTAAACCAGAGAACCTGGAGAAAAACCCTTGAAGCACAGAAGACAATGTAACCAACCAGCAACTCTACTCATATATGACACTTAATATAAGAAAATAATGAGTTAATTACTTTATTAGGGTTACGCAGATAAAGACATAGTCTTTTTTCCAATCTGGCCCTTGAATTTAGAAAGAGGAGCTGGATAACTTACACAAGTTTATATGACACTAGAGAATTAGTTTAATGCTAAAACTTGTCCATAAAAATAATGTTAATTCAATTTTTTGAAATTTTTATTGATACCCTGAAATAATCTCTGGGCTGATCAAAGTCAGGGCATGGCTATTTCACAGTTAACATTGAAGTAATAAGCTCTACTTGGGATGCTAAGTCCAGGAATTGAACCTGAGACCCCAGAGCTAGGTGAAATGCAAGTGAACTACTGGCAGCACCACCCTTCTGCAGGGGAATATTTGGGGCTCAGAATTTTTTTTGAGTCCATTCAGTATGGTACAAAAACATATGCATTTCATATTTCATCATCATATGCAAATCATGTTTATCATGTTTATGTTCCAAGATAATCATTCCTAGGCCTATACCAATGCACAGAGTTTAATAACAGACTGAACATAATTTATATCTTTATAGGTTCGTTCTTGCACAGCAGAAGCAGTTAACTGGTGCAAAGCAATGGTTGACCCAAAGAAAGATGTAAGTATTCTATTTTGGGGTTTGTTGATTGATTTATCCTATCCACCCACACCCCTATCTATACCATCCATCCATCCATCCACACCCCTACCTATTCCACCCATCCACCCACACCGTACCCCTATCTATACAATCCATCCATCCACACCCCTACCTATTCCACCCTGATCCACCCACACCCCTATCTATGCCATCCATCCATCCACACCCCTACCTATTCCATCTATCCACCCACATCCCTATCTTTTCCATCCATCCACCCACACCCCTACCTATTCCATCCATCCACCCACACCCTGATCTATTCCATCTTACTGTCAACAATAACTTGTGTTATTGGTCTTAGATCAAATTCAAGGCCCAGCTTCTCCATAAAGCTTGTTTAAAACATGCTCAGCTCATGATGGATGGTATTAATGGCCAAGGTAGGTCAAAAATTATATTCAATAAATTATTTAAAATCCTTTCAAAAAGTAGTCATTTATAGACCAACAAATATATTTAGAGACATTTATAGATGGCATTTGAATATTATTATTATTATTTCAGCCATAGACCGCCATCTTCTTGGTCTTAGCATGATAGCCAAAGAGGAAGGTTTGTTTCAATTTGTATAATATTTTTACTTTATAGTTCTTAGCCCAAGTATTGGTTTTAAAATTTACCAGACAGACAAAAAAATATACTAGATTAAAAAAAAATGTAATGAAAAAAATTCTTAAAAAAAGTTCTCAAATTTTTCCCTATTTTTGTAGAAGCAATAATAACAATCTATCGTATGAAAAAATCTTTAATTCTGTTGAAAAATATTTACATAAGACGAATTATGACCAAAAAACACCGACTTCATTCGTTTTGTGACGTCATTCAGTATGGAAGTAATGCGCATGCGTTACCCCTGGTGATCCCACACTAGTTAACGCATTCAAATGGTAGTGTTGATTTTGGATATAGGTTTTCGAACTAAGACCGTACTTACTAGGATCATTTCTATAGTACGCGTCCCGTCTTTGTTTCCCAACAAAGGCAACCACTTCAACCACGATGACGAGTCGTAGTGTTTCCTTCTGAGCGCGAAGCAAGTCATGGGCATTGCCTTCATTGGCAAGTCGCCACTGACACTTGATGAACGTTCCTCTCCTTTGCTTAGCGAAGGTACGGAGGAGGGAAACACATTCAGAGTGGTTGAAGTTTTTTTTATCAAAACAATAAACTAAATATATCTGTAACACTAAGAACAGAAGAAAGCTATAGAGTAAATATTTGAGCTGCTACGGTGAAGGAAGCATAAATTATCAGTAACTTGAACACCGTGTAATAAATAAAATATGTTAAAGTGACGAACGTTAATTCTTCGTCAGCGTAAAGGAATATCGTCCGAAAAGTCAGGATTGGTAAATAAAATATCTGTTTTAGTCAAAAGAAGTTATATTTTACTCCAATCGTAATGAAGCATAGAAATTCTTACGATATAATCAAGGAACACAGCGACCGAGTGAGGTCGAAAGGACTCATCTGATTATATTACCTTAACGCTTTTAAGCGTTAATTAAAATTCGTTCAAGGGTATATTTTATACACTTTCTTAGAAAGGCAGTATTAGGAAAATATTCAACTTTCAAGGTAAAATTCTTTGGGTGTACGTGTGTTCATGACATAAATCCATAGTAAAGAAGGAACGATAAAATCGAAATCCCTAATCGGTGTTGCGTGACGCGGAGTTTAAAACACGCGGCATAAAATTATTGATGTCACGTTCGAACACAGGTAGCCCAAGCTATGTTTATGGCGGCCTCCTATAGTGAATGTATGGGTATCCCTAATTTTTAAATTTCTCAAGATATCTTCAAATAAAAATGACAAAACCTCTAAGGAGTCTTGATATTTATCTTGCCTATGTGTGGACTAAATTCCAATTCTTTTCGATGGGATTTACTATATTTTCTCTATCCATCCATTATAAAGAAGAGGATGAAAGCGGCAATCTACCACTAGTTTTGTATGTGTTTCTTCCTTCATAGTCGAGTTCTGCTTATAAACTCTCCCTCTCGACCCGGGGATTTTTTCACGGCCTACCTGCCACAGGCTACCCAAATACAAATTATTTATGGCGATAGTCTGGCGATAGAGGTATTACTTTTCTAAGGTCAGCTAAGATTTCTTTACTATATTTCACATTTTGACGATTTTATTTAGGGTTTTTTTTTTAATTATTATTTTCTTATGACTACCTGTGCCCAAGTAAAAATCCGTAAAAATCAACAAAATTCGAGTTCGATCTGGCGTCGAAAGTCGAAAGCTTAAAAATGAGCCTCTGGCTCGGAAGACTGAGCAATCAGTCCCTGCAATCGAAGTAAAACAAATTTACATTCTTACGTTTTACGTACGATGGGCTTCCTGTGGTTCTCATATCGCTAGCGACTCTTGACAACTAAAGGCGTAACTAACACTCTCGACCCAAGAGCCCTGCCATTCTTAGTGCGCATGTTCGACGAAATGTCTCTGACATTTCGTCGAGCATGCGCAGTAAGAATGGCAGGGCTCTGAGGGTCGAGAGTGCGTAACTAACAGACATGAAATAGGTAGATTGTTTTAGCGGAGAGAGTGTCTTATCGATGGTTTTTCTCTCGTTTTAGGTATTCCAACTCCACAGATATACTTAGATAAGTCTTGGACAAAAAGGTATGTTCACTAGTTTCAGTCATACATTTGTTCGTTCAATTTCTTGTTATAGTGGTGGTAGTGGTAATTACTGTGATTCGTCCATCCATTCATTCATCCATTCATCCATTCATCCATTCATCCATTCATCCATTCATCCATTCATCCATTCATCCATTCATCCATTCATCCATTCATCCATTCATCCATTCATCCATTCATCCATTCATCCATTCATCCATTCATTATTCTGTTATAGTGGTGGTAGTGGTAATTACTGTGATTCGTTCATCCATTCATCCATTCATCCATTCATCCATTCATCCATTCATTCATTCATTCATTCATTTTTCTGTTATAGTGGTGGTAGTGGTAATTACATCCTATCTACAAGTTGCATTGGTTTTTCTGAGGTTTATGGCTTATGCGCTCCCATGGTGGCGGACGGATACGGTGTGTTTTATAGCATCGAACAACACAGGTATGTTATACTCTGTTTGCCGGTTTATCTGTTCTATTGGTTGGATGGTTGGTTGGTTGTGCTCAGACTGTTGTTTGAGAATCAAGGTTGGTTAGTTGGTGTAGCGATAACCTCCACCCGATTGGCTCGGTTGTTTGATCATCGGACTTTTGTGCGGGAGTTAGGGCCTTAAAATTCTCTAATTTCACATTCCCCATAATACATTGCGGTTTGGAGGATACCGGTCACAAAGTGTCTTAAAATTAAACGTTCTTTAGTTAA
Organism: Anthopleura xanthogrammica; assembly: GCA_964019055.1. Taxonomy (NCBI): domain Eukaryota; kingdom Metazoa; phylum Cnidaria; class Anthozoa; order Actiniaria; family Actiniidae; genus Anthopleura; species Anthopleura xanthogrammica. The sequence continues at coordinate 23,346,801 of OZ025206.1, read as the reverse complement.
CCAAATGTACACTATACCAGCTTTATCTGCAACATACTGATTGTCAGTTCATAGCTATTTTCCCACATTCAGAACATCAAGAAGTTTAGTGTTACAAAAATTGTATTGACTCATGAAGAAAATCTAAAAATGTATTTTATAGACTTCTTCAAAATTCATTCTTTTATGTTTCTATCTGGTTCTTATACATATTTAACTATCATAAGATGCATTTGCAACATCTTCTGATCAGCCTTCAGTGTGATATGTGCGGTTTTTACCCTGGTTACCCCAGCGGAGAACCCGGAGAAAACCCCTCTAATCAAGGGAGAGACCTAACAAACAAATGTAAATGCGCGCGCAGTTTCCACCGTTTTTATCAACTGATGAAGACTGTAGTTTCACAGTCGAAACGTCTCGAAGTAAAAAAGTTATTAAAATCAGAGTCAAAATACTATTTTTGTCAAATTTAATCTTAAAAATTCATGGATCCTGACTGCAGTTTTAGCATTTCAGTTTCATTTCATTTCATTTCTACTCGTGATGGCAAGCCCAGGAATAAAACCCGAGACCCACGAGGCTGCACACACGTAATATTGTATTTTGAAGTAAATCACATATTTTTTCAACAGGTTGAACATCTCTTTTACAAGATGGAGGGATTCAAAGGTGACTGATGTCCATCGTTTTCGCGATGAATTCTCGAAAAGTTTGTGTGACATGCGTGACATCTTACAGACCTCTTCCAAACTCTGACCACGTGTACAAGGCGTGACACTTAGAATATTTTATTCTTTAATATGGTATTCGTGTATTTCTAATGATAATTTCAATATACTCGCTTTTAACAATTGACTTCCAACTCAATATCTTCAAATTTCACCGATAGACCCCTTGCAGCACTTCGGAATGGAGCAGTCAATTTGGAGGACAAAACAATAGGTTCCAATTCTCAGGAGATTGAATTTTTTTGTTTTGTCCTCCAAATTGAGCTGCTTTGACGTCATGTGCAAGGGGTCTACACCAAGGGTCTTCACCCAGGGTCTTCACCCAGGGTCTACACCCAGTCTACACACAAGTCAGAGACGGCTAACTCACAGATTGAATTGGAATTAAGCTTGTTATGGGTTTTGCGTTGGAAGGAAAACTACTGGAGAAACCAGAGAACAAACACGAAATCGAACCCGAGACCCCAAAGGTGAGAAGCGAGTGCCGGTACTACCACTACGTCACCCTTGATTCTTGTCATCCACCGGCCTTACAGAAAATCAATTTACGTCAGTGGCGCAAAGGTCTTCTGCTCACTCTACTCACTCTCCGCCCACTAAAGCCGCTGTTACACGTAGTCTTTTTGGGGGCAACTTGAGCAGCGCGCAAAAATTTTCTAGCTACAAAATTTGCACGAAAGTAGATTTGGTTTCTACTTTCTCAACAAATTTCCGAAAATTGCAACGACATGCTCGCGTGCAACTTGAACTTTTTTGCGCGCGGTTCAAGTTGCATGAAAAAAACAACTACGTGTAACAGTTAAAATCGGATTTTCTAAAATCCCCCCCCCCCCCCCCCCTTCTCCCAAGACCAGCCAAGCCATTGGTCATAGCGATCAGTCAAAAAACAAACCGCACGCGTCAGTGTAAGTCTGTGGTTCCTCATTTCTCCAGACATAAAAAACTTGATTTTCTTTAATGACTGTAATGGATACCGGTATTAGGATTCCGATACTTGATCCAACTTCCATCGTGTTTTCACTTGGAAAAAAGCCTACTGTTGCCATGACTACAAGATTATCCGCTACAAACAACTCTAGTTACAGCGGACACCTTTAGATAGTAGCACAGCACAGTAGAATGCAGCTAAATTTGGAGGAGAAAACAATATGTTTCAAATACTCAGGAGATTGAAATTCTTTTGTTTCGCCCTTTGAGCTGCTTTGACGTCACCTGAAAAGGGTCTATATAGCGAGGTGTCCGTATTATCGAGGTGTCCTCAAGACGAAAGTTGACTGTATCTTGCGTTCTATTTTTAAATGTCTTAGTAGCCATAAAGATAGTGTGGCAGCAATGATGACACCGGCTCAGCACCAGTCTGCAGAATTTAAGTCTAGCGATATCACAGGGAGCCCAAGTTAAGATAAAATTGAAAAAAAATCAAAAAAATCGTTTTATTTGAGGTCAAGTAAGTGTCCTCCACAACACATGAAATTAAGCAAAAGCGCAGTATTCCTGCATACAGACGACATAGGGAAATTATCAAAGAAAACAAAGGCGCGCGTGAAATATTGTGCTAATTAAGGTTGCTCAAAACTGTTAGAAAGCTCCCACTTATCCATCCCTCAATCTGTCTGATCAACTCGGATTCAGCAGTGACATTCCTCTTCAGAGGAGTCGACTCTCCATCCACTGCACTGAATGCGATGCAAGTGAGGAAACCGGAGAAAAACCTTGATGACAAATCACAAGAAAGAACCAACAAGTAACCCTACTGACTTGAAGTAAAAAAATGCGCCACAATGCTGGACAGCGTCTTAAAATCAGGAACCATAAACCCTCTCGCTATAGACCCCTTGTAGCACGTCGGAATGCAGCTCAATTTGGAGGACCAAACCGCAATAGGTTCCAATTCTCAAGGGATAGAAATTCTTTCGTTTTGCCCTCCAAATTGAGCGCCTTTGACGTCACGTGAAAGGGATTCATTGCTGTTTTAGGTCAAGTGTTTGTCGAGTTTCTGGTTTGAGTCAATGTTCGTCGCGTCCTCAGGTTTCAGTCGTTGACATACCACGTGGAATGTATATCACTGTAGAAAAGTCCTTGTTGACAGCAGAGGTCGGTTGATATCAGTCCTAAGGATTAACATCTGCTTGACTTAGGATCTCTACACTAAGCCCTAACAAACACTCACTTCCGTTGTGGTCCCAAGTCACATAATTCTCCATCATGTTTTTCGTCGTCTTTCATGCAGAATTCGAAGTTTATCTTCAGTTTTAGCGAAAAACCACAGGTAGCCCAATCCTGTCTGACAAACGCTGAATCGGGCGTATTTAGCATTTCCCATGAAGGAGAGGAGGGGTTACTTAGTTTTACCACAGGAAGCCCAAGCAACGGTACAAAAGTTTTTTGCTTGGGCTTTCCGTGGTTTTGAATTACTCGAAGACATATAGACTCCTTTCAAATGACGTCAAAGCTGCTCAAAAGCATTCCCACGTGCTGCAAGGGGTCTATAGGAAGTCAATTCAATGTTCCGGCATGTCTTACCACGTACGTGCTGTAAGTCAGTACCGTGCGTTTCCCACTTGTACGAAAACCGCTCTATTACCTTTCTTGGGCTTCCTGTGGTTTTTTCTCGCGTTAGTTCTCGTGTTGCGCATGGTCGTATTCTATTTCCTTGACCATCTGGGACTATATTACGCATCAAGTTACAATGTAAGCGTACAATAATACATTTAATACGGTCATACTCAATCATTACATTGATGTTTTAGATGAGTTCTTTTGACCCATGGACTCCCGCAACGCCAGTAAACGGAGATCAGTAAACATCGTTTTATCCCCGGTGTTTTACAAAATGTTTGAAATGCTTCATGAACTATCTTATCACATGAAATTTTCGCGACATTTAAATTTCACAATTTCACAATTTCACACAAAAAAATGTAAATAAAATGGCGCTTTTATGATCCAGATGAACACCAGTACAGAATGTTTCACAGTAAATTTTTCATCTAGTGAAATGCTTTAATTTAATTACTATATATCTCAGTTTATCTTAACTCCCATTCATTCCCTTATAAGCTTTACGCAGGAACCTTGTTTTGGGAAATTAAGCTATTCCAAACAGGACTTTTCTTTTGTTATTATATGACTTCCTGTTTGCGAAGGTACAATTTTGGTATTTTTCAACTGAGCGATATAAGAGAACAAGTTCTTAGTTTAGTCCTTCTCTCAGACGAGTCAGACTCGTAACCAGTCGTCACTTACGTCTATTCGACGTTGTTTATACTCTTATTCGCAATGGAATATGAAGGCGATGAATGCGCGCAAAGGCTTTGGGGAAGGAGGCGTTTTTCTCTTGTCTTCCTTCCCATGATACACCACGAACTCAACTAAATCTTTCCCATCAACCATAGCGCGAGTAAGCGAAGCGACTGGGTACGAATGATGAGACGTGACTGAGAAAACAAACAAATTGGTTTTAATGTTTTAAGGCATGTCGATACATACCGACAGAATACATGTTTTTCGAGTAATCAATTAAGCCCTAGCGGCGGCGCTGCTTAAAGTGGATAATGTGACCACCTTGACAGCTATGCACTCAGTATTATATACTTTTATACGTTAATTGTGTACGGTCTATTTCATCGTGTATTGTTGCTCCAGTGCAAAGACCGCGGTTTCTTTGAGTTAACGAATTTTAAATGTGAGAATAACACGGTATAATGCATTTGTGTCTTCCTTGTTTGTCTGTTTAAATAATGGTTTGTTTGTTTGTTTGCCTGCTTGCTTGTTTGTTATTTGTTTGTTTGCTTCCTTGTTTGCTTGTATTATGTTTTTCTTGCTTGCTTGCTTGTTTGTTTTGCTTGTTTGTTTGCTTCCTTGTTTGATTATATTTTTCTTGCTTGCTTGCTTGTTTGTTTTGCTTGTTTGTTTGCTTCCTTGTTTGATTATATTTTTCTTGCTTGCTTGCTTGTTTGTTAGCTTGTTTGTTATTTGTTTTCTTGCTTGCTTGTTTGCTTCCTTGTTTGATTATATTTTTCTTGCTTGCTTGTTTGTTTTCTTGCTCGTTTGTTTTCTTGCGTGCTTTTTATATGGATATTTTCCAAGACTGAAAAAAAACACCTTCTAGTGCCGACCTCGAGTTTGTTCTCAAGCGCTACAACAAGCAAAGAGGTTAAAAGACACAATATAAATCCCCTATAAACTAAGTCCTAACCATATATGGCGATAATTAGCCGCGGTCACAACCCTATCCATCGATTTACGCAATTTTTAAATCAGCTCTCATTTCGAAATCCGTAAAATTCCCTCCAATCCATTCCAATCATAGCATTGGTGTGACGTCACACACCACGCTGACGTCATACCAGTAATCTCATCCTGACATTTGTACCGACCAAGCGTCTTGTGATTTTAGACACTGAACCTGTTGACCATTGTTCGTATCTATTTACCAAACTATACTGAACCAGGGAGTAAAGGAACGATTGCCAGATAGACAGACCAAAAAATGAGTAAAGATGTAAGCAAAATATTAAAATTTCTAAAAGTGTGATTTTTCTCAAGGTGGAGACAGGCGCTCCTCCCCCTACTACCTTATTACATGAAATTTTCGCAACATTTTAATTTCGCGATTTTCGCAATTTCGAAAAAAATCGCGAAATTAAGTGTCGCGAAAAATACGTGTCGCGAAAATATAATGACGCGGAAATTAAGTGACCCTCCATTTTTGAGAAAATAAAAAACTTAATGACCATTCAAAAGCATGGATAAAAGACGTTGTTACTGAGAACCAAGTACTAGCGCCTATTGATCCTGATCAACAATGAATGATTGGAACAAGTATTCAATATACTAAAATCAAAACCAAAGAACTAGTGTGTTTTCTTGTGCGTATTTGGAAACAAATTATGAATAATATATTCAATGAAATCTCGAAATTAAAGTGATCAAGAATATTATTTTTTCCTCAAAACCGCGAAATTAAAGTGTCGCGCAAATTTCATGTAATATTAAAGGTATTCTCAGACTACATCGTAACAGCGTGACAGCGTGACAATACATCCGTGTGCACGTGTGTGACTATTTCGGCCGCTTATGTTCTGATGCCATAACTTGTCTCTAGAACACGCTCAACTAGGTCGGTACTCTTCCCGTAAGCTATTCTGCGGGCGACAACCTTTCGCCGCATTTATCATGCAGTAAATACTTGAACTTTGGTTGAACTAGCACACCAGGGGGCTGCATTCCACGCCTTTCTGGTTTTTCACTTTAGCGATTTCACAAACAGTTTACCGGAACAGCTGTTTGATCAGCCGGACACCTTTGGTTGAAAACATCATTTTTAATCGCCGTTCAGTCAAAGGTTATACAATTTGTGCCAGCTAACCTTACGAATTCCTCAAGACATGTTATTCCAAAACATGTCTCGACCACTGTGGTGGATTTGATTTCACTTCATGCTAGAAATTTTTGCTTTTAAAATTCATTGCGTTCAATCCAATCTAATAACTGTGGTTAAACTAGCATTTTGTGGTCAAGAATACGAGAAAAATGCTGTTTACTCTAGTTTAATCGACAAGATCAATTAAGGTTTTCAAGATTGAATTAAAACTCATTTTTAGGGGCCAATTTGTACCGTACCATCTGTTTATTTCTGGTATTTTCACAGAAATTATGAATAGCTAATTATTATGTATCTTTTTTTTCAAAAAAGAAATGAAATAAAGCCGGAACTTAGATGTAATCACTGCAATGCCATTATGGACGGTGAGAGATATTGATGATTTGTGTTAAATTGGAGAGAAAAAACTAAGAAGCTCTCTTTCAACAATGTTAGGAGAGAAAAAGAGAAAAGATTAAAATGATAGCAAAAAAAGGAAGAAAAGCTCTTTTTCATGTTATTTATCAGTTTACTTTTCCCCCCTCAGAGTTTCAGTCAGATCAATTATGTTAGGAAAATAATGGGCAGTCATAATGGTGCTTGTGTATCTTTTATGCTTGATTCAATTTTCTTGTATATTTTTTTCTTATTTTTCTTTGTTTTGATTTTTTTCTTTTTTCTGTTTTGTTTTTTTCTTAATTTATCCTTCTTCTTCTTCTTCTTCTTCTTCTTCTTCTTCTTCTTCTTCTTCTTCTTCTTCTTCTTCTTCTTCTTCTTCTTCTTCTTCTTCTTCTTCTTCTTCTTCTTCTTCTTCTTCTTCTTCTTCTTCTTCTTCTTCTTCTACTTCTACTTCTTCTGGTTCTTCATCATTATCATCATCTTCATCATCATCGTCTTCATAATCACCATGCACCATCGATATCATTATCATTATCATCTTCACTCATCATCGTACTTCTCTTCCAGTTTGGCTACTTCCGTTTTCAAAATGCTTTTTTTAAATATTTAGCAGGCATTTCAAAACACTTCGTTATCTTACATGTTTGAAATTTGTTTTATTTTGATATTTTGTTTTGCACTCGATTTTCATTCATATATCGGGCCATAATGATCGATCTCTGTCAGAGGCAACGTTATCCGTTAGAAGACTCATCCGGGGAATATCGGTGGATAGCCGGTGGATCTTCGGTTCTCCGAGGACGGACAGACACGCCTTATTTACCAGGTTCTCTCCCTGTTCCCTGTGGAAACGCGTTGCACATAAAAATTAATACAGTGACTGTCAAGATCTCAGTGGTTTTCTGGGTTGACCAGACTAGACTATATATACTCTTTAATTTGCATCAGTAGAATGTAAGAAGAGTTGATAGGAGCTTATCTTTTAGTAAACACATTTATTAAGAGACAAAACAATGCAGCGCACACCATATTTTCTGACCACACTGATTGATCAGACTCTTCGAGGGAGGTCTTGCTTTCAGAGAATCGAAGGGGAAAATCGATGCGAAAATATTGTGATTTCAGCGCGTGACGACTTACTGTTCATTGTAATTTCTAGATCTGTCATGATCAATGCAAAGCAATATATTTATTCAGTACCAATGAATTTCACAATATTTGATTTTAAAGAGAAGAGTAACAAAAGTGGCGGATTGAGGGGGTGGACACAGGTTGCCCGTGACCCCCTCCCCCTCTTTCTAGGTTGGAATTGGTTGGTTAGTATACCAAAAGGTGCAACACAACACAATACAATAATAATATTTTATTTGGCACCTTATACTGGAAAGTACATTAGTGTTAATTTCCAAATAAACTTTACTTTAAAATACTTATGTTCTAATAATTTCATTTTCTTCAGGTGCATTTTCTTGATTCGTGGCTTCCCCCAACCCCCACTCAAAATCCTAGATTTGCCCCAGAATAAATACAGACAGAACATGGCTAGGGTTACAAATAACCACTGGGCTAGCCTGAGGTAGATAGCTGATTAGTGATATATATGTAGCTAGTTATCTTTGTCTCTGATGAACTAACGGCCTGTTATTCTATAAATATGATAAAGATATGAAAGCTTTGTTTTCTGGTGAAAATCCCTTAGAAAAGTGCCCACTTTCGGCCTAGACATCCTTGTACTTATGGCAGTAATGGGTTAATTACTGTAATTATAGCAGGTGTGACGTCAAACGCGTGGTAATGTGCGCCAACAACAGGCACGATTGGAATCACTTACGAAAAATCATAAAAAGCCCACTGGGTTAAATGAAATTAACTCACAAGCTCACCTGTGTCCGCGAGCGAGTTGTGGTTTGGTCGGTGTTACCCTTTGGTACCGATGACATCGAACTTGATGACGTGCAATCCTTGATAGGATTTGGCTGATTGATATGACATAGAAAACTCAAGAAAGAGGTTTGACAAAAGAACTATAGAGTTTCCGCATTGGTTTTCTAGCGAGAGGCAAGAGGGCCATTATTGCTATCAGATATCTGCAGTTTGTCACGCATTTGTGATGGGGGTCAGGTAGCTAGCTGCCAACTAGTAACACATTGGCCAATCAACCGCTCTTTTCTACTCAACCGATACTGTATATTTCCTTGCCATCCCAGAGTTCTTTAATCACCCAAGATTAATTGGTTGTGTGTTTAGACTTTTTACGGCCCACCAGCTTCGAGCCAAGGCCTCAATCATCTACATGCTAGAGCATTAGAGCGTTGTGTTTACAAAAAGCTCTAAACAAAGGCAACAGTAAGGTGTCCGCATCGAGTGTAATGGTTAATTAAAAACCATGTCATGTCAACAACAGCCTTTCATTAAAAATTAGAAATTCGATGAAGAGCTATATTTGGATCTGGAGCAAACTACACTTCGAAATCAAGCTGTACCCCTGGGAGATTTTCAATTCAAGAAGCACTATTTTTCCCCCTTCGGCCTTGTAATAGGATTAGAGCAAGGCTATATTGAATGTTGACTAATACGTTCGCGAGCGAACATCCCACACATTCGTCGGTTGAGCAAGTTCTAAGAGTTGATCGGTGTGTTGGTACTTATTCATTTGTGTCATTGGTGGAAGAGTACTACGCTTTTACCAACAGATGTGACTGCAGTCGAGTTTCTTGTGTTATTTCCGCCTCCACGATCGTTCAAAGTAATGTTTATGAAATATGCTCCAAGCAAGACAGGTCAGTGATTCCCAGTTGTTGAACTATACGCGATGAGGCAGAGGGAGAAGTCTTGATGACATCAGGCGATCAAGCAAACGCATTTCCAAGGAGAATAATAAGAAGGTATGCTAAAGCTGTTTGCATGCCGCTCAGATACTACTACATCCATCGAAGAAGACGAGAAAGATTACACTAAGGTTGACCTCGAAAGGCACCGACCAACTTACAAAGTCAGATATCTTGGATGTGAAGAGCTGTACAAACCGGACTTAACCCAAATGTGTGAGACTGTGGACGATATTTACTCAAGACAGAGAAGTCGATTTAGAAAATTAACCCGTTGTTCATTGGTAATTACCAAGGAAGCCCTTATCTTACGAGATCCTGACAAAACAGAAGACGAAGAGCGGGGCTTCAGTTTGAAACGAATACTCTATTGCGGTGTTTACGGTAGACATCAGAAGCTGTTCTTCTACAATTATCAGTTTGGATTGAAAGGAGATTTAGTAAATTGTCATGCTTTGCTGTGTGAGACAAAGGAAGAGGCGAAAAGCCTGGCCAAAATTATATCCAAAGCGTTCAAAATGCAGGCTCATAAAGCCCATCAAGAGGACCTTGAGAATCGAAAACTTCATGCAAGAGGTCTCAGCCAAAGTAGTCTATCAGAACATAAGAAATACTATGATTTAAAAAACTCACGCGGGACGCTAAGTGCAAGTGAGGAATTCAGACCCAAAGGAAAAGAGGAAAAGGATACCCGGATAGGTAGAAGTTACGGTATACATGATTGGGAGATTACAGATTCTTCTAGAGACGATACGAGTATGAGTTCGTTCAACGCCGAGATACGAGATATAATGGAGACATCTTCTATTACCAATTTTAACGAGATAGAAGAAGAATCTTCGAGTGTAGTTGAACAAGTTGTAGTTGAACAAGTAGACGGAGCTGCAAATAGCGAAGAAAACTCTAGTCTAAAAGATGAGATAAATACTACGGGTATTTCTTTTAATATCGAAGATATTGATCATTGGTCATTGGTTGAGAACTTGTATTCCACGGATGTGTAAACACTTTAGGTGTAATGTTATTGATTTAACGCTCAAGTTTATTTTCATATGAAAGCCAGTGAAAGCTAATCGAGAACCGAATGCCGATTCCTTGGGACGTGTTTGCTTATAAACTGTGGTCTAAGTGAATTGTACTTACTTGTTTTCTATGGAATAAATGAAGGCAATCAAGGAATATCAGGGCCGCCCCAATAATATGTCACGCTACTGCTATTGTTATCGCGTTTGTGCAATGGAATGATGGAGTATTACGGCATAACACTGAGCATTGATTTATCTTCATAAAATCCTTCGTACTAGTGTTTCAGCCTACTTATACGTTGCCAGGGTCTTTCTATATACATCCAGGATCTAGTATTGGCGAAATAAAACCACTACTGGGGAATAAAGAAGGAATTTCTGTCGTTTAAAGTGTACGATGAAAGCAAATCATGTCTGCAGTCATGTCTGCCAAACATAACACTGAATGAACAAGACTTCTTGAAGCAATCAAAATTTTTACTCAAATCAAAAAACCCTTTCAAAAATCAACTAAATGTTATCCGCAAATGATATTCTTTCGTCTTGTACAACGTGTGCCCAATTCTGCTTGACATTTAGGGATTATATGTGGAAGGTATTTGTGCTATTTGGGATCTAAAGTTATAAAATACTACATATGAATAACCTCTCTAGCTTATATGACACGCTGAATATGAAGCCCTTCTCTCGAATGTCGCTTGCGTAGAACTATACTTGGAGTACAGAGCTTTCGGAATCGCCCAGTTACCTTTAAATGATCGTTGTATGTGAAGAATGACGAAACTATAAAACAAATCAGTCCAAACAGAGATGTTTTTACGAATAGTGAAAATGGATTGATTGTAAGAGGTCAACCGGGTGAAACACAGAGTCAAGACGCGTGACTTTGGTATGGATTCATTGAATCCTTCGTTTCATGGCATTTGACCACAAGAATCTCTTACTTCAAGCCAAAAACCATTAGGAGTCCTTAGCCATATGCTCGTCTTATAATCAGGAAAATATTTACCGAATGAACAAATATGTACACATTTTCCTACTTCTCGCGAGATAATTGAATTAAATTGTAGACACGATATTTCCTTTGCGTCAGCGCGTACTCTTTGATAAATCAAAATTAAGATATTATAAATTGTATTTCCTTCCCCTAATTTAGTTCTTAAAAATATCCTCATTGTTTATTTTTACCGTTTTATAAGATTAAAGAAAGGAAATTTCGGTTTATGTTTGGAGTGTAATATGTACGTGTTAATTGAAACTTTGAGTTGAGTTTGCAAACGCTGTCGTTTTCTAAATGTTTATGTTACCAAAATGTTTCCAAATTAATTTGATTAGTTCGCAGTATTTTTTTAATCGAATTTTATTCAAGCTTTGTCTTTATTCTCTTTACAACAAAGTTCTACATCTCAATGATTAATTTTATGCTAAACATGAAAACTAAATGATAAAACAACACACCGGAAAATCATATTGTATTTATTCCGTCTTGTTTTTACTAATAATGATTTATGAATTGAATTTTAAGGCTTTTAAACTCTGCTGAAATTACTGCATACATTGTTATGCGTTAAAGGAAGAAAATAAAGAGAGCTACGTCAATTTAAACGATAAATAAGTACAAGAATATGATGGAAACTGTTTTTGAGCAGAAGTATCGAGCATAATATAACATCCGTTGTTTTGCGACTCTTTTTATAAAATTAACCACGAAACTATAGTTCCTTTTTCCTTTTTTTTATATTTTGTGACGCATTATTTTGATTCTTATTCAATTGGTTACCGACTCTTAGTTAATGTGTTTAGTGAACGTTTATCTTTAAAGTATAGAAATACTCGCGTAAATAGTTTAGAATTACGATAAACTATTCAAAGATAATCGAATAAATCCGTACATAAACAAACCATTATTTAATATCATATCAAATGAAAATTTGCCTCGTAAAATGAGTAGAGCAAAAAGCAAGTAAAAGGAACAAGCCAGTAAAGAAAGAGTAAGACATAACAAACTAGGATTACTAACTCAGATGTTTTTTCTGCTTTTTTTTTTTTTTTTTTTTTTTTTTGGTTCCTGTTAATGGCATAATGCTCATACAATATTTTTATGCTTTAACGTAACGTTTATATGGGACTTTTTTCCTGAAATCACCGCGTACTATTTCACTATTTAGATTTTCAAACTGCGAATAAGAAAACAAGATAAAATAAAAAGGAAAAGAAATTGTTCATATTGGGTGAACAAATGCAGTACATATACATATTGGTTTCCAATATTTGGCCCGTGCTCACACACACTACATGCAACGACATTACATATTTTTTATACATAATCTCACGACACCAAAATATACATGTCCCCATACGTTAGCTAATCAGCAGAGACGCATGTCCAACATAGCCTTTTTTTTTTAGGAAAATAGCCTCATTAATTTAAAAATTTTGATGTCTGGATGGCGAAGGAACTTCCTACGGGCTCTATATATTTTTCTTCCTGTCACTATTATCCCATGCATCAGATTTGCTCTAGCAAAACACTATATCAATGTAAAAATATCTTCATTAATTCACCATGTTTGCTATCTTCCTGTCACGATCACATAATCAGTTTAAGGATGGCGTAGTCGTAGTGCACTCGCCTCTCTCCCCTGGGGTCTCGGGTTCGACTAGTACTGGTTCTGGGCTTGGTACTGCACATGTGATTAGAGTTTGTTAGGTCTCTCCCTTGATTCGAGGTTTTTTCTCCGAGTTCTCGGGTTTTTCCTTCCTCTGCAGAACCTAACACGCTAAACTCCATCTCGATCTGTGAGTTACCCTTAGATCTTAGCCAAGAGGTACGTTGTGTTTCAGGGTTAAATGAAAAGGAATCTTTTTAATGACGCTCTTCTCTTCTGTAGAGGACGAGGAGTAAACACTGGCGTATGGGGATGGGAGGCACGGGGCATTCCCCCCCCCCCCCCCCCATTTTTTGTTTACGTTTGTTTACGTTTGTTTCTTCCACGAATTTGTATATTCGTATAACGCAAATCCCGCGCGCTTATAGTCTTTAAATGATTTGAGTCGTTGTAAGACCTACTCGCCCTGAAGATGCACTAGAAGTGCGAAAGCTCGGTAAATTATTAAAAATTCGTGGAAGAAACAAACGTAAACAATAAGGTAATTGTTTGTTTATCTGGGTTCCTGAGGTGCCCCTCCAGAGTAAACACTTCGAAGTTCGTTTAATTTATCTATGTATGATATTCATATATCTTATTCGCTTGCTTTGATAAGTTATTCTAAGCGGGTTTGTTCTGCTTTTTTGCCCACAAGTACTCCGATCCGCCGTTCTTATATATTAGCAGCGTCATGTCAGGAAGTTTCCACGCCTCCCTTAGGGATATATAATATTATTAAACTTGTAAAGAGCTAACATTTTGAGTACCATATGGCAGCTAATCACAATAAACTGATGCTAAAGTACAAACACTAAAAGCGTGCAAGATAATCTGAAATACGTCATTGAGTGGGAAATTAAAAACAAATAAATAACCGTTTCCCGAGTCGCCAGTCTACTAAGAATGACACCTCAGTTTTGCGAATTGTCTCGATTCTGTAAAGGTTAAAAAAATGTTTTCATATGGACATGTTATATATCATATTCCTCTTGGCTTTTCCTGGTAAAGGTTTTCAGATCGATCAGTGTCACGTAATGGCACTTTCTTTTCCGTTATTCTCAGACAATTTATAATTAATTTGCTAGGTTTCGTCTTGCTTCAGTCAGTTGATTGACTGATACTGAACTTGACACAGCATGTCGAACGTACGTGATACTAGGAGAAAACTATTTCTCCGGTTTCTGATGGATGACTGGCAAAGGCTTCCGGAATTCGAAAAATAATAATAAGAAGAATGCCTAAAGACAATATTATATAGCCACAAGTATTTGGCGTATTTATGCCTAATTACTTTGGTTCAGAATCAAACTTTATTATTCCCATAATGGAGTAGCCAGGGTAAAAAACACACATATTATACTAAAGAGTGATCAGAAGAAGTTGTAAATGCATCTTATGATACTTTAATTATAAATGCATAAAAAACAGCCAGAAACAAAAAGAAAGAATTTTAAAGAAGTCTATAAAGTAAATTTTGAGTACTTCTTCATTTTCCGGGGGTGGACCCAGGGGAGGGGTACAGGAGGTGCGCACCCCCCCCCCCCCCCCCCCCTCCGAGCAAGTTTGTCCCTCTATTTTGAAAATACCTAATACGAAATACTGTTTTCTTTCTTTCTTTGATTCTGAGGGTTGCACCCCCCCCCCCCCCCCCCCCCTCTGCTGACTTCGTGCCCTGTACCCTTCCCTCCCTAGTAATTTAAGGCACTTTGTGACGGGTTTAATATCCTCCAACTTGAAAGTGTAGGAGAATTTCGTTTACCATTTTCAAATATTTTTCTGGGGTTCTGTCAGCACCAAGATAAATGCAGGGTCTGGGAACGAGATTGCGTAGGTAAAGACGAACCATTCTCGTACCCAGAGCTCCTCGGTAGTCGTTTCTCCGACGACGAGAATGAACACGAGCTCTCTTCACTACTGCGCATGCTCAAATTTGAGAAACCAATTAGAATGTTGGATATAGTTGATTCGAAGAAAATTTGCAAAACCATGGTGTCATCCATAACAGCGCAGCGACTCGGGAAGATTATGTCTATATTCCATTTTCCACACTTATCAAAAATGAATATCATATAGTAAATTGTATACAAAATATCAAAAACCTCTCCTCAAACTATGGATTTATCTTAGATA
This sequence comes from Anthopleura xanthogrammica, assembly GCA_964019055.1. Classification (NCBI taxonomy): domain Eukaryota; kingdom Metazoa; phylum Cnidaria; class Anthozoa; order Actiniaria; family Actiniidae; genus Anthopleura; species Anthopleura xanthogrammica. The sequence continues at coordinate 23,331,699 of OZ025206.1, read as the reverse complement.
TAAATTTTTATAAGTCAATTTTTGCAGGCTTCATGACACCTCAGTTTTGCAGTGACGTCATTTCTACGTGACTAGCTATAAAAACAAGTACATGAAAAAATTATTCAAAAAAATAGAGAGTACTAACTATAAAATAATGAATGCTAAATAGCACTATATTAAAAAAATAGGCGATGAAAAAGTTTTATGGACCTTTTATTATCATTTAATTGATTTAAATTAATCAGTTTTCACGGATTTTTTGGTGTGTACATAAGCTTTGAGCATTGCATTCGGCGACAGGTCAGACCAGATTCATTCAATCCATACCACCAAAATGTTCATCGTGGCAGTGAGTATCACAAACATCACTATCAGTTTGTCCTTTCACTTTGATACGTATGTCTATCTTTGAAGAATTCTCCAACTCTTATTGCCATTAGTTTTGCTGTCTTTTCAGAGTCACAGAGCAGCGCATGAGTTTGAAAATGAAGACCATCTTGCGCACTAGTCGTGTCATGGTAATTCAAAACGAATATTCTTCTCTTTCTGCTATCCACTCCACAGCAAGTGATTCTCTTCAAACAGAACTCTATAGTCTCTCCGTCATGACCACTTTCATTTACAGGAATCAAGCACAACAAATCGTTGCAAAAATCAACCTCAAATATTGGCAGTGAACGATTTTTTCGCTTCTTCTTTGCATTCTCGTAAATTTCCACAACAGAGCCGCTCATTTCTAAATCCAGTGGACGTAGGATGTTCACGCTACCGAGATAACTGACCAACTCATGTTCACTTTGCTTGCTTCGTGTATTAGCGTTAAAAGTATTGCAATTGAAGACTGTGGGATGTAACAGAGGACTTTTCTGTGCGATGTTATCCATAACAATATTCAACTTGAAAGAAAATAAGCACGAAAAATGATATCTATGTTTCTTTTAACCATGATATCTGAGAATGGTAATCAGTCACGGATATCACTAGGACATATTATATCCCCTTGAAAAGTGTATTAGAAGTGAGGATATAGTCGGGTTTCTTTTACATCGATAGCACTGATGAACTCAGTTGCTAAGTAACAGGATTAGTCTTTTTTTATCCATGCTTGTTATCATGGTTCGTCTTCTTTCCGCTGAGGCCGATTCTCCTTTCAGTTTATACGCTCTTTCTTTTCTCAGTTTTCTCTTCTCTAGTAAGTTAGTCGCCCGGTAACTCGGGAAACGATTATTTCTTTATTTTATTCTCCCACTCAATGATGAATATCATAGTAAATGTATGTTCAATATCAAAAACTTCAAAGAATTATCTCAGATATAAAGTTTTATAAGTCAATTTTCGCAGGTTTAATGATACCTCAGTTTTGCAGTGACATCATTTCTACGTCACTATGGTTGTACTGCCTCCGGCGCTTGGAGAAAAAGAAAAAGAGAAGAGAAGAGAAGAGAAGAGAAGAGAAGAGAAGAGAAGAGAAGAGAAGAGAAGAGAAGAGAAGAGAAGAGAAGAGAAGAGAAGAGAAGAAATGTAAATCTGAATAAGAACAAAATTCGCTTAAATAGACGAATTGTTTATAAAGTGACCAGCACTTGCCGGCTTTGTGTGCTCTCTATTAAAGTTTTTGATCAGTTTGAGTGGTAAGATTAAACGCCCACTATCTTTTTACATTCAATAAGTGTTTACCACGCATTCTTTATACTTCCGTTTGCTGTACTGCAAAATAGGTTGCCGCAGCTGAAAGCAACAAGCAACAACACAAGACGGCGAAGAACATCTGTATTTTACTCGTTATTCATCATTTAGACCATGGCGATTGTTTTAGTCGTTTTTGTAATGGTAGGCTGCAACTGTTTCGATTCATTAAGTGTTGTCGCTTGTTGATTTCGGCTGCTATCCATGTACTAACCTCGTTCAACCAGACAGGCTTGACTCATTGTCTGTGAAGCCCAAGTTTTTTCCCACTGAAGCACTTCCAGCAGATAGACTATATTATTTTCCATTTCAACTCGCTGCGTTACAGCATAGTTAACGTGCGCTGCTAATGCGTCGTCTCTCACCAATAAAACCCCTGGTTTCAGTCCCGCTGGGCTCGCTGTCGTATGTGAGTAGAGTTGCTATACTGGTTGCTTGGTTCTCTCCTGTGCTTCGAAGGTTTTTCTTCACGTTCTCAAGTTTTCCTTCCTCAACAAAAAATTAACTTCCAAATTCCAATTTGATCAGGAATTGAGAGCCTGATTGGAAAACAGCCTCCGTGCTTAATCTTTTATACCCTAGTACAACAAGGCGTAATATATAGTGCAAGGGATTTATTTTGAATTTATTTTTATTTCGAGACTTTCGCTTAACCAAGCACAGGAAGTATATATATAACCTGGGTTTCAGAGGCTCTTTAGCTCCAGTGCTTCTCAGCTCGGTAACGAATCCTTCGACCTAAAATTGCACATTCCCAGAAAATTACTCCCCCTCCCCCCACTCCATGATGTAATAAATGAACATTCCCTTACAATACTGTTTGTCTAAAACAAATACTGAATTCGTTGAGACAAGAATATTTTCTTTGTCCGTATCATTTATCGTACTGGACCTAAAGTATTCAAGGCGTTAACGTATAATGGCAAACTGATGATCCACTAATGATTATACAGCCACATCATCGGCATCACATGTCAGTCGAGTTTGTTAGGTCTCTCCCCGCTTGATTCAAGGATTTTTCTCCGGGTTCTCCGGTACCTTTTTTCTCTCTCTCAAAACCTAACACGCGAACCATCTCTCAGTTAGCCGTGACCTGACTTTGGGCAGCCCAGAGGTTTATATTACAAGGCTTGAAAAAATTTGAGGGATTTTTTTAATGATAAAATTAAGACGACGCCAACCGAGCATCACCATGACAACAAATCATCCTTAACAAAACTATTCAAACAAAGCAATACTTAGTCTGTTTATTTAACCGTTACCAACCCAATTAAATGTAGACTTTGGTTTTCAAGTGGTTTGGCTTTGTAAAGATAGTCCTTGGTTTGCCATGAGAAAACATCACAGACGTTAATTCGATCAAATCTGTCAAACTCAGTTTCGAGCAAACTTAAAAAGCAAACTTGCTTGTCGTCAAAAAATATCAACTATAGTTTGTAAATGGGGAATGGTATTATGGACAATCAACCGGCTATGACTAATGGAGTTAAAAGCTTCTATACCTCATTAAGTAGATGCTAAGTAATCTGGAAAATTCCGTCATTTAATGGTAATAGATCAGTAGAAAAGAGACGACGAGTTTCGCTAAAAAGAATTATATGACGTAATCCAAGTGAAGATTAATATAACTCCATTAGTGGTTGTATTTTAATCTGGTTCTTTTGGTCCATTTGAGCTGTTGATAATTTCTTTGGTTGGTATATATCTTAAGAATCTAAGCAGCTCATTCCCCTGGGTGTTGACGCTATTGTGTTGAACCTCCTGGGAGTACGCGACGTTGCTGTGTTGGCAACGGCAGCCTAGCAACCACTGGTTTATCAGAGAGCTTACAATCAACTCAACTCATTTTAGAGAAAGACGCAGAATCGTTCAAACCCCAGTCAGATAAACTAAGGTCTTATATTCTTACAAAATGAGAGAAATCGTACATTTACAGGCTGGACAATGTGGAAACCAGATTGGTGCTAAGGTAGGAATTGTTTTTAAAAATTGTGTTAGAAAAATACACCAATTTTTTCTTTAAAATTGGTTTCTGCTGGGTGGACTTAACTCTTGTCATTTAGTAATCAAACATTAAGCGAAATTAATCCTTACCTCTAGTAAAGTCCCCTTGAAAACAAGACAGGTGCGCTAGCAAATTCCTTAAAGTTTTCAAAAGTTTTTTTTTAGATCTAAAAGTTTTTTTTTGGAGAGGAAACTCGAAAAATGTCAACGGCTAACTATCTACATACACACACACTTCCAGTAAACACAAAACAAACAACCAAACAAACAACGGACAACATAAAACAAGACAAGTGTGTGTATTGCAACCGATACTGACCAAGGCGCAATGGACTTGCATATCGGCAATGAAAAGAAAAAAAATGACATTAGTATATCAGTAATGATAAATATTATCGAAAGTTTCTGTAACTAAATTTAAGGCTGTCGCCGTTGGTGACTAGCAAATCATAACCAAATTACAACATCTTGTTTTACATGTTCACATTTTGCAGTATTTTTAAATATAAATCAGTTATAGGCTGGCCGTACACGGTGGTAACGGACGAGTTTTCAAGGCGTCCGTTCGAAAATTTGACCAGTACATACTTTTTACACGGAATCTTCCCTTTAATTTGCACTGCTAGGCGTTTGAATTTCGGTCCGGATAGCACAGTTCCTTGTAAACGGAACGTCTAAACGTACAACTATTTGTACGGTTAAGAATTCGTCCGGTACCGTGTAAGGCCAGCCTAAAAGTGAACAATTTAGTACGAATAAATCATTCATGATTCACGAGGCAACTTTTGTTAGATTTTATTTAAGCGTTGTATTTCTATAAAATGGCAAATTAATTTATTCACTAGACTTAAACTAAACTCAACTTTATTATAGTTTTTGGAAAGTTGATAAGGTAACTTCTTTTTTCAAGTATTTAGCATTTTAAAACTATGCAATATGGGGGTATTTATCGAACATATTTTTATCGTAGTTCTGGGAAGTTATCTCTGACGAGCATGGAATAGACCCAACAGGGACATACCACGGCGACTCTGATTTGCAGCTCGAGAGAATAAACGTGTACTACAACGAAGCTACAGGTAAGCGGCTGCTCGTAGTACGACAACGCTGGGACTGTCACTTCTATCACAGGAACTGCCCTGAAAATTTCAAAATACCTTGCAATTGTGGATTCTTACTGAACTCCTCAATCAGGTTTTCATCAGAATTAACACTTCCTGGAATTAGGAATGCATGTTGGACATTCTTTGCGACAGACCTTGTTACTTGGGACAAATTTTCTAAAATTCTCATTTATTTATTTATTTATTTTCTAAAAATAACTTTTCAACGTGCATGCGCATCTCCAATCAAACTGAGAGCTGTCCCTTAGTTATCTCAGGAAATTCCTGGCTTTTTTTGGCAAAGAAAATGCTCGCAGTAAAGTTAGCTCTAGGTAGATATTATCCCTAGTATAGCAGGGACACTCGTGACATTGTTCTGGCCCTTTGGAATCAAAATGGAAGTAGTGTGAAAATTCGGTGTTAACTACATCTTTTTCTCGTGGCAGGTGGTAAATATGTCCCCCGAGCTGTCCTGGTTGATCTTGAACCAGGTACAATGGACTCTGTTCGATCTGGACCATTCGGACAAATCTTCAGACCTGATAACTTTGTTTTTGGTAAGTTTTCATCTGGTTTAAAATATCGAAAGTACTCAACACAAAAACTTGAAAGGAACGAAAATCTCTATTTCATGTGCTTTGGGTAAAATCTATTAACAGCTTTGGCTGTTGTACATGTATCACAGCGCGGGACACTCATGATCATGTACAACAGAGCTAAGCTCCAATTACTGTGAAGCCCAGGTTTGAATTGAAATTTGGAAGTTGATTTTTAAGGAGGGGGAAAACCGGAGAACCCGGAAAAAAAACCTTGAAGCACAGGAGAGAACCAACAAAGAACGTAGCCAGCTTCGGCAGAAGACACAGGCTGAGCCTCGGTTTTGTTAATTTACGACATCTTGTCCAAGTCTCATCTAATAACATCAAATTTACAGGTCAAAGTGGAGCTGGCAATAACTGGGCCAAGGGACATTATACAGAAGGTGCTGAGCTCGTTGACTCCGTTCTCGATGTCGTCCGTAAAGAAGCCGAGAGCTGTGACTGCGTACAAGGCTTTCAGCTCACACATTCCCTTGGGGGTGGTACTGGATCAGGAATGGGTACACTTCTCATCTCGAAGATTCGCGAGGAGTACCCAGACAGAATCATGAACACTTTCAGTGTGGTTCCCTCGCCCAAGGTGTCAGACACAGTCGTCGAGCCGTACAACGCTACTTTATCGGTGCATCAGTTGGTTGAGAATACTGACGAAACCTACTGTATTGATAACGAGGCTCTGTATGACATCTGCTTTAGAACCCTCAAACTGACCACACCTACATATGGAGACTTGAACCATTTGGTGTCTGCTACGATGAGTGGAGTTACAACATGTTTGAGATTCCCTGGTCAGGTAAGCTTCTACCACAACTTGTTTCTTATAACACGTCATGTGTTCGTTGCAGCTCATTGGCATCAAATAGACCCCTTGCAGCACGTCGGAATGCAGCTCAATTTGGAGGGCAAAACAATAGGTTCCAATTCTCAGGAGATTAAAATTCTTTTGTTTTGCCCTCCAAATTGAGCCGCATTCCGACCTGCTGCAAGGGGTCTATTGCTAGCTAGGTTTCCTAATCAGCTGATAAAAGCCGTCTTTGCATCTCATTATCTGCTCCAAATATTATTAATTGGTCAAACACTGATTAACATATGCGCTGTCAACTAGAAAGAATTTTATTGAAAACTTGTGATTCAGCTGATGAACATCTTTGCACGATACGACAAGTTAAATCCAGCAATTGCAAGGGGCACTTGGCTTCACTTTGCATGAATATATTAGTTCGATCTCAAGCGCAATCAAGGATGGCAAACTATTGTACTACGCAAAGTGTCATCAAAGTCGAGAATAAGAAACCTGAGTTTAAAAGTGAGCGCATTGTTTATAAAAAGGTTTTATAAACAATAGTTAATCTACAAATAAACTCACCAAAAAGTGCAAACATTAAACCCGTTAAAAAGTATTAAGAATATTGAATAGTGCAAAATCCTTTGTTTTCTATTGTGCAGATAGTATTTATTTGGCATTCATTAGTTGTGCTTTTTCATTTTATTGTGTATAAAATTAGCGGGAAAAAAAAATTGTATGACATGAATGCCTAACTTTTTCCTTTAGCTCAATGCTGATCTGAGGAAGTTGGCTGTCAACATGGTACCATTCCCACGTCTCCACTTCTTCATGCCTGGCTTTGCTCCTTTGACAAGCCGTGGATCCCAGCAATACCGTGCTCTTACTGTACCTGAACTGACACAACAGATGTTTGATGCCAAGAACATGATGGCTGCGTGTGATCCACGACACGGTCGCTACCTGACAGTCGCCGCAATGTTCCGTGGCCGTATGTCTATGAAGGAGGTTGATGAACAGATGTTGAACGTGCAGAATAAGAACAGTTCCTACTTTGTTGAATGGATCCCCAACAACGTCAAGACCGCAGTTTGTGACATTCCACCTCGTGGACTTAAGATGTCTGGTACTTTTATTGGTAACAGCACTGCTATCCAAGAACTCTTCAAGAGAATCAGCGAGCAGTTTACTGCTATGTTCAGGAGAAAGGCTTTCCTTCATTGGTATACTGGTGAGGGTATGGACGAGATGGAATTCACTGAGGTGAGTAGACATTTTCTTTACGATTCTTTCTTCGATGTCAAAAAAAGATGAAGTTTTTCTTGTCCAAGATCAACCTTTAAAGCTACGGACACACGGTGCAACACTGGGCGCAATGTTGCAGGCAATCGATGTTGCGAACCATGTCACACGACGCAATTTGTTGCGCAATGTTGCTGAAGTAGAAAACGATCCTACTACAGCAACACTGTCTGCAATATTGCGCGAAATGTTGCACCGTGTGTCCGCGCCTTTAGTAGTACGTGTGAAGTGAACCTTACGGAAGAGCCCACTACGTGAAACTATTTCAAAAAGATTGTTGGAGCCAAGGAGATAGACGATAGGTCATTCCATGACGGAAAGGAATTATGGGCATACAACTAAACACGAATAATCGAGCTCTTTAAAATGGTTTCGTTCACTACAAGCAACATTGAACATTTCAAAACTAAGCTCCGCGTTATGATGAGAATAATAATCAGAAACAAAAGTCATTTCAGCTATTCTTTCAGCTCCGACAACATTTTTTTGAAATAGGTATATACAAGAGTAATGGTTGTATAGTATACGTCTATACGTCTAGCAAAATATGAACTTCGAGTCTCGCTCGAGGCATTTGATTTCCCCCCGACATTTGTTGTTTAAAATCTTCAAGGCATATCAGAATTGACTTATCTGATGGTGAACATAATTAACTTATGTCGTAACTCATTATTTTCCAGGCTGAATCCAACATGAACGACTTGGTGTCAGAATACCAGCAATACCAGGATGCCACCGCAGAAGAAGAGGGAGAATTCGACGAGGAAGAGGAAGGAGAGGAAGAAGCAGCATAAGTTAATAATATCAATTCTTCACACCGCGCGCATGCAACATCCCAATAACCATGCATTTTAATTGAGTGTACGGCCTATTTTTAATATACCACGTGTAAAAAGAAATATAATTCTTAATTATTCTAATGTCCAAAAATTTTCAAAAAATGTTCTGAAATCAAACTTTGTTATATGATTTTTGGAGTTTTAGGATTGAATTCAATTGCATGACCATACATGCATGTACAATGTACCGAACACTAGGTACCTATCATAATATATTACTATCCTTAATATAATCTGTACTAATGATGAAGCTTTTGTAATAAACCAAAAATAAATGTAGAATACCGCGTCAGTCGAGTGCATTTTTTTATGGAAAAATACTTGGGAACACGACATCAATAAGTATAGCTCATGGATTTCCCTATAGACTAGACTTGCTCCAAGTCGACCTCTCTGAGAATCACAGTCACGAGCGACGGAAGCAAATGTAAAAAAAAGATAACACTGATAGCGAACGTCGAAGTCGCGAGCGCTTGTGATCCTGGTCCAGGTTGGGTTGCCTGTGCTTTATACCGCGCGCGTTAACTAGAGCGTACGGAGAAGAAGGACTTTGCGAAAGTCTAGGATTTCCCCTGCACTAATAGGTCACGAATCAAAAGAATGAATGAATGAATAAAATGAATTTGTGCAGATCAAATGAAAAAATGACCCTTTCCTCATACAGTTCTTCGCCGTCCCTGCTGAATGTCAACAAAGGTGAATATTTCGTGTCTTTAGAAGAGAGAAAAGAGGGCATGTCTATAGAACAGAAATATGTTTATTTTCACTGAATTGAATAATTTAATTTAATACTCCTACGAACCAAACGATTCGTTCAACAGACCTTATAAAGGTCTAAAGTATAACCCCAAGGCTAACCCAAGACATCCTACTAAAACTAGTACTCATGCAGTCTAAACACCTTGAAGACTAGAATTTATAAGTCCTTTATACTTGTATTACTTGGCTGTTTCAGCCAAAGCCCTTTTACCATTTCTTGATCTCATAAGCCTGGTTCCTACTAGCGTCGTAATCGTAAGAATTTACGCAGACTCAGTATCGCATTTATCACCTAGATTTGAGAAAATACAAGCACTGTTAATGAACAGTACGCTAATGAGTCTGTGTGTGTTGCTTAAGATTACGACGCTAGTGTGAACCAGGCTTTAGGCTTCGTATACTTGAACGCAAGGCGACCCTACTGCTACGGTGTTGACGCTGGGGGGTAATACAAGACTTCGTACATACCTCGTACATAAAATGGGCCTCAAGATTAAAACCTGAAATAAAGGTCTTTCGTTTTCTTTCCTAGAGAGAGACGTACACCAAGAACAAGAGGACTAGTTGAAGCAGTTTGGGGGCACCCTTCGTTCATGTATGTGAAGCCTTAGTTTTACAAAAGATTTTTTTGTGTATCGCAAAATAAAAAAATTAGGTTTTAATAACTTAATATTTACTTCAAAAGTATAGAAGTAAGCCATGCAGTAGACTTGAAGTCTAAGTTTTGTTTTCTCCGCAAGGTGCACGTCGCCATTTTACTTTTATTTTCAGTTAACTTAGCCTCACAGCAAATTTTACATATGCCACGACACTTTAATGGCTTTCACTTGGAATTCAACAAATGGCGGGAAAAGTTATCACGTCCAATACTAACCTCAGTGTAAGTTTTAGAGATTACACAAAGACAGCCGTCATGTTGGTTGGTATAACTAAAGAACCCCCACGACAAATCAATTTAAATTCAACCAACACTGGTGGCTATGACATCACTTGCAGAAATGTGGGAAGTTGATTCAAATTATTGAATGAATCCCAGTGTCACAAGAAATGAAATTAGTAGAGCAGTTTTCGTATGACTATGAAAAACTCATGGCACGGACCGCGCCTTGCCGTGACCGTGTCAGTGCCGTGTATAAAAACATTCGACATTCGGTGCCGTGTCCGTGCCGCTCCATAACCATGTGCCATGACTTCTCGCTCATACGAAATCTGCCATAAAAAATTACACTGACCCACTCAGTCTCTAAAGGGAGTCCTCGTCAAGCAATGTTGAGGGATCTTCAGTTTTAATGCTTAAAAAAACCAACTTGATTATACTCTCGTAGAATATGATTTATGACGTAAGAAACGAAAGCTTGGAGAGCATATATTAAAATGCAATTAAAGAAGCATTCTCTTCTGGTCCCAAATTGAAATTTAAAGATGTTTACAATGAAGTAAACATCAAGTAACAATTTAAATTCAAACATTAACTAATTTATGATTATTTATCCTCGTCTCCCATGGATACCACCGTTTCTGTACTCGGCGTCAAATTTGTAGTGTCGATCACGTGATCAGTGGGCTGTGGACTCGTACTGCCGTAGGTCTTTCGCCGAGTAAGCTGTGGTGGACTGGAATCATCACCAGATGCGTTTCCCTCACGTTTGGTGCGTAAAACAGGCGGGAGGTAAGCCTCCTGTACAATACGGAAAGAAAAAGAAAACAAACCAGGATAAATAATCGGGGAACATTCTGACTAGGGGGGGAGGGGTGGGGGACGACACTGATGCACACTTCTCACTTTTAGCCACGTTTTATGAAGGAATCTCATCAACGTTGGCTAGTGGCTTGCTAGGACGTGTCTTTGCAATCTACAAATAAACATTCTCCGTGGACAAATTCTACATCCTCAGAGATTCTATTTCCCATATTTCAAGTTACAGCGATTCTGAATATTCTCAGACATTTCAACGGCTTGTTGTGAAATTGTTTTTCCGTTGCCTGATTTGATCAATCGGTCAGTTGGTACTTTTTATATTTTTGATTGGCGGCAATGAAAACCCAAATTCCAACAGGAAACTTCCAACTACCCAGTTCGCAGAATCGATAACAGTAGAATTCTGGGGCAATAAATGGGGATAACAGACACCCAGTGAACCCCCCCCCCCCCCCCTGATTCCGCTATTAGTGTCAAGTCTTACCGGCATATAAGTTTCTGTAATGTGTTCCTCTTCGTCAGTCGGTAATCGCTGTTGGGAATAAGAGAAATGGACTGAGATTCATCTTTCTTAAACGTGCAAATCATGTAACCCATGAAGTAAGCCCTTGAGGGACAGGGTCTTTATTAAGGTGGCCATTAACCGCAACAAAAGGGAGGAGTGTCCGGCAAACTTGAAATGTGGCAGACAAAAGGAGAACATGGGGGGGGGGGGGGGGGGGGTGGGGGGGGGATATTCATCCTCACCGGAGACGGGGAGAACGTAAAAATGGGATCGGCAATTTTCCGGCGATAAAATATGCAGGCAAATGTAGCAGGGAGAATAGCGTTTTTCATTATTAGCGTAAATAAGGACAGTCCTTATTCCGAATCAAGACTATAAGGCTATAGTAGTGGTATGGACATAAAATGTACCTTAAAAGGTCCGAGTTTCTTGAAAAACCCAAAGAAAAGTCGTGCAATCAAAGCAATGATAGTAAGTACCACCAGTACCAGGGTGAAGATAGTCTGAGGGTCATCTATACCTGCAAAAATAATAGAACAGGAGGTTATCACAGATATACTAGTAAGAGCTGTGTTCTTGCTTTCTAGGGCATAAGACCTTAAGATAAGAACCACGTGACGGCAGCCATGTTGGATGACAGGAAAGAAATTCTGTTTTTCTGTCATCCAAAATGTCCCCTGAAGTGAAAACCTCTATATTACTTTTGTACCTCCTGTAGAAAGGAAAGCATATTTTAATCTATACTATAAAGTGTTTGTTTAATTTTCGAGTTTTAAAGTTCCAGTTTATCTGTTCCAGGTACCCTGGGCTCCAGAAGTTCTATTTCGCTTCCGGTGGTTTAAACGAGTCAGCGCGACTTTTCTACAAAACAGCAAATGCCGGATAGAGAATAAATAACCTCTGCACCCCAGGGTAGTTTAAAGCTACCATAGGCGCGAAACGCATTGTCTGTCAAAATGAAACTTTAACCAAATCATTCAAAAGAAAGTGAACAGCCAAATAGTAAGTAAGGTTAAAAGAGGTCTTTTGAAACAAGTATTACGACTACAAGCGGGGTAAAAACTACATGGACTATCACCGAGAGTATGCAACATAAATCACGAATGGGGTGATTTTTTACTATTCACTAAATTCAACTACGAAGACAGAGAAGCAAATAGTCTAGAAAACTAAATCGCACGTGAAGAGTTCTCGCCGCTGTCAGCATATTTTCACGTGGAGTGCCATGATTGGCTGTCGTGAATCAGTCACAACATCTAAATGCCAACGAATCTAACCAGCAAAATTCGTTAAATAAAGATAAAAAGAAAACCAAAACTGAAATTAGGGAGGTAGCATTTTTGAATACAACAGAAATATTCTAGCCATTGAAATGAAAAAGGGAAACAAAACTTTTCGAAAGTTTGAGAGTTTTGGTAGCACTGTCTTGCGACGTGCTGGAATAATGATCAACTTAAAGAATCTAAAATTAACGCAAAAAGTAGAATTCTCCAAAAAATGCGATTAGCAATATATCAAACAAGAAAAATTCTATCGTATTTAAGCAAAACATTGAAGCTAACGTCGGAAAATGGACTTGTGACTGCCAAACTTATGTTATGCACAGACAACATTCAGTAGAGTAGTACGAACAGATTTACCTTGTCTCGGTTTGATTTCGTTTGTATAATAGATTTGATTACACTAGGTATCATTTTTGAGTTAAGCAATTGGTTACACTTACTACCAAAGTTCTCCGACACAATATCTTCGTAAGCCAACATTTCTGGGTCCGTTGATCGAGTACTGGATAATAATCATGTATGCGAGACATAGATCGAGAAATTATAGTATGCAGTCCTACAGCCCTACTGCCACCTCACCAGCTGATTAGCAAGACACGTAATTGACGATTCACCCAGTCATACTCGGGCACTTTTAACGAATTGAAAAATATACGGAAAAACGTTCATTTTTACTACGGAGTATGACGTTGCTATGCGATTTTCAATTCTCAAAAATAAAACCGCTGTACAGAAAAGCCGTGTTACGTGGGCTTACATTATTAGTGTTGGTTTTGGTTGCTATAGGGATGGAACATAACGCCGTAAAATTTGTCATAAAAATGGACTGTATCGACAGCACCAAAAAGTCTCTTGAAAAGAGTTACGAGTAGTGGGTGGGTAAAGCGGCAAAAAAGACAGTCAGGGAAATGGATTCAAGTACGTAGGGAATTGATGAAAAGGTTTGAAACATTATGGCTGGCCTTACAGGGCACAGGACGAATTTTGAACCGTACAAAAATTTGACCACTGAGTACACGACTAAACATACAACTATTTGTACGATTAAAAATTCGTCCGGTACCGTGTAAATCCACCCTTAAAAAGCACTGAAAAAGTTTAAGTTTTCAACGCTATTGAAATACCATAGGAAGCCCAATATAGACAAGAGTGTTAAAAGAAAATACCCCGTTTATAGAATATATTGTATTTGAGGTAAAGATAATTTCCTCCATAACACAAGCGAATGGAAAAATCAAGCAAAAATACAGTCCGATATATTTTTTGTACGCCTTTGTTTTCCTATATAATTCTCTATGCCCCCTGCATGTATGTGAATGATCGGTGCATAAAACTGCATCTCTTGAAACTGTATTTAAATATCCCTACATTCCGTCCAACACTTTTATCGGAATTGGGCTCCCTGTGTGAATACGAGTCAGTCTATAGATTCGGTACATACCTAGTCGTACGATGCCAAAGAACAGAATGGAAAGCATGAGAAAGAAGGTTGAAATAATGGTTAAAGAGACAGCCGTGGTGTGTACCGTCGGATCCACGTACTTGTAGGCCGGAGAGCGATAGTTGAAGTACAGGTTATACCGGTCAACTAGATGCTTTAATATCAAGTACATTAAACCTGGTATACAAAGAAAAGGAAAAGAAATGATATTAGACTTTCAAACCGGCATGGTTAAGGTTGTTTCAGGGTTCTATCTGTGAGTTAGCCATGCCCTGACTTAGATCAGCCCAGAGGTTTTTTCAGGGTTCAATCTGTGAGTTAGCCATGCCCTGACTTAGATCAGCCCAGAGGTTGTTTCAGGGTTCGATCTGTGAGTAAGCCGTGCCCTGACTCTGATTAGCCCAGAGGTTGTTCCAGGGTTCGATCTGTGAGTTAGCCGTGCCCTGACTTAGATCAGCCCAGAGGTTGTTTCAGGGTTCGATCTGTGAGTTAGCCTTGCCCTGACTTAGATCAGCCCAGAGGTTGTTCCAGGGTTCGATCTGTGAGTTATATAGCAATGCTCATGCCCCATAGGCTGATTTAAGTCAAGGCATTGCTAAAACACTATAAGAAGTGATTGTGTGCAGGTACAATGCGTGTGGTGGTCTTACCGAAAGGAGTAACCAGTGGACAAGTAATAGAATAGACGGCCATAACAGCGTAGATGACGATCATCCATGCATACTGATGCCCGAATGCAAACTCTGCTACAGCCTCCTGGAGAAAAAAAAATTTGATAAAAATAATTAAAAATTATTTATACGGATTGTTTTCGTGTTTTAATATATTCCAAAAAAAATACATTGCGGGATATTCTTTCATTTCACCATATCAGTTTTTTCCTCTATGTTCTCTACAAGAGCTGATAAACGGCTCATCGGGGAGACCACACTTATCTAGCCCCGATGAGCCGTTTACATGGGGTTTTGTGATGTAACCAAAGAAAAACCGCACATATTATGCTGATCAGAAGACTGTGACACTATATTTTGATATTTTGATGCTCTGAACGTAGAAAATTAAATTAGAATGAACTGATAATAATCAGTATTTTATTGACGAAAGCAGATGAATATTTCATTGAAGAACGTTGAATTTTCTAACTTTTTTTTTTTTTTTTTTTTTTGACCGGTTACCCCCAAAAGTAATGCATTATGGGGAATTTAAAAAGGGGTAAATAGCGGGGGGGAAAAAAGGAGGAAATTTGGAATTTGAAGGAAAAAATAGACAAAGGGTTTTCAAACTACTGAGAGAGGATAATATTCCAATAATTTTCTAGGAATTCCAGGAGCAGTACAAAACCTAGAGATCATCTTAAAGTTTCGCTGGTCACTTTACCTTCCTAACGAGTCTCTTTTCGCCTTCGTGTCGGGCAAAACACATGCTCACGAAGTATGATGCTAGTTCAGGGAAACGACACAGCTCAAGAGCCGTACCAATAAGAGCTGATGTCACCAGATAGTTAGCGAAGAATGCACCATTATTGGGCAGAAAAGCACACCTGGAATGTGACGGAATAAGCATGTTATTTTCAGTACTCCATTTGAGGGAAGGATAGCGCAGAGTAGGGTAGGGAAGGGGAGGGTGGGGTAGTTAGGGTAGTCTCCTTCGCAGCCGTTCTTAGTGTCGGTTTCGAAATAGAACGGCTGCAAAGGAGACAAAAGGCTCAGATACACGGTGCAACATTGCTTGTAACATTATGATTACAGTACTATTTCAGCAGCCAAATCAGAGAAATTCTCGATTTTTTCACCTAATTTACAAGGATAATACAAATTACATACGAATAATGAAAAAGACGTTCAAATTTTTATATTTTAGTGTGATGTTGAATGCAATGTTGCACGTAATGTTGCACCGTGTGTCGGAGCCTTAAGAGAACCCAGGTACAATGAACTTACGCAAGCTGTTTGGTGAAGCTTGGACTTCCAGTAAACGTCAGGCGGAAGAGGGTGTCAGCACTATGAAAGAAAAATTATCCGAGTATAAGAAAAAAGATGTTGAAAATGTGGACAATAATGAGGTACGATCCCCAGTTTGTTAGGTCTCTCTCGATTCAGGGGTATCAATAAAATATCTTCTTGATCAATTACCTGGTAAGTGCAAGTGATGGCAAAAAGATCACCATCAGCACCAAAAATATGTAGGTCTTGATCATAACAGAATGTTCCCTTTTAGACCTGCAATATACAAATAAATACTTTACACGAGGCTGATTTATCTAGCCTTGCAGCAGAAGCTGATTACGATAGATTTAAATATATGTTAGGTGATCTTTGACAAACTGCATGTGATAGGGATTAGAGCTTCTCTTAGTTTACAATCATGAGGAGTGATTAGTTTTATCAGTATACACAAGTCGCCGGGACACAAAGCAAGATGCCGCAGGGACTATTTTCTTCATGTGACGATTTTTATGATAAATTGTTCTTTTATCGATAATTTTGTCCCCTGCAAGAAACCAGATTAGTTTGAATTCGTGCGTCAGGTCGCGAGGATGAAATGAGTGGAATTCTCATTGCAACATTGTGTGTACTCACTCAAGCGACCTGTCCCTGCGACAACCGATAAACATTACCCCCTGGTTCCCAGAATCACTCATTATAAAATATAGAATTCTTTGTATTAAAAGTGAGCTGTTTCTGCGACTTGTCTCCCTAACAGTGCAAATGGTGCAAATTTATCGCAGTAGTCTGTTCCTGAGAAGTGTCACTTAGTGTGTCCCGACCTGAATACCCCATGGATGACAATATCATCTCCCCTTGAGTCTAAAAATAACCCTACCTTGTCCAGTGAGCTTCAAAATAACTAGAATAAGAGACAATAGCAGGGAGAGTAGCAGAGAAGGTCCACAGCATGATAGTGGGAAGAAACTGAGTGAAGAAAGGACTTGGCGTAAGGCCCAATTTTGGATTTTTGGACTCTGAAAATGAATGAATTCATTATCAATTGACCATTTACAATAAATCATATCACTTTTTTTGAGTGATGCTTCTTTCACTGAGTCTACTTGGAGTTTAAAAGCAGAGGAAAACAAGAGGACCGTGAAAAACTGAACCCATTGAACCACAGGAGAGAACCAACAAACAGTTCCACTCCCGGTCTCTGGGTGCTCACTCAGCATCATATTTGAGTAGAGTTTGTTAGGTCTCTTCCTTGATTCAAGGGTTTTTCAGGTTCTCAAAATTTCCACCCTCCTCAAAATCCTAACATGCTAAATTCCAGATTCGATCTGTGAGTTAGCTGGCTGGGCCCTGATCTGATGACTTAGATTAGCCCATAGGTTGTTTTAGGGTTTGATCTGTGGGTTAGCCATGCCCTGACTTTGATCAGCCCAGAGGTTGTTCCAGGGGTCGCTCAATCTGTGAGTTAGCAGTGCCCTGACATAGATCAGCCCAAAAGTTGTTTCAGGGTTTGGTTTGGTACTTACGAACATAGGTCTTGATTTGATAAACCAAAGCAATCATCACAGTGGGTGTGGTCACAAACAACACAAAGGTAAACAGAATGATATTGATGATGAGTGCTCTTGCCCACCAGCTCTCAGGGTCCACAGACAGATGATCCCACAGGATATCACCAGCATTGGGTGCAACTGCTACATTCCAATGATCAGAGAAGATCTTGCGAGAAACAGACGATTCTGGACTCCCATGTTTGATGATATTGAAATCTTTGAGACACCTGATAGAGTAGAGGAGAAAAGAGACAATAAGTCATTTTAATTTCGATGTTTGGTCCTTTTCAATAGCACAGGCGGAATTGTCATCTTGACAAAATAAAAAATAATAATAGAAAACCCAAACATGCATGTTCTGCATGTGTGCAGTTACAAAACATCCATGGGTTGGGGGAGTGCTTCTCAACACTTCCTGAGTGCAGGATCTTTCTTAATTAACACCTCTTGGGTTGTACCTCCTGCACCTTTCCACTTCATTCTTATTTCTATTTTTGTAATTCTTTTTTTGTGTGTGTGTGTGTGTGGAAAAATAAAAACCTTTGAACCTTTGAAACTTTGAGTGTTCTGGCAATCCTCAACATGAGATTTATACGTAATAGTTATTGTAATTTTATACAGTTGTTTATAACAGGCTTTGGTGGACGTCAATCAAGGCATTTCCATGACATTCTATGGGCAAATGCCCTTAAAAACAAAATCTGTTTTCTGAAAATGTCATGGAAACACTTTGACTGACATCCACCAAAACCCTAATTTATCACAATCATATGACAAATTGCATGTTATTGGGAAGAACTGTAATATTTATGACAAGTAATTGCTGATCAGATACTCACTTTGAGGTAGTAGATTCATTCACAAAAGTAACAAATGCGACACCCAAACTTTTCAGCGAGCCCCTAGTTTCTTCAAACTGTTTTTTAGCCTCTTCTTCTTCCTCATTAAAATAATCAATGCCATCCACATGCATAGCTCCACAGCAGGTGCAACATGGACAGAACTTGCACGTGCTGACAGTGGTAATGGGCCGTTCTCCTGTGATCTGGTAAGTTTCTTCACAGTGCTCTTTTCCAAGACGGGCAGCTTCCAGCTTCCTTTGGATTTTGTCTAATTTGCCACAGTCATATGCCAGTTGGACCTCCTCGATTTCTGAGTCATCGTACACCTCACTTTGGTGACAGAATAAACAGAAAATGTATGGTTTAGTAAATGCATGCAGAAACCAAGGAAGTGGAATAATGTGAAGAAAGGATTAAACTATTGTAATTTGCTCAAGTAACAGTGTTTTTTATATTTCTGCAGCCTACTGACTCTAGACATCTGGCTTTTTGCTTCTGTGGTGAACCGAGTTCATTACGATCGCAAGCAATAAAGAAATTCCCAAGTGAAAATGGCTATTTAGTCAAGGGAATGTACTTTTCGCTCGATTGGAATGAACTTGGCCCAGTGTACTGTAAGGTAAGTCTTAATGACACAGAGCAAAGACCCCTCCTCTGTTTTTTGGTTTGCTGTTTTTTTTGTTTTGCCATTTTTTTTGGTTGGCCATTTTTTGTTCTGAAAACTGATTCTGAGCCCCCCTAAGACACCCCCCCCCCCCCCCCCAGGCAAAATCCTGGCTGCGCCCCAGTGACAGGAGCCAAAATGCCAGATGTCTGGAGTCAGTTTAAGGAAGCAGAAATATGAAATTGCTTTAAATGTTTTTTTCCATTTCAGTCCATGTGACATTCTCTTCAGCACTACTGTACTTCTTTGCATGTTAGAAGTTGGTTACTTTATAAATAACCATATGAACAGACAAAAAGCAAATAAATAAATATTATTATATGAAATAGAGTGTGATATTGAGTGACATCAAAATGATAAAATTGATATCCCCACTCCCACCAGTGGCCAGTGGGGATACGATTTATATCAACACTGGTGGTGACAAATTTCGACTTTTTGCTCAGCTTCTCAAATTCTCCATTATTTTTCATTGAAGATTTCATATAATAAACAGAACATTACATGGCCACTTGGATATACGAATTTTATCTTCTCGTGCTGATATTATCTCTCACTCGTTCGCTGCGCTCACTCGTGAGAGATAACATCAACACTCGAAGATAAAATTCGTATCTCCGCGCGACCATGTAATATCCTCTATATATCTTGAAGAATATGACTTACACAAAGTGCTGCTGGATCAACTCCTTGCTGACACTCTTGGGTATATTGGTAATCATCACAGTATGGGTTGAATCATGCTTGCTCTCAAATTTAAACAATGACATAAAATGATGTAAAATGACCATCAAAATAATCATGTAAATGAGTGAAAATGTGGAATGTAACCAAAGCATGTTGGATTCCAGGTTCAGGTTGGACACAGTGGTGGCTCCAAAGCTGTTCCTGTACGGCTCTGAAATATAATATTAATAGAATCATGTTTAGGATTATTGTTTTATCATGAAATTTATAGATACTGTAGCTTCACTTCACATAAGTTCAATTATGAAACATGACTGAACCACAGGTGCATTTGCAATACACCCTCTCAGCACGCCGGGCACAAACGGCCCAAAAAACAGTACTTTAAAATGTGACAATTTTCCATTAATTACGAATATTTTGATAAATTATTATTTTGGTGTTCTGAAATTTTTAGTGGTTAGACTATTGAGGCAGGAAAAATTTTTGAATTTTTTTTTGAATATTTTCACGTCATTGTGACGTCATAGTAAAATGTTACAGAAGTCGAAAAAAGTCATTTTTACTGGTAGATACGATTTAAGGATGTATTTTATAAACCTGTGAGATGTAAAATACGTTATCGAAATTTTCATCAATTTTTGGTAACTGGAATTGGCGATATGAGGGATTTTATGATTTTGATGACGTCATCTAATATGACGTCACAGAAAAATAAAAAATATTATTATTTATTATCAATTACAGAAATTCTAACACCATCTCATTCAATAGTCGATTTTCAGTAAGTATAGCTTATGAAATCATCGATATCCCAGAAAGTGGCTGCATAACATATCTTTAAAAGATATTTGTGACGTCATAATGACGTATAGGTTATTTACTCACTTTTTCAACCTCAATTTATAGCCTTCTAAGTGCAAAAATCAAAATTCTAAAACGATACGATTTTCCAGCGTTCTTATATCATCTCATTCGCATTAAAGTTAGAGAGAAATGTTTTGAAATAAAAAAAATTTACCAAGCGAAATGTTTTTCCAAAGGTTTTATTAATTTTTTTTCCCCGCGAAATTTTCGCGGGAAAGATTTATGAGGTTAAAATCGCCATAACTCAAGTTTCCATCACCCAAAATAAAAACGGTTTTCAGTTTTAGAGTCCTTAGAAGAAGAGGAATGATATTTGATGCAAAACAGCAATTTCATCATGAGCACTTTTTAGGTCGTTTGTGCCCGCCGTGCAGTGGCAGCGGAATGAACTCAAGGGGGGGGGGGGGGATGCAAAAAATAAAAAAAAACTGCCAAAGCAAAAAATAAAAAAAGGCAGGACAAAATATGGAAGGGCATGGCTCTACCCTTTGCCAATAAGTGGGGGGGGGGGGGGGGGGGGTCGGTTGGTATACTTCCATATGAAATGGTATATCATAGAAATGGTATGCTGAAGAAATAGAAAACATGCTTGCGTGCTGTGTTTGGGATTGGCAGAACACAAGAAAAGCACAATGCGTAGTGGAAGACGCATGATGCATAGCATTGTCAAGTGTTCTTTCCCAAGCACTTTGTAACTTCACCCAGCACAGCAAGCAAGTTTTTTATTTCTTGTATAAAATATGCCATAACATGACCAGCCTTGCTTTCATGCTCTTGACAAATTTGAAATTGTAATAAATTTCTATATTTTTCCCTTAATAACAAATGATGAAATTTAGGATATCACTGAATGACCTATCAAAACATAACCAATCAGAATGCATGGTTCATAACATTCCATTAATGGTATTCTGTTTATACTACACATAATCATCACTGACGGCATAATGTCATTAGTACCATTACTGTATGTACTTCATCTAACTCACCATTGGTTCCAGAGTAGTTTATTGGTAGAATGATTCCAATAGACAAGCAGAATATGATCACAGTATAGACAATAAGATGCTTCTGGAACTGAATATACTGAAATGCATCAACGCCACACTTCATGTGGATGTGTTCGTCTTTGACCCTGAATAACACTGGTATCCATGACAACAGGTCCTATATAGCAAAAACAGTAGGGTCATTTAGTTTGTTTACACTATTATTAAAAAAACTTGCTAATTGTTTCTCTGTTTTACTCAACATCATACCTGTCATGTGACAGAATGTTCACCAGCTGAATCACAAGTTTCCAATAACATTATTTCTGGCTGACAGCACATGGTGGTCAGTGTTTGACCACCACGATTTGGAGCAGATAATTTTATCAGCTGATTGAAACCAAGCAATTTATACAAATTATTTGACAAAATAGGGTTTTGTTGGAGGTCAATCAAAGTGCTTCCATTTCCATGACATTGCTGAGAAACAAAGGTTTCAAGGGCATGTGTCTATGGAATGTCATGGAAACACCTTGATTGACATCCACCAAAACAACTTGGTCAAATCACACTTGTCATTTTATTTTCATTTGCCACTTCAAAATAAATTACTTTCGACTTCCATTAGTAATATTTAGCCTGCATTTCATCCACTTGCAACCTACTATTTCAAGCACTTGTACTGGAAGTGTAGTATAATACTGTACCTTATTTTTTACTTCAGGGAACTTGATTGCTGGTGTCTCTTGTTCTGCCTTTTCTTTGGAAGAACCATTTGTATGCCCATAAAACACTGACGTCCATCTAGAAAAAAATATTAATTATTAACCCTTTCACTCCTACGGCGCCCGCAACCGCCCGTAAAAAACGCACCTTAAATGAAAAATTCCAGCTTCAACAATTTTGATCAAGTTGACCTAAATACCAGTCTAAAATTTGAACTAGCAAACAGAACAATTTTTAAAATCAAAAAACCTGCACAAATGTCCAAAATTATAACGAAAAAAACTTTAAACATTTTTGGAAAACCAAAAACCACTGTTTTTGACGTCATTTCCCAAAGCCAAAAATCACGCTTTCTCATTGCATTTTTTTTCATGCAATTTTTATTTCTACTCAAACAATACCCTTGCACAGGATAGTTTGGACCTAGTACTTGGCTTTTAGTGCTTTTTTTTCCATTAATTCCTTCTACATGGCGAGCGACAGTCTTTTTCCTCGACCCATTTCATCGCTTATCGATTTTCACTACTCTCTTTCGCAATGCATTCTGGGGAAAATGCCATTTTTTCAACAGGACAGTAGTCCGCCCCCACATTTCAAGCATTTTTTAGAAGTGTCGAGCCACTAGGTCCTACTGCCCAAATATCAGCTTCAGAGCACAAAGCCAAATATTAAATAAAATCCCTCAGTAGGTCCTGGCTGTTCATCGTTTCAGAGCTCATAGGATAATCGTGCCAAAAATTCTAACTCGTACGAATGTACATGATCTAGGAACTTTTGACGCTAAAATCCCTTGCATACTCTCAGTTCTTCAAGATCATGCTGATTTAAGCTGTCTTAGGGCTTCATGATGCCCTCCAGCACTCCATACATGAACAAAATGGCTCTCAAAATCTCTAATTTTCGAAAATAGTCGAAAACAAGGCAGCCCAATTCCAAGAATAACGGCTTCAAGCGGCAACTAATTATGCAGCCAGTAAACGTCATCCCTCATTAACATAAAACACTGACCGAGTCAATCAAAACTCCAAATATGGTCTTGCTAGGGCTTGGAGAACGTTTAGGTCCAGAAAAACACTGAAAAACCTCAAAAACCTCCAGGAGTCAAAGGGTTAAAATAACAATTAATAAAAAGCAAGAGTGACATAGTGGTGAGAGCACTTGCCTCTCACCAAGGCGACCTGAGTTTGAGCCCCACTGGGCTCATTTTCGTATGAGTAGTTAGTTTTCTCTTTGTGTAATTATGAGCAAGGTGTTAGTAAGTACATTCTTACCCTAGGTCCTCTTTCTGTGTTACTGCTAGCCTTCCATAGTCCCAAACCAGTCGACGAATAACACAAAAAATTACTATTATAATCTGTCAATTAAAAGAAAAAAGAAGTTGTAGTGAAACAAAACTTAGGCATATATACAAGAGATCCCTGCTAAGTTGCAGATCAAGGGGGTGTAGTAGGGTATGCACCCAGCCCCCTTTCTGGAAATCATTTAAGTGCAAACTTAAGCTCAAATTTAGACAATTTAACTTTTATCCTTAGTGATCAATTATGGCTACACCTTCTCAAAATCCTGAGTATTTAGCACAAGACACAATTATGATCTAGACTATGGAATACAATTGTCTCCAATATTATAAGCAGAATTTGCTTTGCATTAGAGAGTAAAGGTAAGTATTGGTGAACATCAACCCAAACATTTCTATCAAATTGTTTATCATTTAAAATGCTTCCAAATATTCATGGGAACATCCTCTTAATGTAATGGAAAACTGCAACTGATATGCACCTGTACATACTGTACATATACCACACACATATTGATTAAATTAATATGTCTACAAATGGCACCCCTGTGACTGCAAATGTAAAATATTTAATGGGAAACCATTGAGTTTAATTCTTCCCTTAAGTTAACAAGTGGACACCATTAGATGTAATAACTAAAGGTAGACTGTTGAATATAATTGTTTTCAATATCACAAGCACAATTTGCTACCATGTAAACCTTAAGCTTTGGCTAAACATTGATCAAAACATTTCTTGCAAAGTGTTGATCAAAATGCTTCCAAACATCTCTTTATGTCATGGAAACACATTGAGTGATTTTATCAAGGCTCAGGGTCAATTCTGTGTGGTATTGGGAATGAGTCTATAGGACTATTCACTTTGCCAATTTTCATGATATTTATTATCTATAGATACGTTTACTTGTCTACAGGAGTTTTACAGTTATTAATTTATGCTAGTTTTATTTAGTCAGCATTTAGGAATGTTTTCTGTGGATTTGTGTTGTGTGGATGGCATCAAAGCTGCTAAATAGTCATTTTGTGTCAAAGTTACCAGCACAACTAATGGTGATTTGGATTGTAAACAAGAGCTACATGTACAGTAAGGCATATCATTGGATGTGCTGCAGTTGTTCAAATAAAACCTCACATCTGAAAAATTATGTAACTTTATTGTTCTCAATAAATTATGCTGGTCAAGGTACGTGTATAGCATGATTCTAGCAGTATATGACACTTTTCTGTTATATATATATTCTATCCTTAAATTATTAAACACGGCAATTGTGTGAAGGCAAATATGAGAGCATATGTCACGGCTAATTGTGCATACAAGTTTTATACATGAAAAAAATAATAATTAAGTTTATAATTACAAAGCTGAGGAAAGTTACATAATACAAGTTTAAGTTTCCAATGTTCAAGTATCTTACAAACACAAGAAATACAACAATAACAACAAAAAAACAATAATATTATGGAAATATTCCACATATGATTTGAATAAATATGCAATGGAAAATATAAAAAAAATTAATAAATTAATAAAAATTATGAGTTAAAGAATTAACAATTACTGGACAATACTAGGACAATTATAATCAGATACAACGAGAAAAAATTAAATGTAAAGAAAATTATCATTCATATGCTTTGGATATCGATCATAAATCAAAAATATGGACCGCGGTGCCATTTATTTAAAAAATCTGACCTAAAATTATGACCCTACCTATGTCATAATATGTGGATATTTATATATTTCGGATAACTTACATCTATAGCTTTGTATAGCATTAGAAACAAGGATTCAAAATATCTTTTTCCGTAGAATCTGAGGTTTTACACCGGAAAACTGTCGAGTTTTTAGGTGTCCTCCCTGTTTTCACCTGTTCACGTCCAGCGTTTCGGAAAACAATTAAAATATGGAAAAATTCTCGTACAGGCAAAGATTTACCTGCTTATTTAGACTAAAATGCAGTTGTAGAATATATATAAACTATGGGATATGTGAAAAATTTGAAAATAAGGCCTAAACTGTGGCCTAAAATTATTTTTATTTACGAATTGGAAATTTTGAATTTGTACGTATTCATCACTGTTTTCGCGGCTAAATTAGCTTATTTTAATTTTAATTTTCAAGCGTTCTTTGATCTCTACCACAGAAATTTTAGTTTTTAAAGCAAAAGATTTAACTTAGATAATATTGAAACAGTTGATTTGTTTTTAAAATAAAAAGCCAAATGCTGTAAGAGAATGGCTCGTCTGACAAAATATTTGAATTCCTAGCAGATGCCTGGGGAAAATTAGCATAATGCAGCTTCACTGAAACCTCAACTTGTCTGGCATAAAAATATTTTTCTAGGGAATAAAATATTTTTAAAACGGTAAATATAGTGGAGTCCATGTACACTGAACTAAGCTACAATAGGAATAAATAAAAGCTCGTTTTTAAAAGAATTTTGGAGTGAGAAAAGGTTTGTAAACACAAGTGATTTGGGAAGGCGCTTCTTTCGATCAAGGCGGTGCAGGAAGCATCAACTCGAACGATTTTCGAGGCGATTGAAAATATTCACAAGGTTTTAATGATACAACAATACTAGAATAATGGAAAATGTTATATTTACCGCCCATCCTAACACGTTGAGACCGAAGATTTGAGGCACTCCTCCATCAATGTCGTCGTAGTGGATGAAAGAACTGTTTCTGTTCAAAGCGTAGCAGTTTTCAGATGTCACAGGAAAGCTTGTTGTGTTTGCATCCTCAGCAAAGTCCACATCAAGGCTGGTCATGCCTTAAAGAAGAGTTCTATGCCAAGAAGGCAGACTGACAATGCCTTTTGGTGTAGCAATACGCTATTTTTTTCTAACCACGAGAGTCCACTTGCAAGAACATTTTCTCCTTCGGCTTCACTCGCCTTGCTCACGGCATAACAGTAAAATTTAAGGGGGCACTGTACGACTTAGTTGCTATTGACAACAGCATGGGTGCCAAAATTACTAATTTTCGCGCCGGTAAGTAATTTCGTGAAAATTAAAATTCGGGAGCCGAACTGTTCGGGAGCCGTATTTCGGAAGTATTTTAATTCATGATTTGGGAAGATAAAAATTCAAAATTTCGCGATTTCTTGCACGATAGGAGAAGCTTGTAAGGAACCGACAGATAGCACAGAAGAGTTTTCTCGTTTTAGGAAAAAGCATCTCAAAAAATCTATCGAAGAAAACCTTTTTTTAAACATTATAGCCAGCAAGTTTAGCTATTCTAAAATTTTGTATTGTTTTACTGATACTTAGTTTCGCAACTTTCATTTTCGAGCAAACTTTTTTTCGCAAGTATCAAATTTCGTGCTAATATTTTTTCCGAAATAACGAAAATTATTAATGAAAGACAAGTGATAATAAAATATTGATAAGGAAAAAAATAACTAGTAAAACTGCTTGCTAATAACTATATTTTTTCTAAGTCATTAATTTTTTTTTACTGTCATTTAGCGAAGAGAAAATATTTGAATCAAAGCGTCTTTCGTCTTAATGCTTGAGTTACGATAATCCCCTAAAATACTCTCTACTTTCACATTATTATTTTCACGTTATTTTTCCACATTCAGAGCATCAAGAAGATTAATGTTACAGAAAATGTATGGACTCAAGGTGTGCTCAAAATGTACTTTATAGATTTATTCAAAATTCTTCCTTCCATGCACCTTCTGGCTATTTCTAATAATATTCAAACCATCATAAGATGTATTTGCAACGTCTTCCGGTCAGTCTTCAGCATAACATATGCGATTTTCACCCTCGTTACCCCCAAACCGCAATTTATTAACATGGGGAATGTGAAAGTAAAGAATGGTGATAGGGAAGCACGCGGGTGGCGTAGCGATGTGAGCGCGCTTGCCTCCCCACCACTGCTACCGTAACCCACTTTGATTCCTGAACTCGTTGTCTTCCATGTTAGAAGAGTTGCTGGTTGCTTCTCTCCTGTTAACTTCAAGGGGTTTTCCTGCGCACGGTTGTAAACAACAACAACAACAATACCAACAACAACAACAACAGCAGCAGCAGCAACAGAAACAACAACAACAAAACATGTAGCTCCCCTTGACCCAGTCTTCTTTAATGATCGGTTAATGCACGACCACAGGTAACCCAATCGCCGTCGTAACAGCGACCATCACCCTTGGCTAGTGAAAACGAAAAAGGAAAAGAAAGAAGAAAGAAGAAAGAAGAAAGAAGAAAGAAGAAAGAAGAAAGAAGAAAGAAGAAAGAAGAAAGAAGAAAGAAGAAAGAAGAAAGAAGAAAGAAGAAAGAAGAAAGAAGAAAGAAGAAAGAAGTAGAAGGATTAGCTGTCACTTACGGTCTGGGGGCCGGTTAGTCTCTCTTGTTTTCTAGATGCCTTTCGGGCTAGAACATTATCTGGCGTAATCCGTACATCTAAGGGCAGATCGGCCTAATATTGCCGTCAGGTCCAAATTCCATACGACGCCTCAACTTCTGCAGATTTCTCGGGGGTATGACAGTGAAATCTTCTGTGGACGTGGGCTCGAATCTCACCTTATGCACCTAAGATTTTCGTATTTTTTTAAAATTTGTATTTGAATTCAAATCCTCAACATTCTTTTTAAAAAAAAAAAGCTATATACTGATTACTATTACTGGATCCACGGCATTAAATTAAAGTTAAGCAATCTTGATCCCAAAGGTAGAGCTATGCTTTCTTTGTATGAAATGCTGCTGGGAAAACCAGTTCTGTCAAGATCGATCGAACTCTTCGAATTAGTTTCTCACTATTTTCCCTCTATATTGCTATGTTTTCTGTATATGTTACTGAAACTACTGAATGTCCACCCAATCACACATCGGTCCTGACTGGTTAAACAAAAAGCATTCAGTCGAGGCTGCAAGGTACAAATTTGAATAATCTTTTAAAACCGCTTCCTTGCAGCCTCGATTGAATGCATTGTGTTTGACCACTGAACCGTTGTATGGGAAATGGCTATTTCAAAACGTTGCCCAGTCCCTAGCATGCGATAAATCAGTGCCCAACCCCCCCCCCCCCCCCCCCCCCCATACGTTTCTGCCAAGGACCTTATCTCTCCCTACTTCCCTTCCTGAATTCCTGCTGGCCCTCAATAGTCCCCTTCACTGTTCCCTGTGCCATCTTAAAAGGTAGATGTGCCTTTGCATCGAAGCGAGACGAACGTTGAGCTTGCAATGATAGAGATCTTTTTATCACATTGGATAATTATTCACGTCTCTATCATTGCAAGCTCACCGTTCGTCTCGCCTCGATGCAAAGGCATGGCTACCTTTCAAAATGGCGCAGAGAACTGTGAAGGGGACTATTCAGTTTGACATGCTTTTTTTTGATCTCTCAAATCTACTTTTGTAAGCTCCTCTTTTGTTCAGACAAAGCGTTTAGTGTGATTACTCGATCGACTCCTCAGGACTTCCAATCTGCTGATCCCCTGGTGGGAATGAAAGAAAATTAGGATGTGTGGGATCCTGTTAGCGCCCACCTCTCACCATGGCGACGACCCGGGATGTGTAGGGAAAGTATTTCCGAATCCTCGGACCTTCTTGAAATTGCCAATAATCCCTTGATGGGAATGAAAGGGAAATAGAAAGAAATCCTATCCACACTAGCTCGCCTTTCACTATGGCGACCCAGAATGTGGAGAAGATTTTTTCGAATTATCGGACTTCCTTAGGATTGCGTGCACGGATTAAATAATCTCTTGATGTGAATGAAAGGAAAGTAGGACTATGAATGGGATTTTTCCGAATTCACGGACTTCCTTAGGATTCCCAATTAATCCCTTGATAGGAATGAAATAAAAGTGGGATGAATAAAATCCTAGGCTATTCACACTCAGTTTCACCATGGCGACCTGGGATGTCGAGGAGGTTTTTTCGAATTATCGGACTTCCTTAGGATTCCCAATTAATCCCTTGATAGGAATAAAATGAAAGTGGGATGAATAAAATCCTAGCTATTCACACTCAGTCTCACCATGGCGACCTGGGATATGGAGGAGTTTTTTTTTCGAATTATCGGACTTCTTTAGGATTGCGTGCACAGATTACTGAATTAATCCCTTGATGGGAATGAAAGGAAAGTACGACTATGAATGGGATCCTATTAGCACCCGCCTCTCAACGCGGCGAATCTAGAAACAAGGATTGTGGAGAGTCAATCGAGCGTGGATCTTGGGGGAGAGTAGATTTGAAAATACAGATAATGTATTAGAGTCTAAGAGAGGGCTAGTGGATATGAGCAACTATTACCCCCCGTCTCTACATTTCAGTCCTGTGAAGCAGATGAAGAAAAAAATAGCTAAAAACCCTACCAATTCCTTGTTATTTATCAATCGCACTGCTGCATTTCTAAAGGAAGAAGTTGGGTAACTTGAAATAATGGAATGATCGTAATAAAAAAAATTGGACATTATTTAGACAAGTAACTGGGAAACTC
This sequence comes from Anthopleura xanthogrammica, assembly GCA_964019055.1. NCBI lineage: Eukaryota > Metazoa > Cnidaria > Anthozoa > Actiniaria > Actiniidae > Anthopleura > Anthopleura xanthogrammica. The sequence goes on along the minus strand of OZ025206.1, from coordinate 23,301,689 downwards.
AAAAATGTTTTTTTTTTTTGCATTTTATTGAGATTAAAAAAAGCATTCAAATCAATTTTCACTGCGTGTCGTGGACGAAACATGTTTCTATGATAGTTATTTCATCAATCCATCCAATTGCTTTTATTGTTGTTTTACCTTTTCAGATCTTTAGCATCAGCAGGTTGCATATTTTCCATCAATCATTATAATTAGCAGTAGCTTGACCACACAAATCACAGTCAAGCGTAAATACAATAAATATTCCCTTCCACAGACTTGATAAATAAACTAGTATGGAAAAGATGGTATGTGTCTTCCGTCTTGTGTCTGTAGTGACGTAGCTTGTGTAAATACGCGGGCATTTGGTTTAATGAAATACAAGACTCACTAATTATCAGTAGAACTCCTGCCAGGTGTGTTGATCTCTCGTTGCGGAACCAACACTGTGTGTTTTGATTTTGAGCATCATTTTAGTTCGTGATTTTAAGACCGGTGCACGAAACTTCACGCAATGTAAAATCAGTGGATGTACATAACTTCCGCGCACAACACCGGCCAACATTTGAACAGTCACATCTGCAGGATTATATGAAACGTTAAAGTGTCTTCATCCGATTTTTGCTGTCGGAAGATAAAACGTGTACCTACAGATAAATCTCTTAAAAGGTTTAAGCAGCAATGGCTATGGAAACAAGCTTCGTCTACGCTTAAGGCTTAACTTTACTGTGAAACTTTTTGCATAATCAAGTTAACTCAGGGCTTTTCAAAGAACATTGACTTACTGGCATACAGTGCAAGCCGTAGGTCAGCAATTCCTCCTGCGAAACTTCATAGACGACGGATTTGAATCCTACTTAAATAATATATTCTTCAAACAAACATTGAGTCAACCTTTCAAGGAGCTTCTTTGTGGACAAGAAAACTCTGGCTTTTAGCGTTTTTTCTCCTGATTATCGTAATCAAATCAGTTTAAATTTTATCTGGACAGTGCCTCAGTCGTTAAAGTGTACGACCGAAGGCGTGCCCTAACTTAACATCATAATCTTGTTCAGTCATTCATTTGATAATTTTCTTTCGTAATTAAAGCTAAAAGTTCATCACAAACAGAGAACAAAGTTTAGCTTCTGGTAATCAGCAAATATCTAGTATAAAATTATTTTCAGACGAAAAACGTAAAAGAAAGAAAGAGAGAAAATATTGAAAGAAAAATGTCGAACAACAGTGGAAATTATTTGGACGAAGCTCTTCCTCCAGTTTCAGTTGGTGTTCAAATCCTTCAAGTTGGTCTTCTGTTCTCGTTTATAATTCTTGGTTTTATAGGAAACATGGTTGTGTGCTTCGTCGTCCACAAGACCCAACAGTTAAAAAATATACCCAATTTTTTGGTCATAAATTTATCAGTTTCTGATCTGTTGAGGATTAGTTTAACTCTGACGGTGTCTTCAGCTGTTTTGATCAAAAGAACATGGATCGCCGACAATATATTTTGCCAATTAAATGGTTTTTATACACTGGTGTTTCTGTCGAGCTCACTTCTCTGTGTCACGCTTATAAGCATCAACAGATATTTCTTGATAGTCAGACCTAACTTTAGCAAGAAAGTGTTCAGTAAAAAGAATACGATATTGATGGTTTGTGGTCAGTGGAGTTTGGCAATCATCACTGCCCTTCCTCCTGTCCTAGGGCTTGGAAAATACGGGTTTAACACTGGTAGAGCAACCTGTTTTATTGCCTTGGGGAGCAGTGATTCATATACTAGCATCTTGGTGATATTTCTGATTGCTACTCCGTTTTCTATAACAATATGGTGTTATATTAAAGTCTATTTGGCAATACATCACAGTAAGGCGAGAGTAAGTGGGAATAAGACACAACCGGTCAATACAACAACGCAATCAGCTGTAAAAAGAGGACCTGGACCAACTGAGGTGAGAAAATTCTCCGTTTTTTCATTACTCTCAGTCAGAATAAATAGTTTATTTTCCCTTCGTGTTATTTATTTTCGCGGCTCTTTTTCTTCAAGTTTAGAAACCTAATGTCAACATGATCAAAATGTATTCTGCAGTTTTAATTGATTCGGTAAGGGAAGATGAATGCTGAACATATAAATAGTAAATCTCTAGAACAATAGGATAGAAAACAAAGGGAGAAAGAGAGAAAGGAAGGAAAGAAAAAAGAAAGAAAGAAGTAAAAAAAAGAAAGAAAGAAAGAAAGAAAGAAGAAAGAGAGAGAGAGAGAGTAAAAAAGAAAGTAAGAAAGAAAGAAAGAAAGAGAGAGAGAAAGAGAAAAAGAGAAAAAGAGAGAGAGAAAAAAAGAAAGAAAGAGAGAGAGAGAGAGAGAGAGAGAGAGAGAGAGAGAGAGAGAGAGAGAGAGAGAGAGAGAGAGAGAGAGAGAAAGAAAGAAAGTGAAAAAAGAAAACATGTAAAGATAGAAAAATATTGCTAGCGAAGAGGAAAGGAATGAAAAACCAATTTAAAACGAAGAAAAAAGGGAATAAGATAGAGAAAAATAATACTAAAAACAAAGAAATTAAAGGTATTCCATTCCAGCCAGCTAGACTGCTTCGTCTACAATCAATCCTCTTCATTATCATATTTTCTTTCCGTCAATTAGTTTCTCTAACTCGAGTTGTTTTTTAATTGTCTACATTAATTATTTCTATATAATTATTCTGATTCATTAAAGTAGTCAAGTCTATCTATACCAACCTTGACTAGTTGCCGAACTCTGTTCGAAACTCTAACATAATAAGTAAACATTTAAGTAAACATTGTCGAAACTCCTTGCGAAACCTTGTCTTAAAACAGGGAAATATCATTATAGTTGACATATATTTTGATAAATTTTGACAGCCAGACAGTAAAGACGTAAATGTAGCTTAGCAGCTTCCTTCAAGGAATTTAGCTTTGTTTCTAATTCTAATTGAACAACTGAAGGTTTTTCTCGCTGCCACTGCCTTCTAGCTATTAGTACGAACTATTCTTCCGTTCCTTCCCACGCAATATTCGTCGAAGTAATATCAAATTTTATCTGTTCTGGAGTATTTCGTCCTTTTACTTTTCAAGAAATTACAATGTTGATGACCCTTTTGGAAAATAAAATTCGTGTAAAAAATTTTTTTTCTCGCAAATTTGCCGCAAAGTGTGTGAGTTTGAGCAACTTACTTGCACCTTTTTAATGGTAAGACAACATATTTTTGGTTACTTTTTTAGTTATAATCATTGTTTTTCTATTTCAAACCACGTGCCATTCCATAAGAATGTAAAAACAAGTTTTGTATTTGAACGCATTATTTGTATCCTTTACGAACGTTAATGGTAAAATAATAATACTCAAGGGAAAGCACGTGAAATGCCTACAATGGAAAAATCTAGACTCATAAAAATAAGAGCATGTAGGATGAAAATTGTAGAGAACTGAATAAGGCATAAAGATCTGCTCGTGAACAAGTTGGTCTTGAGGGGACCTCTAAACATGGGCAAGCTTGGCGAGGGGGGGGGGGGGGGGGGCAGTCACTAACGTTCATTGACCTCCTTAAATTCGTAGAATTAAGATCATTAATTTTTTCCGGTCTGGTATCCTAAAAATCGTGCGTTGTGACTAGCTGCGTGCTTGAGCGGGCGGTACTTTTTTATTATCTGCCCGCGGTCCGGTATCCTGATGTTATCCACACGCGCGCATGAAATAACGGATGCGAAATTAAAAATTAGAAAAGTCGATGGAAAAAAATAAGTTATTTACCGTCCTAAAGTCGTTCTCCGTCACAGATTTTTCCTACCCTAGGACGGTAAATAACATATGTATCTTGGACAGTAGCGTATGGAGCGAAGTGAAGGCTGGAGGAAAATTATTCTAAATGGATGACGGATAGATGTTCTCTCCCTCCTCCCTTCTTCTCGTCCTCCCCCTCATCGAGGGTCCTGATTCTCTTCTTTGCAATAATTTTCTATTATTGTTCTAATCTTCCAATCCTGACACAAAAAGCTTGATGCTTTAAAAATTGCGATAAATATATTCTGTAAGCTAAAACATGCATTTGCATATTTTCATAAAAACCTTCATTTATTAAAACTCTAGATTTAATTAATCGAGTTGCCATGTCAACGAAAATCTCCCTCGTAGAATGAGCACACCATGATTAACTTTTAGTGATAAGACCGATAGCAGTTTCATAAAGTCAACAATACTAAAACACTTTCTGTTGATCTAGACAACCTCTGTACTAACAGTCTAGTTGAACGTTACTTATCAATGAACAATAGATCTCTAAAGAAAAGAAAATCCAAACGTTAACTCTGAATGCCAGGGTTAGATAAGACGTCCAAGGTTCTAATAATATACCACTTTACCTTGGGCATAATGTTTTCCCATTTCAGACCACGTGTCATTCCCTAGAGAATCATTTCTTTGTTTAGCAGTTGCACATAAGAAGACACATGAATATGGATACATGAACTCAAACAAAGAATCATATTCTCAAGAGAATGACCCGTGGTTTGAAATGAGAAACCCTTACGCCCAAAGCAAAGATCTCGATCAAATTAATTAAGGAGTACATTTTCTGTACACCTGACTTTCGTGCAGGAAAGAATCTTATTCTCAGGAGATTGAAACCCTTTTTTTTGTCCTCCAAATAGAGCTGCATTGCCGTCACGTGCAAGGGGTCTATTGTGATCATGATGGACCTTGGATTTAATTTGATACCTTTCCTTTTTTTCCAGATCAAAGTAGCATCCACCATGCTGACCCTGGTTGGTGTTTACATAATCACCTGGATTCCAGTATCTGTGCTGCACTTTCTACGCGTGGCAGGAATCCAAAACATTCCATATTACGTGGACCTTGGAGCTGCGTTACTCATAAGCCTGAGTTGCGTGACAAACCCTTGGATTTATGGCTTTAAGAATACATACTTCCGTGACAAGTTAAGAAGCATACTGGGAATGAAAGCTGTTGTTCGCCCTGTCGAAAGAGAAACTGTGAGCGAACACGTACACGAGCTGAATCAGCCATCTTAGAGCCAGAAACTGTAAATATCGATCAAACATTATATTGTCAGTGATTTGGTCAATACGTTTAATTGCATTGTAGCAGTAGTGGGTTTCAATCAGCTGATAAATACTAGTTATACAATGGTTTCGAGTGGCATATCGTGGAATATCCCACGAGTCACTTGTAGTTTCTAGTATACACACGAGCCTTCGGTACCATAGAAAATACAAATGCGTGGATTCAACGAAAGGTGCATGATGCGAAGGAAGAGTGAAATACCAACGACATATACAACGGCTTTCCTGCTTTCTGATTGGCTGTATTTTCTATGGTGTGGGATAAAAGTCTTTTTGAACCTCGATCTATTTAGTCCAACAAGTCCCAAAGGGTTTATGTGTGCTAATCTATACCTCCATTTATCGACCAGTTGTCCACAAGTCCCAAAGGGGCTGTTTGTGCTTATCAGTATACTTCTATTAAGCGACCAACCTCTATTTTAGCGGTCATTTTCCCCGAGGGTGTTCAATAAAAGCAGTTTGACTTATGTATATTGTATATTGCCGAGGAAATAAAACTGAATAATAATAATAATAATAATAATAATAATAATAATAATAATAATAATGATCTACCGATACCGAATAATACTGATATACCATCCCAAGAGGGTCAGGAGCCCATGGAGGGTCTGGACGTGGAGGGGAGGGGGTCCAGTTGTCAGTTGTCAGCTCAAATTTCACTCATTTGTCAGTTGTCAGCTAAATGTGAGGCCAGACTGTTTGTCAGTTGTCAGTAAAGCCTGGTCTGTTTCACCACAAGCACAAGCACAAGCACAAGCACAAGCACAAGCACAAGCACAAGCACAAGCACAAGCACAAGCACAAGCACAAGCACAAGCACAAGCACAAGCACAAGCACAAGCACAAGCACAAGCACAAGCACAAGCACAAGCACAAGCACAAGCACAAGCACAAGCACAAGCACAAGCACAAGCACAAGCACAAGCACAAGCACAAGCACAAGCACAAGCACAAGCACAAGCACAAGCACAAGCACAAGCACAAGCACAAGCACAAGCACAAGCACAAGCACAAGCACAAGCACAAGCACAAGCACAAGCACAAGCACAAGCACAAGCACAAGCACAAGCACAAGCACAAGCACAAGCACAAGCACAAGCACAAGCACAAGCACAAGCACAAGCACAAGCACAAGCACAAGCACAAGCACAAGCACAAGCACAAGCACAAGCACAAGCACAAGCACAAGCACAAGCACAAGCACAAGCACAAGCACAAGCACAAGCACAAGCACAAGCACAAGCACAAGCACAAGCACAAGCACAAGCACAAGCACAAGCACAAGCACAAGCACAAGCACAAGCACAAGCACAAGCACAAGCACAAGCACAAGCACAAGCACAAGCACAAGCACAAGCACAAGCACAAGCACAAGCACAAGCACAAGCACAAGCACAAGCACAAGCACAAGCACAAGCACAAGCACAAGCACAAGCACAAGCACAAGCACAAGCACAAGCACAAGCACAAGCACAAGCACAAGCACAAGCACAAGCACAAGCACAAGCACAAGCACAAGCACAAGCACAAGCACACAAAAAATTGATACTTGTGCTTGCGCTTTTGCTTGCGTCGTAGTTAAAACGGTATTCCTGCATGTATTTTGTGCTTGCGACTGTGCTTGCGTCGCTAGTGAAAACCAGGCTTAAACCCCATTCAGGAGCTGATCCAAAAAAAGGTGAAGCCGCCAAAAACAACAACTAACTATGTAATGTTCTCTTGTACTTTTATTTAATTCATAATCAATAATATAATAATGTATGAATCACATATATCTATATTTCTTGTTTTCAATAATCCAGTGGTCCTGTTAATCTTTGTTCTTCAGGGTTCATGGTCCGTCGTCTTGTTTCCATCAGCTGCAAAGTTTTCAGAGCTAGTGGTTAATACTCAATATTTGATAGAGATAAACAGCAGACTTCTAGGCCGTAATGTGTTCCCATTTCGATCAGACCATGTGCCATTCGATTTCTCTTGAGAATAAGACTCTTTGTTTCAACCGTTAAACAGAGAAATGATACTCTAGGTAATGACATGTAGTCTGAAATGGGGAAACTTTAGCTAAAGAGGTCTATTAGGGAGGGTCACACCTTACTACCAGTGGTGCCAGTTGCTATGGAAACACCGCTTTAATTATAACAAGTATCGTTTTCTTGTGCGAGTGATGATCCACCTCATCAATTACAATGACATAACATGACGTCAAAGATAAGCAATAATAATATACTGGCACAAAAACTAGGCTCGGGCTCTCTGTGCATGGTTTATAGTTTTGAAAGTATGTCATCCATGAAGTAATCTAGCTAGCCTGCGTAGCAGCGCATTTTTTTTGGGGGGGGGGGGGGTTTGGGGGGAGGGGTCTTTCCCTGTCCCTCTTCTCCCCAGTCCCCCTCTCCCTGTCCCCCATCCCCTCCCCCCAAAACACCCAAAATGCGCCGCTGCGCAGGCTATAACCTAGCATTATCTCCACCTCTCCAAGGCATGTATAAAATAGACCCCCTTGCACGTCAAAGCAGCTAGAAACCTATTGTTTTGTCGCCCAACTTGAGCTGCATTCCTACGTGCTGCAAGGGGCCTATACAGTCCCTATTTTACTGTCATACCTCAGCACATGCCACAGAGATGCTTGCAGTAGTTTCTAGCAAAACGTCCCATCCGGCTGCTCTTTCTCCCGCAATCGCCTGGTCTAATAACCTAAACAAAGATTTCAATAGAATTGATTAGAAAGGTAGTGTGATAAAATCAATACATCCACTAGCTGCGCTTAATTTCTTGCTGGGCTTCACTTGATGACATTTCCTGTGTCGAATTTCGAGCACAAATGACCCACCCTCTCTTACTAATAGACCCCTCGTAGCAACTTACTGAAGTCGTTGATAATGATTGAATAAAAAGAACCAGAGTTATTGGATTTCAAATGTGTCGAAAATTTACAAAGAATGTATGGTTACAGGGGACGCTTGTCCCTTGTAACCATACATTCTTTGTAAATTTTCAACACATTTGAAGGCTTGTAACTCTGCTTCTTTTTAACGAAACACCTTCAAATTTGCCAGACTTACTAATCTTTTTTGCTAATTAGATTCAAATTCAAAACTCGCCCCAGTCCCTTGCTCGTTTCCAAAGTGGCCAATTTGGGGGATAAAACAATAGGTTTCAAATTCTCCGGAGATTGAAATTCTTTTTTTTTTTCCTCCAAATTGAGTTGCTTTGACGTCAATACGTCACGTGAAAGGGGTGTATATCGAGGTCTTTGTTCATTTTGATACAATTTTTTTGGTTTAATGATGTGATCTGTTAGTGCGAATGACCCTATATGCCAGTTCAAAGTTTAAGAATCGTTTTCAGTGCGCATGTGATTTTATCCCGAATTTCTCACTTTCTTTTGTTTAAACCTTCTTTTGTTTTTAATTAAACAAAATAAGGTGGGAAATTCGGGATAAAATCGCATGCGCACTGAAAACGATACTTAAACTTTGAACTGGCTTATTGAATCAACTTACACTTCCGCAAATGTTCCCTTTGTACTTGTTTATGCATCCTAAAGAAAGCATAACACAATATTATATATACAGGGGTGGAACCAAAATCTTGGCTTGGGGGAGGGGGGGGGGGGGGTTGAACCGCCGATATTAAACAATGACTGTCTTTATGCAAAAACAGGTGATTTGGTGTAAACAAAATTCGAGAAAGCTAGGGGTGGATCCAAAATTTTGGCTTGGGGGAGGGGGGGGGGGGGTTGAATCGTCGATATTAAACAATGACTGTCTTTATGCAAAAACAGGTGATTTGGTGTAAACAAAATTCGAGAAAGCTATTTTCTAATTAGTGGGTATGTAATTATCATTTAGGGGGGTTCTGATTTCGGTTTAGGGAGTTCATGAAACCCGGAGAAAAACCAGCCTCGAATCAAGGGGAGACCTATAACACACCATAATCACACTTGATTTCGAGGCTCGGAATCGAACCGAGACCCCAGAGGGGAGAGGCGAGCGAGGGCGTGCGCATTACCGCTATAACCAACCATAATTAACAATAACAAAGATCAAAGCCGGTTTGCAATTCGTGAAACATCAATAATTCTTTTGGAAGAACATAAAGGAGTTGCGGTGTAGATATTAATCTAGTTTGACTTACTTTTTGCTGGCATATCTTCTTCCACTGGGGAAAAAAAATGATAATCATTATTAGATTTGATAAAAAAACGATGAGCTTTTGGACTTTTAAGAAAATGTACGTTTAGGTGTAACTGGGCTAGGACATCTCATTCCGAGAACGAACGAACGAACGAACGAACGAACGAACGAACGAACGAACGAACGAACGAACGAACGAACGAACGAACGAACGAACGAACGAACGAACGAACGAACGAACGAACGAACGAACGAACGAACGAACGAACGAACGAACGAACGAACGAACGAACGAACGAACGAACGAACGAACGAACGAACGAACGAACGAACGAACGAACGAACGAACGAACGAACGAACGAACGAACGAACGAACGAACGAACGAACGAACGAACGAACGAACGAACGAACGAACGAACGAACGAACGAACGAACGAACGAACGAACGAACGAACGAACGAACGAACGAACGAACGAACGAACGAACGAACGAACGAACGAACGAACGAACGAACGAACGAACGAACGAACGAACGAACGAACGAACGAACGAACGAACGAACGAACGAACGAACGAACGAACGAACGAACGAACGAACGAACGAACGAACGAACGAACGAACGAACGAACGAACGAACGAACGAACGAACGAACGAACGAACGAACGAACGAACGAACGAACGAACGAACGAACGAACGAACGAACGAACGAACGAACGAACGAACGAACGAACGAACGAACGAACGAACGAACGAACGAACGAACGAACGAACGAACGAACGAACGAACGAACGAACGAACGAACGAACGAACGAACGAACGAACGAACGAACGAACGAACGAACGAACGAACGAACGAACGAACGAACGAACGAACGAACGAACGAACGAACGAACGAACGAACGAACGAACGAACGAACGAACGAACGAACGAACGAACGAACGAACGAACGAACGAACGAACGAACGAACGAACGAACGAACGAACGAACGAACGAACGAACGAACGAACGAACGAACGAACGAACGAACGAACGAACGAACGAACGAACGAACGAACGAACGAACGAACGAACGAACGAACGAACGAACGAACGAACGAACGAACGAACGAACGAACGAACGAACGAACGAACGAACGAACGAACGAACGAACGAACGAACGAACGAACGAACGAACGAACGAACGAACGAACGAACGAACGAACGAACGAACGAACGAACGAACGAACGAACGAACGAACGAACGAACGAACGAACGAACGAACGAACGAACGAACGAACGAACGAACGAACGAACGAACGAACGAACGAACGAACGAACGAACGAACGAACGAACGAACGAACGAACGAACGAACGAACGAACGAACGAACGAACGAACGAACGAACGAACGAACGAACGAACGAACGAACGAACGAACGAACGAACGAACGAACGAACGAACGAACGAACGAACGAACGAACGAACGAACGAACGAACGAACGAACGAACGAACGAACGAACGAACGAACGAACGAACGAACGAACGAACGAACGAACGAACGAACGAACGAACGAACGAACGAACGAACGAACGAACGAACGAACGAACGAACGAACGAACGAACGAACGAACGAACGAACGAACGAACGAACGAACGAACGAACGAACGAACGAAAAGGAAATAAAGAAACGACACAAAACGGTTACGGCTCAAAAGTTATATAATGTTACACTGTTAAAGTAGTCCATAGAATTAGCGGTGACATATACTATCCAGGTACAGGACACCGAGAGGAGGAAACCTAACACTAGTACTACAATGAAGAACAAAAATCTTACTATGTGCATTCAGAATCTCATTGAGTAGTTCCGAATCAGCATCAGCACAGACTTGACACATCAACATGGTGCCAATCAGAAGAAGAACCAGAATACGAGCAGAAGCCATGGTGGATCGAGCTGTTAGGGTCTATCAAGAACTTTAGTAGATGCTTGCTTGTTTGATGTTATCAGAGTTCTGTACATCAGTGGTATTTATAGTCGTTTAGTATGGCTTTAATTTCACAGATGATATCAGCTGGTTTGATTGTTGTATTCAATTGATTACCACATTAGTTAGTAAGTGGCCTGGAGTTCATTATTTATTTATAGGTATTAATATTTAGGTGTGGAATTAAGAAAGGATTTTTGTGTGTTTTTCATTTCTTTTGGGGACATAGTTGATTGGCATGAGGGAGACATGGAAACAGTAGATCGTGTGGGGCTGTTGATTTTGGTTTTTACCAGTGAATCCGCATACCATGAATGCAGTGCAATGGGAATTGTTTCATATTATATTCTTTGTATTTAGTTTTCATTACATAGTTATCATGACAAAATACGCAAGAAAAATGAATGAATGAATGGATGGATGGATGGATGGATGGATGGATGGATGGATGGATGGATGGATGGATGGATGGATGGATGGATGGATGGATGGATGGATGGATGAACGAAGGAAAGAAGGAAGGAAGGAAGGAAGGAAGGAAGGAAGGAAGGAACGAACGAACGAACGAACGATGGAGGCAAGGAAAAAAGAAAGGTAGGAAGTAAGGAAGGAAGAAAGGAAGGAAGAAGAAAAGAAGAAATGAAAGAAAGAACGAAATGGCAAAATTAACGTGTAAATAATTGAAGATCAAAGAATGAGTGAATGGAAGAATGGATGATAGAATGAATACCTAAAAGAGTGAATAAATAAACAAACAAATGCATGAATAAAATGCTTCCCTGAACGAAGAAATGAACAAACGAAAGAGCAAAGAGGTATGAACGAAGAAATAATTAGTGAAAATAACTGAAAAAAGAAATATTCCAGTACATAAAAGTTACCAGCACAATTAATTTTGTGGTCCGAGACAAGATTAAAGAGTTAATTCATTTTCTAGCTCAAGCATTCATCCAGCTGTCCATGTAGTGCATTTTCCGGTCATCAATAATTTAATGTAATCATTATACTTTTTTCGAATTAAGGTCAAACTTGAGGTTATTTTCTGTAACAATAACATTATTATAAGAAATTGTATTTTTTTCATCAAACATATTTTTCTCGGAAAAAAAATTGGAGCTCTAGAGAGAAAAAAATATATATAAAAATAGAATAATAAGAAAAATGATGAAACAAACAGTAAAACTTCTAATATTTACCAAGCAGCAAAAAACCCTAATACTAACATTATTATAATTTGGCAAAGCATCTGCAGGTGAAAAAGCAATTGAATACAATTTCTATCGAGAATTATAGTCACAGATGTAAATGAATATGTTTATAAAATGTGTATATGATCGTTCCATACTGTGAAATACTCAGAAATTTTTTTTGAGACCCAGATGGGAATCGAACCCACGACCCTCCGTAATACTAGTCGGATCATTTTTTGATTTTTTTTTGATAATTTTTTTTTCTGAGTATTTCTCAGTATCGTACGATCATATACACATTTTATTCCATCATCATACGCATATCATGTTAATCAAATATGTATAAAGGTCGACTAAAGCGCTGGATGCCTGATGCAATTGAATTTAAAGGGAGGAATGACAGCTTGAGAACCTAGATCAAAAGACTCGAAGCACAGGAGAGAACCACTGGCAGACACCTTTACTGCTCTACTCAATTATTACGGGGGATCCAGAAATCGAACTCATGCATGACCACAGCGGTGAGAAACGCATTAGTAGCGCACACGGGCTTCCCACATGTCACATATTGTGCGTAGTACTCCAGCATTAACAAAAACAATGCATTGATCAATGCTTTTTCAATTTTTGTCTTTTTCATTTCTGTGGTATTAGCTGATACATATTTAATGACCATTTTGATGCCCTTTATATGACGACCCCCTCATAATAGTAATGCATTTTCTTCTTCAGAAAATGTGGTAGAAAAATAATAAATATTTGATATCAACCGCTGTGTCTGATAAAGTTGTATTTTAGAATGACTGATCTTGATAATGCTAAGTAGTGCTAAAGAAGAAAGATTAAGACAAAGATTTTAGGTTAAAAAAATTAAAGTAATTACACGTTGAGATTTTTATCTGAAACGTGTGTGCAACGGCGCTGCGATACGAGTTTCAGAATCAATTGCACCGTGTACACCACAGCTTTGTGAAACTTTCGTCGCGAGAAAGTTTCACGAAAAGTAGAACTACTTTCTACTTGTGCGACCGAAACTTGTGACGCGATCAAGTTTCAGGAAGAAATTGCACCGTGCAACACCCCCGTGAAACATGCTTTGCAACGCCGTTGTACACAAGTTTCAGCTAAAAGTTTCAACGTCAGTGTAACAGGGCCTTAGAACAGTGTTGATTTTTTTTTTTTTGCTTCACCAAATGATGGAAGCTAAGTAAGGGAAGAAGAAAGAGCTCAGTGTTGTATGTGAGTAGAGTTTCTAGTTGGTTCTCTCCTGTGCTTCAAGGGTTTTTCTCCGGGTTCTCCGGTTTTCCTCCCTTCACAAAAATCAACTTCAGTCGAAATTCTAATTCGATCTCTCGGTTGCCTTGTAATTGGGTCGTGGACCTGTAAGGCTTTCCTTCCACCTCAGCGTGGTAAAGTTGAATGAAGAAAAAAGAAAAAGAAAGAAAGGAAGGAAGAAAAGGGGAAAATAAAAAGATAATAATAAAAGGAAAGAAAGTTGAAAAAAAAAAAATATATATATATATATATATACCAAGAAACAAACTGTAATGAAGGAATGAAATAAAATCTATGAAGGTTACAATAGCTACAACTTTAATTCTCCGTTCTCCAGTCCTAATATACCTTTCAGTCCCCGAATTCACTTGCAGGATGATCACGAAACAATGATTTCAAGTCGAAGTCGGCCTTCATAAATAAAAGAATCAAGTTCAGTTTCGATTTGGAACCTTAGTTTGTTTCGTGATCATCCAAGAGAATTCGGGAAAGGTCTATTATAACCCCAAACCAATCATAATCATTTCGTAGCTACTTTTTGTTGTTGTTTAATGAACATCATAGAAATAGATTGTCATAACTACGGCCAGTAAATTCAAATAATGTAACCCATAGCGAGTAAAATATGTCCTTTCAGCTGTTGAACAAATGTTTTTAGATATTATTTGTTGCGCGGAATTGAATTTAGAATCAAATCGATGACACATACAGGATTTCGAATCCTATGTATGCATGTCAGCATGTCAGTTAAACTGAATTTGACGACCAACTCAAGACCTTTGTTTCAATTTGAATGATTTTACTTCAACCAAAATACTTTGTAAGAATGAAACCACCGAATCTCAGTGACCGCGGGATCAAAATTGATAAAATAAATACAAATTTCATAGCATAGATAAATCTGAGGTCACCCTATCCCGGAAGACGGATTGTGGAAAAGGAACCTTTAGCGTCCACGTCGCCACTAAGAGATCCATTTTTCGTTGATGCCATCAACAGGCCACGAATATATACTTGAGGCGAGGCATCCAGAATATATATTTTTTAAACTTTCAAATTTTACCGACACCTTGAAACAACCTCTTGGCTGATCAAAGTCAGGGAACGGCTTACTCACAGATCGAACCCTGAAACAACCTCTGCCGAGGCTGATCAAAGTCAGGGCACGGCTTACTCACAGATCGAACCCTGAAACAACCTCTGCCGAGGCTAATCAAAGTCAGGGCACGGCTTACTCACAGATTAAACCCTGAAACAACCTCTGGGCTGATCAAAGTCAGGGCACGGCTTACTCACAGATCGAACCCTGAAACAACCTCTGCCGAGGCTGATCAAAGTCAGGGCATGGCTAACTCACAGATCGAACCCTGAAACAACCTCTGCCGAGGCTGATCAAAGTCAGGGCACGGCTTACTCACAGATCGAACCCTGAAACAACCTCTACCGAGGCTAATCAAAGTCAGGGCACGGCTTACTCACAGATTAAACCCTGAAACAACCTCTGGGCTGATCAAAGTCAGGGCACGGCTTACTCACAGATCGAACCCTGAAACAACCTCTGGGCTGATCTAAGTCAGGGCATGGCTTGTGATCATACCTTACGCTAGCAGGCTTTGTATTTAATAAAGTATTTCAATACACAAAAGTAAATTTGAAAATCTTGGTCAAAAAGTGGGGGGAGGGGGGGAGGGGGAGGACTTTAGCCCACCTTTTCCCCTCCCCGGCTACTGCGTCCCTGTTATATAAGCTTTTAGAACGTGTTAATGTTTTGTGTTAGCATTTAAGGAGGTCTAAGTTGGCTGGTACTTTTCCCTCTATGGGACAAACAATTATTGACCATGCCATCATATCACTGAATACTAACCACAAATTAACAGCAATACGCAGTCACGTTAATGCTGATGACAGGCTAAGCATACATGACAGGTTCATAATTTGTTGTATCGTTTGGTTGTCAAACAAAGCAAACCTCAAGAAAAAAAATGAAGTCAAAAAATTAAAACAAGCAACCAAGACGTCGCAGCTGTTGCAATAACATATATAATTACTTGGATATGAATAATCTAGTTTTGACAAAGGAGCAACTCGAACGTAATACGCGATCTATTTTCTTCAATTATATATACTACTACTACTACTACTACTACTACTAATACTGCTACTACTACTACTACTACTACTACTACTACTACTACTACTACTACTACTACTACTACTACTACTACTACTACTACTACTACTACTACTACTACTACTACTACTACTACTACTATTACTACTACTACTACTACTACTACTACAACAACTACTACTACTACTACTACTACTACTACTACTACTACTACTACTACTACTACTACTACTACTACTACTACTACTACTAGTAAAATAAGGGCTATTTCAATGTCCACAACATTCTTTTAAAAATCCGTAAAACGCTCTTTTACTCTATGTAGTCGTGCCTCGTTTTCCGTCTACACGAAAAGCCCATAATTCCATTGAGCTACGGCGCCTTTGAAAGCTGCCATCTTCGTTTAGGTAGAGAAGTGCATCTCGATCGCCTCGCTCTGCAAGACACTTTTTCTTACGGGCCAAAGAATTTATAATCGGCCACCAAGTTGATAATGGAGAAAACTTGGGAACTACCATCGTAACAACGGCCCCCTGGGACATGAAGCATCGCAGCAATTTGGGTATCAAAACAAATGGAGGAAAAACGTATCCATTAGTAAGGACCCCGTCGCACTTGGACAAGTCTTGAGAAAAGACGTCCACTCCATCTGAGTACGGTGTGGGGTAGGGTGTAAAGTGACGCAAAGCATGTCCATCTTTGCCTTTTTGGCAATTGACATCGAGAGACATGAGATCTAAATTGTGTCCATTCGAGCCTCCGAATTCCTCTTGCACGATATTCCAACACCGTGGGGATAACATGGAGTCCGATTTTTGGAAACAAGTAGAAGGGTGGTCCATCGTGATATTCACTAAGATGTTCCTGTTTACTGCTATTTCCAAAACTTGCTTTTTCACAGCTGGGGTTAGCTTGCCCGCTTTCCACTCGTCAAGAACTTCTTTGTTATTTACAACAATCTTCACTTCACAATCCCTGAGGTCACTGGGAAGTTTCTCAAGAGCACTTTTCACTGCCTGGATTCCTAACATGGTGCTTGGTTGTTCACTGTCAAACTGCTCATTGAAACTTTGGTCGCCAGATACTCTGACCGTCTTGTCCCTTGTCCATGGGACAACATCTTCCCAGTCGTCAAGAAATCTCCAAAATTCTAATTCCTCACGTAAACGCGGAGATAAGCTTCCATGAGTTTGAACATTAGCTGCATCTGTTATTTCTCTGACATAGAAGTTTGCTAATGGAAAAGCCTTTGAAAACCACAAACATTTTCCCTTCAGCTTTTTGAGGGATTGAAGGGAGTCAGAGCACTCACCTTTAAGGATTTCTCTTCTAAGTTGGGCAAATTTGTCCCTTTTTTCCTGGGGAACAGAGAACGACTGTGTAGTCGAGTCTATGAGCATCCCAAGATGAACAATACTTGTCGAAGGCTCAAAAATACATTTTTGCAAACCAAGAAAATACCCCAAGTTAACGAGGACTTTACAAACGACATAAAGAGCGGCTTTCGCTGCTTGAGAACTAAATTCAGGGTTGCGTTGGGAAATAGGTAGAGACCAGCGGCCTTCTTCTGTAAACAGTTCTCCATTCAAACGGTCATCTATGTATAAGGAACAAGCGATTCCCCGACTCCTAAAAAAATGAGTAGCCCCAAGACCAACGGTTTGGTAAACATACGGCGCGTTCTTCCAACCAAATGGCAAGGTTTTACAAACTAACCACCAACCTTGCCATTCAATCCCGAAATACTTCTCTGAGTTTTTAGTGAGAGAAATATGTTCATAGGCAGACTTGTCATCGATCTTTGACATGAAGGATTTTTTATACACAAAATCAGGGACCACATCCAGCGACTCCAAGCGGGAGAATTTAGGACTATCTTTCATCCAATCGTTTAGATAGCGTGCATCGATGCAAAGTCTAGGCTTTGTCGTCGAATCTACGACTTTCATTGGAAGCACCAAAAAAGGGGGCGTACACTCTCCTACTTTCCCCCAAACTCGGACTGCTCCAGATTGAAGACGTTGTAAAAGAGTATCGGTAACAAAACTTGAATTGTATTCGCAGGATTTGTGATTTGGGAGTTTTCTACTGAGTGGTCTGTTTTTGTCTTTGAAGAACTTTTCAACATTCACTCCTAACTGAACCCACTCCATAACGTCTGCTTTGCCTTCGTAACCATCCAAGATCCTCTCCCACAAACCAACGTGCAATCCTAACTCCCCTGCCTTGAACGTATCTGGGTCTCTTAGCGAAAGTGCTTGTAAATTGCCATCCTTTCCTTTTAATACCTGACCCACATCTGCCATAACTTCTTCTGGGGTAGAAACGTCTTCCTGCTTGTTGGGGGTTCCGTCACAAGACACCCATCCGACTATTCTCTCTTGTCCTTTTTTCTCTGCTTCTAAAGGATTGAATGTTATGGGCTGCGAAAGACAATGATAAAACAAAGTGAATGTCTTCTAAAAGTTAAAGAAAAGGGTATTCTTGTTTGATTAATGAAATTCTGAAATTTATATATATAGCACTGGCTGGCATAATATTGTGCAATCAAATATTTTATATTTGGCATAAAGCCAAAGTTTAGACGTCGAATTTCATGACGTACCGAATCTAATGCAAATGAGCAAAACCTATACTAATAATAATAGTATAATAATAATAATAATAATAGTAACAAAGCCCAGGCACGACCCGCTTGTTATTGTAATTGAAAACGACAGAGGAAAAAAATAGATACCATAATAATAATAATAATAATAATAATAATAATAATAATAATAATAATAATAATGAATTAATGAACTTAATTAATATAGCCGTTCTGAGCGCTCTACAATGAATCATAGTCTCAAAAAAGAAAGTAGTAATAACTAGCAACTGAAACAAAATTACAAATTATAAAACAATCTAAATGAAAAAATGTCAGTTAAGGAAAAATTGAGTTTCAGTTGTTTAGCTTGGAACTCGCAAAAGAATGAATTAGGAGCTTATAATCATAAGATAAAAAGAATATTATCTTAGCATACAATATTCCTTAGCTTAGATAATAAAAGGACAAAAAAAGATATCATAATTAATAATAATAATAATAATAATAATAATGATAATAATAATTAGTAATTTCCCAGAATTGTGAAATAGTTAAGGCTTTGTATGCTGTCTAAGTACAATGCCATTTGATCTATCAGTTCGGAAATTAAGAATTTTGCTTAGAAATTATGCCATATTTCCGCAATCTTCTGTAAAAAGTCATGTCAGACAAAAGTTGAAATAAACCACAATAATAATCCAAGGATACAGCTAGTACGAAGATTTGAAGAAAGAAAGATTGCAAAAGGATTTAAATCTGTTCTAAAAGATGCACAAAAGTATGCCAAAGAACTGGATGTCACGTGCATACATGAAGAAACGAAAACGACCTTGATGAGTAAAGGAAAGGCAATTGAGGTAGAGCAACCAAGGCCCAAACTGATCACAGATTTCCTAACAACAGCTGTAAATAACCACCTCAAGAAACAAGTCCAAGACCAAAAGTGGATTGGCGCATTCACGTCGCTACAGTATGAAGATAAAAATATTTCAACCGACAGTTATGCAGTGTTGCAGAAATGGCAAAACATTCCAGATGTAGTATATAATGTGAACACTAGTATACGACAACAATTATTGCCTACCACTGTATACCAGAAATACAAGCTACAACAACCAGTTCATGACACTAACTGTAGAATGTGCGCACAAGCATAGGAATCAGTAAGCCACGTAATGTGTGGATGCTCAAGAATAGCTCAAAGTCTTTACAAATCACGACACGATAAAATGTTACGACCATACTATCACTATCTTCTTTACTTGTATGGTTTTGACAATGACCACTCAAGACCGTGGTATGAGCAACGTGTGCCAACAGCAGTTACAGAAAATGAAAAAGCCAAAATTATGTGGGATATAGAATTCCACCGTCAAAGAGCCCCAGAAAACAACGCCAACAAAATTCACATGGCAATTAATGACAAAGAGAAAAACGATGGTTACTGCTAGAAGGAACAGTGTGCATGGTAGGAAAGATAGCTGAAAGGAACCATCACAAACAAGAAAAGTATCGAGAGCTGCGAAATGGAATAAGACAACTTTACCCCAAGCACGAAATCATTCAAGTCAACCTGGTGTTCGCCTTCCTAGGGAACTTTCACTAAGATTTAAAGAAACAAGTACTAGATCACATCACCTCAGACAACCTGAAGGAAACAAACTATCTTTTACTAAAAAGCCAAAAGTGGATCATCTCCCAAAACGCTGAGATCACTAAAACATTCTATACCTATACTAAGTAAGATGAACCAAGATGAAATTAAGGAATAAGGAATATAAGGAATAAGACCGGGAAAAAAAGGGGGGAAAATGTAATTAATTACAACTTAGCTTAGGCCAGTAACCCGCAAAGTTGTATCAAAAAATTTCAAAGAATCTAATAAAATGTCAATAATAATAATAATAATAATAATAATAATAATAATAATAATAATAATAATAATAATAATAATAATAATAATAATAATAATAATAATAATAAAAGAGAATGAAATCGAGAATGTAGAAGAAGTTCAATCTTATCTCTAATGAATTTAAAGTTATTGAAATTCAACCAATTGTGCTTTGCTTGGACGTCATTTGCATTATTATAAAATCCAAAAATTCTCCGAAATATTCTCACTTTATCTCTCCAAGCACTTTACATATGCTGTGGCCACCTTTTCGCTTATCGAAAACTACGAAACACTTAGATCATAACCACGTAATGTTTATTGAATGAAAATAATTGTATTCCAAATCGCTATGTCCTGTTGATGCAAAACGACTTCAGAATCACAAACATGAACGCATAAATTTGGTGCGATTTTTATCTAAAGGCAACATAGAACTGAAATATTTAAAAGAAAAACCCAAATCATTGCTAATAAATGACTTCAGAATCACAAACATGAACGCATAAATTTGGTGCGATTTTTATCTAAAGGCAACATAGAACTGAAATATTTAAAAGAAAAACCCAAATCATTGCTAATAAATACTGATATTTATTCTAAAGGTTTAAAATTTCTTTAGGAAATTATAATTAAAGCTTTTAACTACAATAAAGAATAGCTTTGCTAATGTTTACCTTCATATCCTCATCGTCTTTGTTGCTCATCTCGCTCGCCATCCGTTTATTTCCTTTTCATTGGGTTCGTATATTTGAAAAGAAATGGCTTTTAAAATAACAATATATAAATATTCTTTGCACTGTATTTCGAAAGAACCAAATCTAGGTTTCAAATCGAAACCACAAAAGAGAAGAAAGAAAAACAAGAGAAGATTCCAGTAATCGAAAATAAGACAGGATAATTCCTATATTCGTTAGTGCAAGGCAAGCATCTATGAAAATAAATAATTTATGATATGTGTCATGCTATGTGTCATGATATGTGTCTTGACTCGTCAAAAAATCACTCAGCAGGAGATCTGAACTCCTGGACAAAAAGTTACTAAGAGAGGAGGGAATAAAGGTCAAAGGAGAAAGCTTAACTTGAAACTAAGACAAACATTAAAAAAAAAAAAAAAATCAAGAAGCTAGATATGTCTTGACTCGTCGAAAAATCACTCAGGAAGGGTTCTGAACTATAACTTAGTATAAATAGAGGAGGAAAGAGGATTCATGATCAAAGTAGAAAAAATTCAATGTGTCCTGACTCATCGAGATACCACTCCAGGGGTTCTGAACTGAAACTCACTTACTAAGAGGGATAGGAAGAGAATCATGAAAGAAAGCTCAACTTACCTGTAAAGATACAAGATTTTTGAAGGGAAACTTATATTACCGAACGGAGAGAGAGAAAAAAGAAGGAAATATCGAAAAGCTTACTGAAGTCAGACATAAGAAATAAATTTTAAACTAGCTGTTTCTGATAGAAAGTGAGATGCTGCGATACATAGCTTATAACATAATTGCAAAATCTTATACTTTAATGGAATATATGAAGGTACCAAGAAACGAATAGAATGCATTAATAGAGGCTGTAAAGAGAACAGAATGTATACTTTGTAAATATTATAAAGTCATTTTTCGAACTGTAGGTTTATAATGTATCTTGGAAATCTAGGAAATAGTTGCCATTAGAGTAATCAAAGAATTAAATATCTTTAGAAATGCAAAAGACAACTTTAATATTCTAGACAAACAATAAGATGATGTTATTTCAATGGGCGTAATGTATTGTTCAATATTATGAATCACTTAGATTAATATTAGTCACCCAGGTAAGTGACTGAGTATTGTTCTCCGCCCTAATAAGCGGATTATTTGTTTGTGATTCTGCCCAAATAAGCGAATCATTTGTTTTTGCGGAAATGGAGAACTTGTTGGTGTTTGCCTCCAGCGAACAAAACGCTATGTTAGGCAGATAATTTAGAGACAAAGTGTCTGTATCAGGAATAGATCTCTTTTGAAAAGCATCCATATAAAGTTTATCTCCTTCGTCTAGAATTTGATCAACGGTGGTGGCAGTCCACTCTTCGATTGGTGAATTCTGAGCACATAAAAGGGCTGAAAAACTAATAAAACAACATTGTCTTCCTCGTGAAATGTCACCAAATCGTTCGTGGCCTTGATGAATGCTTCCAGCAATAAATAAGTGTGCGTTTGACATATCTAAAGTGTCTAAAGAATGCCTACCTTGCTCGATGCGAATGCAAAAACGTGTAGTGGAAGAACGTGCACGTTGTCATGCAAACTTGTCATTCTCAAGGTCCGAGCATGCTCCGATGATGCTACGAAAAAAATCAAATTTCCGAACCATGTGCGAGCAGACTCCGAACACCTTCCGAAAAATCTTCTAGGAAATCCTAAAATCCAGATATCACTCGCATATTTCAATGCCACCACAGGGATCCCAACGTAAATTGAAGACCGTCGTAATTAGTGTCGCTGCTCGCTGGGGCTCGCAGCAACAAAACGACTTTTTTACGTAACGTTACATCAAAAGCAAAAAGGGCTTTTGAATCATATTTGGATCAATACACGCATCAAGAGTTCCATGCTACTGCTCTAAGTGCATGCTCAGGGGATTAATAAGTGGGATAGTATTTTGTAAAATATGCAATATTTTAGTTGGTTTTTTTTTTGTCAAGCAAAATTTTTAAAGATCGTATTAAAGATCGCGTACCGTTGAGCGAAATCTGAATCAAATATACCGAAAAATTGCATATTTTACAAAATATTATCCCACTTTTTAATCCCTTGAGCATGCGCTTAGAGCAGTAGCGTGGAATTCTTGATGCGTGTATAAGTGTCAGGGCCTTGGTCAATCATGTTGATGATGACGACGACGACGACGATGATGATGCCATCCTCATGTATCTATGTTGTCAGTTTCAGTTTCACAACGAGGAAAGACCTTTTATTTACTATTCATTGATTTTTTTCCCTACTCTATCTTAAATCATTCTAGTGAAAAGATCCGTGTCCTGGACTTTCTCAATCTTTTCTCATTGGTTGAGTTGAGCTCATGGCACGCCAATATGGAAAGTTACCGGCCTCTGAACAATCAAAGTCCAGTATTCATATATGTTTATATTTACTCCTTTCTCTACTAATAGGGTCTCACATCTAGTTGGAAAACCCTCTTGTTAGAAGTGAATGACCTTTACTGAAAGGGTCAACTTCTCTCCATAATAACGCAGCAAACGTTTTGTTTGAACATGCGCATCTCCGATCTAACCGAGCAGTTGACCTGGTAAAAATAGAGCAGAAAAGTTTTCCCATGTGAAAACTCGGTTAAGTTAGTTCTCGTACGAATGTGATCCTGGTACAATAAGGGAAGGCCTTCTCCATGGAAACGGGTAATAGACCTTTCCCGAATTCTCTTGACTGACCACAGAACAATAGATTCAAAGCGAGGCTAGAGTAGACAAATGCAGTAAATGTATGGATTTGAAAACTCCAGCCTGGACTTTTGTTTTGTGGTCAGTCAAGCGAATTCGGGGAAGGTATATTAATTTGAATTTCTACATAAAAATAAAACGACCTCATCCAAGATGTGTTTATAAGATCCAGAAAATACAAAATTCTAGTTTGTTCGCGCTAGAGCGGCCGTTTTCGTATGAGTGGGAAACGATACGCGTACCGTATCTTACTGTAGCCGTAACTACGCGTTGTGATTGGATGAATTATGGGAAGACAATGGGAAACCATTTCAATGTTACGGCATGCCATACTTTGCCAGTGCCGTATGTTTCCCACTCATAAAAAAACTATTCTTATAATAGAAAAAAATATGAATTATAATTTTAGTCGGACACTTTTTTTTAGAAAAAACGAGTGAACAAAACCAGTACCCGCCAAGTCGGACTGGTCATCCAGATGTCATTCTCGACTTAATTCTGTTTACCTGATCTCGTTGTGACAACACTGAAAATAGAAGAAGAAAAACACCTGTTTCATACAGGTACTACTCATCAAAAAGGAGTGAGATTTTTAGATGTTTAGTTGATAAATTTTCAACAAAAAAAGGATTTTTTATTGTTTGTACTATCACTCAATATTGCTCAGCTGATGGAATTTTTATTTGGCTGCGTTTTGCCTTGGTTCCTTCTAGCTCCTTCGGTGTCCGTCATATAAGGTTTTGAGAGTGACATGGTTCATTAAAAAGACGACCGTTATGATTCGAAATTTAGAATAAAGAAAATTAGCCTTTTTTTATCACAGCAAATTTGCTGCACTTAGTGTTTCAGGCTAATTCATTGAGAACGTTGTTCACTAAATTTTAGCGGGTTTTCTGAGCCAATGGACTCGTAAATGCGTAACCTTTTGCGAGCTCTACTGATTAGCGCGTGTCTGGGAGCTTTACACTTGACAGGTTTCAACCAAGACTTAGAACTTTGTCCGCTTAAAACGTAGTGATTTGCTAGTAGCTTTATATGGTTTTTGGGTGTCCATGGTATACTCAGAGACTTACTAAGCGTTCACTTGCCAGAGCTTTCTAGTGTTTTGGTAGGACTGAAATGATCAATGAATCTAAATGGATTCGGATAGGTAATCTATGATATCGATCTGTGAATATCAACACTACTTGAAATGTTCTTTCATTCTTTAAAGAAGGTGCTTGGAATGGGTCAGTTGTTTAAATGAGTACGATCACTCAGACACTTAGATGAGATGGGGGAGTCAAGAATGATGGATATTAACTATATATTGAAGGATATAAAGGCGGATGGTGGTGATAGCTTTGACGGTCGACGCCACACTAAATATGGCCATTCCCGCCCTGGAAGTGAAGATCAGAACAACCGTGTTTTTCCCGCCAAAACTCCACGGAATGTTTTTCAAACCATTACTTCAACTTTGAAATCCATTTCTAAATATAATTAAAATGAGAAAATAAAACCGACATGAAATGTAAATTACGGGTTTTTATCGTTATAAACAAACAGCGCTGATCATTGCCATGGAATTTTTAACCACTGTCTAGTATCAAAATGAATGAAATTTTCACCTCTTTCTTTCATAATTTTTCAAAAAAAAATTAAAAAAGAAATCCAACTTGAAGGTAATTAAAAAAACAACAACAACTTTATTTCAACACTTTTCATTCGTTATTTCACCCTTTTCACATATTCTTATTCGAGGGTAGAGAATTGTGGTGCTATGGTTCACCGGGTACCACATCTAGATGATAAGGATCACTGTCAAGTTTTGGTTCCAACTTGCAGGTAAAACCATCAAACTCAACAGGTTGTCGAGTCACGTGACTAAAACTACAAAACAAAATAACTCCCCTTTTTCTGCTAAAATTTCAAAATAAAGCCATAAAAATGGAACAATGGTCGATCAATGGGATAATTATCAACCAAGAATGTTGGTTTTGATTTATTTTTGTGCAACCATATGAGAAAAAACCGTGGATTGAGAAGCAGTGAACGAGAAATTGCCTCAGTAAGTTTTCAATAATTCAGATGACATGAGTCGATGACCTGAAGCCTTTGAGATGACGACTGCCTCTGAATTATTGATCAATTCTTTGTTTCCATAAAACGTATTATCTGAATTTTATGATTATTCACTTGAACAGAGGCCCGGTTTGGATTAGCTTCCGATTGAAGGTAAAGAGATATTTCTCTCTCAACCATATTTCACTCATATAGAACATCTTATCTTTAATGTTGAGAACTATAAGCTTAACTACCTTCAAAATGTCAAATTCGGTTCTCAATTTTATATAGAAATTCGATATTTAGATGTTTGATTCACTTGGTTGCCAAAAGCTAACATTGGAGTTAGGATCGATCATAAGCCAGACGAAGGGCAATGATAGTCGTTCACTATCTTGGCTTTTTCTAACTTTTCTGAGTAATGATAAAAGCTAGTTAAACTTTTTAAAACGTCTTAAAAACTCTCTGAGAAAGCTTTTGATATTTGAAATCAAAGAGCTGCCACTCAAGAGTTTTGTACTTTATACCATATATCTGGTATACATTTAACTATGATTGACTTAGTAGAATTTTTTTTTCATTGAACTAATTTATTTTATTGGCACCCAGGATGGCCTCCAAACTTATATTCATCGCGCTAGTCGCCTTGGCATTATGTTTTTTGATAGAAGCAGGAAAGCACCCAAAAGCTAACAAAGTTAAGAAAGGTAAGTGGTCTACAATGACCCGTAAAATGTCGATATATCACGTAACTAGCTATAGGATTGGCAGCCAGTTTTTCATAGCTAGAATCATCATGATCTCTATCTATGACTTCATTTTTTACTATATTTTACTATAAAATTGTACAAATAAAAGAATCAAGTTAAAGGGTGTCTGGGGCTAGATTTATTGATTGGCTCTTTCAATTCTGAGGAAAATCACATAAGATTCAACTCAGAACATAACAGGGACTTTTTTCATATTTTATTTAGAACGATAGAGTTTTTAGAATTCACGAAAGCTTGAAGAATAAACAAAATGTTACCTGCTCGAGTTTTCAAAATAAACTAGTTGTCTAATGTCGAGAGAATATAGTCTATGGAATGAAAAGATATTCGATTGTTTGAAGGAAGAAATGTTCAGTTTTTGCGAAAAATAGGAAAAACATGTGAAGCAATTACGTTTTCCTCTTCATTGTTCAAATGCTTGTCAAAATGGTGACAAAATTCAAGGGAAAATAGGTTTCACGTGACAAATCTATGTCCACTCCTTATAATGGCTTAAAATATGTATGCCTTTTTCTAGTATTTTATTAATAGTTTTTGGTTTTTGATTGATTGCAGCAACAGCTAAACACAGTAAGGGATCAAAGAAATGTGTAGGTCAGTGTGCACCATCATGTGCTCCACCATGCGCACCTCCAGTAATGATGCCACCACCACCTCCAGTTATGATGCCAGCACCATGTGCACCACCCCCAGTACCATGTGCACCCCCACCAGAGTGCCACACTTATAGCCAACAGGTTCATGAGTCCCATCAACAGGCACCAGCTCCACCAGCACCATGTGCACCGATGGCAATGCCTCCAAGTCCCCCACAGATGATCACCCACCAACACAATGTTGTCCACCACAAGATTCTCCCACCTCCTCCTCCTCCACCACCACCACCATGTCCACCACCATGCCATCAGAGCAGTGTACAACACGACGTGAGCCATGAATGGGCCCCTGCCCCACCACCACCAATGGCACCTATGCCAGGACCACCATCACCACCCCAACGTATCCATCACGTACATACCATTGTCCACCACCACGTCCATCCTCCACCACCACCACCACCACCACCAATCTGCATGCCAGCCTGTGTCCAGACCTGCGCACCAGCTTGCCCTGTACAGTGCTGCAAGAAGAACAAGGTAACTAAAACACCATTGCATTCGGAGAAATACCACAAATAATCCAGAAAATATAGAAGGCTGCATGGTGAAATGTTTAATACGGCACAACTTTTGTTGCCACATTAACTAATACTTTCGCCATGACCCAAGAATTAAGTTCCTAATAAAAAATTACAATTCCAACGGAGATTCAATTTTTCTAAATTATTTGCTTTTGTCTCAGGTGAGCGACAAGAAGAAAAAGGTCAAAGATGTCGAATCCTCAGCTGAAGAAGATGAAGAAGAAGATGCTCCTGAAGATGATGATAAGGAAGACGACAAAGTTGAGGACAAGGCCGAAGACAAAGCTGAAGAGAAGGAAGAGGAAAAAGCCGTAGAAAAAGAAGACAAGGAAGAGGAAAAAGTTGAGAAAGAGGATAAGCCTGCCCCCGCACCCAAGAAGGCTAAGAACTAAGTCACTTTTCTAGGTCAAAAATCTCTTCTACGAAGTTCACACATTTTATCTCAGAGCGGATTTCGTTAAGGAATCCCTGTTTGTAAATGCTATCCCGTGTACATCAACTATGTACGTATAAATTCTAGAAGTTTGACAAACTAGATGATGTGCTGTAGAATAAGTAGTCGTTTCGCTGGTTAACGGCTATAGCGAGAACGAAGTATTGTACAAATAAAACATTATCGTTTTACGAAAAACTGAAAGAGTTTCTCATTTATTACCTCTAAAATCCCTCTGAATTTTTCAAATCTTTTCTCAACAGTTTGATTCAAACTTTGTCATCAAAGTTGCCCCATTATTTCCTTATTTTTTTAAATCTTACACACCTAACAAAACACTGAATAATTGTCCAATTTTTTTGTGTTATCAATGAATGCTTTGCCGAGTATTTGGCTGAATTATCACTAAGTTTTATTTCTTTTTTTTTGAGCACAATATTTTGTCTACGGAAAATTCTTAGGTTTGAATTTCTTCAACAAAGTAGAACTTCCATTGAGACAAGGAATATAAGCCATTCATTTTTTTATTAAAAAGAGCAAAACTGGATAAAAACTTTATAGTAGCCGCATTGTGAACTTCTCAAGGTTCTCCAGTTTTCCTCCCTTCCCAAACTTCTATTCAATCTGTGAGTTAGTCATGACCTGAAAATATACCCCTCATTCTGAGCCCCCGGAGGTAGTTTCCGCATTCAATGAAATCGAGGATTTTCGGCTTAAAAAACTCCAGCGTTTAAAAAATCACTTTTGAGTCTACCATAAATTAATTCTTATTGAAAAAAGAAAAAAAGACAATATCTCCATGCATATTTTCATTGTCTCTTAATCTGAATTGAACGACCGACTCTTAATTTGACTCAATTGACTCTTCGTTTGTTTTAGCAGGCTTTAAAAGTAGTTGTTAAAAAACTGGATTGATCGTATCAAAACGTTATAAATAATTATTTGTTACATAGGGATTAGCACCTTGAAATTTAGGACAAGAAATGAAAAAAATATATATTGATATACAGTAAATGATATCTATTTGGCTTCCGAAAAGAATCTCTTTATATTATCGAGCTGAAATTGAGTACATAATACTTAGTAGAATTCAAGGCGACCTTTTTGAAATAGCTGTATACATTTGAAGCAGTCTTCAATTAGTTTAACTTCAAGATTAAAGGTGGTTTAAGGCGTTCCAAGGCGTTTCCAGCGTTGTCAGTATAAGTCATTGCCAAGCATTTGTATTTTATATATCAACATATATTATTTGACCCATGCAACGAATCTTCAAGAGCCCTAAACCACATAAACTATTACATTGAAGCAGGTAGTGTTGAATTTTATTGACTGCTCTTGAAGCGTATAGGGGTCGTAACTACAGCTTCTTGAGTGATTGCTGGCTAGTTAGGGTCAATATCATCTTGTCGAACCGTTTTGTCTGACAGACAACACCTATCATCACTATTATCAAGATTATATATATACGTGGGCTGTAAATCTGAAATTGTAAACTTCTCGTTTCAATACGAACTGCCTGAAGAATCCTTCTGTTGCAACAAGCGATTATTTCTAGCCGTGGCAAAACTCACTGGCCTTTTATACTTGCTTAAACAAACAGGCCTGCCAACATCAAACCAAATATTGATCAATTTTCACGTAGATGCCCTGAATCAAACTCTGGGCTGACTGAAGTCGGGCATGGCTAACTCTCAGATTGAATCGAAATTTAGGAAATTATATGCCACCAACGGTTATACAACAATTACATGGTCAATGGAATCGTCTCATTTCTAAACCTTTAACTGAAATGGAATAAAGTTTTCTGCTTTGACATTTCTTTTCCAGTTAACATTCTTAAGGGCTATCCATTAATCCACTCAATGACCCAAAGTAAAATCTATTTTCGACTTCTCATTGAAGTCCCATTAATAGACACTGGAGCCTAGCAGACGTTAACCTTTACATTCACAGTAACTTTTGCACGGTGCATGGCTACTCTATTGCAAGGGTCAGACCAAGTTCTCAAGTTCTAGGTGTCGCTCATAGTTCTTTACATTCAAGTACTTCAAGATTTCAAATCTTGAGACATGTTTGAATAACAAGTACTCTGGGTTAGTTACGTCCCGGGTGTCTGCATGAATATTGTGAAAGGGGCAGCTTGAAGGGTCACAAACGTTCGCCTACTTTTTCGCTTAATTCATTTTATTAATTCCATATTTTACCCCTAAAAGTAGTATTTTTAGATACGACTTATAATTGTCAAAGCAAAATATAATTAAAATTGTAGTGGAATTTGAAGACAATTTTTTATTGAGTTTTCAATATTTATTGTGTTGTTGTTTAAAGCCACCAAAATCAAAAACGGGGACCTGTAACACGGTGTGTGATGCAACACCAAAATAAAATTGTCATTGAATTTCCTCAATGAAGTCTTGCAGGTAGAATGACAGAAGATACTGTCAACCACAGAAAACTCAAACAAATTTGACAGCCATTGATAGACGGCGAAATACTTCCAAGAAAATAATAAACGATTGTTTGTTTTTTTCCACGCTTTGTTCCTTAACTTGGAGTATCATCGCTTGGCATCGTTTAATGATCCATAAAAGTAAAGGAAACGATGCACTGGTTGTCCACGTTGTTGTTTTTCTTGTTTTTGACACTTCAACAAAAGCCAAAAACGTGAAATGGTGTGTAAGATGGTGGAAATGTGTGAAAGTATTACCTCATCGGTCAAGTGTCACTTTGATGGAAACAAGTCATTCGTGCGACATGATGTCAACATAGCTACGCAACGACCATGAACTAATGCTACCCGTTAGTCCATGTCACATGACCCAATCGTCATGATCAGCCAATCAGGATTGACTTGGAATAGCAACAGTGACCACAGTCACCCTTGCTCATAATTTATAACTTTTGCATTCTAAAGCAACCCAGACCAAAGGAGATCATTCATAGTGACTCGCTTATCTACTTAAGGTAAGTTTATCGCTACTAAAGATCAAACTCGTATTGCTTGCCTGGACAATCTGGTTTGTATCATAAACTTTGATATATAGTCTTTAGAAATGAATTCCCCAGGGTATTTTCCAAACTAATTCCTTCATTTTAAGCGCTTCACGAATCTCTCGTCCCATTAACTCCTGATGTTCAACAACACTTATTTTCTTGTCTTGGTTCTACTACAATTATAAGACCAAAGCCAATCCGAACTGAAAACTTATAATTTTATATATTCCTTTTTTTCTTTATTTATTCAGGTATATATAATGGCTCGTGTAGCAATCTTACTCTTAGCCGTCGTTGTGTGCGTTAGCGCCACCCCACTTGGTAAGTGAACTAATGATTGATTTCCTTACACACATTATTTGCATCCAACAACTACATGTATTTAATGACTTGTTTTCTACATGTAATTTATCTAAAAACTAAATTCAATTGTAGTCAACGTTGTACAAACTTCAACCATAACAACTTTGACTTCAAGTTTTCAGAACGAGACATTTCATTATGATCAGTGAATACCAAATGAAGGGATTTCAGAATACGATTAAGAGTTTGATTTCAGAACTGCATTGACTTTGGCAACAAAATCTAGGACATTGTAATATAATATAATCAAAATCGTTGGTGATCGTCTGAGTTAATAACTCATTTTAGACTAATCAGTTTCTAAAAAAAAATTATACAACAATCCTGTCTATTCTTATATACTTATTCTGAAATCCATTCAAGGTTTTAAAGAATTTTTATTATGAAAATTAGAAAATGTTATAACCGCTTCAAATGATCAAATCTTATAGATTTTACTACATAAACAATATCAGCAGGTACCAAAGATAATGATCAACCTGCCAAGTTTGAATTATAAACTTAGATGGATGATCTGAAGAACACTTATTTTACACATTCTTCAAAATACAAAATGGCCGCATTATGTCTGGTGCCTAGGGAACACATATTCGCCTTCTTGGATTGTGAATCCTGGAATTATTTTATGAGTTAATAATAATATGTTTGGTCATCACATGAACGTAGGGAGCGGAGGTTTCCATCCACGATCAGGGTTAAAATGATTTAAACAAAACGAAATTAAAAAATAATGGATTCTTGAATAGTTATTTGAATTGTATCAAGTATTTCAACAGATGTGTTGGTTAAATCATTTTAGTCCTGATCCATGTTGCTATTGAATCATTAAGTCAACTGGCAACGTATCAGTATCAGAATGATTTGTGTATCAGGTTTTTCTGTTGGTTGTTGCAGTGTACTGATTGAATATTTTGATTTGTTCCAATAGTCAAAAGAGATGCTAACCCATGTGGATATGGATGCGCTCCACCAACTTGCTCATACGGATGTCCAGCAATGTGCTGCGCTCCTCCCCCACCACCCCCACCACCACCACAGATGATCCACCACGTGACCCACGTCCACCACCACAACATCCACCACCAGGCTCCTCAGGCCCCAGCCATGCCCGCCCCACCAATGCCAGCACCTCCACCAGCTGTCGTCCAGAGCCAGCAACACGTCTGGGAATACGTTCCACCACCACCATGTGCCCCACCATGTGCCCCAGCCATGCCCATGCCCATGCCTATGCCTATGCCTATGCCAATGCCCATGCAAGCACCCATGCCAATGGGAGCTCCATGTGGAGGACCATGCGCCCCAGCTGCCAACCCATGTGCCCCAAGCTGCTCACCAATCTGCTGCAAGAAGCGCTCCGGATAAGAAGTTTCACCTTTGACACTTGACGTGACAAAATACAAATTATGTGACAAGACTTTGAAAGCCTTTTGGCTTAAAAATGCTTGGCGCATTTGTACATTGCCTTTGCTATGAGCAAATTTAGAAGAGCTTGGAAGAGCTACACGATGGTAGTCTTGTGTGGAGACTTTTTTCAAGTACATAATGTAGTTTTATTACGGTACAAGGAAACACTAAGCCACCTTTGTCGTGCTCCTCTCAGCACGTCATAGTTTGATATTGTGACAATATACAGGACTGTATGTAATATGACTGTGTAATAAAGTGAGTAGAAGTTCAAATACTCTGACTCTTTATTGTGTATAACAGTATAACTATGGGTACAGCTTCACACAGCAACCAGACAAAAGATAGAAGAATGGCAGGAAACTACTGTCTTCTTCTCCTCAAGTCAATAATGTGCGCGCTTATATCCCAAGCATATATACTACACTTTTTTTTAATGGCCTTGAGAATAAACACGTGTTGCAAATACGTACAAAAAGTTCTGAATGAAACAGGGTACAACTGCAGAATACCCTGTATCAGTATTTCGGCAATAACCGTAACTGCAATGCATGGTACGTTATTTAAACGGAATGTTGCAGTGCCAACTCTGCGCATTATGTTGCCAAAAGCAACATTGCATTTTCGTTTTAACTCACGTTTTCTAAATGGATTAAAGTACTAGTAAGCTGGTTTAGTTTTTTTTTCACCGCACAAGAGTTTTTTTTTACCGATTCCCCGGTTATCCCCGGCCCCTCATCAAAATCATTATCGCGTTAATCGACCATAGTGTTATATGCCCAAAATCTTTGAATTCGTTATCAGTGTGCGACAGTGGTATGGACGGACACAGGGACATTGCTATTTGTGTCCTCTCTCAATTGAAATAACCCAAGACATATCGAAAATATATATATTCCCTAACAAACTACTATTACTCCTAACAAATCCTAGTTTTAATCTAACAAAAGAATTGGTTATCAAAACCAAGATCAATTATTCAAATTTCAAAATTATAACAATGGCCACTTATCAATGTCTTTGGTTGCGATCAACAGAGGGCTGCATGTAAAAGAGCTCTGTAAAATAAAAACCAAAATTATGAAGAGTATCGTGGCTTCAATACTTTCTGCTTTTTCTGTTTCTTTTTTCAAGCTGATATACTCTCGGTAGGGGAAATTAGAAATTCCACAATGTAATCAAAACAACACTTTTCTACCGGTTTGAGAAAAAGAACGTTATAACTGGTACAAGAAGGGTATAATAAAAATATGATTTAAAAAACTATAGTCTCCGGAATATTCTTTCATAAAATACCCAATCTTTCATTCTTATAGACAACAATATTAATTCGACATCTTTTTTATTAATAGAAAATGTTCGCCAAACAAGCAGCACTTAGCAAAGTGCACAGAATTTAGCAAAGTAAATGGATGTTAATAATGGTGTTTTAAAACGCAAAACGTTCTTTTAATGTTGGCATTTTGTCTTAAGCTCTAAGTACAATATATTTTACATATATAGAATATGAAATTCTTTTTGTTCAACCTTTTTACGGCTGTCTGATTTTGGACATGGCATAAAATAAGTTTGGAGAAAGTTTTTGATGACAAAAGATGTTAGACAATTGAAAACCCTGAAAACATTAACTTTTCACTCAACGCTTGGAGTAACACACGAATACACAGCCGATGACAGTCATCTTTGAATTTGAATGACTTTGAAGAAAATGTCACGTTTTTGTCCAATGACAAAACACATCCACCACTACAAGCTGTTTATATTATGGTTATGTTCTTGCCACCATGACTTTAATATTCAGGACTATGACATTGAAGGGGAAAATACAACACCCCTCTATGATTTCAATAGATTTCTGACGTCTCTAAAACCACACTCCAAAATATCTACCAGAATAAATCAGACCAGAGGATATGAAAAAAGTTCCTTTTTTCCGGCATTTTTTTTTTCATTGGGATAAATTGATGTTTAGTAGCAATGTTTACAGCTAAAACTCATTATGAAAGACTAGGAAATAAGGTACAAGCAACCAACGCCGGCTACGAGTGGTTGGTTTCTCAAACAACAGGTCATGAATGAATAATAGAAAGGGTTGTTCCATGAGCTATGACCCAGGATAAAATAAGATGACCTAGTCCTGTAAGCTCGTGACCAACCGTATCAACTGCCATTTATGGAAGGCACATGCATGAGTAATTGACATTAGCCAATCAGAATCAAGAGTGGTTAAAGACTTCCGAAGTGAATGTAGTTGAGCGAAAAGGTACTTGTTAGTTGCAGTAGCCCTGTGAGGAAAGGAATCTTTCAGGGACTTTACAGGTGAGGCTATTTCGCTTTGATAAAATTTCTTTCTGAAGAAGTATTGTGTCTAACTCTTCTGGTCGTTTAGTAAGGGACAAAAAGAAAGTTCGTTGTAAAAGATCTTTGATTTTCTGACCAATTCTTACCAAATGATCGACGTCTCTCCTACATAAGACTCTTCAGAAAGAAACGAACTCCGTGCTCCCATCTTGGAGTAATAATTACGAACCATATTATTTTTCGTCTAGTTATTGTTTCATTCTTTTTGTGTCTTTTTTAAAGGCAGTATTGTAGATATAAGTACGAGATTTTTTCCCTGAAAATGTAGAATTTAAAATATATTACAAGCATGACATAATGATAAGGTCACTCAGACATAGTGAACTGGAAGCGATCTCTTGTATGGTGTAAAGAACTTTAACTTTGTATGTTCTACATTTGAGCGCCTTGCTTGCCAGTTTGAGAAAATATTTTATCCATAATCCTATAATATAACATAATCTAAAAGTGAAAATATTGAAGAACGAGAAAATCTTCTCTCATTTCAAATTACTATTTGTTGAACAGACTAAGACGTTATTCTTAATCTAATATTATAATTTTACTTTACTTACATTGCTTAATTATTGTTTTGTTTCCATTTCAGAATTATGTATTTGCGACTGGTATTTTTAGCCGTTGTGGCTGTTGCCGTGTGCACAGAAGCCAAAAGTGTAAAAGGTATAGAAAACCTTCAATTTTATCAACTTCCTGAAACAACCCAAGGGCTGATCAAAGGCAGGGAACGGCTAACTCACAGACCGAACCCTGAAACAACCTCTGGGCTGTTGGGATGACAAAGTTAGGGCATGGGTAACTCACAGATCAAATCCTGAAATAACCCTTTGGGTTGATTTAAAGTCAGAGCACGGCTAACTCACTGATTACATTTTGTGAAGGGAGGAAAAGATATCTTTATTTTATGTCGTTATATGGGGAGTCGTTGCCGAGTCTTCCTAGAAAGAGGCTTAATTATACACTGCACTCCACACTCGCTATCACTGCATTTAATAATCTTTAAATTCACTTGTTAGTGGTTTTGTGGAGGGAGGAAAACCGGAGTACCAGGAGAAAAAATAGCTATAAAATATTTTATTTTTCATAATCAAAAGTATTCCCTAGTCATCTCCTTTGTCGTTTCTTTTGAGAACCTATACGTAACCTGATATTCAACTCTCTCTGCACGGAAAACTCTATCGTTTTCAAATTTAATGTAGATTGACCCTAGAAAAGTAGCAAATCAAGTCTAATTTCCTCTAATCTTTGTACGGATCTAATTTAACTTGTCTTACAACGTCGATTTCCGTTAACTTTTTTTCGATATACTTGACCATCCTTGATCCAATGTCAAGGAGACATTAGGCGGACACTATGGCGGATTAACGTGTTTTAGTATTTGAAATACAGAACAGAGCATCCCAGTCAAATTACCTATATTCTTTTCATACACAGTTGATCAAAGCCATTCTAATTTTTGAAAAAATAGCGACAGATGTATTTACATTTCTAGTTTTCTAAGATGCCTTTCAGTGCATTTGTTGTGATATAATTTGCCATCGTTATACGTTGATCTTGAAAGAAAAGCTGTCAAGTTGTTTTTCTTGACCTGTGTTCCTGTTATGATTATAATATATTATTCAACAAGTGCTTCAATGTACTATTTGATTTGTTTATCGAGACACCCGAAGCTTAAGCAGGTAGATAGAAAAAATAAAAAGATAGATATCTCATGATTTTATCGGAGAAGGCCTTACAAGATAGATGTGAGAGGCGAGTGTACTACCTCTATCTACACCAACCCTGATTTTGCTATGAAATTCCATTTTTAAGAAATTTTTGTGAATTTGTGTTTAAAAATCATAAATTGTTTTGTCGACAGGAAACAAGAAATGTGGATTTAGCTGTGCCCCTCCTTCGTGTGCACCATCTTGTCCAGTGTCCTGTTGTACTCCTCCACCACCTCCACCACCACCACCACCTCCACCACCACCACCACCACCACCACCACCAATGACTCTGCATCATCACCAACACGTTGTGTCTCACATGATGCACCCCGCTCCTCCACCACCACTTCCACCTCCACCAGCGCCATGCTCACCACCCTGCCACCAGCAGTCTGTCTCACACTCTATCCAATATCATGCTTCTCCACCTGGACCTCCACCAGCAGCAATGCCAGCTCCTCCACCAATGCAAGTTGATAGCCACCAACACGTCTTCACACATATTACCCACCCTGCTGCACCACCACCACCACCACCACCACCAGCACCATGCATGCCACCATGCCACACCGTGCAGACCGTCCACCAGCACGTCCATCACTTCCCTCCACCACCACCACCTCCATGCCCAGTGCCATGCCCAATGCCATGCCCATCTCCATGTGGAAAATAGATCTGACAATTTAACAAGCCTTTGTGAGTCCTGTGGACTTTGGATCGATCACATCAAGACTGGTACAAAGTACTACAGTAGTACCGTTGTTTTATTTCAAAACACCTCATAGAATTAGGTGCTGGATTAGAAACCAAGCAAGAAGGCTGACGACGTTTTTGGAACATATTAGCTTAGTGACAATGACATTCAACACGGAGAACAACAATTGCACATACTTTTCTTTGTAAATAACTGTACCAAGCTGTATTGTACCATACGTATCGTGGTCATTGTTTACGAAGCTGCAGTTTGGGGCGTGTATTTTAGAAGTTAAAGTGAGTGTCTGACCCGATCTTGTTACGCCAAGTATTGTTGCGAAAATAAAAGTTGAAACATTTCATGAACTTTGTCTTCATTTTAACTCCTCCACAATTAGCTGTTTGTTTATGGTTGCAATTGCATCCAAGTTTTATTCAGGTTGTCATTTAAAGGTTACTTTTGACGACAAAAGTGAAAATAGTAGATTGAACTTCTAATTCAACCCCCCTAATAAGTCCCCTCTCAAATAGCCCCCCCCTAAACGTGCCTGTTATATATAAGCTTCGGGGGGGGGGGGGGAGCGCTCAATAGATTTACGTTAAACCCTGGCTTCTGAAAAAACGTTGCCACAAGTAATTGAAATACCAGTACCTAGCCGTAGATATATATATGCCATAAATCCAACTGGGCCCTGGGGGAAGAGAAGGCACTACAAATTTTGCTTTGGAAACGGCAGGATTTAGTTAAACTTTTTGTTGTTTAACTAAATAGGGGACTGAAGAGTGATCTATTTTCATGATTGTGCGACGAAGACAATTATTCACAAACTCTAAATGTTTGGTACTGACGTTTTGAACAATCGAAAGTGGTAATCTTAGCTAAGATTAGTTTGATGAATTGCTTATTCTAAGGGTAGACGTAGAAAAAGCGGTCTGTATTTTTAGGATAAGTTCCAGGCAGAGGTAAAGCTCTATGGTCGAAATTAATGAAGGCATCTAGCATTATGTATGCAACTATATTTGAACCGGATTTGAACTTCCTTTTAGTTTGAGCGAATATTTTCCCATTTCAGATCACACGTCATTCTCTTGAGAATATGATACTTAGTTTTTTTATTGTATCCATATTCGTGTGCCTTCTCTTGCTCAACCGTCAAACAAAGAAATGATACAACAAGCTGGTGGTCTGTAACCACAGTGATCACGCATTGCCCCATTACGAGTCTACACTGGACTGAAAGAAGGAAGGTTGTTTCGCCTTCCGAAACGTCTCCATCAAGACAATCAGAACTCTGCAAAAAGGTACCTTCAATTATGCCAGAGTTTATGGTATAAATTTTATTCAACCGTCAAACAAAGAAATGATACAACAAGCTGGTGGTCTGTAACCACAGTGATCTACAATGGACTGAAAGAAGGAAGGTTGTTTTGCCCTCCGAAACGTCTCCATCAAGACAATCAGAACTCTGCAAAAAGGTACCTTCAATTATACCAGAGTTTACAGTATAACTTTTATTCAGAAAGAAATGGTACTTTAGGAAATGACACGTGCTCTTAAATAGGAAAACCTCACGTCCAACTAAAAAGATCTGCTAGAATTTTTATGTTTATGGTTTTGGTTGAAGATTTCTGGGTGGGGGAAATAAAAAAGATGGAGTGTTAACTCTAAGAATGGTGTTGCCTCGTCTTCCTCCAAAATGCATCAGTGCCCTTTAGTATCCGTTAATTTAGCGGAATAAGCCATGTATTTTGATCCAAAGAAGTACTTTATTTGTCTATATTAATCCCAACAATAATTATTACTAAACGAATATATGTTCAGCAAAGAATCTTTTGAATTAAACATAATTCCAACAAGTCTACGTATTAATAAAATAATGTACAACAAATACCTCCCCCTGTCAAACTTAATGCTTGACAATTCACACACAAATACACAAAAAAAATTAAGCACATTAAAATATGTACACATCATATCCTGCAAATCCACACAAAGAATTACACCTATTTTATCCCTATAACTTAAGAATCGTTTTTCGGCTCTGTTTTTGGCTACGGTGTTCAATATATTACATTTAAACATATTTCGTATCAAATTCCGGTTATTTTGCCACTTAATTGCATCCTTAAATACAAATCCGCTTGGCTGGGCTGGGAATGTTGAATCATCATCTCAAATCGAAGATGAAGTCGGTTGATTGATTGAGGAGAATTGATGTTTATCAAGTGTCTTTAGCTTGGTCTTCTTGGTCTTTTTTAGATACTCCTTAACATCATGTTCTCATCTCGTCCCTTTATCTTAAGATGTCAATGAAATAAAATGTTCTTATATTTGTATAGTTGTCGCGGTTAATTGGTTGGCTGTCGAAGTGTAAAGTGAAGTTCTTACTTTCTGTCACAGCATTCTGCCTTGCACTTGGGTGCACAAGATCTAGAGCATGGTGCAGGGCAAGTTTGTGGTGCCATAGGCATAGGCATTTGCATAGGCATAGGCATAGGCATTTGCATAGGCATTTGCATAGGCATAGGAGGAGGTGGCATGAACATGGGGGGAGGGGGTGGCATCATCATTGGTGGAGGAGCCATTGGCATTTGCATTGGCATGCCCATTGGTGCACCCTGGCAGCATGATGGAGCACAAGAGGGCTGGCATTGCATTGGTGGTGGTGGTGGCATTGCAGGTGGCATGGGTGGTGGCGGATTGCAGCATACTGGGCTACATTTTGGATAGCAGGCAGATGGACAGCCTGGTGGGCATGGTGGAGGAGGCATTCGTGGTGGTGGTGGCGGAGGAGGAGGTGGTGGTGGTGGTGGGGCACAACAGTTTGTTTCTGCGCATTGTTGTGGGCATGGAGCTGCTGGTGGTGCCATAGACATAAAGTCAGTGCACTGAGGAGCACACTGTTGTGGGGCCTGCATTGGCATAGGCATTGGAGGAGGCATTGGAGGAGGCATTGGAGGAGGCATTGGAGGAGGCATTGGAGGTGCCATGGGTGGGGCTTGAGAGCAGCAAGAGTCAGTACATGAAGGAGCACAACTTGGGGCACAACTTCCTCCACATGGGCTTCCTGTGATGAACAGAAAAACAAAATTAGATAATGCACGTCATGTCACGTCACGCACGTCACGTCACGTCACGGCACTGCACAGACACTACACAAACGTATACTATCCTGTACTTACTTCGTTCTCGAAGGTACTGTACGAATGATGGTACTAGGAATGAAAAGTGAAAAAAAGAAATATTAGAAATATTAGCTTTTTAGGAATATGGGCGAAATAGTGAGGAAGTTTCTCATGGTACTCTTAAAAAACATGCTAAAAACAATTCAGAGAAAACCTCTTTTCGCTATCTTTTCAGGGGCTATTTCTCAATCACCTATCATTCAAAAAAATTCTAGCTCATGCATTTTGGGATAACCTTTTTCCTTTGGGCTTAGGACTCTGTCTGTTGATCTCAAGTTGTTATTATGATTCAAAGTATTTAAGTTGAAGTGTTTGGTTTCGCATGTGCCAGACTTAATGCTCTGCTAGAAGCTTAAGGACGGGACCGATTGGACGGATCACTAACCGGCCACGATGAAAATATATCCTTTGTGAATAATTAAAGGCAGTTTTTATAAAAGCAGGGTGACCCTGTTAATGGTGTCCACTTGGGAATGAAAGCAAAAAAAAAAGCATAGCACGGGTCACTCTTCCTTCACTTAATCGGCTTGAGTTAATCAGAGCGTTAATTGCCGGCTGCTGGTATACCGAGAGTCCAATGCCCCACTTGTTTGACTTAATTACTTGGCTCTAGTCCCTAGCCAAACGAGGGAACGTTTTTCCAGAAACATGTTTACCGCGCGCATGCTTCCTCAGTGTTCCCCAGTTTAGCCACGTGCGAAACATTGCTACGCGAGACAAATTTTGCTTCCAAGAAGCAAAATATTTGTCCGCAGTACGGCAGAAATGTTTCGTATTTCCGCTCCGCATGGACTGAAACAGTGTGACTCATGTTTCCCAATGTTTCCTGACAGTTGAGTCACCCAAGTTTGGAAACATCTAACAAAAAATGTTTCTGGAAACATTTGTCCTCGTTTAGCCAGGCCTTAGAACGCAGTGCATATAGAATGAAGATAGATAGGGAGTAAATTGCGCACCGTCAAAGACAAACCGCTACGTTAGCTGTAGATACTACTGACGCCGGTTTCATTACTTTAATATCAACCCCGTTTCGCCGTTTCTTCAGAATTTCTTGGATGTAAAATCTGGTCACTGATTATCTAGAGAGATGCTTGGGATCATGACATTACTACCTTCCTAGAACGAACTTTTTGTTTGATTTCATTTCGTGATGAGATGTTGTTTGCCCGGCTAATTCAAAATGAATATCTGCTGTGATGGGCAACCTTTGTAGATTAAAATTTAGATTTAGACTTTAGAATGAATGACAGTATGCGTAAACTAGTAGTTAAATAGCGAAATTATAATTCTTACCTCGATCACATTGAACTGCTGCAACAGCAAAAACCAGGCAGAACACGATGCCAATCTTCATCTTTGTTCAAACTAAGAATTCAAGCAAACATAAGGCATTTCACCACAGCTGTAATATTAGAAAGAACTGCATACTAACATCACTAACATCACAGTTGGAACCATGCCGGTCAGTGTAGTCGGATACGGTGCCAAACCACTAAACACCTTTGCACAGCTACCTTTTACATGGAAATATCTCATGCCCAAGCCATGTTTATTCCAAAAACGATTAATCAAAGCTTAAAGCCTTTCCTAATGCCCGAGTTCACTTATCGAAAACCGGTTGAGTTATGCGACAATGCACTGGGAAAATCTCCCGTGTTTCAGTCAACATGTCTGCCATGAGAAATCCCATTCAGAGGACAAGTTTCGAAAGAAAAAATTCTGAAAAATAAACGAATAAAACCAGAATTTATTCTAAACCGTAAAGAGCAGTCATTATTTATTTTAACATCTAAAAATTATGAAAATCTTTGTTGATTCAAAACGTTAATGAAATGATTTTTGTCTGATGTGATGATGGTATTTGGATTGCAGGTAGTCGATCACTGATATGGCGGCTAAAATTGAACATCGTTGTCCGTCATAGCTTCACATAACCCGCAGTCAGTTTACTGACAAAAAAAGCCTTTCTTAAATTATAAAATTAGAATAATTAATTGAAAGATTTATTTCGAAAAATCTTAGTAGCTAAGGAACAAGAATTTTTTTGAAGTCTCCTTTTCTCTTGATTACACCGAATAAATCGAGACGAGCCTCTCGTCTTTTATTTCTTCATTTTTTTCATTTCTTTAAAAGCTTCCCCTCGAAATTATTTGCTGGATTAATTTATTTCTTCCCTTGAATTCTTTCCTTTCTTCCTTCATTGTTTGTATTTTTCATATTTTCACCCGTCTGTGTTCACATGCCATAACTTAGTTCACTTAACGGTTGTTGAGTTTTGTAAACCTCAACAGGTTGATCGCATTTTCACCTTGATGTTTTCAACCACAAATACTAAGATCCTCAAGCTTATTTTCATAAACTCTGTTTAAACGATAAAGAAAGAACTGCTGTAGTTTAGATAATCCTAAAGTTTCTATCTTGGAACACTAATATTCCATAAAAAAATAAGATTTTTTTAAGCCTTGCCACCGATATCTCCGGCATTACTAACCACGGACAACA
Source organism: Anthopleura xanthogrammica (assembly GCA_964019055.1). Taxonomy (NCBI): domain Eukaryota; kingdom Metazoa; phylum Cnidaria; class Anthozoa; order Actiniaria; family Actiniidae; genus Anthopleura; species Anthopleura xanthogrammica. The sequence goes on along the minus strand of OZ025206.1, from coordinate 23,258,359 downwards.
CAAATGACAAAAATAACAAAGTTTGGAAATAGAAAATTCCGTTTGAAGTTCCTTTCTGTGCTAGTACATGATATGTAAAAGAAAAGGCTTCAAAATTCATACAAACATTTAAAGCAGTTCGAACATCAAATATTTTACAACAATCTCATGAAGTCCATTTTCATCATTGGCAAGAACAAACCACTTACTTTTAACAGGTTCATTCGATTTTAGACTCTCCAAAAACGAGTTTCTCTCAATCTTATCTCTTCTTTTGAATGTCTTATTATTTATCGTTTCTTTAAAACGATTTATTGTTAAAATGTCTTTTTAAACTTACCGTAATTTCTGCTCTTCCCCAACCAGATAAATCTAAAAAATATTGCTCCTATAGGTGAACCAGTTAAGATTTTCCGATTTGTTTATTTATTCAATAACTTTGTCACTCACTCACAGAAAGGATGACATATTTTCACAGTTGCATCATGTTAGGTAATCTTGAACCGCGTCAGGACTGGCCAGGAGAGAAAGATCCATCTTACACAATATTGTTTGGACATCAGTATGGCGGTATTCTCTATTTTTAAGTTCAAGTTTACCTTAAGTAATTTTTTTTCTTTACTTTTTCTTCAAGGAATAGTTACCACTAGCTCTCTTTTTGAGAAGACTACTTAAATAACCGGATAATTTTTCATGGAGATCTTCATCATTAAATTGTTTTACGGAAGTAACGATCAAAGTTTGTCTTGACTAGCCGAATTTTTCTCATGAAAAAAAGCACAGTTACCGCTAGTTTTCGAGAGTATCTGGGTAGATCTTGGTAGTCAATCGAGATTTTCATCAGATCGTTATATGATCGATGGCAACAATCAAACAGTGTAAATCATCAGACCGACTGGAAGGTTGACGGATTCGTTAGCAAACCACCAAAAATGCATCAGACGAAGCAACCCACAATTTTAGAAAACAAAACATTTTTAGTCAGTTGATATTTCAGTCTGAGATTTTTATTCGTATTTTAGAACTTGCAGTAAAATTCTATGTATTTTCTCTTGAACGTTCAGGAAGACACTCGCAGCTAGTTCAGCCGGTCTGTTGAGCCATGTACATGGTGTACAGGAGATCGTGGACTCTGCTGTGACAGTACTCAGTGGTACTAAAGGATAACGGAGGAGAAGTTGATGGCATAAAAATACTGAATATTGTGATTTATTATGATAATAATTTATTATGGGCTAGAGTCCCACGATCTCCCGCATGAATGTCCATGAATGGCGGTGTCACCCCAGTTCAGAACGTTCGTCTCGTCACTTCATACTCGTTTGACTTTACATTCCTGAAGGCCCGTGCACATGCACATTCCTGGGGTAAAAATAAAAGCAGCGGGTAATTAGCTTTGAAGTAGAGGCCGAATTTATCGTTATTTTGATTTTTAATTCAGAAATGTGAGCACTGGCCTTCAGGAATGCAAAGTCAAACGAGTTCGAAGTGACGAATTCACACTCTACCTGTTTTGGTATAGTATTTGATCTATTCTAAGACCTGACCTCATGGAGGTCAGAATGTTGATGACAGAAACTGATACTCCTGGAGAATCAAAAGTTTGACCCCAGATTTTTGCATGTAATTCCGTTAGGTATTGCGCATGCTCAATCGCAGTTGAATTACAGGTACACGACATGCGCGAAAAACGTCTGAGCATGCAAGACGGACAGGAAAAATATCCACGCATGTGGAACTAATGAGTGCTGAAAGTCCTGATCTTTTTCTTAAATAAAAAAAAAACCTTAATTTTTGCGTCATAGAAAAACCCTTTATTTTCGAGAAAATAAAATTGCAGGAAAGACTGTAGTCTCCTTAGCAGCCGTTTTTAGTTTTCGTTCCATTCCCCCACGGTCCATTACTCTCCACCACTAAAGACTGCAGTAAAGCGGATTATGAAAGATGACTATGAAAAAGTCACGCAGTACGTACGTGACGTGTCATGACCGTGACGGTACCGTCCAGGCATTTTCATTGGACGAGGAAGGATCTCCTTCGCTGCGATTGGTTCAAAGGATGTTGTCAGTTCCGCCCAAGCTAATAAATGTTTATTGTTGAATATCCCGTCTTGACGAGAACCATCAAACACTGACGTCCTCGTTATAGACTAGAAGATCTCTAATAATTTATGATTAGCAATATTGGCGATATAGCCTCGTCTTCTTTTGAATACAGCTGAGCAGTTCAAGTCGACAGCCTGCTGTGTGACCAAGAAATAGCCAAAAAAGTGATTAACGAATAGCTTCAACCATGAACTAAACGTCTAAATATCACGCAGGAAAGTCATTCCGTGATCGAAATTATAGTTTCGCATAAAGTAATAAAATTTAATTTGAAAATATTTTTTGTGCGAAACTATAATTACTGATAACTGTCTGAAGAATATCAGACAAATTACTTCAGTACGAAAGATTTCAGATTCACATAATTTACACCACCGAGTGTGTTTTTCAAATTGCATCTGCATTTAGAATTGTAGATATTATTTATTTGTTTTGTAATTATTGTAAAGCACTATTGGGCTGTTTCAAGGAAATAGTGCTATAGAAATAAAGAAAGTTATTATTATTATTGTTATTATTATTATTATTATTATCTGAAAATGTAGAATATTTGCACAATTAATTATCGAAATTGGGTAGCACTCTTCTTACGGGGGATGATCGATCTAAGCCACCGACAAAACACTGCTTGTGTTGCCTGTGCATAAAGTGGCTCTGTTAGCTGGTGTCATGGTAACAGACGATATCGAAAAGAATTCCATTTGAAATCAGGTAATTAAAAAAGCCCATAGAAAACTCGTAATCAAATCAAGAGATCTGAAAATTAATTAAGAAAAGAAGATAATGTTTTCGTTTGTCAGCTGCAGTCGGGATCGTTAAAGTAGGATTCCTCATAATTTGTTGTCAGACTATCTTTCTTATTTCTGTCCAATTTATCTGTGTTATTTTAGAAGATATCGTCAAACAAGACCTTGTTAGGATTACGAGTTTGTTTGGATGGCATGACGGCTAGTCTTCTCTTTTGTTTCTATGGATACTGAACACTCTGAGCGGAAATTCTTAAAACTAACAGCGTACTGAACTACACATTGGCTTATGAATGTTTGTATGAGTTTTCTTCGTTCGTACAGTCGAATGATTGACTGTTTTTGCTGGGTTTTTTTTCTGTTCTTACTTTCTCACCTACACTCACACATTTCTTTTTCTTTTTACTTCCTTGTTTCCCCCCCCCCCCCCCCCCCCCCCCCGATTTTTCTTTAAAAAAATTGGGTTGTGGGTTGAAACGTGTAACAACCATACATTTCTTTAGTGTAATGCTCAGGAATATTCAGATGTTTTTTCGATGGATTTCTTATCAGTAAACCACATTATCTTGCTTTAAAAACTCTCAAAACTAAACGTAAAGACAGTTATTCCAATTGTTCCATTGAGAGATTCAATAAATTACCTCTGAAAGCCAGTGAATTCAGCGAAAAGTTTGATAGGAGATATATATAGAAGCGGCCATCTTGAATCAAGCTTATAAACATACCAAATGCGGTATCAAAACTCCTAATTTTCATATCTGAATATTATGGAGCATGGTGATGGTGTTACACGTTTCAACCCCCTTATCAGTTTCTGTTTGAATCAAATAAAGATAAAAATATAAAAAATAAATGTTTTTTGAAATGCCGTGTTTACAACAACTCTGTCCAGCCCCCCTAATCAACACTGTCTTTAAGGCTGTCTAAATAATTTCATCTCTTCTTAATCGACATAATTGTTTTTTTTCCCGAAGAGCAAAGAGACCAATATTGATTGCTTTGATATACTTTACGACTTTTACCAAACAACTTCCACAAAAATTAATTAAAAATCAGAGAGAGAAAATCTTGTAAAATAAACAATGAATCTTATAAAAGTTTTAATCCTATGATATATTTTTTCCCTCGAACACTTAGGGAAACAATGTTTACTCAAATTAAGGTGGTTACGGATCTTTTTGGGCAGCCGCGACTGATTTTGAAATCGCTTCCAAAATTCCCCTCAAGAATAACACGAAATGGAGTTAATGAAAGCAGAACTGCCAAAGCTTGTATCATTTACGTACTCGTCTCCACACAGTTCTGGGGATACAAGGATGGCGTTAGTAGGGGTAGTGCACTCGACTCTCGCGCCTCTGATCTCGGGTTCAATTTCCATTATTTGAGCCGAGTTTGTTGGGTCTCTCCCTTGATTGGAGGGGGCTTTATCCGGGTTCCCATGGTAATTCTCCCTCCCTCCTCAAAACTCCAATTCGACCTGTTAGTACATCAGCCCGACAGTGTTTGTTTTAGGGTTTTGATAAAGATGAAGGTACTTTGGGTCGCAAAGAGTGCCGGCGAGAAATACTGTAAATAAGACAAATATAGTATCTCCGGGATACACTGCAGAAGGAAACTACAATCAGAGTTTAATATAAAGTGATTATCACATATTAAGAGGTTGATATGGTTTTTATTCCCGGGTTTCCATATCATATCGCAAACGAGCGAGTCCGCCAGACAGTTTTTATAACAGTAAAATCTGGGTGTACGGTAACTGTTACAATGATATCATGATATCACTGAAGAAAACTGCCGGTTCCTCGCCGGAAGCACAAAAGAGCACCGAATAGCAACTCTGCTCACATGCGACATTAGAATTCGATCTCTGTACACACTGATAGAACGTTAACGCGAGTGCTTCCACTGCTACGTCACCCTTGCTTCATCAATGTCAACGGTAGAAACATTTCTATTTTTCGTGACCGCCACGTTGGTCGAAATCAAAACCCCAAAATTGTCTCTGCTTTCTTTCTTTATAGGGTAATTTTACTTTACCCATGAAATTCTTAGATAGTAGCCTAATAAAAATTTAATAGCAGGAAATTCTGCTTTTCCTTTCTACACACACACACTAACTCAAAAATCTATTATTCCCTTTGAGGAGCGAGGGAAGTTACAAAATCTCTCCGGCGATCAACAAACATGTCTGCCATAACAGTGTTAACCTTATCTCATGCTCTGGAAATGATCCCACATATATCACAAAATAAACACTGCTGATCTGATGATGACGCTGTATGTTTCTGTGGTGATTTATTTGCTTTTTTAAAAATCAACAAAAGAAATATTCATTTAATTCTAATCATTTTTAGTGTTTGTTGATGACTTCCGTGTAAACAGAGAAAGGAATCACTCAGTTTTTGTTTGCATAAATGATTACATTTATTGTCGGTAAGTTTGGTTTTATCTTCAGGAAAATGCTAACAATCACGGAAAAGCAGAATAGAATTATTGTGTAATGTATTGTAAATATATTGTAAATGAAATTTGGGGGTGGAGAAATTAGATTTATTAGATCAGTGAGGACTGTGATCGAAGGTCATCGCAAACTGCTTGTGACTCACTGCACTGTTGTAGCACGCTATCGTGGGTCGAAAATGTCATTAAAAAACGTTTCAAATAGAAATCGAAAAGATGGTATAGAGGCATTCTTTCAAATTTATCAAAAAATTAAACCCGCAAGAATCAACTTGCGGGTCGATCAAAGGTATGGCACGTGGTGGCACGGTTAACACTATTAGCGTGTTGGGTTTTGTGGAGGGAGGAAAAGCGAAGAATCTGGAGAAAAACATTCATTTAATGGGAGAGACCCAACAACTCTACTCAAATGTGATCGAGGAATCGAGCCCGAGACCCCAGATGTGATAGGCGAGTATAGACCCATTGCAGCATGTCGAAATGCAGCTCAATTTCGGGACACAAAAAGATAGGTTCCAATTATCAGGAGATTGAGATTGTTTTGTCCTCCAAATTGAGCTGCTCTTACGTCATGTGAAAGGGGTGTATACTGTACTGCTACAACACTCTTTGTTTTCCCAATTTCCAACCCTGAAAGAAGGCCTTCATACTCAAGGGTCTTTCTATTTATGTGGAAAGACGTCACTCAAAAGGCTTCTCGGTATTTATTTAAAGAGACGAGAAGAGGCCACTCGAAATTGTTTTTTGAGAGACACAAAACCCCCAGACATTCTAGCGATTTTACCAACGCGTGCATGAGGTAAAAATGACTTTAAATTGTTGGGATGGACCGTGGGAATCTAACAGAGGTCATCACATGTTGACACAGTCGGATGGGAGGGTGAGCAGTGTTTTCATACAAAGTTCTGCCAAGACTGAAAGAACAACAGGAGAGTCCGATCAGTTCAGTGCATTGTAGAGAGCGATGGGGGTTGATTTTAATATAGACTTAATAAAGTGCTGATTCCACCCCCTTCGTCTTGTCTCAATGTTCCCAATAAAATTAGAAATACTAATTTTTGAAGTAGCATCACTTGTGATCAGAGAGACCACTTCTTTGAAGCAAAGAAAAGTCGAAAATTGATATAGATACACAAAGAAGACCACTCACTGAAATAAATGACGTTATTGAGATAAAAGTGATAAGCAAGACAAGAACAATGCTAACAAGCCATCCCACTTCTGTGTCAACAACCCTAGCCATTAGTGGCAAAACATTTAGTGGAACCAAATACTCCCAATAGATTTAGCCTTCCTAACTTTTAGACCAAATAAACGGGATATATTTTTGTGACTTTCTTAATCAATCCATGGATTTTTTTTTTATGAAGACGGCGTAAATTGGCCTTAGGCGAACAAGCTGTTCCATTTGGCTAGACCGTGGTTTTTTTATCCAGGACAATTACTACAATTGCAAAAAAAAAAAGAATTAATTGCTGTTATTCATCATGATTAAAGTGCAGTATAAATGTAAATGTAAGCTTGATATAAGCAAACAGATCAAAACCAGATAGCACGATAAATAAATGCGTCTAATATATCATAATTTAAGAGCTAGGAAAAAAAACATTAGCACTTTCGGTGCTAGATTTAAATATATAGGAGAGTGACGGTCTAGTAAGATCCACTTTGTTTCAAGTGCAGCGAAGGTTCAGTGATCATGAACACCATGTTGGTTGGGCTTCTTTGCACGTTTTTACTTCTTTTCACCCAAGTTAAGGTAACCCTCATATTTGCATATTTTATCATGATAGGGTCAAAACACGTAGTACAAGAAATCTGACTAGCTCTATACGATTTATCTTCCTTTATTTCTAACTTAAACAACCGAGCTTATTAATGTTTTTGTTTTAGGAAAACAACTTGTTACAGCCTAGAACAAAAACTACACACTAGATAACAAAGACAAATGCTTGATTAAAACAAGTTAGAATTATATTCATCCTGCCTAGAGTTGTTCTCTTTTTCAATTTTTGTTTTGGTCTTCGTGTGTTTGTAAAATCTAGGTCAGTAATATTTTCCACGTCGGTACCGGTGTTCGCTGATTATGATTTGAGGGGAACTGAGTCAAAACCTCTGGAGAAGCCAGGGTATACTCTTCTGTGTCGGAAGTAATGATTTCCTATTTGATTAATTCGATGATTTTAGACTAATGTTAGATATTTTTTCAGATCTTCGATTTTTTATCAATACCCTGAAACAGCCCTTGGGCATGGGCTGATCTAAGTCAGGGCACGGCTAACTCACAGATCTAATTAGAATTTGGCTGGTTAAATAGGTTTTGCAGAGGGAGGAAAACCGGAGAACACGGAGAAAAACCCTCGAATCAAGAAAGAGACCTAACAAACTTTACTCACATATGTGTTGCCGAGTTTCAGGTTTCATGCTTTTTTTCTACTCAAGCGTTCTATATAGAAAATACCACTACCACTACCACTACCACTACCACTACCACTACCACTACCACTACCACTACCACTACCACTACCACTACCACTACCACTACCACTACCACTACCACTACCACTACCACTACCACTACCACTACCACTACCACTACCACTACCACTACCACTACCACTACCACTACCACTACCACTACCACTACCACTACCACTACCACTACCACTACCACTACCACTACCACTACCACTACCACTACCACTACCACTACCACTACCACTACCACTACCACTACCACTACCACTACCACTACCACTACCACTACCACTACCACTACCACTACCACTACCACTACCACTACCACTACCACTACCACTACCACTACCACTACCACTACCACTACCACTACCACTACCACTACCATCAGTCATTTTGATTGGCCGAGATAACTGCAAATATTAACTGCCTACAAATAATGGTCTGCTCATGCGCTATACGGTGCAAAGCCGTTTTGTTGCAAATAATGGTCTGCTCATGCGCAGTAACACTGCATTTCTCAAAATGGCTCGCTTCCCTGAGCTGTCAGAAAATGACTTGGCATATTTGATAGACAGCAAAAAAACAACCAAAACCTAAAATAATTACTTATTACTATATACCTCTTTTTTTCTTCTTTCAGGGAAGTTCAATCCGCAGCAAAAGGTATACTATACCGTCAGGTAGGCCAGGAAAAAATGCATTCATTTTCTTAATTGTTTTGATCAGAATTCGAAAAGTTTCTGTAAAAATTAAAAACGGTGCAAATACACTACTACGCTTATTTTGCATCTTCAAAAAGACGAATAAATATTTATCTGGTGTTGTACTGATTAAGGTGGTGGTTACCATTAATTACCCCTTTATTTTGCATCTTAAAGACGTCGAAACCTATTGTGTATAAATGTTCAAGTAACGACTTATTTGGTTAAATCTATATACCTCTTCTCTGTTCTAGACTGCAAATTACAGGCTGGTTCGAATGCTTGTAATCAGAACTACTTGTGTGGCCAAGGGGGAGACTACCAGCAACAACTGTCTGTAATTTTGTATTGTCCAACTCCTGCTTCGCAATTAAAATGTGCTGTTCCATTGGTTCTTGGTGAATGTGACAAGAAGATATGTCGTAAGTAATAATAGTAATAACGTCAAAAGAATTGTTAATATCTGACAGGACCTAAGTTGGACAGGGGTGTAATTGCATTGATGTAGGTGGTGGGTATTGGTAAATACAACTCCTTTCTCAGAGACCTGTTAAATGCTCCATACTTGATGTCACCAGTGAATATTCTTATACACAAATAAGTTGTTTAGCATACATGGAAACAGACAGCACATTCATGTCTGGGATTTTAATCTGGAAATATTTGAGGACTAAAGGCGAAAATTTAGAAGTGATGAATCTAATCAGCCGGTGCTGTTTTCAACAGTCTGTTCGAGCCTTCCCCATTACATGGAATTGAGAAACGGAATTACAATGCATCTTTTATTTCCTTTTATGTTGCATAGCCTGTGTGGATCACAAAGGTAAACAATACGACAAAGGAGAAAAGTACCTGCACGGTGAAATCGAGGGCGCTGGCGAAGTGTTTGAATGTACCTGCAGCAAGGCCAGTGAACTGTGTGGAGCAGTCTGTGAACGGCTTGAGAGAAGTATGTAATTGTTGATTTATGTGAAGAACGTTACTAAATCAGTGAATTGAGAATGGGGACAAGCGACCAGCGGTATTACCCTTTAAAAGTGTCATGGCGTCCGTAATCTAGCTGTTCTTATAAGGAGAAATTTGCCAAAATCCAAAGCAAATCCATCCGTAATCGTCATAAAAATGCTCTATAAAAAGGAGAGTGATAATCAGTAGGTATCACTTTCAGTATTTAGATTCATATTCAGCTTATTATTCATGACTTTTTGTCAGGCGACTGGGGTTACGGACGCCATGACCATTTTAAATGATCACTCGTCCCAGTCTTCCATTCCCCATTCCCGGTCATTTTCAATCCCCCATTTCCCATTCCTTGTTTTAGTAACGTCCGTTTGTATAGACAATAAGTACAGTAGACTATGTGGATCAGTTTGTGAGTGAAAGGATGTTTACTATGACAGACTACTCCGGCCGAACAATCACAGAGAACGGTCATGCAGTCATTTTCTTTTTCTTATTATTTCTTTATTATCATTCTTCCACAGTTCCCGTCCACAAGCCAAGACCTCCTCCAACTTTTCCTCCATTTCCTTTCCCTCAGTAAGGATCCCATAACAGGTAATTTTGTCCACTTATTAGTCAGAGCAATCGAAGGCCGAAGCGACGCGATGCTCAATTTTAAGATTAGAAACGAGTCGGTATTCGCCTCAGACGGGCAGCACGTCTTGAAATCAATTCGTCTAAAAACTACAAAAAAATGCGATGCGTTTGCATTGAAATCACAATTTTCAATATATGTATTAATGGATATATATTTCATATATTACTTACATTTGATGTAATAGTTCAGTTATTATATTTATCGTAAAAATATTCGAATTTACCCTATTTTTTCAATAATGATCAACAGACATGGACAACGTAGATGAAATCAACAAAATCCCTACAAGATTAATATAAATGATATCACTAGAGTGTACAACAACTGTACAGATATAAATAAATGTAGTTGATCTAAAGTTATCTGTTAACACAGTTTACTTCGTGTCTACGGTTATTATTGCTCATTGCAACAACCGCAGACCACAAAGTAACGCAGGCTAAAACTGTCTTACTTGCAAACGATCTAATTTAGTAGGAGGCTGTTTGGTCTAGCGTCCTGCGCAAGCAAACTCAAACGTTACCAGATAGTCTTGTATAGTCAGCCTGTTGAATGTAGAAAGTATTGTAATATGGTCGTTAAATAAACTATAGAGAAGCTATAGACAATAGAGAATGAAAAATTTAGTATCTGTACTCATCGAACTACCAACCATACATCGGGTCTATATCTTTAAAAGCTAGAAGTCTCGACACGAAAATTCATTTTCAAAGTAACTAGCTAATTAAAAAATGCTTGTGATGTTGAACCCTACAAGCAAAACGAGGTGAAAGTTAAAAGGCGTTTCTTGATAAAAACTCTTGAACGAGTCTCCCAGGTCAGTCACCAATGTATCCTGTGTAATTTTGAAGATGGCGTCCATTGGGTTTATTGTGTAAGATATATAGTTTTTGCTCGTTTGTTTTAGTGGGCAAAAAACCGTTTGAAAAGAGAAAAATATCATAATTCACAAAGGGAAACTGGAAGATGAACTCACAGAAAAATTCGAGTTCATATAATTTCTACCAGAAAATAGGAAAAATCAACTTGCATTTTGCAAATTTCGAACCTGACATTATTTTACAAATGCTGTGTAACCATAGTTTAGAGAGCTCTTGCATGGTTAGTGATGTGAGATATATTTCACGAAGAATATTTGAAAACAGATTGTATCCGAGCTATTGTCCAATATGGATAAACTTGTCGATAGCGATAGAGGTGTCACCAGTGGCTTTGATTTTCAGATATTTTATCCTTTTGTCCGGTTTTTATCTCTAATCTAGCTTCGGTTTATCATGTAGTCTATCAGAGTCTATATTGAAAAGGCTTTTTAGCTGTAACCTTACTGTAACTTTATCTGCCATATGATCGACTATGATCACTATCTTCTCTGTAGAGATTGTTGAAAGGGTAGTGCAGGGACAAAAAGATCACCTCTCGTCTCGCTTTGATTCTAAGGGGTTCGTGGTTTCAGCACTAAACCTGCCTGCTTTTGAACCACAAGAGTTTGTAAGCAAGAAGGTAGGGTAGCTTTACTCCTTTGCTTTGGCGTCCAATTGGGCGGAGGAAACAAAAAACTCCGCCCCCTCCAACCCCACCCCCTCCCCCCAGCACCCAGGGTCGGATATAAATGGCCTCTAAACTTCTGGGCTTTCTTTGACGTATTGATCGTTCTCTTATCACGTGAAATAGGGTAAAAAATCAAAAGTATCTATGTGATTTTGCATGGCAAACCATCATCGTTTTTTTAACATTTCCCGTCATAGAAACAATCTTGAAACCATAAATTGTAAGAGTTCCACTTTTACATGTCTTTTTTAAAAAGGAAAATATGTAATTTCCCATTAAGAAAATTATGAATTTCTTAAACATTTTTTGTAATATAAACATAAATCAGGGCGGTAAAGGGGGGGGGGGGGGGGGGGTCTCGGCACGGTTCACGAAAATTAAAAAAAGGACGATCACGGCTCATGGAAATTATCAAACGTTCAAATTCAAGAAAATTCACGATTCACGACGTATAGAACTTGCCGCATAAAGATAGAATATTGTCATCATAGAAACCCTACAAGATTGTAAAAGATATGTCTAAATAAAACGCTTTTAATCTCATTCAAAATCTAATTACAAAAAAATAAAAAGATACGAAATAAATACGAGTATCAATAGAATAATAATACCGTTGCTACGGTAACCTGAAGCAAATGAGATGAATTCGAATTTTCGTTTGAAGGAAAAGGACTAAAAAAACTCCCTTCTAAACCTAAACACCATTATTTGTGCTAATTTCATGGCAACTTAAAGCCCTAAACAGAACCTTCTTTACTTCAGCGTTGAACAAGTTTACAAAAGAATCTTTTTATAGTACCATCAATTTATTAATTAATTTCTGCAACACAGCTATCTAATCTAGTTTTATCTTAAGACACAATTAGCCTCTTCAAAACTCGTACTGTAGTTGATATTCCATGCTGTTTTCGTGCTGGACATCGATCCTAACACCGCTTGAAGTCTTATTTGAATGGTTTTTAATTAAACTGGTTAAAATTGGATTTTTATCGGTGTATACAACTAAGATTACTATCTATCATGTAGCAAGTATAGTTGAGATTTCTCGAAGCTGAAACAGTGAACTGAAGATGTCGAAGTTGTGGTTTTTGTCGCTTGTGCAGATTGTTGTAGTTTTGGTGCTGTTGCAACCTCGAACTTGCTTGTCAAAAAAAAAAGATAAGGTAAGGACTATCCTTGTACCATGTTGTTTACAGGGTGGTATGGTTTGCTTTGTTTTATGGTGTTTTTACTTCAGTTATTACATTAACTTCAGCTTGAATACCAAACCAAGTAAACTGAACACCGGTAACATCGATCACTAAACAAGGTGTCATTATTCATGCTTTAAATTTTGGACGTTAGCTCTTCATCTACCGGTAAAAGGGCAGGTAAAATATGATTAATAATGCTACTGGACGGGGCCGAAGCAAAAAAGGCTAGAGAAAATTAAAAGGGGAGACGAGTCGAGATGAGATTAGGGAAGGGAAGGAAACCAAAGAGAAGAGAAGAGATGAGAAGAGAAGAGAAGAGAAGAGAAGAGAAGAGAAGAGAAGAGAAGAGAAGAGAAGAGAAGAGAAGAGAAGAGAAGAGAAGAGAAGAGAAGAGAAGAGAACAGAACAGAACAGAACAGAACAGAACAGAACAGAACAGAACAGAACAGAACAGAACAGAACAGAACAGAACAGAACAGAACAGAACAGAACAGAACAGAACAGTATGCTGTTGTATTTTTTTTTACTATAAGACAGATGCTCTACATATTCGCTTGATTTATGATGTAGCAGCAAGTAAAAAATCAAAACAAACAAACAAACTGGGGGAAAACCCCACAACATCAAGCTATCGCTATCTATTTTACAACCATCCTTCCCTGTTTCCGTCAGGTTCACCCCATGCACGCTCTACTTACACGTTCATTTTTACGGAGAAATGAAAACTGGAGAACAAAAAGAAATACCCTGATGGACAACATATCAAACAATTACAATTTATTCATGTTATTCAGTTGAGAATCGAACCTGCGAACCCAGACATGAACTACACAGTGCTAAGAAACAGCACCGTAGCAGCGCATAGAACTCATGCAGGCCACCTAGCACACAGCAATAAATAAAAGTGCCCATCAACCCTGACGGTTTTGTTTGAAAATAACTTTAACATGTAGGGTATGATACGATGGCACAGTTTTATCAGGATATGGACTTCCCATTTTAGAGATAGAAAGGTTTATACAGTACTGCACCCCTTGGGTGTACTTACATTGACCCATAGCACTTCGGCGCCCTCGGTGAATATATCACATAACCCCTCGCTTCAGGCCGATAACCCTAACTTATTCTTACTGTTTTCACACCTCTAGAGTTGCATTCATGATGGCGTTGAATACAAGGACGGCAAGAAAATACCGATGGATAGTGCATGTTTGAAGTGTAAATGCCGCAAAGGCAAAGTTAAGTGCGACCCAGCGAAAAAGTGCCCTAAACTCGACTGCCCAGTGCCGGTTACCGATCCTGGAGAATGTTGTCCTCGATGTGGTAACCATATAACGTTTTTTTTAAAATACACCTATTTCAATAAACGTTTTTGCAGCCGAAAGCAACAAGCGACAAGCAACAAGCCCAGACCACATGCAATTAATGCTTTACTGAATTAGCTGTACATTCAGGACAACACTTAATCAAAGAATCGAAACAGTAGCAGCCTACCATTTCAAAATACAATAATCGCGAGAATAACGAGTAAAATAGAGACATTCTCAGTTTGCCGTCTTGTGTTGCAGTCTCCTTTGCAGCCGTTCTTAGTGTCGGTCTCAAAATCCCTCCCCACTAACGGCTGCTTACTGCAGCCAAAAATTCCATTCCAACGGCTTAGCCAATCACGGATCTAGTTCTAAAATCGAGAACTGAAGCGCGCCAGGTAAAAAAATAGAAGGAGTTTCATTCATTGTTTTTTAATGTTAGAGGAAAGCCGGCGGCTCATTGTTTATTTTATTTTGGCGATAAATCAACAGGGCGGCCTGTCACGGGCCTGTCTCCTGATTGGCTTAAGAGACCATGTCCAGAAAAGTCAAACATAGGGCGGCCAGGGCAGTCTCATCGATTTTGCTCAAATTTGGTCCAGATGTACTATATTATATCCTAAAGTGCACTATATAGTTGTTTTAGAAAAATATATTTTTATTTTTGAGAAAATGCCGTTTTTAACCGATCACCCGAAACTCGCCATTTTTATCGCTCAAACGTAAGTTGACTTTGTCGACGGATCTCGGTACAAAAATCGATTCTAATCCGCTTAATAACTCTGAAACCCTGTTTTATGTTTTCCAAACATCCGGTTACATGACTTTCAGGTCATTTGAGTGATCTTTTGTAACAGAAATAATCCTAGTTTTACGACACGTGATTCTACTCGACTTACGATATCCTCTACAAAATGTCGATTTTCACCATGCGATAAAGCTCCAAATTTAAAGAGCTTCTGCTGACAAGTTCTCAAAGGAACAAGCTTTCGATTGATGTAAAAATTTCTCTGGGCAAATAAATTACCGTTACGCAACAGCTCATCGAAAACTTCCGTTTTTGACCCGTTTCAAGTTTACGGCACTCAAGGTCAAGTGCTATTATCATTCAAATAAGTAAAACAACTGCCGAATTCAATCGTCTAATCTTACTATTTTAACTTTCTACGACTTGAAATAGCCTTAATATGTCACTTCTTACCTTACTAAGGCCTTAACTTGCATAATATTTGCAAAACTGCTGTTATAATCGTAAGTCTTGACCATTGTCTGTCAGTTGATAATTTCCGATTGCTGTTCAACATGTCAACAGCAGTCGCGAGCGCTTCTAGACAGCGTTTAAAATCTCTTTGGAATAGTCCAAGTAGTTTTTCGTTTTCTTCTGATGAACTGTTATTTTATATGGAAACAATACGACCTCTAAATGTATGATACAGCTGAACCGCGTACGAAGAATCGAACATAAACAAAATAACTTTGGATTATGCTAATTTTAGAATACGACTTTCTAGGGTAGGGACGGGATGTTTTGCATTTCTTGACATCCGAGCTCATAGTAAAAATCTTGAACTGATCGTGATATATAATCCAAAATATTTCTTCGTGATAATTCATGTCATTATCATAAACTGCAAACGAACAGAATTTTGGGTTATAGAAAATAATTTACACAGGGACCCCAGTGAGCTTGAACGCACAGTGAATATGTCAACGTGTGTTTTCTTTTTTGGCTAAAAATAGAAGCGCACATGATTCCAGCTTAAAAAAGAATGCGCAAGTACTGACTGACTAAAATAATGTAGTATCATATATGTTATTATTATATTGGATAGGCTAGACCTAGTGCGACTTGAACACTTTACCCTTCCCCAGTCCGTCATGACATGCCTTCACTTAGATAAACACAGCTGATATCGATTACTTAGTTGTAAAGAAAATGGAAGCTTGTTGTTCGTTTAAGACTATCGTTGGTAGCTCTTGTGGTTTTGATGCCAAAGATCGAAAGCGTCAGACCGAAATTGTGCCATTACTATCCTGTACAAAGGATATTACAAAACACTTGTCCACACTGAGTTTTTCAGGACCTGAAAATGAGATCGATCTCATATTGTCTCGAGCGTCATTGTTTGGCAAGTCAGAGGAGAGCATTAAATCTATGACCATCTGCCCTCATCATCGTACGACACTTGGAATAAGCTGGACGAGAGGTGGAGGAACAAGATGCAGAGTCCCTCAAACAATTTCGGGTCATGGCAAGTCTCAAGGAAGTTGGCCAAAAGGTGATCGAGGTTTGGGCAAGCAAGAATCGTATGTCATATTATGCAACACTGGTGTGTTTGTTCCTGCTGGTTCAGGTAGGTTTTCTAAAAATAGCTCGCAAGTATATAATACCATTTTATTATGTCGATTGACAACTTACGGACTGCAAGGCATTTTTCAATAAACTATCTATCTATCTATTCCCTTCTAATGTATATACTGGATAAATTATGTCAGGAATTTGCAAGAAATGCCGATATTTGATTAAAGCAATGGACAGTCAAGACTCATCAAAGCCAGATGCCAAACCTATTGCTGAACAGATGCAAGAGTTGACATTGGTACGTCTCTATTATCCGTTGTCCTGCCAAGTACAAAGTATAATCATTTTCTTTATCATATTTCTCAGTGTCAATAACAAGTATACTTATTTTTAATGTTTGTTTGACCAAAGACCAAGTTTTCCAAAGCCAAAAAAAAACTTTAAAAATACTTGTAATTTAAAAATATGATATCAAAAACGATCATAGTTGTCCTTGGTAGGACTAACTAGTATAGTAACAATTTGCGTGGTTCAGTAGTTTTTAAAAATATAAGGCTTATTTTGCGGAACTAATTCAGAGTGCCCGTCATATGTGACTAGATAATACCATCTTGGTAGCCCTCGATCTAGACATAACTAAATGCATTGATATTCAGCTAGGGCCTTATCTAGACTCAAATTAGCTGAAATGAAAGCTGAAATGGAAAGAGAAAAAAATCACAACTAGCAGAAACAATTTCCCATTTTACCTTCAGAAGCATATAAAAAGACATGCAGTGATCTCATTAAGATTATATTTGTCCCACAGGATGACGAGGAGGTAACCTTCAAAACTAACACACAGAGTACTGTGTCCCCACAGAGCCCACGTGCTCCAAATACACCTGAAACACCATGGTCTGTTTACTCGCCGTCAGAATCAGAACCTAAAGACCATTCAGATCCAGCCATAGCAAAAGATCTGCTAAATAATTTTCTGAAAGCGAGGGATGTAAGTCCTATAAGAAACCAGCTGACCACACCGTGGGAAGAGGCTTCACAAAGAACTAAGAGGCGATATTCGCGGAAAGCTAAGCAAGTTGTCTTAGCTGCCCTAGAAGAAATTGCTCCTGAGAGTCCAAAAGTTCTGTTAAATGTTATACAGACATCATCTGACGAAGAGGACTATTATGTCGATAAATCTCTTATGGAGGCCCTGGTCGAATGTTACAATAACGCAAGTCATTGGAGCTCAAGAAGACAGATCTTGTCGATAATGGCAGATAAGATACCTTACTCATCTCTGAAAAACTGGATTCCTGGTTTGTCAAGGTACAGATTTAATATGGCACGTCATCATACACTTCTTCACGGGAGAGGCTCTGCCATTACTACCACAAAAAGCACCCGCATGTGTATCTTGCCTGAAAAACTTGACCATTTTTTGACCTTCATTACAAGTGGTCAAGTAATCCAAGATTTGCCATTTGGAGAAAAGACATTGAAGTTGTCCACAGGTGCTAAGGTTACAGTGCCAAATGTTGTAAGGACTTTGATACCAGAACAAGTGGTTCAACAATACACGACCTATTGCAAGGAAACTGGCTTTCTTCCTATGAGCCGAAGCAGTCTGTGTAGAGTTTTGAGCGTCTGTAGTGCCTCCGTAAGAAAATCATTGCAGGGTTTGGACTATTTTTCTGCCGATGGTGCCCAAGCATTTGACGAAATAGAAGCGATAGCGCTAAAGCTTGGAGATGAATACGGTAAAGGTCACACCTGGGCAAAGAATCTTATCAGTAAATCAAAAATGGCTAAACGCTATCTAAAAAGCGACTACAGGGTATGATGATGGTGATGATGATGGTGATGATAATGATGATGATGATAATGATGGTAATGATGATGATGATAATGATGGTAGTAGATATGAAATGACAGTTCTGGGACACCTGCTACCATGGGAGCCATCAGAGCTATCTGTGGGTGCACCCTAATGGATAATGATAATGATGATGATGATAACAATTAACAATTATAACATTAATGATAATATCAATGCAAATAATAACAATAACAATAATAGTAATGCAAATAATAATAATGCAAATAATAATAATATTAATGTTAATATTAATGTTAATATTAATGCAAATAATAATAATAATAATATTATCAAAGAACCATAAAGTGATAAATTGATGACAAGTGATTTTGTACACATGCCCTTACCCAATACAGTTTCATCAAAAACGTTATATGTAAAAACATTAATTCAATTAATTTAAAAAGTATTTTTATTGCAGGTTCATGTGTCCAAAAGCTCTCGAGTCCCCGACCACTGCAGGTCGCATGCTCTTAGTGATTAAAGTAATGCAGATTTTATTTCACAATGTGATCATCAGCACGATCTCAGATGTGACAGATGTGATCTAATTCCACTGATGTTTTCCGAACTTGATGCGGCACTTAACGAACTTGCCTCTCATCACGAAGAAAAGAAGGAGATGGAGTATGTGATTGCGCAATCCAAAAAAAATATCCAGGCCTGGAAAGCACACCTCATTCGTAGTATAAACCAGGACGAAGCCCGACTTGACATTCTGCAATCTTTGGATCCTACGTCAGTTCTAGTAGTGTTAGATTGGGCGATGAAATTTATACCCAAGAAGTACCGTGAAAGCCAATCAGATTGGTACGGCAAAAAAGGCATCTCGTGGCACATTGCAGTTGCTATTACAAGAAGCGTAAGCGGCCACTTAGAAATGCTGACATTTGTTCACACTTTCACAAGCTGCACACAGGACAGCTACTCAGTAATGGCCATAATCGACGATGTTGTCGGGCAGCTGAAAGCTGAAAGACCAGACCTTAAAGACGTCTTTTTGAGGCAGGACAATGCTGGCTGCTATCATAGCGCATTCAATCTTCTCGCTATGAGAGAGATAGCAAAAAAGCACGAGGTTCAGGTAAACGTTGACTTTTCAGATCCGCAAGGAGGCAAAGGGTCATGTGACCGAAAAGCAGCCAACATAAAGAGCCACATCAAGGCATACATCAACTCTGGCAAAGACGTCGAGACTGCAAGCCAAATGAAAGCAGCAATAGATTCTTCAAATGGCATCCAAGGAGTTAGAGTGATGTTGTGCGAGCCCCCAGAATTAAAAAAGCAAGATCCTTTGAAATGGGAAGGCGTAAGTTTCATCAATAACATTTCTTATAACAACTACGGCGTGAAAGTGTGGAGAGAGTATGGCATTGGCAAGGGTAAGAACATGAAATGGAGTGCATTTGGCCTTCCAAAGAAGAAGAAGATTCATCTCCCGAAGATAACCATCACTAAAAACGCTGCTTCCCCAGAAGCCACATTTGCGGAGGTGTCTGTCAGGAAGAAGCAAAGCACAAGTAGCCAACCAACAAGTAGCGCAAGCTCAGACGATGAAGAACGCTCAGAAGATGAAGAACAGCCAACAAAGCTGTTTCCTTGTCCCGATGATGGCTGCGTCAAATCTTTTCAACGATTTTCATCCCTGCAACGCCATCTTGACGTCGGGAAACATAAATTTTCTCTGGAACGGGAAACATTTCAAGACAAAGCGATGCTATCATACGCCACAAAACTGGACAAGGGTGACGAGCCTTTAAAGAACCAGCCGATTGAAGAGTCGACCACCTCGCGGACCTTGACGTACAGTGACGCTTTACCAAGAGGATGGGCTCTAAAGTCTTCACAATCTCAAAGAAAACGGTTCAGCAACAGTCAAAAAGAATATCTAACCAAAATGTTTGACATTGGTGAGAACACAGGCCATAAAGTAGATGCAACTACAGTTTCTCAATCAATGAGAAAAGCACGAAATCTCGACGGTTCCTCTATGTTTGAGTCGAGTGAATATCTCACTCCAAAACAGATCAAAAGCTTTTTTTCGCGTCTAGCAAAAAAGAGAAGAGAGGGCTACTCAGAAGACGAAATGGCGGATGATGATGAGGAGGATGAGGAGGCATGGGCTGATGAGGAGGAGTTCCAAGAAATCACAAATAATGTCATTAAAGAGGTTGGACTTGTTCACCCAATAACGTTTGAATCGCATAATCTTTGTGAACTTGATACGAACAAGAAGCTACCAAAGCTTTCAATTAAGATGTTGAGCGATATATGCGCCTTTTTTGAGTTGGACACTTCTGCACTCAAGAGTACAAGAAGACAGCCATATATTGATTTGCTTAAAATAGAAGTCATTGGGAATTGCAGCTGCAAAAGGTATGCTGTTGTCCCTTGTTATCCACACACACACACACACACACACACACACACACACACACACACACACACACACACACACACACACACACACACACACACACACACACACACACACTCACACACACACACACACACACACACACACACACACACATACCACTAAAATAATAAAGACATACTAATAGTTAATAACTGGTAATGTTTTTAAATGTTGATCTTTAGCTATCTTTTTATCAGTGTGAAGATATCATATTTTATTTTTCGCGCTGGCGGATCACCTGATATTACACTAAAGTTTATACAATAAATTGGTTTATTTTTGTTTTATCTTTTATTTTTCGTATTAACATTGCCTGAGCCTTGATTCAAAAATTAACCAAAATTACATTCATTTGCAGGTCATGATCGTTTTAAATATGAGCTCGGATGTCAAGAAATGCAAAACATCCCGTCCCTACCCTTGAAAGTCGTATTCTAAAATTAGCATAATCCAAAGTTATTTTGTTTATGTTCGATTCTTCGTACGCGGTTCAGCTGTACCATACATTTAGAGGTCGTATTGTTTCCATATAAAATAACAGTTCATCAGAAGAAAGCGAAAAACTACTTGGACTATTCCAAAGAGATTTTAAACGCTGCCTAGAAGCGCTCGCGACTGTTGTTGACATATTGAACAGCAATCGGAAATTATCAACTGACAGACAAAGGTCAAGACTTACGATTATCACAGCAGTTTTGCAAATATTATGCAAGTTAAGGCCTTAGTAAGGTAAGAAGTGACATATTAAGGCTATTTCTTGTCGTAGAAAGTTAAAATAGTAAGATTAGACGATTGAATTCGGCAGTTGTTTTTACTTATTTGAATGATAATAGCACTTGACCTTGAGTGCCGTAAACTTGAAACGGGTCAAAAACGGAAGTTTTCGATGAGCTGTTGCGTAACGGTAATTTATTTGCCCAGAGAAATTTTTACATCAATCGAAAGCTTGTTCCTTTGAGAACTTGTCAGCAGAAGCTCTTTAAATTTGGAGCTTTATCGCATGGTGAAAATCGACATTTTGTAGAGGATATCGTAAGTCGAGTAGAATCACGTGTCGTAAAACTAGGATTATTTCCGTTACAAAAGATCACTCAAATGACCTGAAAGTCATGTAACCGGATGTTTGGAAAACATAAAACAGGGTTTCAGAGTTATTAAGCGGATTAGAATCGATTTTTGTACCGAGATCGGTCGACAAAGTCAACTTACGTTTGAGCGATAAAAATGGCGAGTTTCGGGTGGTCGGTTAAAAACGGCATTTTCTCAAAAATAAAAATATATTTTTCTAAAACAACTATATAGTGCACTTTGGGATATAATATAGTACATCTGGACCAAATTTGAGCAAAATCGATGAGACTGCCCTGGCCGCGAAATGGCACATTTGTCTGATTTTTCTGGACATGGTCTCTTAAATCAAATTAGTCAATTAGTGGAGAGGGATTTTGAGACCGACACTAAGAACGGCTGCAAAGGAGACTATCTTGTGTTGTTGCTTGATGCATTCAGCTGCGACAACCTTTTCTGAAATAGGTGTATATGTAACTAAGGTGTATGCTTAAAGCCTGTATAAGAATTAGTCCAAAACGTTTTTATGCTGTTGTAAAATATGTGCAACTTTTAATTTCAGACTTGCTTGAGAAATGGTCCTTACCTAAAAATGACAAAACTTAATGTCAGTTCTTGAAACTTGTAAAGTTAATAGATCTTTTTAGCTTGAGCGTAATGCATTCCCATTTCAGACTACGTGTCATATCTAAGAGTATTGATCATTTCTTCATGAGCATGGATACAACTGAAACAAAGAATATTAATCTCATGATCAAGGAAACACGTGTTCTGAAATGGGGAAACATTACGCTCAAGCTAAAATGGTATATTCTTTCATCCGTATCTTTCCCGGTCTCACACACTTCGTTCACGACAGTGTACATTTAATTTAGTAATATCATGATTACCTCGGGATCCATTGTTTCCAGAGGGATGTTTTTAAACAGTCTAACATCCCCCTGGATGAATAATGTGGAGTGATATTTATAGTCTAAATATCCCTCATCAGTATTCATGAGGCATGGTCCCTCATATGACAATTACCGGCACCATGGCTGGATCGCATTGACCCAATCGAAAATTTTGAGCAATGACTCTGCACTACACACTATTCAACACCCCAGCACTTGTGGGAACCATTGAGTAATCTTTGCGCATGCGTTGACTAGATCGGAAATTTTCTCACTATTTGTGACGTAATCAAGACGGTTTGAAAACACTTCATTAATACCGCTCTAGGCCAACCAAAGTGAGTTAGAATAAAGCACCACGAATGAATGGATGCTGGTTCAATTCGCCATTGTCGCATTTAACAAAGGCAAATTCCCTTAAGTATGCCGCATATCAACAGCTTTGTAAAACTTTGTAATTTATGCATCATACGAAAGCTAACATATTTCCTAACAGCAGTTTCAATCCTCGGTAATCATAATATTACAAACTAATAGCATGACCTTTCGGGTGATTAGTGGATTAAATGTCCCCGAAAGCCGAGGGAGGTTTTGTTGAAGTCCCGACGCCTCAAGTCATGCTATTACTTATAATAAGGGATACTTGAAATCAGCGCAACGATAGCCATGAACAATGCACCAGATAGACTAGATAACTTTCCACTTCAAATCAATGTGCGTTGCAGAGAATGGAAGGGATTATCTGTAGGTGCGGTCTGGGGGCCGGCTAGTCTTTACATATATAGTTGACTAAACTAGTAGTTTTCTGTTGTAGTATGCCAAGACGCTGAAGGTAACAGATACCAGGAGTTTCAAAACTGGTCATACATGAAGGGAGAAACATGTTACGAGTGCGAATGTACGAAGAAGTCCAAATCCAAATGTAAGGCAAAAAAATGCAAAGAATCCTGTCCTGAAGGGTTTGATGGCGTAAAGATGGCTGGATTTTGCTGCCCTGTTTGCACGCGTGAGTAAGAACATTTTACAATAACAAGGAAATACTTTACAACCAAATGAACATACATATATGCATTTACAAAAACAAAATACAACCTTACATTGGCAAAAAAAATGAAAAAGAAAAAAAAGAGAAATACTATACTGCGCTACACTGGTTGAGCTGGGCATGAACAACAGAACACTGGTCCCATACAAAGGTCAGCCAAAATTAGAATCTTCTGGTTATGATGCATTTTTTATATCCTGACAGCATATAGTAGAAAGATAGCAGACATCTTAATATAGATTAAAACATTGATACTTATTTTTCTAATGATATTTGGATTAGGATATGCAAGAAAGTGTGGTATCAGGGATTGTTGTAACAGGTTATAATCATTTAATATTGACAGAGCTTCTGCTAACAACCAAACGTCCACCTCCAAAAAAATTCAAAAGTTGGGAAGAGATGCATAAGTATATAACTGGATAGTTCACCCTCCGAGACATCCATTAGGTGGGTTATATTATTTGTACTAGCCTACGTAGCGTTCCAAAAAGGGAAAGGAAGGGTAGGGTTTGGGGGGGGGGGGGGAGGGGAGGGGGGAGCTGTGGGAGTAGGATGAGGAGGAGTGGAATCTCTCCGCCCGCCTCCTGCATTTCCCAGTTCCCCACCCAATGCGCCGCTACGCAGGCTATGTTTGTACTTTTAAGAATATTTTCTTCACGCATATCAATTTTATGAGTTGAAACTTCGCCGTAATTATATCGAGGTGCACTTTCCATTTCTAGCTGAGTTACATTCTGAGAAACTTCTTGATTTTAATAGGGTAGGATTTTCCCGGGCCTAGCATGCTAGAGCGATTTGCAAGGTATGGTATAGACTGGGACTGTGAACTCAATCAAATAACACCCCCCCCCCCCCCAAAGAAAAAACAAACAATGACTTCTTTTGTTTTGCTGTTTGATGTTAATTGAGTGAGTTAACAGTCCCAGAATGTATTGCTGCGGCACAATAGCAATAGTCTATGCAACAACACTGAAATCGCTTCCGATCGCGATCCGACTGTTTTCAAGTGAAACATCAAATCACAACGCATACTTGATGTTGACGGTAACGGCAATAGTATGGTACAAATTATCCGTAATCGTTTCCCATTGATGCCAACACGGAGTAGTTTACCACAGGAATGACCACAGGATTTCACATAGAAAAAAATGTCCTTGTTTTACGAGGGTAGCACTTAATAGCCATGTAGGCAGTAGCTAACAAACCTGTGGTCCTCGTTCCATGTCGAATTGGAATTTAGAAGCTGATTTTTGTGGAGGGAGGAAAACCGGAGAACACGGAGAAAAACCCTCAAAGCACAGGAGAGAACTAACAAGAAATATACTCACATACGACACCGAGCCCGGCGGGACTCCAAGTTGGGTCGCCTTGGTGAGAGGTGAGCCCTCTCACCGTTATGCGACCCGTGTTTTTACCATGAACAGAGGTGGCGGGTATCGAGTAACTCCACCCCTCTCCTATAATTCGAGTCCCGTAAGACGACAATTGTTTTGACATTATGCCTTAGGATACTATCGAAAATATTTAATATGTATATTTTGTTTATGCGCCAAGAATAAATTTTTATGAACGATGAACGTGGACAGCTCAAGCCTAGCAGTATGCAGGCCGTCTGTCATATCAACCCAGTAAAGTGACCATAACCACATGAGTCTACCTGTAGCTTAGTGATAAAGTATCCGGGTTCGATTCCTGTCAGGTGGATTTGGATTTTTTTCCGATCCCCTGCACAAGCTAGTGTCTTAATGAATAACTTTTTTTATCATTTCGAATCTATCTTCCTATAGCTTCTCATCTTCGATCATGGGCCACTAGTTTATCAGTAACCAAGTGTTACTGTCATGTGTTTTACCCTATAAAGTCGTTATGATCATCTACTAAATTTTTATTTTTGTTCAAATCACCAGGCCCATGCAGCTGGAGGATGACTGATCACCTAATGTCTCATCGTCTGTTTGTTTAACACTTAGATACTTGTGGTTCAAATACAAAATAAAACCTAATCATTCTCTAGATGAATGTAAAAAATCTTTGTGCACATATACAATTTTTTTATCCGCACTACTCCACCCTGTGAAGGTCGATTAACCAAGAGATTTCTATATCGTACATGTAGAAACTGAATCAAAGTGAATTCATCGTGAATTTTTGGAAAATACTTTAGTTGCTTGTCTATAGACCCCTTGCACTAATTCCCAACCTGGAAAATGAAAAATATTAACATCACAAAATATTTCAATCCTCAAAAGAAGGCAGTTCTTTTGTGTTGACCCCCAGGTTAGGAATTGCTGCAAAGGGGGTCTATAGACCCTTTTTTTAGCTTTCAGAGCATGTGTCCTTCTCTTGAGAATAAGATTCTTTGTTTGAGTCGTATCGAGTTGTTTCCATATTCATGTGTCTTCTCATGCGCAACCATTAAAACAGACTATGAAGTTAAGTCAATCTTCTTTCATTGAGATTGGCCCTAGTGGTTCTCTCTGGTCCAATACCTTCTATTTACCTAATTTTACCCAATTAATTCTTAAATCTACAAAATATCCGTTCATCGGTTCATTATTTATTTTTTTTGTCTCTTTGTTTTATTTCTTAAAAATAACTAAATCTTTAATCAAGGATATGTAAAAAAAGTTTTTAAAATCTTGGAAAAATTCTGAAAAAATTTTCATTGTGATTTTCACCGCGCTTCGTTGTGTCTCAACATGGACGAACTATATAGATGTCGCAGTTTGAGTCATGTTCTGGTCACTTCAAGCGTAGCTGAGATTTGTGAATAAACAAGGGACTTCAGCGGCGCTTCCTTGAATAAACAACTAGCTAGGTATAAAGCAAGCAAGGCCGGGAAAGACAAACAGCAGATTCTTGGAAAGCTTGGACGAACTTGAAGGAAACTGTTCTTGAATTTAAGGTACATTCATTTGGTAGTATACTAACTTGATAGTCTGTGGCTTCTTTACGAACAAAGCATTTCAAAGTTGACTTCTATTTTATTCTTGGCTTAAATAGCAGCAATATCCTTGGGTGTGATAGTTGCTAAGATAGTAAAATCAGATATGATGGAGTTGATGGGTCAAACCACCCAGAACCGAGCCCAAAATATTTCATTTCCGTGAGAATAGCTCTGATGATAACTTTTGATGGCAATTGATTCATAAGCTTCATTAATCAATACAGGAACGCTAGATCATTCAAAACTCGTGAACCCAATAAACGAAAACTCTCATATCGACAACCCAAAAACTGGCAGAAATAATAACCGAAATTTGGAGTAATTTTGTTGATTTTTTTCTGGTGATCCGCAATGAAAAATTGCGGATGTTGTCGACCTTCAACAGTTTAAATGTTATCGATACCCCGAACACCAGCCTCTGGGCTGATCAAAAGCAGGGCACAGCTATCTCACTTAGATCAAATTGGAATTTAGAGTTTTTTTTAGGGAGAAAGAACGGAGAGCCTGGAGAAAAACCTTGAATCAAGAGAGAGATCTGTATTTAAGAACAAGACGGCAAATTTTCAAGGATGGAGTGAATTTTATTTTATATTGAAATATTAAATCTCGCTGGAGTTCATAAACAGATCAAACATTTTTTTTTTTTACACAACTCTGGTAAAATTAAAGTGGCTTTTTGAACCTAGCATGGAATGGTTTATTTGGTGGTGTTTAAGTGCATCGTCGCAGCATAGTTACAGCTCAGTCGACACTGTACTCTAACAGTGCACTTGATTCGATCGGATAATTATTTGTTATCGAGTCATGATGCTGATATGTGCACTAGATCGTAGCAGTGATCATGCTTGACTGGATCATCGCGTGTGTTTAAATTTACGAAGCCATTCCCTTTTGTTATTTTAGTGATCAATACTTTGAATAAAATCTTTTGCTTTGAATAAATCCTTTGGCGAAATATTTTCCCGTTTCAGACCACATGTCATTCCCTTGAGTATTATTATTTTGAGTATCTTGTTTCGGAGAGGTTTGGAATGGAACATTATTTTGACCTATGTAAAAAAGTTCATAAACTTGTGAGGATGTATCTAGGGGTTTTTTAAACCTTTGAAATGAGATTGTAATGCCATCCTTCGGGGCGCTAAAGGTCTGGTGAAGGAGGGAGCATTACATGACGCATACCATTCGTTTTTCCAAACGGAATTTCCGTTTTTTCCGGGTAAGCACCCAAGCTTATCGGAGATCTACCATGTGCAGAAGTCAATAAACTCTATAGGACAATTCGAAAAAAAGAAAGGAAATAAGCTAAGTATGAAAAGTAAAACAGGAAATAAAGAGAAAGAATAATAACGAAACAAGGAAAAACGTCTGCCACGATCAAAAGTAAGAGAATATAAATAGGTGGTGAATGCCAAAGTTTGCCAAAAGCCAGAAAGGAAGTGGCTGGTATTCGCCACAGGGAATTCTGCTGAAAAAGGAAAAAATATTTTCCTTCTGTTAAACTTTAGCTGTCAAGGAAACAAAAACGTACCAGGAAACGAAAACATTCCCCAAGATAACATAAAAAAAAGTCAAAAATAATCGCCCGGCCAGAAAGGAAGTGGTATATCAGAATTCGCTGAAAGAGAATTATTTTGCCATTTTTGGTATGTTTTTATAGTATTTAGACTATTTGCACTACACGTCAAAGCAGCTCAATTTCGGAGGACAAAACAAAATAATTTCAATCTCCTGAGAATTGGAAACCTATCGTTTTGTCCTCCAAACTGAGCTGCATTCCGACTTACTGCAACAGACTGGGGTCTATGCCTAAAATGAAGGATTATCTTCCGTTGTATATTTCACCAATATGGTCGCCAAGTCTTTGTCTTTTGAAGGCAGGGGCGGCGGAACCGGACAGACAGACAGACAGACAGACAGACAGACAGACAGACAGACAGACAGACAGACAGACAGACAGACAGACAGACAGACAGACAGACAGACAGACAGACAGACAGACAGACAGACAGACAGACAGACAGACAGACAGACAGACAGACAGACAGACAGACAGACAGACAGAGTCATTCATTCGCTGAGAATGTCCCACCTTGGCCAACACAACAAACTTGTCTGCAATTTTTGTGCGCAAGTAGACTACGTTCCCCCACGTTTCAAGCAAATTGCTAGCTAGATTAGGAATTTTTTTCTCCTTCTGCAATTTTGGAGATTTTGGTAGTTATCTTTCTTTTGCTTCTGTGTTTTAGGGATTTCGTCCCCCCCCCAATCGCTTGAGTTCGTTCCTCCGTGCTGTGCTGTTGTGAAAACATGCAAATTTGTGTTTCAAGTATGCCTGACAAATGGACTTTATAAAATGGCAAAAATTAAAGTCAGTTCTTGAAACTTTTAAGTTTTAAGTTTTAAGCCTAATCGTTTCGCAGCTCAATTTGGAGGACAAGACAATAGACCTCTTTACCTTCGTTGTTTGTTGTGCCAATTTCAGACCATGTGATGCCACTCTTGGAAGTTGATTCTTTCATGTGTAAATATTTTAATAAAAGAAGCCAATTTCTCAGGGAATGTCAGTCATTTGATCTGAAATGGGCAATTTGCATACAGTACATCTCTAAGGAGATTGCGGAAATTCTTTTGTATTGTCCTCCAAATTGAGCTGCTTTGACGTCACGTGAAAGGGGTCTATTACTTACTCATGCTTTATTTCAACAATATTTATACAGGGACATCTCATTTAGCAAAGTTAGTTTAAAGAGAGCCCTGTCTTTGCAAATACAGTATCTTGGTCTCTACTTACAATTTTTTTGGGAAATCACTTAGAAACTTACGCATGCGCCAACGACTATATTAGTGTCTCAATTTATCTCGTCAAAAGTGAACAGTTGCTTCCCTTCAGTTTTTCCCTCGGGGAGTGTTCCTTCCTTCGAGCTGAAACGGATAACCTTTATCACAATAACGACAATCTAGCTGTCATTTTTGTACTTTTGTAACCATTAGCCGAAATGTGTTACTGTTATGTGACAATGTTTAACCCTTTCGAGTGTCACTGCTTTTTTTTGCCGAGAATGGTAGGTTTGAAATATTTTAAAAAAACGTGACCCTAAATTTTTTCTCTCAAGACGTCGCCAAAATTTTGCTACATTTGAGGTGGAAGCCGCTGATTGGCTATCCAATATATTAGTGGTTTATTCGAGTTACTGTACAACTGACTTTTCCGGGGTCCCACGCATTCTCTTGAGAATAAGACTCCTTGTTCAAGTTTTATCCATATTCATGTGTCTTCTCATGCGCAACCGTTAAACAAATAAATGACACTCTAGGAAATGACACATGGTCTGAAATGGGAATACGGCTGCGGCTGAATAAATCTCATATCTGACATGCAGGTAGAATATATATTCATTCGTTCGGTCGGTCGTTTGGTCGGTCGGTCGGTTGCTAAGACACAGGACAAGCTATTTCACGGCTTTATGGATTCAAGATTTTCGTCATATCTTGCAATTAGTTTTTTTATGACTATCCTCTACGAACATAAGCAAATCTTCCGGTCATCTAGCTAAGGGTGGGAGATGGCGGCGATCTGAAGCGGAAACTACTTCTTTATGACACTAGCTGGCAATTTGAAGACCTTGCAAAATCAAAAAAGACATTTAGAGATATTCTTGAGAGTCCCATGATTCTGATTATTGTCTTTAACTGATAGATGGTTTGCATTGCCGTAAGTTAGAAAACTCTAAATGGTTATTGCGTTTGCCTTTTAAGATAAATTAAAGTTATTGTCTTGTATTGTGTCTCCGCATTCCATGGAAATATATAAGCCTGGTCAGTCACACTAGCGACACAAGCATAAACACAACGACATACGCAAGCGCAGATAGTCTTTTACGGTCAGCTTGCGTCGCTAGCGTGAACCAGGCTATACTCAGATAAAAGACCAGGCCGCCATCTTAGTTGACATATCCAAAATGGCGGCCATAACGTCATCCGCACCCTAACATTTGAAAACATACACTTCTAGTAAGATCTCTAAATATCAACAATTTAATTTGTCTTGCACCAATAAGTGGATAGTTGACCCGAATACTAATTTTCAAAGCCTTTAATTTTACCACTAATTTGTCTTATTGTTATAAATAAGTATGATACTTCTTTGGTCCGGCTTAGCCTGTCTGTCGGTGAAATCAATGTTATCCCAAGTAGTAAAAAGTTTGTAACCAAGACGCAAACCTAAAGTTAATTTTAATTAATATTTTCTTATCATCAGGTACGGGGTCCAAAGCAATTTATTTTTCAATGTGTAATTTTCAAGTTGTTTCCATAATCGCCGACGTAGCATGACTCTCAAATTATTTCCCAATTACCAATTATATCAACATTCCCTCCCGCTAGATCCGGTGACTGTTGTGATATGACGTCCTTGAGATAGGAAATGACAGTATAATGGCTTCTTTCTTCCTCTTCAGTTATCTGGATCTGACAGATCCGCCATTGTTCTGCTGATAAAAAAAGAAATTTAAAGACCGAGGAAAGACGCGACACGAACATTAATCCGTATTGAGCAGTCAGTGGAGTACTTACGACTTGAAACATCATAGATCCATGGCGTTTTTGTATTTTATCGTTATCATTTGCGGCATTGATTTGGCCATCAGTAAAAACATCTTTAAGGTAAGCTTCTTAACTCTTACTTGGTTTTTTCCTTTTTTGATGATAACAAAACCATAAAAACAACGACCCAAGTTATGCGATATTTATATGAAGATTAGCAACTATTTTCAGTTTTAAGAATCAAAATTATAGACATCATATCAGAAATACAAGTGGAAGTTCGCTATCACCTGTGTTATTCAGTGTTATCACTTCTCTCTTAAAAAGCATTCCACTTCGTGTTCGCTGTCAGGGTTTTTAAGTGTAATTTTAATCAAATTTCATGTACTAAATAGACAAATGGATAAAAAATGAATCAGTTGTCAGTGAATTCATTAACCGCAGAAATGGAAAAAGGTATCTTGATTTGTACTATATACTGAACGCTGTGATATAAGTCGGTGAATTGAAATTATTTTGAGTGCAAAACTAAGTGCAGATCGAGGAGAGAAGAGGAGAGGAAATCAACAGGCGTCTCATATGAATCTTATTTTCATTATGTCTAAGGGATAAGGTCAAAACAATTGTCATCTTACGGTACGATTCTGGGGGGAGGGGTGGGGTTACCCGGTACCCACCACCTCTGGAAGTGAAATCCTGGATTTTGTCCTCAAATTTCTCCAAAACTAAAAGTCAAATCACAGAAATGAATGTACTCGTCTGTCTGTTTACATGTATGCTTAACAACGTATTTGTGGATAGAAATAGTCATTACGGGCACCCAGTATCGAGTATTTCAACAGGTCTCTGAGGGGGGAGGGAGTATTTACCGGTACCCACCACCTAAATTAATAAAATCGGGTCCCTATGCTGGACAGCTGTTTTGACCTTGTCCGTAAATAAGGCGGTCTTAACACGTCCTTTGAAGTGGTAAATTGGCAATTGAAAAAGGAAACATGAAACTATACCTTCTGGTTATCAAAAGAATCAATAGTATACCATTTCAGTGTTGAAAATATCCAAACACAGCCTGGCGACACTCGATATTCATAATCATTTATAGCTGTTTGATCTATCATAAGTGGAGGATAATTAATTATTTATTCAACATATTACGACTCGTTTAGGAAGACTACACCAGTCCACTAAAGCTAGAAGAGATTCAACGTGACATCGGTAAGTCTTAGATAGTAGGGAGTCACCATAGTAACGTAGTCATCGTAACAAGCAACGAAATTAAAAAATTTGGTACCCAGATACTTCTTGAGGGTTCCATTGTTTCCAGAGGGATGTTTAAGGTCTATATAACATCCCCCTGGATGAAGAGTGATGAGGGATATTTAGTCTAAATATCCCTCATGATTATTTGAGGGATATGAGGCATGGTCCCTCATATGACAATCACAGGACCATGGCTGGATCGAATCGACCAAATCGAAATTGTAGCAATTTGTAGCAATGACTCTGCATTACACACTATTCAACACCCCAGCACTTGTGGGACCCATTGATTAATCTTTGCGCATGCGTTGACTAGATCGGGAATTTTTCTTGCTATTTGTGACGTATTCAAGACGGTTTGAAAACACTGGCATTAATACCACTCTAGGCCAACCAAAGCGAATTAGGATAAAGCACCACGAATGAATGAATGCTGGTTCACTTTGCCATTGTCGCATTTAACAAAGGCAAATTCCTTAAAGTATGCCGCAATCAACAGCTTTATAAAACTTTGTAATTTATGCATCGTACGAAACTTAAGCTAACATATTTCCTAAGAGCATTTTTATTCCTCGGTAATCATAATATTACAAACATTTAATCAATAATCACCCTCAAGTCATGCTATTACTTATAATTAACGAATCTCTCCTCTCCTTCTCTGTTCTGTTCAGTGTTCTGTTCTGTTCTGTTCTGTTCTGTTCTGTTCTGTTCTGTTCTGTTCTGTTCTGTTCTGTTCTGTTCTGTTCTGTTCTGTTCTGTTCTGTTCTGTTCTGTTCTGTTCTGTTCTGTTCTGTTCTGTTCTGTTCTGTTCTGTTCTGTTCTGTTCTGTTCTGTTCTGTTCTGTTCTGTTCTGTTCTGTTCTGTTCTGTTCTGTTCTGTTCTGTTCTGTTCTGTTCTGTTCTGTTCTGTTCTGTCAATAATTACCCAGATGCCCCTAAAGACAATAACGATTAGCAGAAAAATTACCTCACAGATTAGATAGCGGAAAATGATTGCAATAATTATTTTTTAAGTACAGTTTGTTTTCACTCAACACCTGCTGGCGCGGTACCCCAGATCGGAAACATTCAATAAACGTCGTGAAGTTCTTTATAGGAAAGAAACAAATACAGATTAAAATGAAAAAGGAAAACTTAAATATAAACACTTAGTAATAAAATCCTTGAAAAAAAAAAAATCCGCGACCGCAAATTACTTTACAGTGTGAATCGAAAAACCGTGGGCACCCAGAAATAATTTAGAAATCGTTTATTGTTTGTTGAACAATCTGAAATGACTTTGTAAGTACAAGAAAGTTTTCTGACCTCAAAGCAGTCGGACTTCTTGCAGCTAGAGAATTGTTCCATATTACAGCTGAGTTGACCTTCAGAACAAACTCAAGGCCAACCAATCAGAATTGAGAATTCGCCATCGTATTTTGATTAGCATTTCCCATTATTCTGCCAAGACAATTTAATTTATGAAATACAAGTTCTTCCTTCTTTAAATTAATCGTTAACGCTAGTCGAACTCATGACGGAATTTTATTTCAATCAACAAGAAAAGTCTACATTGTATACTCGGAAAATTCTGGAAAAATGCTAACCAAAAATACTTACTTACTTACTGCCCATAATGCCTAGCTGACATGTAGGGCAGCAACAAAGAATGACTAACGTTTTCCTTTGTTGCTGTTTCCGTAACATACGTTTTTTACAAGACAGGGTTGTTAGCCCTGTGCTCAACCCCCTAATCTGGAGGACCGGTGGATCGCGCTTCGTCCGGCCTCTACCCTTTGACCTGTCTGGTTTGGGTGACCCTACCAGGAGACTAAGCTCCCGCCAGCATAGCTCTAGGGGTCATAGAGGCACGCAAGCTCTCCAACCACGACAAGGTGGCGATCCGCCGGAGAGGCTAAGCAAAAATAGTGACCCATAATTCCTTTCGGGGAAGGCGATCAAGTGGATATGTATATTGGACCCACGATTCTCAGATTAATTTATTATTTCCCAAGGTTCTACCAACCTGAAGGGTCTGACTAAGTGCTCATTAATATAGGGATCAGTTTTTAGGACTTTTTCTATTTAGCTTTTTATTAAAATTAACCAATCTTCTTCATCATCTTCTTCTTCTTCTTCTTCTTCTTCTTCTTCTTCTTCTTCTTCTTCTTCTTCTTCTTCTTCTTCTTCTTCTTCTTCTTCTTCTTCTTCTTCTTCTTTACTATTTTAGTAAAAACTTGAATGGAAAGTTTGTCGCGTGCGCTGCGAATTGGTCAAGCGACCAGTGATTATTTAGTAAATAAACCCCTCCTGGCGGCTGGGATATCGGCTGATAATGTCCGAGGATGAGAAATGGTCCGAAAAAAGAACATTTGGCCGAGAAGCGAAGCTTCGAGGGCAAATGTGATATTTTGAGGACCATTTCTCATCCAAGGACATTATCAGCCGATATTCCAGTGAGCCAGAGGGGGTTTATTTATTTTATAACCCAACGACTTCACTGAAATGAATTCAGCAAACTGCATCGACTCGTCATCTCCAGAGTTTTCAAAAAATTATTCTCTCTCGTCTCCAAGCTGGATATAAAAACAATTATTTTGGTAAATTAAAGCTTTTTCTATTGTTTGACATTAGTTGTCGAATTCTTTGTTGGTTTTTAGTAGTTTATAAAAACAATTTCGAAAACAAACCAAAAACTTCATTCACGAAACATGGATGCTTACCATTGAAGACATTTACAGTATATTTTGTTAATTTTTTCGTGTTTCCTGGCGTAGTTTTTTTCAACCAGTCTTTGTATTTTACTCTCACTTGTTTGTAAAAAGCGAGTTTCTTTGTTTTCCGTGTTTTTTCTTTTCTTTTTTAACGTTTTTACCTTCTGCTGGACGAATATCACTTCGGACGGGGGATATCGCCTGATACCCGTCCTGCACGTGACCCATTTGAACCAATGACAGCGCGCGAAAATTCATCGTTGGGTTATAAGAGACGATATTCACTTCGCCTTCGGTAAATAATTGTTAAATATATTCGAAGGATGGATTTTTAAAGAATGTCTCTTTCTAAAATATGATATACAAACACAAGGAAAAAAGCCCTCCATTTAGACGTTTACACTGTCTGAGTCTGCGTGTAAAGTTGGCGGCCACTGAAACACGTCCCACATGGGAAGGATTGACGACATGTGTGTTGTCAACAGCGACCACAACAACACTACGGGTTTACTAATCATAGCAAGGGGTTAATCATCGACGGTCTAGTGGCCGACTAACCTCCCCCTTAGGCTTCCTGATCAGTCTGTAATTCCTCCCGAGATAGCGGTGTTGGGGCAGAAATCTCCAGCGTAACCGAAAGTCCATACGAAGCTTCAGCACTCGATGTCTGGAAGTATGGTCCTGGTTAAGTTTAATTAAAAGCTAAATAGAAAAAGTCCTAAAAACTGATCCCTATATAAATGAGCACTTAGTGAGACCCTTCAGATTGGTAGAACTTTGGGAAATAATAAATTAATCTGAGAATCGTGGGTCCAATATATATATCCACTTATCCACACTATGGAATTACCACCAGCTGAGTTGATCGCCTTCCCCGAAAGGAATTATGGGTCACTAATTTTGGTTAGCATTTTTCCAGCATTTTCCGAGTATACTGATGTAGACTATTCTTGTTGATTGAAATAAAATTCCGCCATGAGTTCAACTAGCGTTTACGATTAATTTAAAGAAGGAAGAACTCGTATTTCATAAATTCTCTTGGCAGAATAATGGGAAATGCTAATCAAAATACGATGTCGAATGGGCCTAAATTCTGATTGGTTGATCTTGAGTTTGTTTTGAAGGTCAACTCAGCTGCTATATTGAAATGTGTATATGATCGTACCATACTGTGAAATACTCAGAAAAAAATGAGTTCCAGATGGGAATCGAACCCACGACCCTCCGTATGCTAGTCGGACGCTCTGCCACTGAGCTACAGGAGACTCTAATGGCGAGTAAGGTCGTTAGTGTGGGTATATTAGTGTGCCCATAGTCTGCTCCCAGTTTGAATTTGTAGATATAGATTTCCCATAGCTTAGATTTCCCTAATAAAACTGAGTCAGAGCTACAGGATAATATATGGCATAATACTCCGTGTTAATATAAATATCTATTCGAATTTCCCTTAAGTAAATATCTCGCACTCAGAGCACACGTACCTCAGCAACGAGGAACGCTGATCAAGAGGAATGTGGGCTCTTCGTACGAGATTGCATGAATTAGAAGGAAAAAAACCGGTTGCCTTATGACTTTACCCCCCTCCCCTCCCCCAGGAGATGCACCGCAGGTCAAACCAATAGGATGCTACAAAGATGAGCAGTGGGATCGAGCTTTTCCAGAATTCTACAAGAATATGAGAGGACACACACCTACAGAGATCGTTATGGGATGTGCCAAGGCCGCGGTTGCTAAGGGGTTTGTGTATTTTGGTACACAGTATAGTGGAGAGTGCTGGGGAGGAAAGGATGGATATAAACGCTATGGTATGCACGGCCCTGCTGATAACTGTGTGCAAAATATAGGGACAACATGGAGTAACTATGTTTATAAGCTTGAAAGAGGTTAGTAGGATCCTTAACCCAACACAGTCTCAAGTTTTCCTGATAAACATGTAGCTAGTGATGTATGATTTATATGTAGCACCATTTTCGCACCCAAAGGTACTTTACAATCATGAGAGGTGGTTAGTATGTGGTGTAGACACTGAGGGTGGTCACTGCCAGGGTTTCTTTACGTCCTCAGTGGTTCTTTTACGTCCCTCCGATATTCATTTGGTTAATGATGATGTAGTGTGGAGAGACGAGAAATCGAACGCCATTTAAAGAGGTCGTCCGAGCAACCTAGGCCTGAAATTCTTACCATTTGTAATGCATTTAATTACAAAGACACTCAGCAGTTCCTCCTCATTTATTTTAAAACCCTACTGATTTTAAATTAACTTTCTGTTGTGGTGCGTTGGTGCCATTTCTTATGGTGCTGTATTTTTTTCAGTGGAAGGATATTGTGTTACACACAACAAGTTATACAGATACGACGCTCTCGTGGATGAGAACAACCCTTGCGAGACTTGTTCATGTCACTCTGATGGAAACGTGGTTTGTAGTCATAAAACCTGTCCCGTCCCACCAATTAGCTGCGAGAAAAAGGTTACTCCTCCTGGACAATGTTGTCCCGTGTGTGGTGAGTTACATCATATGTTTCAGTTCCGTCTTCAGACTATGAGCCAGCTTTTGGGAGTATGATTGGGGTACTGGTGCTAGATCAATTGGTTTTACAGAACTATATTTTGTACGCTAATCACAGTAAAATCCTAAGAAAACAAGAAAAAAAGGCCCTAAACTAAACATGTATCATATCACGAACAAGCAAGGTACATTTTCACAATGACCACGTATAGACTAAGAGGACAAAAAACGAAGAGAAATTACAGAGAAAACAAACACTTACCAATTGATGAAGCGTCGCACACGAAGCACATGGAACACAACACAGGGCGCGGGGTAAGTCGGTTAGGGAAAACACATACTTTGCTTCAGGTGGCTTTATAAGCCAGTTCAAAGTTTAAGAATCGTTTTCAGTGCGCATGCGATTTTATCCCGAATTTCTCACCTTCTCTTGTTTAAACATTTTTTTCTTTTTAATTAAACAAAAGAAGGTGAGGAATTCGGGATAAAATCGCATGCTCACATGCTCACTGAAAACGATTCTTAAACTTTGAACTGGCTTATAGAGTTACTTTTTCCTTGGCGCGTGCAAAACTCCTAACAAGCTAAATCCCAATTCGATGAGTTGGTTGGTGATAGCCTGACTTGGACCAGCTCAGAGGTTTAATACTATGTCGTACATAAGCATATCAGTCGCCCTATAAAACTATATATGACGTCACATCAAAACAATCTATTGATTTATCGCTAAGGATCATGGTCGTCATAGCAAGACAAAATAGCAGCAACACAAATTCAACCACGATAAAATTCGGTTTATGAGATGGTGGAAAGTAAGAGAAGCTAATTATTACACTAAATTTCCCGAACGAAAGAAGATTTGGCCTAAATTTCTATTATTCTTGCCCATTTAAAAAAGCCTTGACGTCACAATACAGGGTAATTAAGAAAAATTTGCTTGTTAACCGTTATTTTTACCTTGATGATGGCAGATAGGGCCGAATTCTTGGTGGTAAAAAAAACCATGATTTCACGCAGATGAAGCAAGTTTTCTTATAACTCAGAGGTTGTTTGAAGATTTGTATTTCGAGAATAAAAAATATATACCCGAGTTACTATACGAATCTAAAACTTGGCGTTCAACTGCATGAGTAACAAAAAAAATCATAAAATGTCCTTACAGTGCTTTTGGATTGAAAATGACAAAATACTTTGGAAAGCATTTTATTGGATTAACTAACCCATATTAATAATTATTTGTAGCATGTTACCACAATAATACTGTCTACCAAAATGGCGATCGTTGGTCATGGCCTTTGAATAATGGATGTGAAGATTGCTCCTGTTCCAATAACCAAGCCGTTTGTCAGATCAAAGTTTGTCCTACTTGTAGTCAGTACTTGGACCTGCAACCAGGGCAGTGCTGCCGGGCTTGTGGTAAATATCATTGAATATGAACATCACTATCAACCTAGTCCAAAATACATCATCCACCATCTCTTTCCCTCTCTCTCTCTTCCATTCTTCCCATTCCCTCCCATCCCTTTCTCTTCCATTCAATTATATCCATCCCATCCCTTTCCATTTCATCCAATCTCATACATCGCATTCTCTCCCATCCTTTTCACTCTTCCATCCATCATTTCCATCCATTCCATCCCTTTCCCCTTCCATCCAATCTCATCCATCGCATTCTATCCCATCCTTTCACTCTCCCTTCCATCATTTCCATCCTTCACATTCCCTCCCATTCCTTTCCCTCTCCCTTCCATCCAATTCCATATATACCATTCCCTCCCATTCCTTTCCCTCCCCTCACATCCAATACTATCCCTTTCCCTTTTATTCACGTTTTCTATTACATTCCATATTTCATTATAGCATAAATGCTTCCTGTATCACATTCAGACACACTTAACAAACCAGGTTGCTCGTAAGACTATTTCCTTATATCACACTTGAAATTGCCAGGCGTGAGCCGCCCAAAAAACACACGAAAGCTAAGGAAATAGAACTTCATGATGGGTTGATCATTAATCATGGAGCGACTGAATGAGTTGTGCCAACCCCGTAATATTAATGAGGGCAAATTGATATTGCTTGCGGCAAATCGTCGACTCCCTATGAGCGTTCGTTTTTTCTTTCTTTCTTTCTTTCTTAAGCTTTCTTTCTTTCTTTCTTTCTTTCTTTTTTTTGTTGTCCTTTTTGTCCTTTGTTGCCTTTTTTTGTGTTTTGTTTGTGTTTTGTTTGTGTTTTGATTGTGTTTTGTTTGTGTTTTGATTGTGTTTTGTTTGTGTTTTGTTTGTGTTTTGTTTGTGTTTTGTTTGTGTTTTGATTGTGTTTTGTTTGTGTTTTGTTTGTGTTTTGATTGTGTTTTGTTTTGGTTGTGTGTTTTCAAATTTTTTTTTTCATTTAGAAAAAAACACTTTTTTTTAAGAATTTAAATAACCCTTGCGGGAAAAGGCTAAAAACGTACGTGATGAAAAACGGAAAGACGAATGTCTGAACGCCTGTGTCTGACTTTTTTTTATAATATCTACACCTTATGAGTACTTAAGAAAACCTTCTGGAAAAGTGAATTGCACTTTCAATTCGGTGACTATTATATAGTGACCGGTAATATGTTATTGTTTTGGATAGCAGGAAGGACACTCCAAAACTTCTTGTTTTATTGGTTATTACGGAAATCAAGGTTGATGTAGTGGCATTCCCAATGCACTTGTCTCTCATATATTCTATGGTCTGTTTTATTCTTTGACTTGGTATCAAATGCGAGCAGAGGTTGTTGGGT
The DNA here is from genome assembly GCA_964019055.1 of Anthopleura xanthogrammica. Lineage (NCBI taxonomy): Eukaryota > Metazoa > Cnidaria > Anthozoa > Actiniaria > Actiniidae > Anthopleura > Anthopleura xanthogrammica. The sequence continues at coordinate 23,217,927 of OZ025206.1, read as the reverse complement.
TTCTCCCTTTATTCGATAGTTTTTCTCCAGGTTCTCTGGTTTTCTCCCCTCTTGGCAAAACCTAACACGCTAAATTCCAATTCCATCTGTGATTAAGCCGTGCCCTGATGACTTAGATCAGCCCAGAGGTTATTTTGGGGTTTAATCTCATTCTCGTTCCCAAACCCTACTCATTAGCCAAATCGTAGGCTCTGGGAAACCCTACTGACCGGAAGCCAGAATCTTGCGACCAGGTCGTCAGAGCGCATGCTCTATTTCTGGATCGTTGACTATAAAATGGTGGCTGAACTTTTCTAACGGCTTATTTACGACTTCTATTTGCAAAAGTTCATATATTCGACCAATGGAAATAGGATTTGATTCAAGATTCGAAGATATATAACCGTTCTAGTTGATTTAGCTTGCTTGGTTTCTGTTGGTATGCTTCTTTATCCTATTAACCAATCAGAGTTCGTTCATATGTTATTCTCGACAGCCAATGAAATTTGATATAATTTTAAGGTTACCCAGACCCTACGATTTTCCCCCAGTAGAAAGCTGAGAAGGCTCTGGGGACGAGAACGGGTTCGATCTGTGAGTTAGCCATGCATAGAGTTAGCCATGCCTAGCATTTAGATCTGCCCAGAGGTTGTTTCAAGGTTTAATCTGATGTGAGTTAGCCATGCCCTAACTGTATCAAACCCATTCAGGAGTTGTTGCAACAAGGTTCATTCTACTCCACTTAAGAGTTCTTTTGCTCTTTTTTAAAATCCGTACAAAAAAAAATCAAGATTAAGGGCTTCTTTTTTTTATCTCATTTAAATTTGGCCTCCAACCCAGGTGATTTTGATTATCTCTTTTCGCGGTAAACTAAACTTTTGATGGCTTCTTATTGGTAGTGCGAATCGAAAAACTGTGGGCACCCAGAAATATTCAGAAATCGTTTATCGTTCGTTGCCCACGGTTTTTTGATTCGCACTGTGATATTTTCAGATAAAGATCAAAAAGCGTTTTAAAATTTTGTGCAGTACGTGCTGTTTTGTTTGCTTGTTTTAATCATTTTTACATCAAATGTATTTTTTCCCCCAGTTTTTTGCCTTCTTTCACTTTTTTCTTTCTTATTATTTCTGTTTTCTTTTGTTTTCTTTTGTTTTCTTTCATTTCTTTCTTATCCTTTCTCCTAGTTTACTCATTCATTTTCATTTTTTGTATTTTACTCTCTTACTTTTTACCTCCTTTTTTCCGTTTTCCTTCCATTCATCCACCCATTCATTATTTCTTTCTTCTTTTTAGTTCCAAAGCCCACAATCATTATTCCACCAACAACAGAAGAACCTGTTTTAACTCTTCCTCCGCCTCCATTCAAGTAATAAGAAAAACCGGCGCCAAACGTTTCCAGAAAAGGAATCTTCATTTCCCAATGAAATTGTCAATTTCTCTGAAACACATTAAGCAAAAACCACAACAATTGCAATTACTCCCCAAAACAAAAAATTCTAGATGATTGAATAAATGGACCACTCAGACAACTACTCTAGCGCCTTAATAAATCTTGAGGAAAAAACATTCTAGTTTCATCTCCGTTATTTTTAGCTATATCAGTCATATATTTTAATCGAGTGTAGATCATCCTTTCGTCGCTGGGATTGTTTGAACATGTTTTATCAGGCTTTTTATCCAAAGTATAGTCGTTAAACAAAAATCCGGTCTAAGATTGGTGTCCATTGATAAGATTGGTGCCCATTGATAAGATTGGTGCACATCATTGATATCTTTGCATATATTAGCCCTTTGATTGCATGATGGGAGTAGTCAGAATACTGAGCTCAAACAACATCAATCGAAAGATCTAGTACCCAATTCTTAAAGTAATCTTGTCAGTTTCATACCGTGTTGGAAATTATAGTTCAATCTGAGGATATTGGATCAATTTAGTGAAGGAGCAGAATTACGAGACTGGATATTTAGTTGATAGAGTTGGATGATACGTATATTGTACTTCTATACACGAATATGTAATTAAAAGTAGGGCTACATAAAGCAAGCAAGCACGTATACTGCCGGCGGAGAGTTTATATTTCATTCCACGACGAAGGATCAACGCTGATTAAGGTGAGTCGAATTTCTCTTTCGTGAAAGAATACTGACACAAGAACAAGGAAAATATAGCCAAAGTAATCATCATTATTGCCATCACTCAGCAAGCTTCTGCAGCTGAAACGTATAGGTACGTTTTGAGTCACTACTGCTCTTATTAGCGGGTCTAAGGGGGGGGGTCCAGCTATCATGATCAGCTGTCGATCAGTTAAAATTTTCGCTGATTTGCCAGTTGTCAATTAAATTTCATACGATTATTTTCGACTTCTTTCCTTTCTATGTAGCTTTAATTATTAGCTTTAAATACCAGTAAAACGGAGCACTGATGGAGAGAGAGAGAGAGAGAGAGAGAGAGAGAGAGAGAGAGAGAGAGAGAGAGAGAGAGAGAGAGAGAGAGAGAGCGTCGGCCTCGAGTTTATTAGTCACGGACTATTACGATAAAAATAAGGACGCTTTTAAACTTTTACCTTTACCTTTATACTTTTTGCCAGTAAAATTTCAGGCTTTTTGTCAGTTAGTTGTCAGTTACATGTTTGGGTATTTGTCAGCCGTGAGTTTGAACCCCATTCAGACCCTGCTATTATAAGGTCTGGTTGTCATTCTCTTCAACTTTTATCAAGCTGTACTTTCTTGGCCGGATAGGAATGAGGGCTGTTTACATAGAAGTTACAAGTCAACATATAAAATATTGAACTACAGTGGCCCCACGTAGTCTCCTTTGCAGCCGTTTTTAGTTTTCGTTCCATTCTCTTCAACTTTTATCTAGCTGTACTTTCTTGGCCGGATAGGAATGAGGGCTGTTTACATAGAAGTTACAAGTCAACATATAAAATATTGAACTACAGTGGCCCCACGTAGTCTCCTTTGCAGCCGTTTTTAGTTTTCGTTCCATTCTCTTTAACTTTTATCTAGCTGTACTTTCTTGGCCGGATAGGAATGAGGGCTGTTTACATAGAAGTTACAAGTCAACTTATAAAATATTGAATTACAGTGGCCCCACGTAGTCTCCTTTGCAGCCGTTTTTAGTTTTCGTTCCATTCCCCCGCGGAGAACTAAAAACGGTTGCAAAGGAGCCCACGTTATGTAATATAAACTACGTATATCAGACGAAAAAATCGTATATTGCTCATCAAATGTCTACAAGTAGATTTTCATTTTGTACTTAAATTTTTGAAATTGAAGCAGTGGGTTTGACTGAGAAAATTTATTCTAAAGTTGAATGCAAATGAGTAACATTCTGTATCCGATTTTCAGACTTCTCCTGGCTGACTGATTTCTATTTTTCTTCATGGATTATTCGTAATAATGGTTGCTTTAAGCAAGTATTTAGTTCAAAAAAATGTTTAGTACCCCATAAGAGTTGCTTGAAAAATATTGCTTCCCGACTATACAAATCATGCACCGTCTCTTATATGTAATTATAGACAGTATACGATTTAACAGCCGAAATGGCTATCAGGAAAGGTCACTTCTTTATTTTTTACACCAGTTTAATGGAACCCTGACTGATGTAAGTCAAGGCACAGATGACTCATCAATCATATTTTTATTTCATTTTTTTATTTTTTTTATTTGACGGCTTTTAAAACACAGGCTGGGAACAGACTCGAAGTCCAAACAAGCTCAGCCTGAGACAAGTTACAAACAGCTCATTATAATTAATTAAACTATAAAGAAAAAATACTCTAACTAGAGACAAAGAAAAATTAAGAGCTAAATACTAGCTATAGCAGTAAATACATATGCCATAAATATAATATAAAAATGTAAATACCGCATTTGGTCTATTGGCTTAGCCAAACACTAATAGTATACCCGTAACATAGGCGCAGAGAAAAGCTTGGAACAGATAGTCTTATAGGTTCTGATGCGCTCAGGGTCAAAAGTAGAAAGCAAAATAGCAAAATAATGAGATCGTAGCAATGTTTTGAAAGACGAAACTGAAGTGCAAGACTTATCTTTGGAGGCAGTGAGTTCCATAGAATAACTGTACGGTTAAAAAAGAATCTCTAAAAGTAGATGTTTTGCACGAGTTGACTCTATAGTCTGCGCTACTAGTGCTTCTTGTATAGATCTGGATGAGAGCGAGCATTGGGTTACATAAGTATATAGATCAATATTATCAAGCTTAAGGCTGACTTGAAGTAATATACAAGGTCTAAATATTCAAGGCAATAAGATAGCGGAAGTGGATTTAGTTTAACAAGCCGGTCTTTGTAAATTAAGTTAGAAATCCTTCTCTGCAAAATTCCCTTTGAAATGTATGATATCATGATATCACCTCGGGGTTCATTATTTCTACAGCGCCGTTTAACCGCTAATATCCCTCTGGATGAATAGGGATGAGGAAAATATAGTCTAAATATTCGAATTCTTCATTATTATATTCATGAGGGATTTATTTTACTGCTGAAACACTTAAGTGAGCCCGTGATATTTTCCCTACAACCGCTGACTCATTTTTGACGGTCGCTAGTGGGAATGAGTCTTCGTCAGGCTTGCTCAATTATTGCGCAGGTGACACTCTTGACGTGGGTCAGAAGCCTGTTAACAACACGTACTGTGGTAGCGAGGAGAATATTACAGTGAATATTACAGTGAATGGGGCATCTGGGATAACCACTTGTAAGTACCTCACACAGAACGTACGACTAATTTGTATGGTACATGAACAATTTGAATGCGTAATGATTGAAATATCTTACTTAGCTCTCTTAGCACTTCTTTGAAAGGAATTTGAAGAAAGTAATTCAGTTGAAGAAAGATAAAAAAAAACCCGACAACAAAGAAGGAAAAAAAACTTGCAAAATTTAGTATTAATTCAAATATAGGGAAAGCAGGCATATTTAGAGTTCGAGAGCTTTTTTTAATTTTTCCATTGAAAGGTTAAAACAGTAAACTAGATGAATATCAGAGAATAGTTCCATGTCGATGAAGGAGGGAAAAAGAAAAAGAAAAAAAGCTGGTGGCAACACGTCAACATTCAGTTCCGATTAATATGAAAAGCGTTATTTGTCAAGTTATCAACATCTTCATAAAAATGTCGAAGTTAGATGATTACTTCTGTCAGTCTCCCTTCCTTCAATCAACACAACAAATGTAAATGATCTCTTTGTTTACAATAAGGCCTTTAATTTTGAGTTTAGACAACTTTGTTCCTCTTTCTCGTGTTATGATCTCGGTATATTTATTTTGTAGCTTCCACACATTAAAAATATCCATTAGCAATGTGTCATAGAGTCGTTTAGCCAGTACTGTTGAGTCAAAATTACTGTAAACTTTTTTATACGTTTAAACTAGCTTTCTTTATTGTTTGTTCAAACAAACTACTAGCATAGATCAGTCACGATATACGATAATTCTAGCTAGCAAAAAAAGTGAAGCATTTTGTCAAAAAGTATTATATTTTAAAATAAACTTAGTGAAATCAAAAATAGTCGCTTTTTCAGTCCCAGTCTTGACAGAAACAGGCAACTTGAAATTCAATTTGAATATTAGGTACCGTTTACACTACGCCAAATAAATTGCATGGAAAACGGCGTTTTCACTTTGAAAACGGAACAAAATGTTTTCGTCCATACTAAAAATGGATAAAACGTTTTTTGTCCTTTCTACAACGATCATCGGTGCCACAAAAACGCTTGAATGCACCCTTGCGCATGCGCACATTAAGGGCCTAATTGAATAACTCACATGACTATCGTGACGTCAACGATTAGAAAAGTTCCATTTTAAAAATGTTTCCGTCCACACTAATACGCTTAAATAGCCGACGTTTTCAGATTTATCCACTCTGTCTTTATTTCAGGTCTAAATTTTATATACTAACCAGCTGATCTGAAATAGTGGCGTAGAAATGACGTCACTGCAAAACTGAGGTGTCATGAAGTCTGCAAAAATAGACTTACAAAAATGTATATCTGAGATAAATCTAGATTTTCAGGAGGGTTATTGATATTTTGTAAAAAAATTAATATGATATTCATCATTTGGTGCATGGAAAATAAAATAAGGAAATAACCGTTTCCGGAGTATTCTGGCTACTATGGATGACATCTCAGTTTTGCACATTTTCTCGATTCTGATTGGCTAATATTTTTTCTCAGAACAGCTGGAAGGATCGAGTCGTAATTATTTCTTATTTTTGATACTGATTTGATATCACGAAGAGTTTATCTGATATGATGAGAGCACTGACACGACTCTGGAAATGATCAGTCATCGACAATCTAGTTATCTGTAATCAAATAAATGTACAAAGTATTGTGTTTGGCGTTTGGAATTCATTACCAATTGATATACGTAATTCTAACTCTTTGGCAAGTTTTAAATATAGTTATCGTAACTAACTTGCTATCTGCTAACAAGTTATCTCTTAACGTTGAAAAATCAAACTTTCTTATCTTTCATCCACCCCAGAAAAAAAAATTGTATGATATTGGCCTATTTGTGAATTAAATTGGAAAGCCCACGTTTCCTTCGTTGCCAAAAAAGTAAAGAGAAACATAAGTATTCTCTCTAAAATTATAGACACTATGCATCCGCGGATATCTTGGTGAGCTTATATTATAGTTTTGTTTAATATATCCATTCTTAACTTATGGAATCATATAGCATTGGGAAATACCAATAACTCTACCACTCATCCTTTTTTTGTTCTACAAAAGAAGGTACTACGATTGATATCCTTTTCTGGTTACAGGGACCATACGAATCCCCTAGCCTCTTTTTAAAATATCAAATAATCAAGTTCCATGGTCTCGTTTTCTTCTCCAATGCTACTTTCGTTTATGATTTTAATTCAGGGAATCTACCAAGGCGTTTCGACAATTTTTTCGAACCAGTTTAAGAAAGGCATAATTTTAACACCAGGCTTTCTTCAAGATGTTCTTTTTATCTTTCAAAGGCTCGGACCAATAGACCTCATCGGCTTGGGTGTAATGTTGTCCCATTTCAGACCACTTGTCATTCCCCAGAGTATCATTTCATTGTTTAACGGTTGCGCATGAGAAGATACATGAATATGGATACAACTCAAACAAAGAATCTTATTCTCAAGAGAATGACACGTGGTCTGAAATGGGACAACATTACCCCAAGCCGATGAGGTCTATTACGGGAAATTTTCTATGAGATTCATTGGTGTTAAGGCTTGGAATACAATTGACGAGGAAACAAAAAATGCCTCCAGCAAATCTAAATTTAAAGATTTACTAAAAGCATCAATCTTGAGGTCATATCTAGATTAATATTCTTCAAAACACTCTTTACTTTCGTGTGCTATAATTATAAAAAAATACATATATTATATATTCATTTCCTTTTCATAGCTTATTCTTTTTTGCCTATTTTTCTTTTTTGAATGCATCATTTACATTATGACTAAAACTGAAATTGTTAGCTACTTAATATAGATAGCTCACTGGCTCGTAGCCACCTTTGGTTATTCCAGTTAGCTAACACCGAAAAAAACGGCGTTCTAAATTATTTTTCAACATGTAAACTTAAGGTGTAAGTAAACATATTGTCATTGTCGTAAATTTACTGCGTCTACATTATATAATGATTCCTTTTCCTTAGATAATTAACGTATTTCATCTATAAATAATGTTATTCTATTTACATGAATTATATTTCACTCGGTTTAATTTTCCCCCGCCTTATAGATTTATTTATAAAATAGTTCAGATATAACGTGCGCTCTGATTGACTAATAGCCGTGTTTACATGAGGCTATGTAAACACGGCAATTTCAATATCTTATAAAACAAATATTGAAAACGTTATGCCGTGTTTACATAGCCTGGTATAAACACTCGGGAAAGATTGGGAGAAGTCTTGAGCTCTGTGTAAACCTCGCCTGCTGCTCAGTTTTACACAACAGCTCTCGACTTCTCCCAAACTTCCCTCATGTTTATATCAGGCTATGTAAACACGGCAAACGTTTTCAATATTTGTTAAATATCATCTTGTAATTAATTTTATAATTCGAGGGCCAATTGAAAATTATCTTAGATAAATTATACACCTTCGTTAAATAAAGTTTTTTATTAATATTATTACTATTATTCATTATTATTACTATTATTCATATATTAGATATTAGATAACAAGATACAAGATATACGATATTAGATAAATTACACACTAGATTTTAGATATCTACTTATTATATATCACGATGAGCTTTTATTAGATCTTGTTTTGCTTATTACAAAATGACATTAGTACCAATATATACTTATACTAATATTATTTCAATAAATTACTATTATCATTAATAAAAAATATTATTATTATTATTATTATTGTTATTATTAAAGGATGTTTAATATTCAAGATGGCATGGTAAACAACCGCATTATCAAAATCAAAATTTCGGAAGATTAAAATTAGTGGTCTTTGCATTTCTATTTTTATATACCAGTCAACAATAGGAAATGTACAATTTGCCAAAATGTATGGGAATAAGTTTGATTTCTAAAGAAAAAATATCTTATGACGTTCGCAACGAGATTCGTCAGAGGCGACAAATTGCGCATGCGCAAAAGAAAAATACCAAGGTGTTTTTATGGTAACATGTATTCGACAATAAAAGTTTTTTAATAAGTCAATATGAAACATTCGGTCGATGAAACCGAAATGATTAACATTATATAAGCGATAATTGTACTATGATCGCAATCATATGATAGACGGCGCAGTTAGCTGTTAATTCTGTGGAATAACATGAGACAATTGGGCAAGAGCAGTCAAAAGATTGGTTTCTTTGATCAGACGTTCTAGAAAACTCTAATAGATAGCATTTAACCAGCTATTTCATACGATCGGAGGGCGCAACCATCTGGATATACTGCTTCAAAAGGCACCATTTCAACCTCAACCTTTATAACGCATCACTCAAATAAAAATAATATTTCACCATTCGACTATTCAGTTCATGTAGAATCAATACGGAAATCATTTAAAGTTTTACCATCTTATACATACGTACCATTTGTCAGACAAATTTGAAGATGTTAGCGACTTATTTGCATACGGACAGAAAGCATGCATTTTGAAATCGTCTTTCAAGTGTACATTATCCAAATTCGGAATCCTTTTATCTTGAGGATAATATTGATCAAGCAGCTTTTTTTCAATTGTAATTAAAATCGCTGTTCACTATGATATCAATTTTTGTCAGACAAAATGGACCCAATTAACCCAAAATATAGATACTGTTTTGATAGATTTTTTTTTGATGAATATTCATGTTGAAAACTATATAATACGTATACGATATTAAACTTTTGAGACACCGTGTAATTCATATATAAAGCTTTTTATTGAGCTTCATATAATACACTAATTAATAGATATTAGTAGAATATAATTCCATTACCTTCTGTTGAGTTTAATCTAATTTTACCGCCGAAAATATTGGCAATTATTTTTTTAATTTCACGGGTTAAATGAAATAATTTTGGTTACAAAGGCTTGTCGATAGGTTCTTTAGCTCAGTGATGTAGCGGCTTGATCGATTAGATGCTTCAATTTTATCGTTACCCTGAAACCTCTTCTTGGCTGATCCAAGTCAGGGCATGGCGATCAAAGCTTTATTCATTCAGCTCCTAAATTATGGAACTTACTTCCAAAGGAAGTCAGAATGTCAGAGAGATTGCATACTTTTAAAATTTTTATTGTAAAGAAAGGTCTGAACTCTTGGTGAATGTATATTTATCGATGTAACAATATTTGTCGAAGAAACAATGATTTGTATTATGATCATGCGGGTGGATGTAGTCCTGAGAAGGACTGTCTGATGTGACTGACGTTTCGACAACCTGAGCGGAAAGCACAATTATATGGTGTACCATCCCCGCCAAAAATCGATATTTCAATTTGACATTGTACTTTTTTTGATTTTCGACAACATTTTTCATTCTGTGTCTGACTTTTCTCATTATGAACACAACATTTAGAATTGCACATTGTACTTTGTCTATTGTAATTGATACACCGTACATTCTTATACCACTGTATTTCAACTTGGAATTGTTGACAACCTTTCGAGGCGAATTAAAATGTCAGGGTATCTCCAGTGATCATCGTCGCACAACTCGTTAGGGAATCAACCCCTCAAACTGCACGGCTAACTCACATATCGAACCCTGAAACAACCTCTGGGCTGATCTAAGTCAGGGCACGGCTAACTCACAGATCGAACCCTGAAACAACCTCTGGGCTGATCTAAGTCAGGGCAGGGCTAACTCACAGATCGAACCCTGAAACAACCTCTGGGCTGATCTAAGTCAGGGCAGGGCTAACTCACAGATCGAACCCTGAAACAACCTCTGGGATGATCTAAGTCAGGGCACGGCTAACGCACATCGAATTGGGAATTTAGCGTGTTAGGTTTTTGGGCGGGAGGTAAAACCTAGAGAAAAACCCTCAAAGTAAGTCACGTTAAAGAAACACTGTCGATGCGAATAAAGGCAGGAAAACTACTAGGGGAAAACAATTCACCTTTTTCAACACAGTAAATATACAAGAATATCTTATCGAAAATGGTACAGCACTTGGCTTAGATTTTTTTCTCCATTAATTTATATTTATATAAGAGGCAAGACGCCAAGAGTAGGGTAGGCCAATGGGATTCAGTGTATAAATATATTATATAAATATGTATATGTATATGACATAGAGTGTACATATAATTAACTGCGCATGTTTGGAGACTCAATTGACTCGCTTTAATCTATCATAAGGCTTCGAAAAATCTATAAACTACTTTTACCTGATTCCCAAACCACCTGCTAATACTTCTGCACATTACTCTTTCTTACTGCGTGCAAAAAGATCGTAAATACGGCCAAAAGGTAAGAAATTTTATTCTACAAAATTAGAAAATTATTTAAACCGGTTGATGAGTTTTCTAAAACACCAAAAAGGGGAAAAATGCAAAAACTTAAATAAATAAGAATGAAAATACTTAATATAATACTAGAGGAAGAAAAGAGAGCAATAAACACGTGCGGTTAGGAAGATTCAGATTTCATTTTAGTGCATTTTGCTTGCTTTTTCGGCGGAAAAAAATTAAAAAGAAATAATCCAAAAGAAAATAGCGAATAGTCGACAAAGAGGAAACTTAATCAAATGAATCAAACCTTGCGCTAAAGTAGCTTTGCTCTTGTGTCGATTAATCATTTTCTTGCAAATGTAAATCCTGGTTATGTTTTTATTTTTGCTCGAACGCTGTGTTTTAATTTCCTTTTTTTCTGGCGGTAAAAACATTGCCTAAGCAAATAAAGACAGGGAAAGATAGGAAAAAAAAAAAAGAAATGGATATAGAAAAAGGATTTAAAGAGTGGATCTTGGTTTTACGTCGTTGCCGAATCTTCATAGGAAGAGCCTAGTATTGTTTATGTCAGTACCCAACCACTACATTTTAAAAATGTTATCATAAGCACCAATTTTCAGCTTATGTTGGTTTTTGAGGAGGGAGGAAAACCAAATCGAACCAGCGACCCGACCCGTTGGACTCACAGGAGTGAAACTGGTAGCTTTTCTCGCCACGCTACCTTTTTTCCACTCAAGGGAATTGTGTATGAAAGCAAACTCAACATCAGTGAGAAAGGAGGTATCGTAAATAACAGTAAAAAGCCAGCTTTATTTGAATTAAAACATGTGATTAGATCAGAAACGAGAAATATTTATCAGTTCATCGATCAATAAGAAAGGCTGAGTGTACTAGAACAATACTGTCAGATGAATGATGTACCGACCCGAATGACAGACGCCAAATACGTACTTGCTGCAGCTAGTTATCATTTTCAGTTCTGTACATTGCAAACTAAGTTTCCAGCTAAGTTTCTAGCTCATTTTCGAAGCTCTCATAACAAATAATGGCTGAAGTAAATAAATTGAAAGACAGAGACCTACAGACCACCCATCGTTTTGTAGTCTAAGAATAACTCCTATCTAATGTTCATGAATTCTTTTCATTTTAGTTCAAAACTAACAAACTCAGGTAACTTTAACTACTTTGACTCCTATAATTAGTGGACGGTTCTTCAAAGTTATCGTTTCCTGTAGTGACTAATGATGATTGCATTTTACAAATATATACAACCAGCTGAGTTGATATTCCAAACGAACTCCAGGTCAACCAATCAGAATTGAGGATTCGATATTTGGTATTTTGATTAGGATTTCCCATGTCCCTGCTCTGAAAATGCTAACCAAAAATAGTGCCTTTCAATTCGGTGAACGCGATCACTCAACTCAGCTGGCCAATATACATGAAGAATTTGTCAATTCTGTCTTTCGGCACATTTTTATCTTCCGAAGTCAAAACTTTTTTTTTTTCCTTTCATTTTACAGGGTTTAGTTTTTAAATCAATTCACATCTACTTTGGTTTTCGGTCTGTTTTTCAAGAGAGTTTGCTGAACTTCCGTAATTCCGCCATGTTGAAAAAGAATGGCGTCGCCTAAAAACAGCCCCATGCTTCAGCGCGCATAATATTCGAATTCGTTACCAGTTTTCTGCGCAATCTTGGATCTTCCCGATTGTGTTAGCACTTATTTTTCGGCATAAATTGGCTGAAGCATCACTTTTTCTCAGTTTTGCTTGCACTGCTAGAATAATCCAACATAATTACGCCCGGGGGGGGGGGGGGGGGGGGAGTATTACCTATTACCTATAATTAGTAGGAAACATTGAGATTCGAGGGAAACGAAACTAACTGTTTCCCTCGGGACCAGTCATTAAGTGTTTTATTATATACTCTAGTCAAATGAAGAAAATTTTTCTCTCCATTTTGAAAATTTTTGGATTTATTCCCCTCTCACGCTTTGATCACGTGCATTTATTACCCGCGCGGGAGTTATTGAGATTTATTTCCCTCCACGTGATGTACTCTCGACCAATAAGAAAACGAGTTTGACTAGGATATATAATAATGTACTATACGGGGATGCTATTAAAAAAGGGGTCGTTTTTTCCCCAAAGGTATATGAAAGGGGTATATGCTGAAATTTGGTATATGAAGGGTAAGGGGCCGATAGTCCGGGCGGAGCATCCCCGTATTAAACGACCAGAAGTACCCCCCCCCCCCCCCCCCGCGGGTAATAACGTTTAGTTTAAGAGCACTTTAAAGCCAAAAAGAAAAAAGTTCTAGCTCGACGGCAGACCCACCAAATTATTGCATTCCAACAGTGCACGATATTTGTAATAAAATTTTAACAGTAATATTCAAAGTCGATTTTACACAAGACGATTTGCTACGACGATTTTTCGCGATACGCCGTTGCGCGAAAGGTTTATACCAGTAACATGCTAGATAAAACGATTTTTAGAGTAACTTTAACTTCAGGCAACACGTTGCGAGTTTCTGATCTGAAGTCAAAACCTCGCAACTCAAAATGACGAATTTCTCGCAGCTTTGCGCGAAATATCGTCGTTGCAAATCGACTCTTGTAACATCGGCTTAAAACTTCATTGGTGTCTATCACCGAGTGCCTTGCTGAAAACATTTTGCCAGACAAGCTATAAAATTGCAAAGTCAATCATCATATTAACTAGCCTGATCTGAATAATGAATTCGAAAGCTTTGATACTTCTTATTCATGACACAAGTAAACGCCTCGTGGGTACATAACATTTTGACCAACTTTTGACGTCATATCGTGGTAAATAAGAGGACATACCACGCAAAACCATCGAACGTCTGTTAAATATATTTGCATTTAATCGAATTAATGTCACTTATGAATGAGCTTCAGGTTCTTAAGATAAAGCGCTTATTCTTAATCTTCCAAGTTACTTCTCGTCTACCCAAGGGCTCTATAGATACACTCAACTGGCCTAAGTTATCCAAACGGCGCCTGGCGCATCGCTATTTTATAATCGATCTATAAGTATATTGACTATCATTTTGACATTTTAAGAAATAGCAGCTTTCACTCCTATAATACTCGAAGGAGAAATGATTTCCACCTTGTTTTCATTCGATAGCTACGTTTTGATTGGTTCTCGCTATCTGGGTGCCGCCTCGGTCATAGTAGTAGCACAGTAAACCTTTTAACTTTTTTGGTTTAGTGTTTGATCATCCGTCTTTGACATTCTTAAAAACATTTTAACGAAACGTGAATAATTTTGAATAATTGGCATGATTTTAGCATAATTTTGGCAAAAAATGATCACAGCTTCTAGCTAGAAGCATAAAATACATGCAGTTTTACTAGCACAATAGACTAAATCGGCTAACGTGTTGATATTTATATTTTGACCAAATTCAAATCTTTTGGGAATAAGATTCTTTGTCTTTTGTATTTCGATGTCAAGTGGAAACCAAATGGAATTTTTTGGAACAAAAGTTCTTATTCCCGGAGATTTTGAATTGGGTAGATCTGAAACTCAAAGGTCATGTTTCATATTCCAATATTCCCATATTCCAGACCTTTTTACTCTATCACTATTCTCGACTTCGTGCTCTTTAAAAACAATAGGTGAGATCAATAATTGTACGGAATTTGAACATCTTTAGAATTTGAACAATGCACAACACTTACGTATGTTGAAATTATGACCTGACTACAACTGCTGTTCAAAAACAATGAAATACGATAGAGCAAAAAGGTCTAATCTAAAATCCGGCTACATTGTTTGGCTGTGAATATCATTTTACATTTTGCAGCGTGCTACACATCACCTGCCCACGTTTTTTGAAATAGGTGTATAGCAATACGTTAGCTGACTAGGTCTATCGGGAAGAGCCTAACGCTTATAAATACAAAAAATAGTTCTCATTTTTTATCGTGATTTAATTTTGATATCAGAATCGAATTCACCACTTCTCGTACTTCTAAAAACGACCAAAAATATTTCATGTCATATTCAGGTGATCTGGAATCTATAGACGCGCAATGCATTGTTTGTCACAGCGAAAAGTTCCAAGTATTTTCTATTATTACTTGTGAAAATGAAATATTTTCCACCAACAACAACGAAATATGCTTTTTCTAAAAGGTATTTGGCAAATTTTTGCACGGATGAGTTTTATTTTAATTTCTTTATTTTCGAGCAAAATCTGTTATAAATCGAGCAAAAAACCTGGAACTAGGAAACATTGAGCTACGAACAAAATGTTCGCTTATTAACTAACTCCTTTGGACTGAGAGAAGCGAAATCACCTGGTGCACAAATAGTTTAAAAAAGTCGATCTTAATGAACATTATAATCTATTTAATACTTAGATCTTTAAGGGGGGACTTACCTATTTACCAGCAACAATTACTAAGGAAAGGATTTAAAAATGTCTAAGAGGTTTTTCTTATATCATAACTTCATAGATAAAATCAAGTTGTGAAATGGACCATTTTTGATATGTGTGATGACGTCATCACTCTTGCGTCATTCATGACGTCATATTTCATAAAAAGTTTAAAAACAAGCGTGCAATTGGTCAGTTTGACCCCAAAATAAACGGAATTATTGCTGACATGAATTGAAACAAAGTTAAGCATGGATTTTACTCTACAATAAGAGAGTGGGAAAATATTTACATTTAAAAATTTCAACATGGCTTGGTAGCCTGGCCTTTTCACTGTTTTCAAAAATAATGCTTAACTTTGTTTCAATTCATGTCAGCTATGATTTCGCCTATTTTTGAGTCAATCTGACCAAATGCACGCTTGTTTTTTAAATTTTAATGAACTATGACGTCATGAATTGCGTAGGAGAGATGACGTCATCGCACATATCAGAAAATAATCCATTTCACAAATTGATTTTATCTATGAAGTTATAATATAAGAACCACCTTTTAGATATTTAAATACTTTCCATAGCAACCGTGGGTGGTAAATAGGTAAGTCCCCCCTTTTAAAAGCATCACCTGAAGCTGAATTTTTATCAATTAATACTCAATCGTACCAACGCCGAGTAAAATTGCCTTGAGCGAGTTTTGTTAATGGAAGATTTGCGTAGCGGGAATTTTCGATCAAGCGATGATTCGATCCAGGATTCTTCCATTCTTGGCATATTATGGCGATTATTTCCACAACATCTGAATATTGATATAGAATAACCAAAATAACAAGACTTACAGAAATATATAATGTAAGTATGATTGTTTTAAATATCTGTTTACTTTGCGGAACTGCGAGTAGAATAGAACATCATGTTAAATGTTATGATTTGTCTTGCCTGAGAAATCGATATTTCGAATATTCACGATCCTTATAAAGGTCACAAAAATATGAGTTTAAAGAAATAGGTTCGTAGGATTAACTTTCATTTAGTGCATGTATATGAAAAGAAACACATAGATCTAGAGAAAGGGTATCAGTAGGATCGAGTGTATAGATGAATCCTGGATCGAATCATCACTGGATCGAAAATTCCGGTATTCAAGAATTGATATCATTAACTGGTTCGCAGATCTTAAATTAAACTTTTTCGACTTTCTTGTGCTTTGTTATTATCGTTAGTTCATTTACCAATGACTGGTCAATGATAACTTCCTAACAATAAAACAAGAACAACAAGAACAACAAAACACGCACACACAACACTCCAGTTTCGAGTTCTCTATTGCTCAGTCTTAGCCTCAACTGTGCGTAAATTATTTAGCACGGAGAGCAAAACCTGTGGAATTCCAAAGCAATTCTATTGTTCATTGGTACACATTCCTCACCTCATTGCCTCGGGCTGTTAGTAATAGTAGAGAATAAATTACATGCTATTGAGACTAAGACTGAGCAACAGAGAACTCGAAACTGGGGTATTGCTGTGTCAGCTTTGCGGGAGGATTTCCATTCTAGCAAAAGTCCTTCCACAGCAATCACAAAACAGCACGCCAGACTGAGTTCCCTAATATGATAATAAACTACGAACAGTCGAAATGATTACTGGCAGACAGTAGTTTGATTGGACGCTTAGCTGAAGGGTTTCTTCTCTGGCCAATCACCGCACATGCGGCTTGCCCCACCCTTGCAATTGCCTCTCGATCAAGGGTTCCTTTAAGTGATAATAAACTAAATAGTGGAAAAGATCGCTGACAGACGGTGGTTCGTGCACGAAAACCAGAGCGACTGACGCGAGAAAAGGATGGGGTTTTTTGAATATCGCCAATATTCTTGTTGGATTCGTTGTTTTTAAGGCTCCAAGAACTAGCACACGTTAGTATACAAATACTTGCAAGGTATTTATAGTAAGCTTTAAATTGGTTACTATAATTTTTTCTTTTTCTTCCGGCTTTTTCCTGCTAGAATCAAACCAATTTTTTTGGGGGTAAATCATTCCCTGGTAGCAGAGTCTCCCACCTGGACCGGCAGAGTCTCCCATTTTCTCTGCCAGGATTCGTCTACAAGGGAAACTCTGCTAGCAGGGAAGGTAAATCAGTGTTTAAGAAAAAGAAAATATGATAAAGTAAAAAACAAGGAAAAACATCGTTAAATTGATATTTGTATAAAGCAAAGAAAAAGCAGCAGAAACAAATAACATGCCAAGACACAGTTATAATGACTACGATTATTTAACAATGATTGCGTAGTGAATATCGGTGAATACTGATTTATCGAGTCATAGTCGAGGTAAATACTTAACATATTCACTTCGACTTCGGCGAATAATTGTTTTAGGATAATTTTAGACTTGAATATTATGCTACGTGTAATTTAACCCTACAGGTTGTAGCAAGTTGCAGGGTTGATTGACACGACGCAGTTCGTGTTGTATACGTAAGCGTGAGGTAGGCAGATTGCGTGCGACAGTTGTAAGCAAACATTTTACCGTGTAAATCGGCCTTTATGAGTCCTACAGGTCAGGGTCACGACGAACATCGATTATTTTATCAAACGGCAGCCATGATAGTCTCCTTAGCAGCCGCTTTTAGTTTTCGTTCCATTCCCCTGCGGTCCATATATACCGCGGGGGAATGGAACGAAAACTAAAAACGGCTGCTAAGGAGACTACAGCCATGTTTGTATACATTAGAATGAAAGACTCGTTTAAACCTACATAAACGTATTTTGAAGTGTTTGAAGGTGTATTTCCCAGTCAACATGATTGGTGCACCGGAAATGTTCATTGACAGTCGTTGCTGCGAGGTTTTTCTCATTTTTTCGTCCCCCCCCCCCCCCCCCCCGCCCAGTTTTATGGATTGCCTCCCAAAATTTAAGTTAAAGCTGTTTGCATATATATAAATGTTAAATGGAGCGATGGTGTAGTGTGTTCAGTGTAGTTGTTAGTCTCCTTAGCAGCCGCTTTTAGTTTTCGTTCCATTCCCCCGCGGTCCATATATACCGCGAAAGAATGGAACGAAAACTAAAAACGGCTGCTAAGGAGACTACATCCATGTTTGTATACATTAGAATGAAAGACTAAATGGAGCGATGGTGTAGTGTGTTCAGTGTATACTTAAACATCTTCAATATTTTGTCCGATACCTTGAAACAGAGCCTCTGGGTTGATCAAAGTCAGGGCACGACTAAATCACAGATTAAATTGGAATTTACCGTGTTAAGTTTTGCGTAGGGTGGAATTAAATTCGACGAGCCCGTAGAAAATCCCTCAGATCAAGATAGAGATCTAACATCTGCATTGCCTCTGGCTGAGAGTCTCGTCCAACATAGGATAAGATCTATTCTGTAATCATTTCTGATTTGCGTTTCAAAGAGAATTATTTTTCCGTCCAAGTTCTGGCTATTTACCTAATATCAGTGTTATGCCTTGAAGGCTGCACAAGCAATTCCCTGATTGGCTAATTCTAACGGCATGTGAAGTAGCACTTATTCAGCTGAAATGTGTTTAGAATTTATACGAGTGTTTGTTTAAGTTTTGACGACTTGAAATGAGCGTTTCCCGAATATTAAACAACTCAGTCCGACACACCACTAAGTGAGTTTAAAGAGTTTTCTACTATATCATATATGAAATGAGCTATCTCCGGTATCCCAACTTCGTCGTGTTTTTCTTTTGACGTTTCTTCCTTTTTTTTCTTTATACAGAAATATTTTTGGATCATTCTACGAATTTTGAGGATTACAGGGAGAGGCAACTTCAGCCAAGCTAAAAAGAATGAATCTTTCTGCTTCTTTTATACCGAAGAATTACAGCGACGGCAGCGACACATCTCCACGCTTAACTGACTCAGTCAAGGTGACTTTCACTTTTCTTGGCATTTTGGCGCTTCTTATATTCATAGCTAACTCCACGGTGATCTATCTGTACAAGAAAAACCGTTACCTGAGAACGGTGACCAACTTTTGTTTGGTGTTCCTGGCCGTGTCTGATCTGCTGGCTTCAGTTGTTGCTATCCCCTTAATCATAATATGCAACACTATAAGCCTTTTGGACTGCACTTCGATGGACTTCGCCGCCCGCTTCATCGCTATATCGACTATCCTCCACTTGCTGGTCGTGTCCACAGAGAGGTACCTTATGATCGTCTATCCAATGCACTACATCAAGCTTGTCACCAAAAAACGAATCATCGTTGTGTTAGTGAGCGTCTGGGTCTTCTCCCTTACTGTAGTTTTGATTCAGTTATCCTGGATCATCGATGAATCCCAGTCGGTCCAGTATGACCTAACATACGGTCTCACTACCTTTTGCGGCATTGTCCTTCCAGTCCTCTGCTTCATCATCTTCATTTACTCCAAGATATTTTCAGTACTCCAAAGACAAATCAAAAACATCAAAAGACACAACATCCCCGCGTCCTCCCAAACCAACGAGACCTCAGAAGATGCTCAGTCCAAGCGAAGCGAACGCCGAGCAGTGCTTGTCTTTGCTATGATGATCATAACGTTCGTCTTGGGATGGTTCCCCTACTTCATCTTGACCTGCTTGTACGACTTGGGTATCGAAATTGCTGCTGGAGAGTTTTGGTTATTTTTGAGGTACACTACGTCCCTAGTGAATCCTTTACTCTACACATTTCTTAAAACGGACTTTAAGAAGGCTCTAAGGGGGCGGATAAGATCCAAGTCGAAAAGGTCCTACAAAAGTGTTAACACACAGAACGAAACGCGCGCTTAGAGCAAGTATAGATGAAAGAAGATTTGCACTAGTTCAGGGGCCTAGTAAAAGAGGAATTCCCTATGCAGGAGCTATTTCAGTAAAAATTTTTTATCAATTATCAATTATGGATGAGTTAAAACAAACAGATAACTGCAACTTGCAATAACTCGAATAGATATAGAATAATCTTTTATAGAGAGCTTCTAGTGTCAAAAAATATTTCTGTGACTTTCATTATAAACCTTAACTTGTAGTAACCACGAGTTTTTGTTAAAATAAAAACAGCTTTTTCTGGGCTTTTATACAATTTATTCGTGTTTCTATGGAACTAATGAAATCAGGCTATAATGATCAGTAAGAGATGCCGGCTGTTCTTATCTTAGCTCATGACAAAAGCTGAAATTCTGACAAAAGGAGAAAGCTATATTTGTTTAAAGTAAATAATAGAATCGAAAACATAAAAATCAATACAGCTGAACGCCGAATAAGAGTTCAATGAAAGCCAATTTGAGTCGCAAACACAATACATTTTACGTTATATAAATTTTTTGACTGAAATTCGCCGATTGACCCCTAGAGTCCACTTGCTTTGTCGAGTGACTAAAAATGAAAAAAAAGCGCGAAAGTTCGGACAAAGTCGTACAGTCCGCACAAACATGCTATCTCCTTACCCAGCGTTCGGGATAGCGAGAATCGTTCTTACACTCCCCATTGTATGCACATCTCTTTTTTATGACCATGTTTGTTCGGACTGAACGACTTTGTCCGAAATTTCGCGCTTTGTTCTCATTTTTAGTCACCCAACAAAGCACGTGGGCTCTAGGGGTCAATTGTCGAATTGAATTTCTTTCTACATAAAACCTGGGTATCAGTTTTTTAATTTTTGATTGATTTATTCTTTCACTGTTATTAATTCATTCTTTTATTCATTCACTATTTTTATTCATTTATTCGTTTGTTCAATTATGCAATTTATTCCTTCACATTTATTCTTTTTTCGTCCATTTATTCATTCATTTGTTCGTTCTTTTTCTTTCTTTCTTTTTTCTTCCTTCCTATCTTTTTTTCTTTCTTGTTTTCTTTTCTCCTTTCTTCTCATCCTCTCAGCTGTCGGACTGATAAAAGAAACACAAAGCTCTCTACATAAACAATTCCAACTCCAGCGCTCATTTTCTTATAAAAAGCTTATTTGGAAAAAAAATAATTAGCAATAGCATAGACTAATACTACTTCAGATAATGGCTTATCATGTCTATAAAAAATTGCGAAATTAAACAATTCCTGAATAAATGAATTGTATATGTCTACGGCTAACGTGCGGCCTAGTTCAGTCATCTGCAAACTTCATTCTAAACATACAGCATCTAAAATTTCAACACCATCTGATTAAGTACATGATTTTATAGCCATATCTATGTATATAATAGTAGTATAATGCATGATTTTGTAGCCGAATCAAAAAATTTTAAAAGAAAAATCGTGACATTACTTTCCATTATAGAATTTAACTATTTTAGAGTGCAAATAATATAACCGTGAAATAGTTAGCTAGCTAACTAATGACTAATTATGTCCTAAGTTCTGCCTAAATTTGATTAGTGGAGAAATAAGCGAGCCGTGACGGGTCTTGCACGTGCAAGCATGTTTAATTAGTCAAATGATCACCGCTACGCTGCGGTTTTGTAATGCAGAATAAAAAAGACAACCGTGATAATTTGAACAAACTTTTATTCCACATTAATCTATCAGTATTACAATTCAAATAGTTGTATCTGCGTCTTGATTTATTGACCTGTGTCTTCATTTTTAACTCATTAAACGTCAGAAACACATTCTTTTGTGCACTGAGTCGTTGATCTAGAAAAAGCCCGTGCTCCTGTCATGCCTCGCTTATTTCCTATGTCTTGCCTAACTAGCACTAACTATCTCCTATTTCTTGCTATCTATTTCACGGTTATATTATTTGCACTCTAGTTTTTCTTGCTATCTTTTCTAATATCAATAGCTCGGCGTTTGTTTTGTTTGAAAGGACGTTTTGTTTGAAAACAAGACCTGGCGTCGAGTGGTGATATATTGTTCGATAAAGCCAACGTCAAGCGTGTTTGACAGTTTAGTTTTTTTTAATTTCGTCGTTTAAATCCACCTGCAGAAAACACTCATTTCCCACAAGCTTGGAATTCTACACCTTTTCATCCCGTCCCGTCAAAGTTTGTATTGTTGATGGAGGACATCATGATCAACGAAAACATTTTGTGCATTATTTACCGAAATTTACCGCTTGTGAAAAGTTTGTGCTAATGGAATACCATGGAAACGAGTGGTAAACTCATGAAGTGCTTTTTGAAAGTGAGATCAATGTTCGATTAACAAGGTGTAAAATCAAGTGAATTTGGTGATGACGAAGAAAACAAAAGAAATTCAAAAAGATAATATATTTAATGAAAAGATTAATCAAAACTCTTGAGAGAGTCAGTGAAAGAAAATGAAATAAAGAAAACGGCCATTGAAACAAAGAAAAAACAAATAGATGAACGAAAGAACGAACAAACAAACACGTGAGCAGACGAACTGACGGCCGGACAAACGAACGGCCGGACGAATGAACGAACTGAACCGACGCCGGGCGAATGAACGAACGAACGAACGAACAAACGAACGGACTGGACAGACGGATGGACGAATGAACGAACGAACGAACTGGACAGACGGACGGACGGACGAATGAACGAACGAACGAACTGGACAGACGGACGGACGAATGAACGAACGAACGAACTGGACAGACGGACGGACAAATGAACGAACGAACGAACTGGACAGACGGACGGACAAATGAACGAACGAACGAACTGGACAGACGGACGGACGAATGAACGAACGAACGAACTGGACAGACGGACGGACGAATGAACGAACGAACGAACTGGACAGACGGACGGACAAATGAACGAACGAACGAACTGGACAGACGGACGGACGAATGAACGAACGAACGAACTGGACAGACGGACGGACGAATGAACATACGGACGGGTCACCAACGACCGACCAAATGACTTCGCGGAATAAAAAAATCAGAATCCAAATAGCCATCCCGAGCCATAAATGATGAACGATCAAGTCACTGGTTTACTTGTTCAGCTTTGTTGACGAGGAGAGATTTCTGACCGAATAGAGATGGCAAGTTTCAAAAGAAAATGATTAAAGGTGATAAAATCCAGGATACCAAGTGTTGTGTTTCAACATTTTCCAGCTGAGTGGCATTAAATTGTCTAACCAATCACGGTCCGTTGTGATTTGTTATGACCGGCCCTGTGCTCAGTCTGTTCAAGCGCTTTTTTCTACCTGAAAACTATTGACAATTGACAATCCAATACATTTTTTAAAGTCTCGCGCAAAAGTCCAGAACTATTAACGAGAGTCGGATATCTCATCTGGGATTTCATTATCTAAAAATAGCGCTTATAAAGCGCATGTGGCACTGCTAGTAATGGGATTTATAGTGTTAAAGAAATTTGTACAAGATGTCCATTTCGTGAGTTTTGGATGTGGTGATAAGATGTCGTTTATATGTTTTGTATTAGGTGAAATATAGTGGAATATGAAGATACTGAACCATACATAAATGGAATAAATGGAAATCGCGCTAAATTATACTTATTTTTTTAAATCAGTTCCGCTTTCAAACCTCAGTTATCTTGCGATCTTGCGATAGGAGGAGGTACACTGTGTACTGCATTTTGTGCTTCAACCAAGGTCATTTCAGAATAATTTTCATTTGATTCGATTATATGAATCTTTAAATTTATTGCGTCGGCCACAGCTTGTATTATGATATGATCAGCCCATGTTCCTTGCATAGACATGTTGTTTAAATATTGTAACCAAGATGTTTCTAAATCGAAGAGTTCCGAACTTTATTATAGTTTTCGAGAAGATCCGAGAAGGTATTGATCGTTTCGGTTGACATTTTTTTTTGATATTTGGGGTTCCTGTGTAAAGTTTACTTACTCACGGACATCGCTCGATAGCATAGTGGTACTGCTTCGCGAAGCAGTGCCACAAAAACCACTCGAGAAATTTTCGTATTAGATTATCATTTCTTTATTTAATGGTTGTGCATGAGAAGACACATGAACATGGATACAAGTCAAACAAAAAATCTTATTCTCAAGAGAATGACATTTGGCCTGAACTGGGAAAACATTACGCCCAACCTAAGGGATAAATGCAGTTCTTTTGTTTTGAACCCCAGGTTGGGAATTAGTGCAAACACAAGCATCCACAAGGTCAAGAGGCACTTTTTAGATGTTTGCCTATCAAAACACCTATCAAAGCCGCTTGCGTCCGATTTGGAAAAGGTTGTCAAAAGACAGATCACTCACAAATCATCGTAAAATATTTGCTTTTATATTCAAGGTGACTGCCTAATATTGAAAATCTTTTTGACTCATATTTTTTGAGCCAAATTAAATGCTGATTTCAAATTTGAAAAGAAAAAGGGGTGTCCGACTACAGCAACATAAGGACGATCTGAGGAAAGGAAGGAAGAATGAAAGGAAGGATGGAAGGAAAAAAGAATTAAAAAGAGAAAAAGAAAGAAAATTAAATTATTTCAAACATTTAAATCACGTTTATCACTATAACCTTTTGATATAAATACCGTGGTTATTTTTACATTTAATATAAAAAATATATTTGTTCCTATAATTATAATAGCTAATTATTTTTGTTCTTAAGCACGATTAGAAATTCGAAAATTTTCATTTTCATGCGCTAGTAAAATCTAGGCCAACTACTCCTTCATTGAAGTATTTCAGTATTAAAAAACATTCATTAAATAATAACACCAAACCGATATTACCACAACAATAATCAGGTTTTTTCGTAAGACGTTTTTAAGTCCTTGTAACTTACTAAACAGTCCTAGGTCCATTTGATTATCAGACCAGTTACTAGTCTCTCCCAACTTTCTACTCTGGATTCTTGGCAGCGTTTTTGTAGTGAATGTTAAGCTTTGCTGTGAAATCCGAGAGGGTTACAATTCACAAGGAAATCCCAGACATGTCAGTCTCTGTCAGTAAAACAAAGCCGGAGATAGGTCTCATTAGGATGCGAAAGTTTCGAAAACTGGGTCAAACGACAACCTCATTGCTTTTGGAAACCCAGTTGGATTAAAGCATTAACAGGAAGTCGATATTTTCCGCCTTGTTTCGTTCGGTAGACGCGCGTACCATTTACCGGAAGTTGTCATTTCCCGGACTTTTGTCGGACCTTTTGCTTATCTACCATTGATTTTCTTTTTCCAAAGGTTCCAATTCTGTTTGGTACTCGATAAATGCCACAAGTAAACAAATTTTCTACCAATTCCTACTAGATGGAATGAGAAGCTCTCCTGGGCTCCGTTTCATTTCCAGGGAGTACTTCCATCACTGACTAGTATTCACAATATTTTATAAAATCCTTCATTCGCAAACTCATCACCACTTCATCTCGCATCTCTTTTCCCATATTTCTTCGTTATCAGACTATCACCAGTCCTTTTTCGTGAAACCTGTATTAGCAACTTAGTCACCAGTTTCTCGCAGACATCTTCCACTCTGGAATCTGGGCTCTAATATTTTTTTTCAAATCTCATCAGACCGATTCCCAGTTCCCCACCAGTCTTTCTGCCGTGGAATCTGGGGCTCATTGTCGGTGCCACTGTTACTCTTACTTTTACTTCAAACCTCGGAACCGTGTTTGTAAAAAGAAAGTATAATAAGCAGCGAGTATTTATTCTGCTTTGTTCATAACCGAAGGAAACAAAATGACGCGGAGTTCTTTGCCGTAATCGCAGACGACTGTCGCAGTATCGCATACAGTAACGTGACGAACGAGCACTGACGAGTCCCCGTTGTCAAGAGGTATACTTTTAACCTGCCTACCGGCTAGAAGATCCCAGACAACGATGCAACCCTAGAAAATGAAACAACGGTTTTGGATCAAGAATATGAACTTCAATAACACACAGGTCCTTGATCAGTGGCTCTTTCTATGAATTGCTGGTCATCGCGTGACAAAGCAAAAAGGCCAAAATCGCTGGCCAACAACACCCAACGTTATGAGAGCGTTTTGACAGTTGTTGGGAGAGGTTGAAAGTTGTTGAGCGAAATTTGAAACGCTTATTTTGCGATCCATTATAACGTCTAACAATGTTGAATGCCTTGTAACAACACGCCTTACAAATTAGTACTCCTTTCATGAAACACCATGGAGATCGCATCCATGGAGATTTCCGGCTCACAAATAATAGGCTTGCAAAGTGTTGTGGGTATATTTGTGTCCCAGAATCGTTCCCATTGCCAGTGTTTTGCCCAATATTGTTGGGATCGCGAGTACATTTGAAAGTCAATAGAGCTAAAAGCCCTCAAATCTAGGTAACATACATACCTGGCCTCCTGTGACGAACAGATTATTAGACATCATGGACACATTCGAACACAAGTCTGGAAACTAGACACAAATATAATGTATATTTCAACAGGGTGACATTAAATAGTGTAAAAACTAAGAACCATTTCGAAAAATAACATTTATTACCCATGACTCATGATTTGTAACTGCATTTCTTTCTTATATTTTAATATTTTGCCCGCAGGCTGGTGCTGAACAATAGGACACAAGGTCCCCTTTGTGGTCCATTGCACCAATTTTCAACCCCCTTAAAATCTCCATACCCAAGAGGCAAGACACTTGAGGGTGGTCACTGTCAGGGTTTCTTTACGTTCATCCGATACATGGTGAGGAAGTGTGGAGAGACGGGACCGCCATTTTACGTGCTCAACCAATTGAGTCAACCGAGTGAAGGGCCCAAAAACTTCTTGAGGGGGAAGAAGTGAGATTGAGTGCAGCTTTTCCATAAGGATTGCCGAGGACCGGAAACCTGGGGGTCAGGTAAAAGACGACTGGAAAATCTTGATGGAATGGGGGAAACGTGAGGAGGGGGGGGGGGGGGGGGGGAGGGGGAGGGGGTGAATAAGACATTTACAGGGTATTACAATGACTTACCTGGCGTAGCTTATAGTGGATGCATTTGCCTTTATGTCTGTCCCATATACACATCGAGTTATCTATACTGACACTGACTATGTTGTACTGTGTGCATGATATGGCTATCACTGAACATGTGTGGCCTCTTAGGTGTTGTAAACACTCCCCTGTGCTGATGTCCCATACACGTACACCACCATTCGATGCGCCACTGATAACAAGACGAGGGTCGCTCTGTAACGTTAATGATATTTAACAATTATTCACCGACGTGAATATCGTCTCATAATCATTGGTCTCTCGACCAATCACAACACGCAAAACTCTATACTCAAGTCAAAATTAATATTATAACTAATATGATCAGGAGATACGATTGGAGCAGATGACAATCAAAATAGTCTATGCTTTTGTATGTAGATTAATTACCGAGGTCGAAAAACGTCTCTCAGGTGTTACCAACAGCCACGTAGTCCAAGTCAGTGTGAACGGCGTTATGCCTCTAACTGGAGTACGTTCTGCGCCCGAGCGTTGACCCCTCTCCCCTCCCCTAACACACACCCACCCTTCCCCCATTCCTGCACAGGAATGGTTTCCAAGATGTGGGTGTTACGGGACAGCTTCCCATTTACGCAAAATGTGAAAAGTTTTTGTGGAACCATGTCACAAATCCCTTAGAAAAGTGTGCTTTAAGTCCTGTTTAACGATCGTTGATGCGGGTTATCCCATCCCCCCACCCCTTCCAAACATGCACGTTCACACAACTGAATCAGCTATAAACTCTTAGGGTTATGTACCTCGAGTACTTTCAATGCTGTTATACCATCCCTGTGACCATGTAACGTGAAGATACAAACACACTCGTCTGTCCGAAACACCTGAGGATATTAAATAGAAGAACATTGAGAATGAAATACCTCTATTTAGACGTCACCTTCGGGATCTTGCTTGGTGTCCACTGAATAGAGGTTAAATATGGGAAAGAGATATCGAGGACCCGAGCCAGTGTCTCTTTAATAAAGAGTGTTCGCTTAATAGATGAAGTATACTGCTCACTGGTACCTATTTTAAGCAGACACCTTTAAGACCTTCAAAGATGCTCGGTGTCTACTGAGTGAGGGGTGTCCGCTAAATAAAGGCTTTTTCTTTAGTAAATAAATGGAAAGAAAAGTGTCCACTAATAATAAGGGGTCTGCTTAAAAGAGTTAGTACTGTTCCTTCATATGGTTTCTATAAAGAAACGGCAAATCCTCCACTCTGAAAATAAGGGCGAAAAGATGCCGAGGTTACCTTTAGCGTCCTGTCATGGCTGCCCGTCACAACCCTCCCTTGAGTAACCACCATCACACTAACAGGTTGATGATGAGCCCGCACTCTGTGTGTTAAGCTACACATCACAGGTAAAGCATGCGTAGATTCAGCTGTTGTACTTGTCCCAGTGGTTGTGGACCCGCTGGGTGTAGACACTTGATTTGGGTTTTTTCGTGTTGTCCTTGGTGATGATCTCTTGACGGGAGATGCGTTGATAACCATGGGAACCACAGGGGAGAGAAGATTTAAGAAATCTAACGTACCATCGATACGTGCGACGGCCAATTGAGGGCTGCAAAAAAGAAAGATTACAATTTCATTGTACTTGAAGGGGTTGGAGTGGAGGATGGCATGAGAGGCATAGACTTCATACGTTCGCCTCCAACCACTGGGGTACTAGGGGTTCAGGTCGCTCGTTTGATTCCCGCAAACACTACATATACAATAGGTGTGACAGGCGAGATGAATAGCGTGCGGTAAAACGAACGCTTATCACGGCTGATGTTCTAACGGGTAAGGTTGCTCGACACCACGTGCTCCATTTGTTGTTCCCTCCCTTAGCACAAGAGCGTTTCCATCCCTCCTTTAAAACTACAGGAGTTGAGTGTTGTGCGTATTGCACCTTGCCTTTATACATCATCATCATCATCATCATCACTTGTTACGCCAAGAGGCACATTTAGGCCGTTGCCCTTAAACGGGGGAGTGTTTAAAAGAAAAAATATATAGGGGTTTTATCTAGGAAATTACTGAGATAAAAAAGCATGGCGTAATGAATATTAAATACCTGTCAGGAAGAAATGCTACACTAGTGACACCATGTCTGTTCTCGCAGTACAGACAAATCTGTCGACCTGAGCTTAAACTCCAAAGCTAAGAAAAGAAATGAAAATATTCATAATATGAAAGCTGAAGAAAAATAATAGAATTAGGTTCCAAGTGTCGAAGGACGCACCACGGAAATTCGTACACGCGGTCCTTTGTCATGCGCACAACAAATTATTGACATTGTGATGGGACATCCAAGAGGATGTGGCCTCACTGAGACAACGGCGCGAACGTAAGAGCCTGATGAATACGGAAAGCTAAAAGACGATGACACGCACAAAAAGAACACGTTTGTTCGCACCGCGTCGATTTGAGGCCGCGATATCTCTGCGGAGTTTGTCTTTTAAAATTCACATAACTTTTTTTAGATTTCAGCTAAAAAGCATGATATTTGGTTGGGATGGGAGCCTTTTCTTTTAAGGACAGACTTCGCTCGATTGCGGGGAAAAAGTACCACACAAACCGACCCGCCACTTGGACGGTGCTTGGCGCTATTCATTTCGTGTGGATGTACAGCAATATTCGATCGCTGACTGAATTCAAAGATATGCGAGCTATTCCATCAGTGGATGTGACGTGGCACTTTTTTTTCTTCATCAGAAATGAAACAGTGAATCTAATCGTACCTCAACAGAGCCGTCACTGCATCCAGTTGCTAATAAATCTCCTCTACAGTCCAGGCACCACACAGCAGCCGTCCTGTGCAGTCCATCGTCCCTTACACCAGCAACATTAGCTAAACTGTGTTGGGGAGATTCATCGGAACATGAAAATAGATGGTCTGGGTATTCATCGTCGCTCGACCAGCTGTTTAATGAACGCGAAGAGCTCCAGCGAGGGGACCAAGACCTGACCTTTGGGGAACCTCCTTGTTGGTCCAATGGTCCAAAGTCGTAGCCAGAATTGTCGCTGGGACTAGACTCTATAGAACCACTTCTATTTTTGCGATTTTCCTTTTTGTTCTTTATAGTAAAGTAGCCATTTTCGTCGCCTAAGAGTAAAATGAAATAACCAGTGAACTCAAGCCTTGTAGTCAAACTAATTATGAATGACTGGCTGAGACGAATTTCAATTAAGGTGTCTTATTTTGTGGCACTGTTATTCCCATTCTCAATTAAAAAAAAGCGAAGGAAAGAGAGGGAAAAGAAAAGAAACGACAGAAAAGAAAAGCAAAACAAAATGAATAAAAAGGGAATGAAAGGGAAACATAAAGGAAAGAAAGGCACAGATAGGAATGGAAAGGCAAGGCTAACGTACCTGATGTGTTTTGATGAGTAGTTATTCCATCCGAGTCAGAAAACACGTCTGGACTGGTGCAATGCGTGGTGTCATAAGGAGCCTCGTTTTCGATGCTTTGGAAGTACCTTGTTGTTGTAAAGTTTTTATCTGGTTCATGGTTTAGAGATTTTTTGTCATGTCCTGATCTGTTACGTCTACGCCTTGGTATGGGTATCTCACTACAAAAAAAGTTAAACGCGTTTCCGTCATTTATAGAGATTGTATCAAATGCATGGCAAGGACCTGCCTATCTCGCGCTCCGCATTCCCAGTGAGGACAACAACTTGGGTTTGTCCCGTGATCAAACACTGAGCATCGACGCGAAAATGTGCAAGGACAAAGTAGTGACTACTACAAACTGTACATTCTGATTCTGCGATGAAGGATTTTCGAAATTTCAGTTAATATATTTAAATGATGATAATGTTGGTTTGCGTATGATGATGGAATATGAAGTGTATATGTGATCGTATCATACTGAATGGACTCAGAAAAAATTCAGAATTCATTCAGAGTCCATTCAGTATGGTACGATCACATATACATTTAATGTATTTAAAGTTGTACAGTCGAAGCTCTCCTTGCGTCCACTCTCGGAAGTGATCAGCTTTAGTTGTGAACTCGATTTGGAAACCCCGTTTGCATTGCTGCTTATGAGAGCCCATTCTTGTTAGCGACCAGCTTTAGTTACGACCACGATTTTGATTTCCCGAGGTGGTCGCTTACGAGAGCTGTGACTAATAGTTTAAACTAAAAATGTAATTTTCTTCCTCGAGATGTCTAGAGAAATCCTTTGGAATAAAGAATAAGTTTTACATACCCACTCCTATTGATGACCTTCAAGCATTCACCAGTGTTCCTGTCCCAAACTCGAATCTGCCCACTGAGACAGATGCTGACAATATTGGACATGGTGCATTTCACGTGTTCCACACTCTACAAGTACATACAAATGAATATCATGAAAATGTTGACTTTTCCTTGGTGTTGCAGGACACCTGAGACATGAACACAATATAACAATAACCAAGAATAAAGAACTTAGAACGAAACAATATCCAGCAGTAACAGTAACAGCCAAAATAGCAGCAGTGGTAAAGGACCAAGAGTTCAAAAGCTTTTACTGTCAAGCTTAAATAAAGTTGTTGATGATGATAGTCGTGTTAATATATAAGTATAGCGCCAGCGTGAATAGCAAGAGTAGCAGCAGAAGTAGTAAGAACAGCAGCAGCAACAACAACGTAGCGTAGCGAGGATCTAGGATCTTGAGGGGGGGAGGGGGGGCACTTAGAATAAAAACTAATTGGCAAAAATTTGGGGGGTACGAGCCCACCCCCTCCCTACGCCAGTGGCATTGACATCGTACATCAAAGAAAAAAAGGCTCGATCCGTCGCCCCCCTTTCTACGCCACTGACAACAACAGCAGCAACAACAACAAAAACAGCAGAGGCAACAACAACAGCAGCAACAACAGCAGCAACAACAGCAGCAACAACAGTAGTCACATTAGGTAGCAGCAACATCATCAAAAATAACAAATGATCAAAAACCTGACAGAAAAGAAAATATTTAAAAACTCAAACGAGTGTGAAGCTGTGTATTTTTTCTAGCATCATTACCTGAGGGTGTCCCTTGAGGCTGAGGGGAATGGCTTCTACTAGTTCCTCATGATTCACTCCTTGTCTCCTTCTACTGGACGTTTTCGGGCGAATTTGCAAGTCATTGAGATATTTACAGACAAAGAAAAGAATAATCATAACAAGAACACCCAACACTACACAATATAAGGCGTTCAAGTAGTATTCAGGGTCTTGTGGATCTAGAGGCATTTCATTTGATTCTCCTGGGTCCTGGATTGGCTGGGATGGGAAGGGTTTGGTGGAGTCGGGCTTTGACTTTTGTATTCTTACTCCACGTGATTCTAAAGATTTGACGTCCATGGTGAAGCCTAGATGGACAGGAGGAAGTATACTGATGTATCTGTGAACAAGAGAGAAATATGTAAATACAGGAATAGACGTACAGGGCCGGATACAGGGGGAGGGTTGTAGGGGTTGCAGCCCTCCCCCCCTCCCCAATGAATTTTTCGATTAGTTGGCTGACAGTGAGAGAATTGAAGTTGAATAATACCAATGTTTTGAAATCCCACGGACTAAGCCTGTGCAAGTGAGTCTGTGGTCTTCAAAAACAGCATTTTGCATCGAATGCGAAACTGGTGTATAGGCGAAAATGCATGGTTATGTTGAAGAGTTAGGATAAGCTATAAGCTTCCTCACAATGCTTTGCACTTTTGGGGGGCAACAATAAAGAAAATTATTTGAATATTCAAAACTTTTCATGCAGATGCTGAGTACATTTACTATTATCATTGAAAAATCCAGTATCAATTTAATCAGAGTTAATTCCACACGCATGGGAGAATGAAACGTTTGGTGTTACAGACAATGTATGGACTTACTAAGAAATGTCATGACTTTTACTCATAAAGCTGTTCAAATTTCTTTCTTACTGTTTTTTTCCTTCTAATTCTGATAGATGCATAAGTGTTTTTAGATGATATTTCATTTAATTCTTATTAATCTTCATGGTAATATTAACGATTTCGTCTCGTTGCTGCCCCGAGAACGCAAAGTATTATGGGGATGTGAAAGTAATGAATAAGCTAAACAAATACAGATAATAGATTCCCAACTTACCTTCCCATTAGACTTATATTATAATAGCTTAACAGCTGTGGCCAGTGATGTTTCGACAAACCCTTCCATGACCCTGCAACATTAACTGATTCACTTCCAGTCCATCCTCTCCCTGAATCACTCCCAGCCCAGAAGTTTTCTTTACTTTTCTTCAGTCTGTCTGCTTCAAGATCAGGATGCTCTGGTTCCTTATCAACACTATCTGTTATGATTTGCTGAATAAGTTTACTTAATGTCATGTCTTGATTGGCGTTTTGTTCTGGTGGTTGATCAGTGGTCAGGTTGTGGAATGTGCTGGGTGTGACAGAGTAGAATACCATGTAAATGAAATATAGCACTGCACAAACCTGTAGAGATTTTAAAAATATAAAACAAGAAATTATTGTTGTTTAGATGACATGAGACTTCTACTCCTCTTGCTTACAGTAAGTTGGAAAGAAGGAAAGAAGGAAGGAAGGAAGGAAGGAAGGAAAGAAAGACAGAAAGACAGACAGACAGACAGACAGACAGACAGACAGACAGACAGACAGACAGACAGACAGACAGACAGACAGACAGACAGACAGACAGACAGACAGACAGACAGACAGACAGACAGACAGACAGACAGACAGACAGACAGACAGACAGACAGACAGACAGACAGACAGACAGACAGACAGACAGACAGACAGACAGAAAGGAAGACAGGCAGACAGAAAGGAAGACAGGCAGAAAGAAAGAAAGAAAGAAAGAAAGAAAGAAAGAAAGAAAGAAAGAAAGAAAGAAAGAAAGAAAGAAAGAAAGAAAGAAAGAAAGAAAGAAAGAAAGAAAGAAAGAAAGAAAGAAAGAAAGAAAGAAAGAAAGAAAGAAAGAAAGAAAGAAAGGAAGGAAGGAACCAAACAGATCATGCCTTACCATACAAGCTCTTTGTACCATCCTAGTCCTTGCCAAGAAGTAAGCCAGCTTTAACCTTTTACTTTTACTGGGTATGATGGGACACTGAGGTGGTGACTTGACTGAATCAGGAGGTAAGGGAGGTAGAAGGTGAGGCGTGGTGGGGGTCATAGGGTCCATGGTAGGAGTCCTATGTGGTGAGCTGCTCTTCTGAGACTGATTCTTTTGTCTCAAGAGTGCTTGCTGGATGGATATCATGTGAAGGTCGGATATCTAGGATAATAATACGATCAAATGAGTGACTGATAGTAATAATACTACTATTAAATTATAGTAAATACAGAACAAGCTTGGGTATGCTGTATGTGTAGACAGGTAAGCTGTATCCCCAAATGCAGAATCTTACAGTAGATTGGATTGAAGCCTGTATTTACTGGTTGGAGACAAGTAGGATTGGGGTAGAGTAGATTCCATCCTCCTTTCTTCTCTGCCCCAATCTTCCCTGTTCCAACCAGGAGTGGACTTTGCTATCTCTTCCACAATATCTGTAAATATATTGACTTTATATAGCCTAGATAGTGACCCAGTTCTATCTTACAGTCAATCCCACTCATGCTGAATGCATTCCTATTGAGGTTCAACATTCGGTTTATTATTCAAAATTTGATTTCCATCTTGCTTTGGGAATTGTATTACTGTAATGAAACGAACTGAATCTTTGAACCTCAAACCTCGATTGTAATCAAGCATTGAAAGTACAAGACCTGCACAAAAGGAAGACCACATAATTATCATGCATTTTCTCACTTATCAATCTATTTGAATATATTTTTTCTTTTCTTTTTATATGTACGTTAGAATGACATTTACATTTACCTCCATTCTTCTAATATCAATAGACAGGATCGTAGCAAACAAGAAAACTTGGAGGAAGAAATCAGTAAGAAGACCAATAAAAGCAAACAGACAAAATTCCTAAAAAGAAAGAAAAAGAAAGTGATCAATAAAAGCTACATCTTTAATCTTGTTGAACCCTGAAGCAAGCTCTGGGCTAATCAAGGTCATGGTTTGGGAAATTATCAGATCGAATTGGAATTTGTTGTGTGAAGTGCTGCAGAGGGAGGTTAGGAATTGTGCTTGGAATTTCAATATGTGTCCTGGGACCCATGCTAGGCACATTGGGATTCTAGATCACATTCTTTCATATGCAAGAAATTTAGTGCAATGGAAAGAAATGAAGCTCTCAGGTCCTGGGACTCAAACAAATTATACAAGTGTTTTGCATAAAGAAGCACAATTGCAGAATTAACGGGAACCCTGGAGGAAATCCAGAGTTCTAACCAGAAAAAAACTCCAATCAAGCAAGAGACACAACATTTATTCACATTACAGTACTGATTCCAGGAATAGATGCCTTGCAGCACGTCGGAATGCAGCTCAATTTGGAGGGAAAAACAATAGGTTCCAATTCTCAGGAGTTTAAAATTCTTTTGTTTTGCCCTCCAAATTGAGCTGCATTCCGACGTGCTGCAAGGGGTCTATTAAGCATGAGACCCTAGCTATGCAGTATTACTTGCATAGCTTAAATCATGATAACGTACCTGAATGGCTGGAACAAATGTAAAATAGCCCAGTCCAACCACAAACATTTCAGTACCCAGATTCTTAAGCATGTACTTCCCCTCCTTGCTTAAACCTAATAATGAATGAATGAATGAATGGGATGAAATAAGAAAGATGAAAGACAGAAAGAACAAAAAAACGGGAGAATTAAGAAGCAAGGAAAGTAGATAGGAAGGAAAGTAAGGAATCGCGTATTGGAAAAAAGGAGGGTGGGTGGGAAGAGAGGGAAGGAAAACCGGAGAAATACCCTCGAGGCACTGGACTGGAGAGAGCAACAAGTAACTCTTCTCACTCGGACCTGGGTTGCATTGGTAAGAGGTGAGTGCTCTTACTGCTATACCACCTGTTCTTCACTCAGCTGACTTATGACTTGCAAACGACACCTAGTCAAGGAATCGAACTTGGGTCGCACTGCTACACCACCTGTGTTTCCCTGACTTATGACTTGCAAACTATTGAAATGAAAAGTATTGAGTACTATACCTTGAGCGACTCTTATCTTGACATCCAGATCAACTGGTGTTGACACCACACTTTTTGTAATGACCAAAATATTCTCCACTCCAACCATGATTACAAGGTAGGGAAACACCTCACTAGAATCAACAGACACAATGATTTTACTCTAACGAAATTTCCGTTACATACTGTAGCATGTTCTATTCACTCACATTAGTGTGCAGTCCATTGATTTATGGATGCACACTGGTGCACACTAATAAGCCAATCAGATAGTGTGTTATACTATGGCTATGTATCAAGATGTAATAGGGGGAACAGAGTCCGAATTTCATCTTACCTGCTGTCTAATGTTGGTACAAAACCAAAGAATGTAGAGACTCCTCCTGCCATAGCCAAAGACGCCATGACAGTAATGACAGCACTGAAGGCTAAACCCCATTTAGACTTGACCATGTCTATTTTGGCTGTGAAAGTGAAAACATTCCATGTTCTCAATAAACCTTTCCTGAATTCTCCTCAAGTGACCATGGAACAATCATGGCTCAAAGTCAAGGTTAGGCTTGATAAAATACAGTAAATCTATGAACACATCAAGCCCAACCTCAACTTGGAGCCATTGTTTCATGGTCACTCAAGTGAAGTTTGGATAGGTCTATTAGATATGTCATAATATAGTACAGTTAACTGGTGTTTATAAGTGTTCTGCAGGGCAAAAATAAAGGCCATGGGTTAACAGACAATGTCCAGTCAAAATGGGCACTGGTCTGGACAAACATCTCTTAAGACTTAGGACTAGAACCTGAAATGTTGATCAGTCTGAGGTCACCCATCATCATGTCCAGCCATTTTGAAGCCATTATTTTAGCCATGTTCTGACAGTAAAATAATGCTTAATATATACTCACCAACTGAAAATGCAAGGTATAGAAAGACTACAAAATATGCCACACTGATTGGACCCAGTTCTACTAAACTCCCTGTTTTGCCCTGTATGACAAAAAAAAAACATTGAATGCAATCAGTATTTTAAAGAAATGTGATCAGAAGTAAAGTCAGAATTAGTGAATGAAGAACCATTGATAAGTCAGAGTACATGTGTATGGCACATCATCATGAAATCACCATTCGACAAGGACTTGGTATTGAGGCATCATTGACTCCTATAGGGCTTATGAGTATGTAGTTGATAAGTACGTTTAGTATAATATATTTCTGATGGGAGACATTTCCCTGCTCGCCTCTCAATGATCCAACCTGGGTTTGCAGGCTCAGACATGGTGTTGTATGTGAGTAGAGTTGTTTGTTGGTTCTCTCCTGTGCTTCAAGGGTTTTTCTCAAGGTTCTCAGGTTTTCCTCCCTCTGCAGAAATCAACTTCTAAATTCCAATTGGAATTTCGGTAGACGAACAGCCACTTTATGGAAATGCCACTAAATCCTATTTATCTATTTTTTCTATTGTTATTCACTCCTAAATTAGGAGAGAACTCTCCTTCTCTTATACATGTATGAATAGTTCAATAGGTTCTTTAATGTGTCCCCAATTAGTGTTCTACTAGTGGACTGCTACGAGACTAGACACTTAAATAAGGTTGTTATTAATATTCTTTATAAATGTCATCCATAGACAGTGGCAGTAATACCTTTTTTTAGAGCTTACCTTGTAATAAATATGAAAAACTTGCTCATTGTTTCCCATACTATTACTCCCATCTTTATCTAACTCAGGCACTGGGTACATCTTCTGCAGCTCTCTCTTCAAGCCTGTAATATAACTGCAATAAAGGCAATGGTCAGTTAAGAAATAATAATTACATGTAGCACCCATGACCTGATGTTTGGGACCCAATTTGAGCAGTTATGTTGGTCCGAGGTTGACAAATCCTAAATGTGTAAATATCAATGTACAGTCAGTATGTATGTACTGTACATACCTGGGCTGGTGTGATATCATGATCAATGTGATAGCATATTGGACATCAAGGTTAGATCCTCTGCCTTGCATTTTAGGATACAAACCAGTCTGCTTCAGTGATGTACCAAAAATGAATTCTAGAGTTACAAAAAAGGATGTTAGATGTAAGATTGCGACCCAAAGGAACATTCCATCCCATACAGTATGGTTAACAATTTTATAAGGGTCACTTTGAGATACTGCTGGTGATAGTTCTAGTTGCTAATAAATGGATATGCCATAATTTATCTCTATATGCAATATGTAAATATAATGCAACCACAAAACTGCATTTATTTTGATAAAGTACTAGTAAGATGGTTTTTACAACAGCTGGCAATGCAATATTTCTCATACAAGCCATATACATGCAGTGTTAAATTCTACTTCAATCACAAACTGCACTGTCTTAAATGCCTATACAGCTGTGCATTTTCAAAATGTTAAATAGAAAAGGTCAAACGTATGAGGTTCCTGCAACATTTTTTGTTGGCACAAGACAGTGTTGCTGTTGTCAATACATGTTGCACATTGCACATACAGTATAGCAATACGTGTACTCCAGTTTCAAGTTCTCTGTTGCTCAGGAACACAGCAGTATTGAACAGATTCAAAAATGGTCTTCGGACACTGTACTGTGTCAGTATGAGATTAAGAAAATCCCAAGAATGTTTGAAACTTTAATACATGTACCTTTTAGTGCAATGTTAAAGGCAGGTCTGCCATACTCCTGGTATAAATTGTCAAACACTTCAATGTCACTGGAAAAACTAAAAGAAAATAACAAAAAACTGACTAATATGAACAGAGGAAGTGAGAGTGAGAAACGAGAGAGGGCAGAAAGAAAGACATCATCTTGTCTTCTTTCATTTCCTCCCCTCTTCTCAGTCTCCCTCTTTTGTCATCTACCACAGGAAGCCCAGAGAAGAGAGATCTATGGAATGAGATGCCTGCATAAAAGGTTAATTTGCATTTGGGAAATGAAAAGTAAAAACATACCTTTTGTCTGATCATTATATAAGGAAACAAATTTCAAAAAATTATAGAATTTAGGTACATTGTATCTACTAATAATTCATATACAGTTTGGGTGGCATACCATGAAATATCCCATGATCTAGTTATTCAGATTCTAGTACATATGTACACAAGTCTTCAGGCAAGTGTGTATACACGATAATACTAGTCACAAGTAATATACATTTTCCATGGTTTGTGGTAGTAAGCATTGTATAACTTATTATTTTATCCCATGTGCACCCTTGAAAATTCATCTCGGCTGGAATGACTGATAAGAAAGAACTTACAGTGGAATAATGCCTAATGTACAAGAACTTTCCTGCATTGTGATTGGCTAGTATTTTCAATGGTGTGGCTAGGATAAATTCATAATGATTATACATTGCATATCCAATAAATAAACAAGTCTGAATGAAGTGTGCATACCTTTCAATATCTTTGTTCCACAAATTAGCTGGAGAAAGCAACAAACATCCTTTGGCTGGTAAAAACTGACCATCTTGAAGTCCTAAGCCAGACCTCTGTCTTATTAATGGTCCAGATGTAACATTAAGACAAACGTCAGGCATTCCTTGACCACTGAAATACATGTAAGATGCAATTCTAAATACTCAATTTATGATCAATTTATCAGCCTTAAATTATAGGGTACCAAAAGCAGAAACCAAAAACAATTTAATTTTATCAAACCCTAAAATAACCTCTGGGCTGATCAAAGTCAGGACATGACTAACTCACAGATTAAACCCTGAAACAACCTCTAGGCTGATCAAACTCAGTACATGGCTAACTCACAGATTAAACCCTAAAATAACCTCTGAGCTGATCAAAGTCAGGTCATGACTAACTCACAGATTAAACCCTAAAACAACCTCTGGGCTGATCAAACTCAGGACATGGCTAACTCACAGATTAAACCCTAAAACATCCTCTGGGCTGATCAAACTCAGTACATGGCTAACTCACAGATTAAACCCTAAAACAACCTCTGGGCTGATCAAACTCAGTACATGGCTAACTCACAGATTAAACCCTAAAACAACCTCTGGGCTGATCAAACTCAGGACATGGCTAACTCACAGATTAAACCCTAAAACATCCTCTGGGCTGATCAAATTCAGTACATGGCTAACTCACAGATTAAACCCTAAAACATCCTCTGGGCTGATCAAACTCAGGACATGGCTAACTCACAGATTAAACCCTGAAACAACCTCTGAGCTGATCAAAGTCTAGGCTTGGTTAACTCACAGATCAAATTGGAATTTAGCATGGTGGGTTAAATGGAAAACCTGGAGGAAACCCCTTAATCAAGACTTATATACATGTACTGTATGTACAACCATGTACCCTATAAAATTTGTTAGGTACCAGTAACATCATTGACATTACTTTTTTGGATATTATGCTACAGTACATACACAGAATATTTCTCTGTCACTTGTAATATGTTAAGACCCCAAGCCTTTACCTGTATTTGTCCTTGAAGTCAGAAATTGCCTTTGTAACATGAAAAGCAGGCTTCAATGCTTCTCTCATCACTTCATTACTTTGAAATGATGTCATCCATTGAGTCAGATGTGTGGTAAGTACAAATTGTACTACATACATCAGTGGTTTGCCATCAAACTAATACAAATAAAAATATAGAATGATTTCAATTTCAATGAACTTAGTACAGTAGTTCAAGTGCCAGTTTATAAGATGAGAATATTGTCACAGGTTGTCATGCGAACAATGATTATAATCTACAGTATATACAGCTTGTAACACCCTCTTTATGTGTACATACTCAAAGGTGCTTTACAATCAAGAGAGATAGTTTAATGAAGTGTAGACAATGAGTTTGGTCACTGCCAGGTTTTTTTTTATGTCCTCAGTGGTTCTTTTACGTCCCTTTGTTATTGGTTAATGATGACTAGGTGTGGAGAGGCGAGACATGCACCATTTAAAGTGATCATCCAAGCCATTTGAAAGTCTAACCATTTGTAGATGAAATTACAAAGGCAGAACCTTCTCAGTTATTTTAAGACCCTGAGCATTGTTCTGGCCAGGAACTGAACCCACCTCCCATACAGCAGTGAGTCTGGCATTGAAACAACTAAACTAACTGGGTTATATTATATGTGTGGTACGGGAAGGTTAGTGGCATCACAGTTCCATTACGAGTAAAGGCCTTATTACAGTAATAGTATAAAGTAGTTTATACCTTTATATGTATGCAATTCAGCATTGTAAGATACTGTACATGTAAGTTCAACAAAACTTGCATCAAGAAACATGCCAAGCATAAACCCTCGATTCTGTATCATAGGCAAGTACAATCTAACTGCACTTTTTAGTTAAGTGTGGTGCAGCAAGAGCTTTAAAGAAAAGTTATAATGCAAAAAATCTTTATGTTAATGTGAAAATGTTGATGTTGTCAAGGTGAATCCACAAAGTTGTGAAATATGGATGGTGCATTTCCCACACAACTTCAAGGATTTGCCTTGACAACATCAACGTTTTCACATAAGCTTATAGATTTTTGGCATCATAGCATTTTCTTGTAACTGAGCCGAAATGCAGTATTCTTAATCTTACATTATGAACTTAATTTAAAAACGTGTTCCTACCCAGTGTGGTTTGATGCTTTCATTGCCAGGAAATATAGAAGTAGTCCTTCCTTCTTCAGTTGCTGGACTGTTGAATCCAGGAGACAGAAACAGTGGAGCACTAAAAGAAAAAAGACATGAGTGAATTCATATTGTCTAGTATTCATCCAGTGAATGCAATAAAATTTGAGCACTCTATCTTAATAAGAGAATAAAAGTAAAGAATAGAATTATGTCGAGCAAGGATAATATTACCTGCAAGTAATAACGACGATTGCAGAGAGAAATATGATAAATTTAGGGTGGGTGGCACAAAATAATCCATGTTTATACCACAAGTTAGCGATCACTTCACTAGTAGCGTCTTCTTTAGCCTCCTCTTCTGATCCCTTGTCGTCTTCCATGCTGCAAAGTCTCGTTTTATTATACCCGCAGTGTTTTCACTTCCTTGATTTGACAGTAGATTCGTCTAAGAAAATTCTTATCACATGCAAAGTCTCGTTTTAGTTGTTATGAGAGCAAAAGTAAGGCTTGTTTTGAAGTGAAAATATTAGCCCTCAGGAGCA
Organism: Anthopleura xanthogrammica; assembly: GCA_964019055.1. Lineage (NCBI taxonomy): Eukaryota > Metazoa > Cnidaria > Anthozoa > Actiniaria > Actiniidae > Anthopleura > Anthopleura xanthogrammica. The sequence goes on along the minus strand of OZ025206.1, from coordinate 23,175,603 downwards.
TCCCACGTTTTCAAAATATAATCCTACGTTAAAAATATCCTTTAGGTAATGATAACTGGTGAGCCATCGTATGATTTTGAGAGAACAATAGAGTAATTAATTCATCGTCAACAACCCTAGAGTATCACTTCCTTCTTCTCGCTACACTTTCCTGTTCTTGATTAAGTCGGCCTTTCTTCTCGCCAAAACGACAACCCTGGAAGTCAAGCAGCAGTTCTATCATAACAGTGGTATTCCTCATGTGTCTTTATTCTAATATTGCGCTATTTTTGTAGTGAAATAAGAACTAAATCGGGCAGATCTTCTGGACTGTTCGAGTCTGCTAAATTTGAATCCCGACGCCATTACTGCAGCACAATCACGCATGCTCACCACTGGGGTTACCGCAGTCAAAGCTGCTATAGCGCTGGCGCATATAAGCGATACGGTTTATACAAGCACGATTCACAGATCATTGAGAGGGGAGGGGAGGAGAGGGGAGGGGAGGGGAGGAGAGGGGAGGGGAGGGGAGGGGAGGGGTAGAATTAGCCGGTACCCGCCACCTATGGAAGCTAAACTAAAAGTCAAATCGCAGAAATGAATTTAGTCTGTTTGCACGTATGCTAAAAAGGAAACGGATGCTAAAATGTAAAAAAGATGTCGTTTGCATTTTCAAGATTCACTAAAAAAGGGCCGGATATGTGATGTAGATACTTGAGTCCCTATGAACACTCAGTATCGAGTATTTCAACAGATCTCTAAGGGGAGCAGTATTTACCGGTACCCATCACCGAAATCAATAACATCGGTCCCTATTTTAGATCTTTTGACCTTCACGATCGCATCGCCCCATAGCAGGGAGCCCGATTTGCTATCTTGCACTTTTTCTTTCCCGATTCTTACACTAGGTAGCTTTGTTATCTTGTACATTGTGGTATTTATTGTCCTATCTTTGGATATCCCCTAGTAGATTCGATACCGTACATGGGGATGATAAAAGGACAGGATTGGAGGCCACGTGGGATGATCCTTAAGATAAAAATATCAGTAATCAAGAAAGTCAGTCGGCCTGCTTCCTTTTCGTTCGTCTTAGTTAGGGAAAAAACTGATCTCCAAGTCGTAGATAAAAAAACGAATATTTCTCTTTGGTGAGAAGGTTTGCAAAAGGTAACGTGAAATACAGGAAAACGAAGAAAACTTGGTCACGTTTGCCGTTTGCGGGAGAAAAAAAAAACGCGAATCTTAATTCTCTATCAGCATATGACGTGAGCCCGCAGTAGGAGGTTTTGGTACTGCAAGCAGCCTGTGTTATTGTTAGCCGGGGACAGGGCTTAAAACCGGCTCTTCAACAGTTCCCCTGGATCCACCTCTGGCTGCGGAATATAATGGCAGTAAAAATGAACAGGCATATTGTCTCGTATTGAAAGAACTGGAGATATTGTAATTGATTAAATATTGCGTTTGTTAGGTTATAATGCGGCCCTTTCCCCAGTCATATGCTTTTGGATGCATGTCTCCAGTGGCGGATTCAGGGGTGGTTCCGAGGGCTCCATTGAACCCCCCTAAGTGAGATCTTGTGAAGCCAAGCATGTTTTTTTACGCTCAATAGAATGAAATTGGAACCCCCCTTGCCTCAGCTTTTCCTGCGTGGCGCCCATTTTGGAACCCCCCTTTTTAAGATCCTGGATCTGCCACTGGTCTCTAACACGTCTTTACCATGTGCTACCTCAGAGTGTGTGAAATGGTGGATAACACACGGAGACCAAGCTATTAAAGATGAGATACAAGCCTTTTTACACGAAATTCCAGTCACATTAATGTACACATATCGTCTCAACTCAAACAAAGAAGTCATTATCAGGAGAATCAGTATATGATAATGACACGTGGTCTGAAACAGAAAAATATCATTGAATGTTCAAAAGTTCCCTAATTAACAAAGATCGTATTAAGCTTTTATACTACATGAATACACTTTCCTGCTTGACTCAAATTGAAATGAAACAATCACTGGGGAAACTCATGTGTGCTCTAAATCCGTACAGGCTGTCTGGAAGGGTCAGTTTGCCGGATCCGGGAAACAGATAAAATATATACGCGAGATCCGGGAAATTAGAAAAAAATCCTACGTGATTCGGGATTTTGGCATCGGCCGTGACTCGGGAATTGCCAAATTCAATGTCCGGGATGCAGGATTTTGTTTTCTGATTGTCGGGGAAAACGTGAAAAAAATTAATAAATTGAATAAATAAAAGTACATCAAAACGCCTTTGTATATGAATGTCATGGTCGTCGCATATAATTAGGGGGCTCCAGGGGCGGATTTAGGGGTGGTGACGGGGGTGATTAGTCACCCCCTTTTTGGCCAGTTGAATATTTATTTTTGATCTTGACATCAGCTTTTTAGATTTTTTTCATTTTTTAAAATTTTGATATCATTTTTCATTCAAGCTGTCTCATTTCTCGCGTTTAACAGGCATCACGGCTTTCTGCCCCATTTCTGCTTTCCCGCCTTTTCTACTTTCCCGCCTTTTTGGGCTTCCTGTGTATGTCTGATAAACGCGTTTGTACAACGGTTTTTGGGATCTAAGTCACCCCCCTCTCAAAAATCCTGGATCCGCCCCTGGCCGCTCTCAGTTATGGCAAAATGTTGCGGGACGCGGCCGCCGGGATTCCGAAAAAAAAACAACAGTGCCTGATTTGGGATCCGTACTCCTTCCAGACCCTGATCATATGCATCACGGAAAAATGTTGTGGAAGTGGCGACTTCCAACAATTTCCATACACTGAAAAGCTTTCCAACATATATATTCATAATATAATATCAAATCGTGAGTCAGTAGATCAAGATGTACGCAAAGCTGTTTATTAAAGACGAATGATTATGCAAGCCTAAATAATAAAACTTATATATTAGGGAATTCTCGCATCGCATAGATATAAGATATTTATTATTATTATTATTATTATTATTATTATTATTATTATTATTATTATTATTATTATCATTATTTACAAAACAATGTTTTTGAATGTAAAAACTAATAAACAACATCATACATCTTTGTTAAAGAAACAGCGACCTTTGCAACGCCGTTGAACACACATTTTGGCTCTCATAAAACAAACGATTTCCAAAATTAAATCATGTAACAAAGTTACCTGGAAAGAATATTTCTGGGTTTCATTTGACGTCATTTCCTCTCTTTCCTACGGAATGTTTATCAGCTGAATCACAAGTTTTCAATCGAATTATTTCTGTTTGATAACACATGAAGGTCAGTGTTTGACCACCATTTGAAGCAGCTAATGAGGTTCAAGGACTTTTATCAGCTGATTGAAACCCAGTAATAGAACCTTTTAGCTTGGCTGTAATGTTTTCCCATTTCAGACCACGCGTGTCATACATTCCCTAGAGTATTATTTCTTTGTTTAAAGGTTGCACATGAGAAGACCTATGAATATAGACGCATCAAGAGTTCCGCGCTGCTGCTCAATGCGCATGCTCAGGGGATTAAAAAGTGGGATAAAATTTGTAAAATATGCTATATTTTAGTTGTATCTTTCTTGTCAAGTACAATTTTCACTAAATATTCAAGATCGCGTACCGTTAAGCGAATTCTGAATCAAATATACCGAAAAATTGCATATTATACAAAATATTATCCCACTTTTTAATCCCCTGAGCATGCGCATTGAGCAGCAGCGCGGAACTCTTGATGCGTCTATGGATACGACTTTTACAAAGAATCTTCGTATTCTCAAGAGAATGATACGTGGTCTATGAAATGGAAAAACATTACACCCGAGGTAAAAGGATCTATTTTCATGGTAGTTTGAAAATAATTTCAGGAATTTGACCATCAGATGTTGTAGTTCCGTTAAAACTTGTCTCATCTACGTCAAACAGGAAACGTACCCCCGATCTTTCACACAGAACATTTCTCATCCCATCATTCCCTCCCAGGCATGGCGGACCATTGATCAACACTCTTATGACATACGATTCATTGGCTTCTATAGTTGCAGGTTTCTCAAAAATTATATCATGGATTTGAACTAACTTGTCTAGAACGTAAGTCCCTTCAAAACTACAAAGTGAGTCGTTGTGAGAGTCTAAGAGTTCTACATCCACTTTAAAAGGTTCTGTACTGCCCTCTGCATGATGAGATAACCCGTACAAGCCCACTCCAATAACACAGATATCGCGATCTACTGTGAATCTGATACTATCAAGATTAGTCCCGTCACAGTCCCAATCAGAACAGTGTGACTGAAACCTTTTGCATCTGTAAACGCGATGTGTTCCATGCCTTGGAGTAGTGGGAAATTTTTTCACCTTCGTTTTGCCTCTAGAGCCATGATATAGAAACACGCTTATGGCCTCTTCTTGGCTAAGCACTCCAGAGACCGCGGCATCTTCCGTAAATTCTTGTAACGTCATTACAGGGAAACGAATAAGATTCAACGCAGTTGAAAGCACGTTTCTAAGATTATCTGGCAAAAGCGGAAGACAACTCCTCTTGCATTCCTCCTCAGCCCATCTTCTTATCGACCTAAACAGATCAACTTCTTCAACAGTCAGCGTTTCCCTTGACAACAAAGCAACAAGAGTGTTATGGTCTATCTCCAAGAAGTCCTCGGATGAGATAGCTTGGGCGGTCTCACGTTCGATAATTTCCCAGCATTTTTCTTCGAGTTTTGGTTCGCAGTAGTGTCGTGCTTGCGACAGAAGCGTAAACACGTTCTGACTGTCAATGTTCTGGTCGAGAAACGCAACACATTTTTCAGCCAAAAATGGCAGAATATATTTCTTAGCTAGGTAAAGAATTCCAAGGACGTTGGATTCGTTGATCACAGCCTCGTCAAAGTAGATATAACTTAGGAGTTCTAAGAAAGTTTCGTAGTCGCAGTCGGACAACTCGATTTCAGTCCCTTGCTCCGCCATGGAGCCAAAGAACATGGCATGTAGAACTGGACTGCTTATGGCTAACAGGAACTTGTGTGCTTGGACCCTCTTTTTCCGTCCTGTCCTTCCAACCACAAAAGTAATGTCACTTAGAAATTCATTTTTGAACATGTATTGGCAACGTTCTCGAATAGTTCGTTTCGTTGTCTGCCAGTTTTCCGAGTTCTTGTCAAATTCGTACAAGAAACTTGCCATCTCGAATATTTTGCTATGTAGCAAGAAATTGGAAATAATTTCGTCTCTCCTCAATTCCCGTGCAAAATTAAGCGGCAGAAAACTATATTATTCACGAGTACGAGAAAGAAAAGCTTGTGTTTCGGCAAGAGTTAAATCATAATGAACGCATATCCCCTTTCCAAAAATTTCAAGAAGATAGAATAACGATTTTATGGTCCACCGAACGTCCTTTATAACCTGCTTGCTGAAATACAATTGACCACCATGTTGACACCAGCACAACCAATAGACCAATCACAGGCATGTGTGATAGAGAGAGGTGCTATTCATGTTATGATAAACAAGTGTATTTGCCAAAAAAGGAGAAACAACAAGAATAAACTGAAACCCATTCTGTCCATTTGCTTGCTGGTAGACTGTTCCATGTCGGTGACACGTGTGCCATCACAGCTGTCATTTCATGATTCTCATCCTTTTGCGAGGAATCTGAGCAACCAGACAAGTTTTGTCGCAAGATCTACGGAGATGTGGAACTCCTAAGAGACCCTTCCTTATTCCTAAAAACCTGAGTCTACTACCAAGAGGCTCTGGAAGTAACATACGAAGACTAAAGATTTCATGGAAGACAGTATTCATCAAATGCACTGAGCGCTGCCAAAGGATGATCGGCTAGAAAAATTGCCTTTTTGCATGTTGTCAAATATTTCTAAATATGGATTTAATCAAGAGAGCATAAATAAGAGAGGGAAACTTCTTAATACCACGCGCGCCATGTGAATTCCCAGTTTGGCTATTTTTAAGATCCAAAGTCGTTTGGTTTTTAATTTTTTTGATGGCGTGGACGTGTGTGCGCACCCTCAAAAACAACATAGTCAAATAATAACTTCATGCCTGCGTGCAAACAAATATTGAACATACTTTTCGTAATCAATCTATTAGTTAAAGCAAAAAGATCAGGATCGGTTATGTTCTGTTCTCTGATAAAACACGACTGAGGCTGTTGAACACTCAAAAAGACCCAAAAAAAGTTTTTGTTTTCCCCATACATCTTTACTTGTTTTCGCTACTTCCAGGTTTGGATGAAGCACGCAATTTTTGACGCACTGGAGTAGGGTGAGGCAAAAATAGACTTTATGGGAATGCTAAAAATAGCCCAACCGTACCGGGAATTCACATGGCGCGCGCGATATTAAGAAATTTCCCTCTCTTATTTATGCTCTCTTGATATAATTTATCATCAGCCCTAGTGTTATCTCTTAGAAACCATCGTATTTGTCATGGGAAACCTGTGGCGGAATCTGTTTGTAGTTTTATTTATTATATTTCAATATAATTTGATGTGAGCTAAATGCGAAATAAATAATTAAATGGGAGGAAATCGTAAAGGAAATCGTATCACGGAGGATGTGCGCTGCACACTGCGGTGTGGTAATGGGTTCGATTCCTGGAACTGCATCTATGAGTTGTTTGTTGCTCCGAGTCTTCTTTTTAAGTTTTTTCTCCGAGTTCTCTGGTTTTCCTGACCTCTCACATATATCAGTAAAATCATTTCCCAATATTTATTTTTACCTTGGGTGTAATGTTTCCCCCCCAATTTCTTCCCAAGAGTGACAGTTTCTTTGTTTAACGGTTGCGCATGAAATGCTAGAAAAATAATTATCCCTACAACTCAAAAAAGGAATCTTATTCCCAACAGTCTAAAATGGGAAAACATTACACCCAAGCTAAAAAACACTCATTTTCCATTGCATTTCAAATTTTGGAGATTTTTGTACCCTTTCAAGACAAAACTGCACGAAACAGATGAAAACTGGTAAAAAAAATGGTGAGCAAAAACTAAACTTAGCTCATCACTCACCGTTTTTTGCCAGTTTTTATCTGTTTCATACAGCTTTGTCTTGAAAGGGTACAAAAATCTCCAAAATTTGAAGTTGAATGAATGACATCCAAGGCATCCAAGGTAAACTCACCAAACCTGATATTGTTTTGGATTATCTGTACCGTATATAAATCCTCTATTAAGCCCCCCTCTCAAATAAGCCCCCCCTTTTTAAAGGAAGAAATTTATTAAGCCCCCCTCCCTCTCTTTTAAGCCCTCTCCCCCTCCCCTTCACAACACAATAATGGTAAATCATACTTGAGAGACTAACACAAGCTAAGTGAATCAAATGTTGAAAATACCATGTAATTTGAACGATGCATATACCATGTTATATATTGACATCCCTATAGATTATGCAAGACGGTCCATAGTAATACTTCAGTTTAATCCTGAGTTTACTGTGTTGTGCGTTTCAGCCGAAAAATGAATAAGCCCCCTCTCTCTATTAAGCCCCCCCTCTCCAATAAGCCCCCCCCCCCCCCCCCCCTCAAACGTGCCTGAAATAAATAAGCCCCCGGGGGGCTTAATAGAGGATTTACGGTAGTTTAATATAACCCAACGATGAATTTTCGCGCGCTGTCATTGGTTCAAATGGGTCACGTGCAGGACGGGTATCAGTCGATATCCCCCATCCGAAGTGATATTCGTCCAGTAAAAGAAAAATACGTAAAAAAATTAATTAAATACACGGGAAAAAAATCGGCTTTTACAGAGAAGTGAAATTGAAATACAAAGACTGGTTCAGAAAGCTACGCCATAAAACACGAAAAAATCAACAAAATATGCTGTAAATGTCTTCAATGGTAAGCATGAAGTTTTTGGCTTGTTTTCCAAATCGTTTTTATAAACTACTAAAAATCAACAAACATTTCGACAACTAATGTCAAACAATAGAAAAAGCTTTCATTTACCAAAATAATTGTTTTTATATCCAGCTTTGAGACGAGAGAGAAATATTTTTTGAAAACTCTAGAGATGATGAGTCAATGCAGTTTGCTGAATTGGATCCATTCCAGTGAAGTCGTTGGGTTATAAAATAAATAAACCCCTTCTGGCTCACTGAAATATCGGCTGATAATGTCCTTGGATGATCGAGAAATGGTCCTCAAAATATCACATTTCCCTCGAAACTTCGCTTCTCGGCCAAATATTCTTTTTTCGGACCATTTCTCATCCTCGGACATTATCAGCCGATATCCCAGCCGCCAGAAGGGGTTCATTTACTAATTATCTTTCGTTTTTTTAATTAGACTTAACCAACAATGCAAGGCGTAAAAATGTCTAACTTTGTCGAAGAATTTTTCAAAAACAAAGCTAGCCCTGTGGGGTGGTTGGTGGTGGGTTGTGTACACCTGACAAAATGCCTAAGTGGGAGAGTAGTGAGGTCGAAATTGGTTCTCTCCCCAGTCCTGCGCCCATAAGACTCCGTACCGTGCAAAACATAGTCAGAAAATCTGCAGGCAAATTTCGTTTCGATTAATCGGTGAGGAAGATCAAAACGACTTTTAAAATAATGAATCCCCCATCCTAGGGACCATTTTGATCAAGAATTTTCGTGAGTTTGTGGTTTAAAAGACGGTGAAATCGTGGTTTAAAGTGTGTTGTGTTTCAAGATGGCGACTGTACTTTCCTCCCTTGTTAAAGTATATTGACACAAATCCACACATAGGATACCATAGGGGAATTATATAGGAAAAGAAAGGCGCGCGCGAATAAAAAGGTTCTAGTGCATTTTTTACGGATTTGTTTTGCTCGTTCGTATTATAGGGGACATTATCTTGACCTTGAATTAGAAAACGATTTTTTTCCGATTTTCTTTTCACCTTTTACTTTTATCTAAATTGGGCTCCTTGTGGTTGCACTGATGAGAGACTCGGTGCATTTTCTAATCCTGAAAGGTCTGTGATACAAATTACAAATTCCATGACTTTTTAATGTCCTTTCTATGAACGTGCGAGCCTTGATCGTACAGAATGCTATTAACAGCTGGTAATTGACGGGCAGCGATATATGGATGTCTAGGTTATAGGTGTAATTCCACCTGTTAGACAATCCACAACTCTGTTGAAAGCGTAATAAATAAATAAATAAACTTAACAAATTTCCGATGGATTAGAGTGCTATGTCCTCTTATTCTATACCACGACATGACGTCAAAAGTTGGACAAATTGTTTTGTACCCACGATCGAGGCGTAGCCGAGCGGGTACATAACTAATTTTGACCAACTTTTGACGTTATCATATCGTGGTATAAAATGAGAGGACATACCACGCAAAACTATCGAGAATTTGTTTTTTACCATAACAAAGTCAAATAAAAGATCTAAAAAAGAAGAAAACGTTTGAAAGAAAAAAACACTTCAAGCGCTACCTGGCTCCGTGCGCAAGCGATTCGTCATTTACCCACATGTCCTCTCATTTACCACGGCTCTTGACCAATCAGCGTGCGAGAAATTTCACAATTATGGTAAAAATAACTGCCTAGTTGGAAGTGGGGTTGTTCAAAGAAGACACGAGACTCATCCGAGCTTGCTTCTCCTTTTAGAGAAGTGCATTCATACAAGGGCGGATCCAGGGGGGTGCATTGGGTAAGTAAGTAAGTAAGTAAGTAAGTAAGTAAGTAAGTAAGTAAGTAAGTAAGTAAGTAAGTAAGTAAGTAAGTAAGTAAGTAAGTAAGTAAGTAAGTAAGTAAGTAAGTAAGTAAGTAAGTAAGTAAGTAAGTAAGTAAGTAAGTAAGTAAGTAAGTAAGTAAGTAAGTAAGTAAGTAAGTAAGTAAGTAAGTAAGTAAGTAAGTAAGTAAGTAAGTAAGTAAGTAAGTAAGTAAGTAAGTAAGTAAGTAAGTAAGTAAGTAAGTAAGTAAGTAAGTAAGTAAGTAAGTAAGTAAGTAAGTAAGTAAGTAAGTAAGTAAGTAAGTAAGTAAGTAAGTAAGTAAGTAAGTAAGTAAGTAAGTAAGTAAGTAAGTAAGTAAGTAAGTAAGTAAGTAAGTAAGTAAGTAAGTAAGTAAGTAAGTAAGTAAGTAAGTAAGTAAGTAAGTAAGTAAGTAAGTAAGTAAGTAAGTAAGTAAGTAAGTAAGTAAGTAAGTAAGTAAGTAAGTAAGTAAGTAAGTAAGTAAGTAAGTAAGTAAGTAAGTAAGTAAGTAAGTAAGTAAGTAAGTAAGTAAGTAAGTAAGTAAGTAAGTAAGTAAGTAAGTAAGTAAGTAAGTAAGTAAGTAAGTAAGTAAGTAAGTAAGTAAGTAAGTAAGTAAGTAAGTAAGTAAGTAAGTAAGTTAAGCAAGTAAGTTTCATTTAATCACGTTAACAAAAAGGAGCTTACAATAAAATTCGTTAGAACGAGCACGTGCTTTCACCCCCTTTTCAGTTGATTAGTATAATAAGAATAAAGGATAAGATAAGACCAAATAAAACACTATACGATGCCTTGCTGGGTACCAGTCACCCCCCTTGAAATCATTCTGGATCCACCACTGGCATTCTGAATTTATTTGTTAATCTAGTTAAAAATTGAGATTCCAAAAATATATGGAATGACAAAATAGCAAAGATGACTTTTTTTCAGGAGCTCCTGTATACGCCTTATTTCAAGAATGTTGTCATATAAGAATAAAAAAATAACAATCAGAAATGAAATATTTTGCAAAACAGTTGTAATTATTTCACAGTTTTGAAGGTATAGACTGACATTTTTGAGATTATCTTGTTGGTATATCTGATACGAAAACAGTTATTCTCATCAATCTAGGAGACTTAAGAATCTAAATAAAAACTATTTCTAATTAATTCCCATTTGTTTTTGTGTGTGGTTATTTCATATTTTTATATGACAATCTTTTTGCAATTAGGTGTACTTCCAAACATTTTGATTTTTATGACCAAGTATCAATATTGAATCATTTACACTGTCGTCGCGGGGCTTTGAGATAACATTCTTCCATTAGTTATGATATATTCTTGCACTGAAAAAGGTAAATAAACAGCAAAAAAGCACTAAGTACGCGAAGTGATAAGTGATAAGTGGTTACCATGACGACGTTCGTATCGCTTGGAAAATTCAGTCATTCGGTTTCGTATGATTTGTGGAATTCTAGTTAGCATTTCAAAAAAACCACTAAGATTAGACTGTAGGGCTTTATTTGTACTACTTATAATGCAGCTTATTTTGGGGAAAAAGTTCCAGTATTAACAGTGAAATAAATAAAACTGAACGCCAAGGCTTTCTTACATCTTTGCCTACGATTGAAATCCAAATTATAATTACGATACGATAAGCAGCAAAAAAAAAAAAAGAAAAAAAAAAAGCTGCTTTTATTTAAACAGTATTTGTATTATCACAACATTAATCGATATATATATCTAGCTAGAAAATAATTGCTTCCTCTGTCTAGTGAAAAAGATCAGTCTGGAAACACGAAATGAATGCAGGAAATTTCTCGGACACACTATCATTTGTATGTCTCTTGTATATCGTATGCACTCGCCGGCCTTTCATCTCAACCAATAATCGCAAAATACCATCTACAAAATAATTCTCTATAGAATGAATTATTAAAACGGCTAAAAATGTTCTGTCTTGGTTTCGCTTTTTTTTCCTCGGTAGATATAAATTCTATATGTTCTAAAAAAAATGTATTTTTAAGTGGAGTATTCATAGTTGGAGAATTTTAATAATTCAAAATATGATGATGGAATGAAATGTGTATATAATCGTACCATGCTGTGAAATGGACTCAGAAAAAAAAACATTCTGAGCCCCAGATGTATAGGCTATAGCTTATACACTTGTAGAGGCTTGAAAGATCGAAGTTTAAAAGAGCAAGAATTTGGCTAAATTTAAGTACAAGCAAAAGCTATACAAAATAAAATATTTGAAGTATTTCCATGATTTCAAGGTGAAAGTTGTTTCAAGGTAATGAAAACTAATTCAAAATAAATAGGAACTTTTTAATTTAACAAATTGATTCCGGCTTTTTATCGTTTTCACTTTAGCATATTTTGCTTCTCAAGAACACTTATTAATTTTCCGACCGAAAAAAAACTTGATATTTTTGAGTGTTAAAATCAAAAATACGATTTGAATTCATCCGTAAAAAAAGACGCTTAGCTGGAAATGTTATAGATATGCAGTTCGGAAATAATTAAAACAGAATAACACAAATCATATAGTTTTTCCATCATTTTTAATTCATGATAATAAGAGAGCAAGTCAAACAGAAAGGTGTCCGTCTCATGATAAATGACGGAACAAGCAAGAGTAGAAAGGTTTTTTTTTGTCAAGTAGAATTAACAAATAATAAATGACATGACATTAGAATAATGGCATCATAATCCCAAGATCAAATGCTTGAATTGTTTCTATCTCAAAGGTTTGCTTAAAACAGTTCGCATTAAGCGATAAAATCCCGGGAACAGCAATATTTAGCTAATGATAGGAGACGAATATTATATATATATTGGTCGGTGTTAGTATTGCATTTGATATACAAAATCCATTGCTTTTTTGGATTTACTGTATTTGTTACGGGAGATTCTTAAGAATCGAATTAGGGGTATAATCAATGCCAATATTATCAATTCCAAATTTACAACCTCACAAAAGCCGTCACAAATTTAAAAATCACCGACTACTTTTATGATATAATATGACGCAAGCAAAAAACTATTTTGCACACGATAGTCGTTTATACGCTCAATGTACCCGAAAAAGCCTTAGAATCGAACTGTAGCACATTTTAGATAGCATTAAATCATGATAAAAACACCAGAGGGGAAAAGGCTGGGAATAAATTCCATCAGCTTAAAGCAAGAACACTCAAAAAATCATAATAACTTAGCTCAATATGCAGCCAGATAATGGAGGTGGGAGTAAAAGAAGAGAGAATGTTCTAAAATTGAAAACTTTTAGAATAGCAATGATGTCTGAGATGAGGTCAACTGGAACATGAAACGCTTGAGAAATTTGAATGAATTCAAACAAGCTTGTGAGTGTGTTTTTACAGGGACACAATTATGCAAAATAAATTCATTTGTAAGTTCAAATTTTTAATTTTATATTTGTACCGTCGCAACCAGAATAAAACAAATAGCAATGTGGAAAGACTCAAAAACTAATACAGAAAATAACGTGTCTCTACTAATCTTTATAATAACATAGTACAAAGAAAATATTATTAAGCGAACAATAGTTTTTTTTACGATATAAGATGGAAAACATGCACTTGTCACGATGTCTCCGCTTTCTTCAGCAGCAAACCTCCGAAATAATAAATTCAATAGATAATTATTCGACAAATAAACAAGGTTTGTGAAGCTAGAATTCACTTGACTTTAATGAATAAGACTTGTACAACTTCATATGCATTTTTACCGAAGTTTACAATCGTTTTTTAGTGTCGTTTCGCGTGGCTTTATTGACTTTCAAAGAATAAGCTCGAAACAACACATAATTTGAAACGACAAGACTGTTAAAATTAAGAACGAGTGCGAGGTAAAACAATTATCGATTGTATATCTAGCTATATGTAATCAAAAAAGACTTTATATTTTAGGGCTTAGGGAAGAGATATTAAAACTCGTCTACGTGTATAACAGCTTAGTAATAATATTCTGGCTAAACATTTGCATATCTAGTTGAATAGAACAGTATGGCTGCGTGGCTAGATTATAAAAGCAACATCATGAAGTAAATTTTTAGCGCAAAAAATGTTACGATTTACTTGTGTCTTTGATCAATCTATTTTCGGTAATCTCTCCACTTTTCTTGGATTTCTTTTTCAGTTGGGCAGGTTTCTTTGAAAACTGAATTACCTTGGGCTGCCTTCAGATAGTTTGCAATATTTTTAAACTCCGGCTGACCGTTATCTCGATCCCTGGGATCCGACTTCGTAAAATCATAGCCTTTGGTGTACAGTGCAGCCACCTTCGCATGATATAGTTTGGGCAACAGAATGCAGTCTGGGAACTTGAGATCTTCGCCACAAATGAAGGGTCCGTTGAATTCTGCAAATTTCTTTCCCAAAGTGTGATCGATTTCGCCCAGAGTCTTGTGAAATTTGTTGATCAAAAATTCTTCTCTCCTAGCATCTTTATTCTTAATCCATCCAGCGAGGCTCGACATTGGGGTGGCTTGGCTACCCAATGCAGTGGCTTCAACATCACGAGTTTCCAATGGTGGATCAGGAAAGTGCTTTTCCAAATGATAAGCAATCTCATCTGCGTCTTGGTACTCGATATCTCGGTGTACTAAAACGGGAGTCATAGTTGCGCCGAGCTTCTTGAATTCTACATCAGTTTGCTTGGTCTTCTCATCGATGAAGCGAATTTCAAAATTATCCTCCAGGTTTTTTAGCTTCATAATCATCAACACTCTCTGGCTTTTTATACAGTCTCCAAGTTGTTTTTTCCCTTGACCAGGGAGGTTAGACCCCTATTAAAGTCAAAAAGCAACCTTCTATTATCAACATATCGCATGTTCTAACTACTACCCACAATTATTTAAAATTACAGTCGAAACAACACAGAAAGATAAGTTCAAACCAAACCGCTTACCTTTAAGTACAAAACATCATCCATTTTGTAGCAATTTTAGTTCAAATCTCTGCGTTCATACACCGGCCCGAATCTTGTTGAAGCTCACGCTACAAGGTTCTGTCACACCCCTTTCACGAAATATAATATTTTTGGCGGACACAAGTGAGCGCGTTTTATAAATTGTGTTGTGCTTCGTTTGCTGCTATCAATGGCTCATAAATATTCATGACCAGCCCACCAGCTGTTGTCAAGGGTAACCGTTACGTCTCAAGCCTATTTGGACATTCGGCAAACCCGCTAAACCACCTAACAGACTGTATCGACCTCAACGATAATAAAAGCTAAGAGAACTGGGAATTTTGATTAAAATAAATGCGAAGTTTCGATGTCGTGTTGTTGACACGTCACGTGACTTTCGGATTGACGTAATGGCAGCCTTTTGACAGACTTTCAAGTGAGCGTAAAAAAGCAAAAAGGAAAGAAAGAAAAGAATAAGAGGGTTTGGACTTTGCGTGTTTACTAATCCAAGCACGTTTTAATAACTGGAAGCTTGATAATGAGTTGAATTTCAATAGTTATTATTAGAAACACTGGAAAGGATGCAACACATTTGAAGGGCTATCGCCGGGGCTCAATTGCAATATATCGTTACAACGTCAAGAAGATGAACAGTTAAAGTAAACCAATTTTGAAAGCAAATCTACTAGATACATTTTGGGCCACATTTGCAATTTCATTTGATTTCACAATCAATCCGCAGGCTTTTTTTCCTACGTTTTCCTTTATTCTTTCTTTTCGTGTCTTTCCTTTTTTCTACCCCTTTTTTTTGTTCTTTTTATTCGTCCTTTCTTTCTTTCAGTCTTTTTACTTGTTCACTTTTGCTTACATATGCCTACACATAAGAATATATAGATAACTGATGCCTCTCGAAATATCATTGTACTGCCATTCCAGTGTTTATATTCAAAAGTATACCTTCATTCAAGAAAAAAAGTTTTCGATAAAATTAACTCTGAAAATAGGTAAAAAACAAAGTTATCAACGTTGTATTAACACATAGACGGTTTATGGAAAGTAAAAAATGATAACCGGCCGTTCCAAAGTGTCAATTGTATTATTATTATTATTTGAAGTTAAAAAAAGACGCTCAGTCATGAAACGTTCGATTGGTAATTTATAAGATTTTGCAAATGGCGTTGGAGAGAGAAAAACATTTTGTGTACAATGAGCCAGAATTTAGCTACCAGAAGAACCGAAGACCGTAGGCCAAAATAAATTGTAAACAAAATAGACGTCCATAGTGAATGATTTGTAAAATATTCATACTCGAAGAATCAGTTTTCTCAAGCATTACCACCTACGTTTTCTTTTCTGTCACCGTGTGCACCGTAAATGGCAAGAACTTAAAAGAATAACTTCCTAAATTGGACTTTCTTACTGTGAAAGCGTTATTGATAGCCCCACGCTGTTTTATAGTAATATTTTTGTAAAAATAGACTTCAGTAATAAGAAAATTAAACTTGATTATTTCTTAGTTGTGTAAATAATTAACAGCAGAAGCATTTGTGTTTTTCGTTTTTTTGGGTCGCTTGAAAGACACCGCGACGAAATAGAAACAAGACAGAATGCTTTGAAATAAAGAAATATGTAAACAACTTCAAAATAAAGGGGGGAAAACGTTTCAATTCAGAGGAGAAAAGAAACCCTAGGTCGACTTGAATCAAGGTAAAATATATTTAACTTTCAAGTCGCTACAGCGAAAAAAGGTACAAAAAAGGCCTAAGTGGTTTTCCTGCTGATTTATTTTCCGGCTCGCTCGATTCATTGTCCAGCTTTTGACGACCGAGAGAGAAATCCTTTGCTTCAGTTTAAAATGAGAAATTTTGATAAAAAACCTTATAAAAGCTGTAAAGATATATTGTGAGGAGTAGTTTCGTGGACTGACGGGCTAGCTTAAAAAAAAACAACAGAATAATAATGATTTTTGACATAAAAACTTAGCTATTTTACAATTCTATAAAGCTGTAGACATCTTGTCAACGAAAAAAAGAGTTGTTCATTGGCGACACGTAGGAAACGTTTGCTAGACAGAGCGACTACCATCAAGATCTTCAACATTTTCGGGTCATTCTTTTAGACGACATTTTATATTTATTCAAATCTAAGGGGCCTTAAAATTGATTTAAATTACAATTCAACAAAAAAGCAGCCAAATAAAAGTGGAAAATTCCATACAACGTTTTAACATAAAAATAAGCTTTTATTCATTATTATTATGAATATTTATTTAAAAAAACAGTTTTACCCTTTTCCAAATACAGTACGATTTATAATGATGACATTCTCCTAACTCAATTCAGCTTATTTTAGTTTTTCTGCTAGTAACAATGGCTTTATTCTGTCGTAAAACGTTTAAAGTTCTAGGAATTATTGATATACCTTTTCGGACATTTCTAAGTTTCAGTCCACATTATCAGTATTTCTTTTCGATTAGATTAAAGTTTATTTTTAGACAGTATTAATTATTACAATGTAACCAGTTCTTGGTGGTTTTAACAACGAAACAAATCAACAAATATAACTAAAAGCAATAGTGAAAAATATTTTTGTTGAAGTGCAAAAAATTGTTTAGTTTTGTTTAGTCTTTTGATCCCTTTCATGTGACGTCAAAGCAGCTCAATTTGGAGGGCAAAACAAAAGAACTTCAATCTCCTAACCTATTGTTTTGCCTCCAAATTGGGCTGCATTACGACGTGCTGCAAGGGTTATATTTATATTTATTTAGCTGTAAATCAATTACAAGCTCCATACTAATGCCACTATCCAGTTTGTTATTTTACGTTATTTTGCATCTATCAATGTGAATCATCGGATTTTTATCCCCAATAAATTTTGAATTTTTAAATTCTTGGTTCAAAATGTGCTTCTGTATTTCTAAACTTTATGCTTCCAGTGGCAAATGCCCCTGTAGTGCTATATAGGCCTTTCTTAATTTATGCAAGTTTTTTAATAGCCTCACGTTTATGTAGCTATGACCACATTTAATGTATGTGCAAACTTCCATGCACAGAAGTATGTGGATACATCGAATGTGGTGACAGCTGCATGAAAGTGAGATTATACACTTCATGAATACATATTAGGTATGTTCTATAGGGCTAGCTAGAATGGGCACAATAGTCCCTAGGATAGCCCCAAGGGCTGTCATAATGCTTCATATTGATGAGCTTATTCAAATATTTAACAAGAACTGGCTTAAATCAGAACATTAATATTGAGAACATAAGTGTATGTTCCAAATGAGAGTATTTCACATTTTAAAACCACCCTCTATTGTAGGCTTTTTATCAAAATTTTTTGTTGCTATTAACATAATCACTTATAAGACACATTTCATAATCATAACATTCAAGTACAAATATAGATTTGGATAATATTATACTCAAGATTTTAAAAAAACCTTTAAATCTAAAATTTATAAAGATATTCGAATTTTTGCTTCTCAAGACAACAAATTATTTTTATGTATTGAGATATAGCTATTGAAAGAGGTCCACCAACCGGTCATATGAGTGTGCTTTCAATTTTTCACCAATACATTTTAGTCATTCCATTCATCGTCATCACTATCAAATTCTGTCTCAGAATCTGAGTCATCATCTGCAATAAGATGAGTTGACAGATTAATGTTTATAACTAAACAAAACACCATATTATAGACTATATAAAAGTGTGAGACTTGGAATGAAAAATAGAGCAGCCAAGGGTGCATAAGACTAAAAGTTGCTCTCTCTATGGATTACAGGATGGGTTTCCTGTGGATTTGCCAGGAGCCCCACCCCTCCCCAATCCAGCTTTGGGAGTCTCATTAGTTAACAGTTAATTAGTTATCAGTGAATGTAAATAATACTTTTAATGGAGTTTTGGGCATACAGCTTTTCCATTTGAGGAAACTTGTCATCCCCCTGAGTATTATTTCTTTGTTTTCCCTAATATTTCAATTATAATAGATTACAACTAAAACAAAAACTTTCTCAAGAGATTTGAAATGGGCAAACATTATGCTAAACCACAAGCTAACCACTTCCATAAAA
The DNA here is from genome assembly GCA_964019055.1 of Anthopleura xanthogrammica. NCBI lineage: Eukaryota > Metazoa > Cnidaria > Anthozoa > Actiniaria > Actiniidae > Anthopleura > Anthopleura xanthogrammica. The sequence goes on along the minus strand of OZ025206.1, from coordinate 23,156,978 downwards.
CGAAAACGTGAATATGTATTTATTTCTGCACAAGAGTAACAAATTACCTGAAGAATGAATAGCATTATCTCTGATTTGCAAGGCCATCTGAAGAGCTCCGAGGATTCCACCTGAAGGAGCTGCTGCCTTGGGCTTTCCATCTTCTTGCGTTACCTTGCAGGTTAAACAGGTTTTGATTAGCATGGGAGACAAGCAAGATAGTAAAGCATTGGGAATGTTTGCCTCAGGTTCTTTATGTCAAAAGAAGGTAAATTAAAGTAATTAATTTATTCTACTTCGATCATGCAGGGAGTGGTTGTCCAATTTTCTTGAGCAAGAAACTCTTGTATGGAGCACTCAAAGGTGCACACATTACCTCAAACTATCAATGCTCCTTATTATAGGTATTTAGAGATAAAGCTCCCCAGAACCGAGAGAAGCTGAAACAGACACCAAAATCCTGAGGATTGAACCGTGGACCTCGCTCTGAAGGCTGTGCACTAACCAACTGATCTATGCCTGCTCCTTAAAATGTTGGACAGAGGAAGAAACAAATGACAAAAACTTTGTTTGCTTTTCGCAAATGTAGTGCTTCCAAAACTGCCCCTTTCAAAATAAATATGTGTTATGAGGAAGTGACTGGTTTTTGAATAAGGTTTAATTTTATTTTGAAAGGGCCAAGTCCCAGAAAGAACAACCATGAATGCACAATCTATTCAATACCAGTTAGGAACTCTAACCATGGAATCATAAGGAACTCGTATGATAAGTAAGTACATACACACATGTATTTTGACTTGCATGTCTGTAACAGAATAGACCCTTCTCCAAAATGGTGGTTGCAAATTTAAATGAGTTAAAATAATTTAAACTGAGTTAAAATAATTTAAACTGAGTTAAAATAATTTAAACTTAGTGGAAAAAAGCTCCCCAGCCCCCTTACCAGAGGGTTGCTACACAGGCTAGCACAAGAAAGAGCACCTTAGTAATCCTACAAAGATTCATTATGTCAGGTTATTATATCAGCTGAGAAAACCCAGATTTGAAAATTGACAAATCTACAGACGTTTGTATGGATAACTTGAGGGTACGGCTGAATTTCCTACCACCATTTTGGGAAAGGTCTATTGATGGTAACCTTTGAACCAATCAGTGCAAGCAATAGATGCATCAAGCATTCCGCGCTACTGCTCTAAGCGCATGCTCAGGGGATTAAGTGGGATAATATTTTGTAAAATATGCAATTTTTTGGTATATTTGACTCAAAATTCGCTTAACGGTACGTGATCTTGAATATTTAATGAAAATTGTGTTTGACAAGAAAAATATAACATGTTTTACGAAATATTATCATTCTCACTTTTTAATCCCCTGAGCATGCGCTTAGAGCAGTAGCGCGGAATGTTTGATGCGTGTATGTCATTGTTTATCCAGCCAAAATGCTTGGAAATACTAGGCCTTTTCTTAGTTTGATAAACAAGATGCATTGTGGTCTAGCTACGGTACAAACAACACCATATAAGGCATGGTGAACAAAAGATGTTTGTACCTAAGCTAGACCACAATGCACCAAGTTAGCTATCTCAGAACCATCACACTCTCCACCCTTGTGCTGTGAGTTTTTTTACAGTTAGTAATACAAAATCTACTCTGGAAAAGTTATAATAAGCATTTGGTGTTGTTCCTTGGTAAGAGCCTTGTAGATGGATTTACATAAGTCTTTATACAGTAGTGCGGCACACCTAACCATGAATTTTTTAACAAGTTAGTCAATCAGCAAACAATAATTTGTACATTTTCATATGAGGTTCGAGTCATGTCAGCAAAGATTTGATTTCTATTTGCAACAGAAAGGACCAAAAACATGCCAAGTTGAAATAATTGAGTGAGTTTTCTAGTCAAAATTCGAACCTTTACCTCGGCGATATTGATTTGAGTTTCTTTACTGGCTAATATGCCTCCTTTGAACAACTTGTAAAAAAAATTTGGGTGGCCATGGTTAGGTGCGTTGCACTGTAAACCTATTTTTGTTTCTTAACTGTAGAAATTGGAATACAATTTATTAATACTGATACCAACATCATTACTTATAATCATTACCTTTTTGAGACTTGCTCCACCTCTGATCTCACTCAACAAGTCACTGCGGCTATCACCACTTACAGACTTTCTTTTATCCTCATCATCAACAGGTTTCAAGCTCCTCCCCTTCTGAATCTGTTGCAATAAGTCACCTCTGCCACCAGAGACAGGAGGAGGTGGTGGAGGGCCAGGTCTATCACCAGCCATCATTGTTGGGGGTGGAGGAGGGACTCCTGGGACTGGAGGTGGTGGTGGCGCCGAGGGACCGCCCATTGGTCGTGGTGGGGGAGGACCTGGTCTTCTTGTAGGTGGTGGTGGTGGTGCCCCTGTCCTTGGTGGTGGTGGAGGGACTGATCCTCTAGATGGTGGTGGTGGTGGAGCACCTCTTGATGGAGGTGGAGGAGGACCTCTTGAAGGTGGTGGTGGTGGTTGCCCATCTTAGAAAACAAATCATTCCTAACATTAAAGAAGCAGCCCTGCCAAAAACCTCTATGAGTTTGAAACTATATCTAATTGTCCCTTTCACAGTGATGACTACTACAAAAGACCCTTTTTTCAAGTACTGTATGTGTAACTGTGAAGTGCAGTTGGATGCAATAGTCCCCTTCAAAATAATCCCTGTGCCATCTTGAAAGGTAGTCATGCCTTTGCATCAAAGCGAGACGAACAGTGACCTTGCAATGATAGAGACCTTTTCTTAACACCTTGGATAATTATTCACGTCTCTATCATTGCAAGCTCACCGTTCGTCTCACTTCGATATGGCATATGATTCTGCTTTTTAAACACTGAACTCTGGCAGGAAGATGTTGTATAACTCCAGAAAATATTAGTTATAATGTATATAATGTATAGGATATAGAGAGTGAATTTTTGTACTCTTCTTGCCAGAAACACAAATTTAGTATAATTTTTTTGTGTGTGGCAATGTCAGCATGAGAGTATAGTGCAGTGGTACTGTATTATGGATTGCAGCAAAACAGTGGCAATGCTCTTGAGACAAAAATTGTTGCAGGAAGTTCAAATGTTTTCCTTGTAGATAATATTTTGGAAATCACATAATTATAGTATTAGTGAGAATGAAATATGTTGCAGCTTTCTGCAACAAAATTCTGAAATTGTGTTGCCAGTGCAAGGCCTGTCACTTGGAAGTTAGGCACCCCTCATTCGGTTTTAAGAGATGTCTAAAGAGGTTTAGACATCTCTACAACAAATGAATACAATAACAAAATCACAAGGGTTATGTTGCACAATGCTTTACGAAACCTTCTATCAAGAATGATATCTTATCTCTTTATACATAAACAAGCAAACAACAGCATTGTAACATTTCTTCATTATATTTACCTGTTGTCTCTTTCTGGATTTGCATAGTTACAGCTTCAATTCCACCTTGACTTTGAACAAAATCATAGATAAACTCTCTTGTTTTCTTCTCTTGCATCTGACCTTCAGTCACACCAATCATGGAGAAAAGCTTCTTCCAGTTAACATCCATGTCAACATTATTGACCTAGAAAAAAGCATAGCCCATCCACTGAATAATCTTGAGTCTAAAGGACGATTTTTTAACAGGAAGGTGGGAGAAACAATAGGCCACATTCAATATTTCTATATCTTAAAATTCAAACTTGATTATTTTAAAGTGTCCAAAAAATAGAGTTCCCCTTTAAGAGATAGCCTGGTCAAATTATTTCTTGAAGATTAATAGGGCAGGTGCATATCCAGGGGGTGTCCTGTGGTGCATCGGACACCCCCCTCCCAAATAGATGTAAGTGCAAATTAACTCAGATCAGAATAATTGATGACGTCACTATATCGTCACTTTTTTTTTCATTTCATTTTTGACACCCCCTTGCAAATTTCTGGATCTGCCTCCATTGGATCATGTTTTATGTCTGTGAAAAGAGGGAATCAAGCTCTTTATTGCTACCCTTCCCCAACAATCACCCTCTCTGGCAAAAAATAATAGTCCCTATACATGTAGATAACAAATTTAAGATGCTTGTGAGGTAAATAAAGATTGACTGTCTGAATATGGTCAGAGAACAAACAAGCTATTTAGACTTACATCAAAGCCACCTTGAGGATCCCATCCAATGTGACCAACATGCCTGCATGATAAATAATAAATTATTGTCAAGAAAAATTTTTTTTTTTCATTTTAAAAGAATGATACAATTATTAAAATTATTAATGCCAGCATGTTCATGGCTATTGTAGAGTATTTTAAGCTTAATGTGAATCTCAGAGATATGCCTATCACTCCAGGTGATCTGACTATGTGCGCAAAGCTTGATTTCCTGATCTGAAAAAGAATCAATCCCATCATCCACTGCACACTCAATTCACTTGAGTTTCATGCCACCCATCTTGTCAATACTGTAAGCTATATGAGCGACTTTCTCAGCTATAAATCTTTTCTTTTCGAAAACTAGACACTCTAAATAACAGATAAAAGGATTTTCCTAATGTTTAAAGCATCCTGGAGATTGCCAAGGACCAAAGAGCAGCGTAAGATGTGTAAATTTTAGTTAAATCATGCTAAGGAATCGAGAAAGCTTTTCTGTAGCTTCTTCGAGATTATTTTAACGGTAATTCTTTAATAAAAATCCATGAAACTAACCCATTAAAATATATTCCTAGTCTCATCTAGACAACATATTCTTTGAAGTAAAAACATTTTGAGCCTAAATGACACTTCTCCTTGCATATTTGTACTAACACTTGTTTTGTTTTGATTTCCCCCTATTTCATCAATGATTGGGCTCGAAAAGATGCATTGGATTGATTCTTTTTTAGAAAAGTGATTCGCAATCTGATTCATTTGGCTAATCGCTTTTCCTCAGATCACCTGGTTTCAAATATCCATCTAGAGACATGTATTGTTATTTGGATTCTTCTATTATGAGAATCAAGGGTGAAATTATGGTGTAGCAGAGGTACTACAGTTGCCTCTCACTTCTGATGTCACAGATTCAATTTCTGGCCTCATGTACAGTACGTACATGTACATGTAAGCAGAGTTTGTTGGAGTTTGTATGTATAAATCAGAGGCTGTAAGGGGGGGGGGGGGGGTCTTGGCACATTAACAAAAAATTAAAAATGGACAATCACAGCTCAAGAAAATTATCAAATGCTCAAATTCAAGAAAATTCACGAATCAGCTAGGAAGTTTAGAACATGCTCATCTCAGATCACAAAAATACATGTAATAAAAAAAATTACACAATTTCATGTGAAAACCCCTTACTGCCCCTGATAAATTGGTCAAATATTTAAGAGATCTGACAGTAATGTGCAAACATTAATAAAATTGATACAGAATGTACGATAAATTTTATAGGATCCTGAAATATGCCCAGAAATATCACCTTCATCTAGACAATTGCCTTTCTTTTAAGCAAATTCCATGTGACGAAGCACTGAACTTTGGTTTGTTTGAAAGGCAAGCCATAATTAATTTATGCTTATTTAATGAGCCTCCATTCTCTCAGTTATTTCTTCAGCAGATCTCCCAAAACACCCAAATTTTCTGGGTGTCAGGTTGTCACCTGACCAGCCCACACCAGGGTCTTCTCTTCTCTTGGTGAAAGGCCCCTGGGAACAAGGTTGGTTCAGGAATTGAACCCAAATCCCCAGAGATGAGAGGTGAGTGAAATATAATCCCCTTACACTGTACTTACTTAAAATTTTCAGGAGTCCCAATGTCCTCCTTGGACAACCTGGTTCTGCCTTTTCCCTTTTTATTCTTGTCTTTCTTTTCTTTTATACTCTTTTTCCTGGATGTATTACTGCCAATTGATGTCAGGCTGGTTTGAGAAGGTGAATGTACCATTCCTCCATCTAGGAAACACAGAAAACATATTTACATGCAGACTTAGACCTTCATCTAACAGACCCCTTATTAACCCTTTGACTCCTGGAGGTTTTTGAGGTTTTTCAGTGTTTTTCTGGACCTAAACGTTCTCCAAGCCCTAGCAAGACCATATTATTTTGGAGTTTTGATTGACACTGTCAGTGTTTTATGTAAATGAGGGATGACATTTACTGGCTGCATAATTAGTTCCCGCTTGAAGCCGTTATTCTTGGAATTCTGCTGCCTTGTTTTCGACTATTTTCGAAAACCAGAGATTTTGAGAGCCATTTTGTTCATCTATGGAGTGCTGGAGGGCATTATAATAGCCCTAAGACAGCTTAAATCAGCATGATTTACCAAGGAAATATCAAATGAGACGAGCATGAAATCGAGGCCCCATACTTTACTATAATATTTACAAAGTATACATTCTGTTCTCTTTACAGTCTCTATTAATGCATTCTATTCATTTCTTGGTACCTTCATATATTCCATTAAAGTATAAGATTTTGTAATTATGTTATAGGCTATGTATCGCAGCATCTCACTTTCTATCAGAAACAGCTAGTCCTAAAATTTAGTTTTTCCACAGCTTTGAAGTAAACTTTGCATGAAGTATTGGACTTCTCTCTCAACATTTGGACCCCCTCTCAATAATTCCTGTATCTGCCCTTGCACTTGTACAATTTACAATGTAAACAACTGATGTATCAATAAAACAATTATCAACAAGGACATAACAGGTACATCTTCTCTGATAACAAAAGCTGTCACATGCAATAACTACTGACAGATATTGCTTTAATATACTGTACAGTCAGTTAAAAATAATAAAAATAAAATACCTGTTCTGCTTTCTGCTTCTACACTGCCTCCTACTGCTGGAGGAGGGGCAGCTCCTCTGTGCTTGGATTGATTTCTGCGATCTGTTGGGAAGAAATTGAAGCAAAAAATTCCAAGTTATCCTATGTAAGTTAGAGAACATTTTAGATTGCCCTTTTCTCTAAAATACTAAAATTAATTTGCATCATGCTGTGTGCAGTTAAAAAGCATGCAGGAATATTGGTAGAAACTAGGAACATGTCAGAGAAGTGTTAGCAGAAGTATGAGGCATAGCAGAGTGCTTCTCAGCACTTCTTGAGGGTTCTGACAATCCCAATTCAAGGGCTTTATGAATACAGCACTGCCAATAAGTTTTATAATTTCTTTCAGGATATAATATGCTTACAATAACCATTATTTTGGATATGAATGGCACATTTGAAAGTTCAGGCACATGGGTTCAAGTGTCCAGCTGTACGAAAAACTAAGCGCAAAAAGGATTGTTGTTGTAATTCAAGCGGCCCTCGCCCGAGTCTTAAAAGTCATATATCTCACAGAATTTGAGGAGATGGATCGCAAAGATTTACTTTAATTTTTTAAACAACACGTATACTTCAACTTTTTTCTCTAAATTCTTTGAAACGCGTGTTTTTGTATTGGGAAGAGACTTGGAGCAAGGGCCGCTTGGCTAAGCATCGAAACGCGCTGTGATTGGACGGTTCGTGAGTGCTCCGGACACCTAGGTGTGATGTGTGCTCTTATAAAGGCATTCTTTATTTCTTCTTATTCACATTAGATTGACAAACCTTGTCTCCTTTGTTGCTTTGCTTTCAGCTTGCTTCCAATTTGATGCTGGAAATATCTTGCTTCATCCTCACTCGAAAAGTTTAATCCTGCATTAAAATTCTGAAAATACCATAAGAGTAAACATCAAATATCAAATATTTCTTGTCTATTTCTTTGGGGTTGGTTATTCTAATAACCATGCGTTCTGATGCCAGTATCCTGACATTACTGTATGCATGCATGGGAAAACAGATTGCTAATGCATCAAAACAAATATTCGCAAAACAAGTGGAAAAGTAAATGGGAAAAAGTTCCTTCCTAAAGTTGGTCCAGATAGGAAAAATAGGCCTCGAAAACAGACCTTGGTCTAAGGCCTCAGTCCATATATATTTGAGACCTCGGGCACAGTTTTTCGCTATCTGGACCTCTTGGCTGGTAAATAAATCCCCTGTATATGGCAAGGTTATTTCACTTATGCCATAACTTATGGTATCAAAAATCAACTTCTAAATTCCAATTGGAATGCAGTGGAGGAATAGCCACTATGTGTGGATTCCACTGTTAATCATATCCATTTTGAAATCATTAGCAAATCCTGCAATCTGATTGGCTACAAAGTGTGCGATTTAAGCATTAATTGCACTATTTTGAATCATTAATTGCATCATTTTGTCAAACAATCACTTTTGAAGCTACAAATAACTGTTGAGTATTTTAATATATTAAGTTTCAAAATGGAAATGATTAATAGGTAATAGAACTGAGTGTCTTGCAATTTTGGGCAGAAATCACACTCGTGATTAACAAATTGCACTCCCGCTGCGCGGTCGTGCAATTTTGTAATCACTCTTGCGATTTCAGCCCAAATTGCACTCATCTCAGTTCTATTACCATTATTAATCGCATTTATTTATTTTATTTATTACTTATGGTATGGACTGGAAAATGAAAAGGTATGTCATACTTGTGATCTCAAAATTCAAATCTGATTCAAACATGCATGACTTTGGCATGTACAGTACAGGAAGCCCTTTCAATGCAGTTCTCGTTTGACATGTGTCTGTCAATTTTAGTTTTTGTTTCTCTGCCTCTTTTTTTTAACTCAATGTCTTGCCATATAATAAATATCTTATTAACCTTGTTTGCTGGGTGCGTACTGTAAGTTATGGATCCTTGTTTTTTCCACTTTTTCATGGTCCACACACTACCCACTTGGGCTATAAGGGGGCTTATATAGGGGGGGTCTAGTGTAGCTTTGTCACTAAATTTAAAACACTCGTGTCACCTTTGGCTAGAGTCGAAATGTCGGTGTCACTTTTTCGACTCTTAAACGAATATCACTGTCGTTGTAACATAAAATATAGGTAATTTTCCTAGTCAGATAAGCTTTAAAATAACATACAAAAAATTTACAAAGGCGGGTTAAAAAGTTCTATATTGCTGTGACAGTCACAAACATTAAAACAGCATGTCGCTGTCAACATTATTCATTTTGTATGTCATTGTCACCATTTTTTTGAAAATTGGAAGTCGGATGTCGGCTTTAACATATAAGCATGTCGCCACTTTTTGAGGGCATGTTGCATGTTGCCAGGACCCCTTTATAGGCCCTATAGAACAGTAGAAAAAACTTGGTCCATAACTTATGGTACGGACCTCGCACTCGGTTAATAAGAGTACAGTATATATAGATCTAAAGATGTAAATATTTGTTTGTCATCAATTATAATAATATATCTAGTTACAGCAGGGTTGATGGTGTGTCAGCCCTTGCTATCACAAACTTTAAATTCCACTTTCATATACTGTACACCACCTGAATATTACATACAGTTTAACTATGACATTGAACATATCAATAACTGTCAAGCAATAGTCTCTTTCACAGTTCCCTACGCCATCTTGAAAGGAAGCTGTGCCTTTGCATTGAAGCAAGATGAACAGTGAGCTTGCAATGATAGAGAATTTTTTAACACCTTGGACACTTATTCAAGTCTCTATCATTGCAAGGTCACCGTTCGTCTTGCTTCAATGCAAAGGCCTGACTACCTTTCAAGATGGCCGGCGCAGGGAACTTTGAAGGGGACTATCCAACTCTTCACCTTTCATTATTACTGTTTACAAAATAAAGGTCTACTCTATTACAATCCACTATAATAGCTGTACAACATACTGAGGTTTTGGCACATGTATAGCATTCAATGTGAATTGTACACTATGAAAACTTAATAATTATAAATAATAACAAATTCTACTCACATCAGCTATAAATGTGTGGAAGTATGGGCGAACAGCAATGTACTTGAACTGGTTATAGAGTTCCTGTTCCCATGCTAAGGATGGTGACTAGAAAACAGACAATTTTAAGCTTATTTTATATCAATCCTTCAAAATAATTATAAAATCGACTTTTATTACTTAAAATTCAGAACAAAAAACCTCCAAAAAAAACCAAATTTCAATCTATTTCGATTCCATAATAAACCATAAAAGTTATGACGGTCTCAGTACATAATCTTACCCTGGATAGATCGTATATTCGAATAAAATAAGAACGTTTGGCATTGTCCTTGACAAAACAGGCAACTCCCGTAGTTTTCTTCGACCATCGGCTCCTTGACTCAGGGAAAGCAACGACCAGTTGGACTACTGCAGTGGCCAAGGTCTGATAAACAAACAAGAAAGATTTAATTACAAGAGAAGAAAGAAAGAGCTGAAACAAGGGAGGAAGCTTAGCTTCGTACATGAAGACAAGAAATTGACCGTCGAATAGGACACAGTTTCAAGCACAATATCAGCTCACCTGACATTTTTTCCCCAACATGTTGAAGACATTTTCATTTTCAGTGTTTGTGAGAAGATCAGACCTCCTATTTTCTGTATTACTCATTTTGATGGCTGATCAAATCGTATTCCACAGATATTTTCGAGTCGTCGTTCTGGAAGCTTGTTACTTCCTACTGCAAAGCAACCGAGCCATACACCATGACGTCATCTACCCGATTACCACAAAGGCTGTTTACCACAGGAATACCGCAAAACGAAAAGAAACCAACGAAGTTGTAGCTAGGGCTTTTTTTAGCACCGTTGCAAAAAAATTCTACTTTCGTATGTTATTCGATGGAGCTGGTGTTTTGATTTGATTATCAGATAACCCAATACTTAGAATATTGTTAATATTTTTTCCGGGCAACCACTGTAACTTAGGGAGGAGCAAGAGACCCTCATGATCACTTGGGAGGAGTCATTTAATATTTACAGGGGGTGCATTTTGATTTTCACTTGCACAATTTTTTGTGACAAATCGGCTAGTTCTGCAAACCGTGTATGAATTTTATTATTATTATTATTATTATTCAATGAAATTAATTAAAGATGTACTAGTCAAGCCTTCAAAAGTGTCAAAAATTAACGAAGAATGTATGGTTACAGGGGACAATCGTCCCTACTAACCATACATTCTTTGTTAATTTTTGACACATTTGAAGGCTTGTAACTCTGGGTTTTTTTTTAACGAAACACGTTCAAATTTGCCAGACTTATTAATCTTGAGATGCTTAAGCTTTATCAGATGACAAACTTTGTTTGCTAATCAGATTAAAATTCAAAACTCGCCCCAGTCCCTTGATCATTTCTAAAGTGACCTATTAAACATGTCAAAGGAATAACACATATCATAGATATACCAACTGCAACTCAAGATCAAGGGAAACTATATTCACTCATTTTATGTTTACACTATATTTTTTTCCGAAAATTCCCCAATCGGTCAAAAATATTTCATGTTGCAAAATAGGAATGCTTGGGCTACCTGTGGCATGTCCCGCTGATGATGGTAGTATTGAGGATAGGCAAGAAAAGTACGTATGCAAGCGGGGTACGAAGTACAACCACGACAAATTTTCGCAGTTCCATCGAATCCGAATATCAAGACAGGACATTCAAATTCAAAATGTCGTTCTGTGGAAGCCATGGCAGGTTAGTTATAGAAGTTTATCTTGTCAGAATATATGTTTTTTGTGCTCAGGAAACTGCTTCCGCTTTCCTCTCGATTCAGCGATGGTTTGTCTGCTGCAGCTTGTTTTTCTTTGTTTGAGACTGTGCAGTACTTTAGTACAGCTTAGATATGTTTGAAAGTGAAATTATATTAGGCTTTTAAGTGCTGCCCTAGATGATGTTTGTCTGTACACATATTTAAATTCAATTCGCTTTTCAAAGTGATCTAGGCAGAAGAGATAGCGCGCGTTTAAAATAGGTTGAATATAATTAAATTTTGTGTTTCTTTCTTTCTCTATTTTTGCTTTGTTTGCTCCTAATTGCTACGAAATGGATACAAAATCAGAATTTAGAATTGGACGCTCATCAAAACCGCTCATTCAGTTCACTGTTTTGAACAGGCAGGAACAGAGCTAGAGCCCAATAGAAGCTTTATTTTTGTCTGTTTGTATAGTAAATGTATGTGGTTTACAATACGCTTTTTTTCGAAGGTTTTTGGAAAACCCGATATCTTTTTTCCATCTATTTTTTTGTGTGTGTCCTGTTCTTGACTAGAGCCAAGTTTTAGTACAATCGTAGGGAGGAAAGTGTTAGAAAATGTCAAAAAAGCGATTTGTTATTAACTACAAAAACCGAGTTGGGTTCCCTGTGCCTACGGTGGCCGAAAGGGATTAGCCTGCCCCTCGTGAGGGGAGGTGCTTGAGTGGAGAAGTTCGTATATTAGTTATAGTTATAAACACTAACATGTCCCCGCTGTGATTTACTTACTGAACGATACTGTAATGAAGGGATGTGAATATTATTCAACTTTAATAAACCATTCATACAAATGCAACTTTCTGGGAGAGTTGAAAAGTACCGCGTGTTACGTTAAGTGACCTTTGTGTCAACGAGACATTAATAATATCGGCCTGACTTCGCTCTGACTCTACAAATTTGTTCAACTTTTCTGCTAAACAGTTTTCATTCTGTAAATCACTGATAATTCAGTATTAGAGTAAATCTTTGGATTTAACACTGCCGAAATATATATCATAAACCATATACCTCATAGGAAATTAACGCTTCATGAAATTAACGCGAATTTCAAAAAATCGCGTTAATTTAAGTCGTGTTCATTTCTTTTAATGTTAATTTCCACATCATTAATAAAGTGGAACGGTAGTTTTTACGATATCATTTTCTAGTAATATTATATTTAATCTACTTTTGAAAAATAATTTATTTTAAAACTTAACATTACAGCAAGTCACTTAATAACAACGTCTCAGTTTTTGTCGGAAATTTTATTTTCGTTTTTCATTCTACAAGCTCTTCATTTTCACTTTCAGATGAGTTATCTTTGTGTTCATCGCGTTAATTTCATTTAAATGGGAATTTTGGCTTCTCTTTCGCGTTAATTTTCTTCATTTGAAAGTTTTTGCCCTCAATTCGCGTTAATTTAAGTCGCGCTACTTCTAATACTTTAATTTCGTGGAGCGTTAATTTCCTATAATAAGGTATTTTAGTGTTGAAAACAAGAAGAAGACGACGAAGACTATGATCTTTGTGCATCGTGATGATCTTCAAAGGTCTTTAATTCGAATCTTTTGAAGTTTTCAAATATTAACCTGCTACACTGAACTTAAAGGTTTCTTTAGCCTGCAAATAGTTTTACTGAAGCATGTACATAAATACTCCAACCTTGTGTTCTATAAATACCAAGTAATTCCCAAACCGTGATGACTAATACGTGCCCCCATAAATTACTGTGCTCAGTTGAGATACGATCTACGCTTGTCAATCATATTGTCAGTCGTTACCGGTACGTTTGAAGATTTTATGGTCTCGATCTCCGAACCGATCAAAACCCATCGAGCCTGCATTTATTTATTGAAGCCACTCAGGCTACAATCCCAGCGGTCCTTCGCGGTCGTAAAAAAACTGTGAAATCGATATTAGTTTCCTGGTTAGATATATACTTACATACATACGCGGGGACTCAAATATATGCCGAAACATATGCCTCTGGCCGGGCCGAAACCGTGCGGGGGCAATAACTACTTTTCCTTGAATGATATTTGTTTTCGCCTTGTCGATATCTGCGTTAATTATCAAAACGATTCCTCAAAAATGTTCCTTTTCCCCTTCCCCCGCCCCCTAGCTACGCCATTGGAAATCCTTTTGTTGCGTCGAAGCCAGGAAGGAATTTACTTCACTAAATCTAAAAAATAATATTCAAAGAAGGTAAGGCAATTTAATAAGCAGATCTTTGCTCAAGATTTCTTCAGAATTTGTTTTCATTCAGTTGCCATTTTCAGAGCACAGGAAGCCCATGCAAAATTACACGTTTGCTTGGAGATTGAGGTTTATCTTCTCCTGTTGTTCATTCATGAAGTATATTTCCACTACTTGAAGATAAACTTCATATCTTCGCGCCACCATCATAATATCCTCTATTTATATGTTACCTCGCTCCAAATAGTATTTAACATTTTGTATTTATCTAATTTGCGTGACATCACCTATTCAACAGTGAGACGAAAACCATTTTTAAAAGAAATCAAGTACTAGTCAGATAAGTAAAAATGGAGAAAGAAGGCGGAAAGAACCTGACTAAGGAAGACATTGGAGACCCTAAAGATTTTAGGTGAGAAGATACTTGTATATGGTTATCATCCGTGACACACCCTGCAACCAGATAAAGGTCATAAACAATTATTGGATTTGGTTGAGCATGATATCGTAAATTATCAAGACCATGGCAAGGGCGGATCCAGCCAAAAGTTTAGGGGGGGGGGGGGCTAATTAAGTTTCGTCTGTCAACACAGCGGAAAACAATTAGGAAAAGCATCTAACTTTAACGAATACTGCCCCCCCCCCCCCTGGATCCGCCCTTGCAAGGCCGTGTTATCTTCCGAAGCCATAGGCTGAGGCGGAGAAAACGGCCGAGGTCTTGATATTTACGATATCATGCAAAAACCTAATTCAATAATTGTTTCGTTATACATTTCGTAAACTAAGAATAAAGATTTAATTTTGCTTTCGAAAAAATAGCAAGCGTATTTCAATTTCCATTGTGACCTATTCATGAGTGAACTCGACATGATTAATGTATTATCCGTAGGTAAAACCTACAGATAATATATTTATCATGTCGAGTTCACACGATATTATGCAGGGATTGGCTTAGGGCTCTCGGCCAACCAGAGGCGAGATAGTGAGTAAAATGTATAATGATTGTCTTTTTTCTATGTACGTATTTCAATAAAATGTGTATATGATTGTACCATACTGTGAGTGCTGCCGATAAAAATTATGAGTAGTGCAAGTTAAGACTTTTCCGCATATCGGCATCTTTTAAAAAGAGAATGTTTGCCGAGGCCATTTAAAAAAAACTTAGAGAAATGCTCAACTGAATGTCGTGATTTTTGTCCCATTGATGTAGGTTTTTTTTTGGTACATGCACCAATAATACTTAGTTAGTTAATCAATTGCTCTTTTAAATTATAAAGTTATATGATGGAAAGTTTTGTCTTCAGTATTTCTCCAATTTGTAACTGAAGTTTTTTTTGTATTTACTATGCAGGCATGTTGTTCACTTTGGATGGGATCCTCAAGACGGCTTTAATGTGAGTCTTGAATGTTCTCTCTTCTTTACATATTTTACAATAATCGTTCTTACATTGTTGTATTTGAATGAACTGTGTTGTTGTAGTACAATAATATGGACAAGGGTGAAAAGAGGACGAAGCAACCAAGACAAAAACCGCGACAACGACCAAGAGGGAAACCAAGAACGGGAGCATCATCACCTTCAGGAGTTCCACCTTCAACAAGAGGGGCTCCACCGCCTCCACCATCATCTAGAGGGTCAGCTCCTCCGCCACCAACAAGAACAGGGGCACCACCACCACCACCTTCAACAAGAGCAGGTCCTCTGCCTCTTCTTCCAGTAGGTGCTCCCTCAGCTCCGTCACCTCGTGTTGTCCCAGAAGCCACTCTACCACCCCAACCCGGGATGGCTCGAGATAGATCTGGCCCTCCACCCCCTCCTCCAGTCTCTGGTGGAGTTCCACCTCCATCAAGAGGGACTCCAAAGCCTCCATCACCATCTAGAGGTTCAGTCCTCTCGCCATCCAGAATAGGTGCACACCAATCCCCATCAAGAAGAGCAGGTCCTTCCCCTCTTCCTCCAGTAGATACTCCCTCAGCGCCTTCACCACCTTCTGTCCCAGGAGCCACTCCACCACCGCCACCAGTGATGGCTGGTGATAGACCTGGCCCTCCACCACCTCCTCCTGTCTCTGGTGGCAGAGGTGACGTATTGCAACATATTCAGCAGGGAAGGAGTGTGAGACGTCAGGTTTCTGAAGAAGATAAGAGGAATTCTGTAAGTGCTAATTGCTGTGTTATTTGAATCTGAAATAATCTGAATCTTACTAATATCGAGGTGCTCTTTTCATTTCTGATGTTCATTTTGACACAGCTGCTCGATATAAGGGGGGAAGGGTCACGTGACCTGTTGTTGCAAAAGCCCTATTAAAGTGGGACGACGATGAAATGAACGTAGTTAATATTTTTACATTTTTGACATCCTCACAGCATTCACACTAATATTTTAAAGCTATTTTGTTGTATGATGAAGGGAACCTCCTCAAAACAAGTTTTTTTCCTCGGATTTCGTTTCCCGCCATTATTCAGATGTGTCTCTTTGTGATGTCAGTTTCTCAACATTGTTAACCCTCATAGCTTGTTGTCTCATGTGGATATTCTGTAATTTAGGTTTCTTTCTTGAAAATAATGCCGCTGTGTAGCCGCTGTGTAGCAATAAGTCCTATAAACCTGGACGCTAAAAGCAAAGCGTTGAGTAACTGCGTCACGGGTAGAAACCAGACTGATTAATGGCGAACAATATTATTAGACAATTCAACTCAGAATTTTAGCTATGATTTTTCTTCTTCTCTTTTTCTAAACTATTTTTGTAAATTTTCATCGAAATAATCTTGTTTGAAAAGGTTCAAATTTCATCGTCGTCCCACTTTAAGCTAGAGTTATTTTACTTGTAGCAGGGATTTACCTGGGTTAGTTGATTTGGGGGTCCACTGGACTCATATCCTTAGGTATATTTTGGGAAGAAAAACACAATCAGAAACATATTTTCTGTGTCCTATTGGACCCACTCTGTTATATTTTTGAGTCCAACTTCAATTTATTTGCGTATAGGACGCAGGATTGCGCGTCGGGTAAATCCATGTTAAAATACTATTCTCTCTTCTTCACACATTTCACAAACATCTTTGTTGCATTTGGTAATATGAAATATTGATCGTGTCGTTGTAGGGCAATAATGTGGCCGTCGATGCAAATTTGTACATGTGTTCCTCCATGACTGATGTGAATCAAAACCAGAAGAAAGAGAATAAAACGCCTTTTCCTTCCCCATTTTTAGCAGCCGGAACGTCGGTAGAAGAAATATCAGCCACTTCATCCTTTAAAAGATCGGAATCTTTTCCGTCTTCTTTAAAACGCACTTTATCTTCTTTTTCTTTGTCTAGAACAGCGACAACATTACCACGTAAGTTGACACCATCTTAAATCTCTATTACTGATGTCCCAGACTAGCCTGCAGTGCAGGAGGTCCGGATAGTCCTGGTCGGGGACGGAAAAGATTGGGGTGGAGGAGAGGCGTTCACTAATTCTCTTCTCGGAGTCAATCCTCAACCTTCTCGACCAGGACCAACCAGGAATGCCTGAATGCATACTACTCCGGGAGACAGCTAATATACATTAATTATTTTGTGCAAAGCAGACCCATTTCAGACTGAATTATGTCACAGTTTTGCATATACAGCTATTTCAAAAAAGCCGGTTGGCTACCGGGGTTGGCTAAGGTTTGGGTGCATGCATTTTGCTTGTTGAATGCTGCATGTTGCTTACCAGGCTTGAAATATATAATATTCATATGTAAATAATGTCATCACAGAAGAAAGTATGCTGGAAAAACCTGCAGACAAAGTTTGGGAAAATCCCATATTGTCGTGACCTCTTTGACCCATAGTGCATTTCGGGCTTGGTACGCAACATGCAACAAGCAACAAAACCGTCACCAACGTTTTTTGAAATAGCTGTATTATTCCTCAACAATTGTTGGAGCCCATTAGATGCTCAGAACTTTATGTCCCACCTCCATGAATATAACAGAGGATCGGAGGTGGTGCGGTGAAATTATTATTGATTGGGTCAAAATCTCTTTTTATTTAGTATTCATATTCTCATATTAATGTATAATATAGAATCACACCAAACTAAAATGAAGGGAGGACTGTCTAAAGCTGATCTCGGATATCCCTGTGATTTTCGGTAAGCACTCGTTAATTATTAGTGCAAGTATCAGTAGCCGCTTACCAGCACTATCAGTATTACATAGATGGCGGACGAGGGGGGTTAGTGTGCTAGAGCCCCCTTATGCTAAATTTAGGGTCCTCAGCACCTCTCCCCCCATTCTTTAAGACAAAGTTTTATTCCCGCAGTGGTTCGGACGATTTTGCTCTATTCCTTTTATTTGCTTCTGCGATTTTTGCGTTCTTTGTTTTGTGTTGTCTTGTTTTGTTTCGGCGATTTTTGCGTTCTTGTTTTTTTGGCTTCGGCGAAATTTTGGCGATTTCAGCCCCCCCCCCCCCCCCCCATTCACTTTTCAGTTCCTTCCGCCGCCCCTTTATAACTGATTTATATATTTGATTCTTATATTACCAAACAGGCATGTTGCTCACATTGGATGGGATCCTGATGGCAGCTTTAATGTGAGTCTTAACTATTCTCTCTTCGTCATAACATTTTGCAGGTATCTTTGTTACATGTTGTCAGTATTGAATGAACTGTGTTGTTGTAGGTCAATAATGGGAATATCGATGAAAAGTGGAAGAAGAAGCTTTTTTCCATGATTTCACCAAATAAGAACCAAATGCAAGGGGAGATTGATGATCACGAAGCCGCAAAAAATGCAACAGAGCAAAGAAAAGAGCGAAATGGTAATTAAAATGTTTCATTTTAGTCAAATGGTAAATGTTTCATTTTATTCGGCTATGGCGCAGACGTCATGCACCATCAGGTCAAACTCCTTATTCGTAAAGTCTCTTCTCAACCAATGTCCCTTCAAATTCAAACCTTTTGAATTTTATCGATACCCTGAAACAACCTCTGGGCTGATCAAAGTAAGAGCACGCTAACTCGTGCTCACAGATCGAATTGGGATTTAGCCTGTTAAGGTTTGTAGAGGACGGAAAACCGGACAATCGGAAGAAAAACGTACGACCCTCAAATCAAGGGAGGGACATAACAAACCCTGCCCACCTATGATGCCGAGTCCAGGAATCGAACCAGAGAACCAGAGGTGAGAGGCGAGTGCACTACCGCGCGCTACGCCAGCCTTGATACCCTTGAGACACTCACTGTACATATAAAAATTGATAAGCATGATGATGGCACCATTCATCATGCCACTATCACATCCAAATGCTTACACTGACCTGACTTTGAGCACCACTGATGAACGGCTAAGAAAGTACTTATATAATAGTAAACGGTCTTATAGACAACTATTATTATTACTATTCGCCTAAATTTAAAGAAGTTAACTATTAATTCATACTTATAGACAATGTTGACATGATTGTAATGGGTGCATGCCCAGTTTGCTATAAAACGATTCATGCTATTTTCCATTATTTTCAGTCCCTCTAGAAATCATTTTTCGAGGTCCTGAAGCTGAAAAAGCGTATCGAGAAGCTCTGAAGAATGGCGAGGTAGAGGTTTACCGAGGACGAATAATGCTGATTGGGCAGGACAGAGCCGGTAAAACTAGTCTCAAAAAGTCCCTTCTTGGATTATCATTTGACCCTAACGAACAAAGCACAGATGGAGTAGTCGTAGATCCATCTAACTTTAGTGTTGACGTTGATGATGCTGTAGACTGGCAGATATCAAAAACTGGTGACGTAAAGAAGAATAACTTTGAAGATGGTGTTGCTAGTATAATGGTTGAAATGTTAAGTCAAAGCCATGAAGTACGAGAACCTGAATCAACTCAGAGCCAACCGAGACACCAACAGGTAGGAAATACATTTAGTTTCTTTTCTTATACTTTTCATTCAATATTGGAATTGGAAAGAAAGCGTGGTTCCTGAAAAGAAACGTACTAACAATGCTAGATATGGCCAACATAGATAATGGGTAATTCGTGATAATGGGAGAGTACTCCACAAATGTACCTTTTAACATTTCCGTTCCAGTAACCACGAATAATAGTTCCAAGTCGAGGTTGGAGTTGCCGCGCATGATAAATTATAGTTTTGCTATGCGCAGCAACTAGCTCCATCCTCGACTTGGAACTATTATTCGTGGTCACTGAACGGAACTGTAAAAAGGTCTATTGTATAAAACCATTATTTAAAAGTAATTTCATAACGCCACCGTTTTAACCTGATGATGGACGCATAGTCTTAAAGCTCGTTTGAATTCTTTGGGGGGAAAATCTGGTGAAGAATAAAGATCTCCAATACCCAGAAGCATAACTATTCTAATAGAAGTTGTGATGTGTTTCTTCAAGCAAATTTTTCTCGGAAAAGTATTCCGCGCTCCTCGCGGGATTCGAACCAACGCGACCTTCGGGCTGCTAGCTGATGCTCTAGGCCACTGAGCTGCAGGAACTGATGTGAGCGAGCGTGGTCTATGATGGTATAACTATTCTAGGTTATAATAACCTATATGTTAAAAGTCTGCCGGGTTTCGAAATTCAGAACTAGTCCTTGGAGATTTGTTTTCCAAATTGAGCTGCTTTGACGTAACGTTACCATTTTACCATGTTAAAATGTTTCAATACAGATGTAACTTTGAGACACTGTTGTTCATATGAAGACAAAACGATCTTGAAAGTTTAAAAAAAATCTATTTCGCGGTTTTTGAAATATCAAGAAATATATAAAAAGCGCTAAAACTACAATATTGGGCACTCAAAAAAACCTGAGAAAGTTCCCGCTCATCCCATTATTCAGATTGTTTAGTTCAAAGTCTGGTCATTCAGATATATGATAACATTTGGCAATTGACTCTGTCAATATTCAACTATTAAAATAACAGGTTAATCAAGAAATAAAGAAAGATAAGGAAGAAGAGAAAGAAACTGCAAATGTTGAAAAAGAACTTATCGCAGAAACGTCAACGACGACGGATACTTTCGCACTGCAGGAAAGCAATGCTATTGACCAGAGAATCTGTGAAGATGTTATTGATAAAGTACAGAATGATGTTAGTGCTAGTAATCACCATGTTGTTGACAGCGGTCATGACATTTTGGAGAAAAGCAAGGAAAAAAGCAAAGGTGACATGGATACAGGAAATGTTACAAAGAAAGTTGTACCCGAAACGGTGATGGAAAACTTAATCCAACGTTTGTCGGCGAAAAATCTAGGTTCTTCTGCAGGAGAGGAGACTACTGTCAGTATTTGGGATTTCGCAGGACAACAACTGTACTACGCTTCTCATCCTGTGTTCTTTACACACAGGGCAGTTTATGTTCTGGTTTATACCCTTGAGAAGGATTTAGTAGCTGAGGCAGAACCTTGTGTACGACAAGGTGTGCATGAGATACGCCTGGACAATCATGACCAGCAAACTAACTTGGAAGCTCTGCTTTCATGGCTTGTGTCAATACATAGTGCTCGACCAGAAGCCAGCGATGGAGGCAAAATACATAATAAACTCCCATACTTACGTCCTCCTGTTATCATTGTTGGGACTCACGCCGACTGCCCATTAGTTAAAGAATCAAAGAAAGTGGAAGAAAAAATTCAAAAAAGTTTAACTAGAAAGAGCTACGAGCAGCATGTCGTAAGACCTTTTATAACGGTCGATAACACGAAGTCATCTAATGATGACGGTGTAAAGAAGCTCAAGGAAAAAGTCAAAGAACTGTTCAGTACGGAGCCCTACATGGGGGAAAAAGTTCCCGTACGTTGGTTTAAATTTGAACAGGTAAACGAAAATGCCAGTTCCCAATCCCCAAGTAACGTTCACCGGGTAACCTTTAGTTGTAGCACTTCTGTGAGATTGCTTTTCCACTGGTAGCCTGTAGCCTATGTTGAAGGTCTGACCGTTAACTGAGGGAATATTAGGTCAAGGTGGGAAAGACATAGAAAACGCAGAAAGTAAAGTTTGCTTTGTCAATTAGGCCCCAGTTCTCTTCATGAGCTCCATATTGTAACCCATGTTTTTTCGAAACCAATTGTTCCCCCAATTTTGTCACCCAGATTTTTTCGCATCCAATCTTACCCAATGCCCCCCCCCCCCCCCCCCCTTATTATAGTCGAAATTTTCCCCACCCAACTTCTTATGTTCAAATCCTCAATTCCGGCACGTTTTATTCCCATGCAAGTGCACTTTTTGCGACTTCTTAACCAAAACCCCTATTCCATATCCCCCTCTCTAATCCTTAAACTCAAGCTGTATTGTATTTGCCTGTTTAGGTTATCAAGAGTTTAGTGGAAGACGAAGGGAAGAATCATATGTCGTTGAAAGACCTTGAGAGACTAATCCTAGAGGTTTGCAACATAGAAGACAAGAAAGAAATCTCGGCTCTGCTGACCTTTTACCACGACCTCGGTGTCATCGTGAAGCATGGGAACACAGTTGTCCTAAAGGCTGAATGGCTTATTGATCTGTTTAGAAAACTCATTACTATCAGACCTTTTAATGATCAGGTTGGTAAATGCCATTTTCTAATTTCCCTGAACTAAAGTTCGCGTACAAGTGGTTCAGAGTCTTTTACCCTTGGTGATGCACATGCAACTGTTAATTGACGAGGGTTAGTACTGAGTCGGGCGGCACACAGGCTAGGATCCTTGAAGTTGAATATTGTGCCTTTCAAATTTTTAAAATCAAATATCTTCCCAGCCCTCGTGGATCTTGGCTTGGGACTGTAATCTACTTTAAAACGCTTCCCATTGTCTTAGTTGGCTTAGTATTGGCCATGAGCTCAATGAGTACTTTGCATGACAGACCGACAGCCCCGTCCCTTTCCACTATATGACACGTTCAAGTGGGACAAAACCTATATTTCAATTAGTTCATTTATTTATATCTTAATTATGGCTTACCTCTGATGGCGTTCACTGTACCTTACTTTCTGCTTGTCTGGATAATGAATCTTTAATTTGCTATGTTATACGTTTCAGAATCCAGTAAACTCAGGATCCTGGAAAACTTTGGAGGAGACCGGTATCCTTGACATGGAACTTGTCGAACACGTCTTCAAAGAGAAAATTGACGGTGGAGAGACGAAAGATGATATTCTAGCCATGATGGAGAACTATGGGCTCATAGCTAGATTTGGAGGAAACGAAGACCAAAAGAACTTCCATTATTTTGTGCCTGCCCAATTACAGTCATCCCCTGAAGCATTCTTTGATATTGGTCCTTCCACGTCAGACCCATGCACCTTGTATTTGTACTTTCTCGATGGATTTATCCCACATGGTCTGTACAATCTTTTAGTGTCTAGACTGATTACTTGGTGCTCCAAGAAAGGCTACCCCCACGAGCCCAACCTCTATCAAAGTGTTTCAAGGTTTTTCATTGGCCGTACTTATCAATACGAGCTGTTTCTAATGCGCCGAAAGCGTTTTGTGAAAGTCGTGCTCAGATCACTTCAAACAGAAAGATCATGGGTATTCCAGCCCGTTACCTTTCAAATTCGGGAATTTTTCGAAAGTTCCTTGAAAGAAATAACAGAAGAATGCCTCTGGTACCAATCCTTGAATTGTAAAATCTGCGTGCGGTGTCCTTCTAGACACGTAGTAAAGTGTGAAGCACACCAACTGGAGTCGTGTATTGATGATGGTTGTCTTCACATGTTGCCAATTGAAGAGGATCGAGAGTTGGTCTGCAGGAAAAGCATCGGCGAGGAATCAAAGCCAGAAATTCCTGGATTGGAAGAATGGTATAGAGAACACACAATAGTAAGTTTACTTCTACGTTTTTCATCCCCGATCGGGTATACTGTATACTTACCTTGTGCATGTTAATTCGCATCTCATCAGCCCACGCGCTTTTTGTCATTTTTATTAACACATTTTTATTGGTTGGGCTACCTGTGGTAAGTCCTTTTCAATATGGCAAACAGACCGTTTCGGTGTTTAACGGCGATTATTTAAAAATCTAATTCGGTGACCTAACCTGATATTTTCACTGTAGGTCCAGGTCAACTAAAGTTACAAATCAAGGTAGATCTTCGAGCTAAATCAGACCAAATTATAAGGAAATTGCCAAAATGTCCATTAAAATAGACAGTCAAAATGTACCTGTTTTTGAAGTTTTTAGCTTTGAAAACCTTTTCTTAAGACAATAAAATGAGAAATTTCAGGCTTCTCATTATAATATATTGGCATATGTATCATTTGAAATCATTGCTGCTATTATTGGCGACCGAGATGGACTGAAGGTCACTGAAAGAGCTAGCTTGCATGTTATTCCATTATCCTATTTTGCCCCAAAAAGATGGCCGCAAGCCCATATTTGAAAAATTATATCTTTTCAACCAATTCGGTGACCCCCATTTTTTTTTTAACACAGATTCCAGTCCACGAGGAAGACGAATGTATTGGCAGCCTTTCAGGTTAGTTTAAAACCAGCCTCTTGTCCTTGAGAGGGAGATGAAATGAATTACAGCTAGTGATCGTCTTTTGTCCTTTGGAATGGAAAGTAGCTACTAAATAAAATGTTTATTCAGGAATACAGCTGTGGAATGAAAGATAAAACGAGAAGCCATTTACTCATGTTTTTTTATTTACTGATATTTCGGTTGTCATCCGACCACCATCATCAGAGTTTGAATTCACAGATATCATGAATGCAAATTCGTATACTAGTTTGATAGTGTCAAGGGAATTGACTGTCCCTGCTCATTTAAAGATGGTTTTTGTTCTTTTCACCTTTCTTTTCTTTTGTTGGTTGAGTCCATCACCTAGTATCTGAAACTGCTCCTTGTCAACTGGTGGGTGTCCTGTGGATTGTGTATGTTTTTCAATTGCTGAATTTTTGTCCTTCGCCCATGTTCTCTAATTGGTTCACTTAGTCTCCTTCCTATTTCACCTATGATTTCAAACGTTTTACAACTTTCTTGTGGACAAGTGGCTTTGTATACCACACCATGTTTATGTTTGTTAGCTACTCTGTCTTTAATGGGAAAACGTGATGCCAATTTCTGAGCACGATACCAATACGATACGATACTAAATAAACCATGTGCGAACTAACTAAAATTTGAACCATACAGAGTTTCATGGTTGCCTATAATGTGACCATGGTGTGCTCGAATTCGTAGTGAACATTCCAATGCATTAAAAATCTTCTGTCACAGTTTTAAGATTCCCGTCAGCTGTAAACGTATTCTCTGTAGTTTAGAGCGTTTCCCATGATGTACCATAGTTTTATGATGATTACTACCATGCACTGAACATTTTTTTAATATTTACCTCTGTTCTATTTTCAGTTAACACAACCTTTGACTTAAGCAATGACCAGAAGAGATGGCTGGTGATTGGTATTTGTCTGAATAAAATACTTCTGCCAACCTTGCGCAGTTTCATTGAGCCAAAGATGCTAGGCCTCTACTCTCATCTCCAAACCACCAACAACATCGACACACAGATCCCCCCTGGACACCTCACCAGAGATGGAAAGTGCAAGAGTTTGAATTATGCCAGCATCAACAACAATGAAGCAAATCACAGAAAGAGAGCTCATCTTTACGACTACGGTGTTAATTCTGCTGTAGACTTAGCCAAATTATACCTACAACCTTTTATGGCTAAATTTTCAGGTACGAAAGCTCATTTGGGAACTATATATCGCAAAGTGATAGGTGCAACGAATAGTTCATCCACATGCTATAAGCCATGCTCGCTTTAAAGATCGCTTTGATAGACTTTGCACCTTTTTTTAAAGTACGCCTTTTTGATCTATCACTATTTTCGACTTCGTGCGCTTTAAGAACAATAGGTGCATCAAAGATCGCACGAAATTTGAACATCTTTAGAATTGGAACAAAAGATGCTCGTATTTCATTGTTGAAATTAACAACGAGTCGGGCCATACCGATGCACAACACTTACGTATGTTGAAATTATGACCTGACTACAACTATTGTTCAACAACAATGAAATACGAGCATCTTTTGTTCAAATCCTAAAGATGTTCAAATTTCGTACAATCTTTGATGCACCTATTGTTCTTAAGGTATCAGGATATGATTAGGACCCCTATACGCGCCACCTCAAATTTCACAAAGGCTTAACAATATTTTGCCATAAAAGTATACATTTTCTGAAAGCTAGATAAATGTAGTTTTCGAATATCTATTTAAAATTGTCTATTTTGGAACATTAAAAAAGTTATTGGGTTCAAAGTGACATTCTACCGCACTTCATTTGACAACAATTTGACACGCAGGATCAGAATTTCCGCTTTGTCGATCAAAAGTACATTAGCATGCTCTGTGGATAATAAGCTTCAAAACGGTGTCTCAGATTTTTGATATCTATTTTAGATCGCGCGCAATGACGCATTAAATCCGGATGTTTGAATTTTCGGTGTTCATAATTGCAAAATAGACAATATCTTTTGAATGAAAAAACATTTCAAAAATTTGAGACAGGTTTTTAGATCGCATTGTGATGTTTCATAATCCAAAGTTTCAGTTCGATCCGATGTAATCCGAATGAGCTACAATGATTTAAGAAAGTTATTTTGGTCAATCAAAAACTGCGGAGAAACCCAATAACTTTTTTTGTGTCACGAAACAGAAACTTTCAAATTGATTTTTGAAAATTACGTTTATTTAGCTTTCAGAAAATGTATACTCTTATATAAAAATATTAAAAAGGCAGCGCGAAATGTGTCTCCGAAAACCGGAGAACCTGGAAAAAACCTTGAAGCACAGGAGAGAACCAACAAGCAACTCTACTCGCATATACACCGAGCCCAGCGGGACTCGAACCCGGGTCGCATTGGTGAAAGGCGACGCCACCCTTGCTTCTCTTCCCACAATCACAAATCTATTTCTATTTCAGATTTTGATGACACTTGTGATGTATCTGCTGCACTTAGTATTCTCTCCTCTGCCAGCGCATTTTCTTCAGATGTTCAAGACTTGTCAAGCCAAGTGAGGAAAGACGTCAGAAATGAATGGGGCCACTGCAACTTTTCTGTCTGGGATGAAGCAATGTTTGCAGCTTGCTTGAAGCTGATTGATTCTCTGGTAAAGGCTTTATGCCTGACTCCTGAAGAAGAGAAGAGAATCACTGATGAACTTCAGGAATGGGAAGCTAAAGGTAGGAAATGAAACAAAAAATATTGAATAAATAAACAAATCCGTCTTTAAACGTGTTGCCACCTAAAGGTGTTTTTCGTATAAATCCTTCAGGGTATAAAAGCCAAAATAAAGTGTAAGTGATTCCCTTGATGACGAAATGATATTGGATGATATAACAAAACAACGACAAGCCCCTAATTGCTTTATTCATCCAACATGGCTGCTATCAGACTAAATGAACTCTCACTTTATTTATCGTTCATATACTTATTTAAATAAAGTTAGTCACCTAAAAAAGCAACAAAGCTGACACCGTTGAGAATTATGGGTAGATAAGTTGCGACCTCTTGATAACTATTGATGAATCTGACATCATATTTTCGAAGGTTACAGTTTCACCTCCTGTGAACATGCATCCTTAAATTGCGGGTTTTTTAATCAAAAGTTTTACTTGTAGACCCTTGTTTGATATGAAATGTTTCCCATGATCCTCAGTGGTCTCAGCTTTGTAGGTTCTTGGTGACTAACTTTATAGGGCTGATAAGTGTGACGTGACTCGTATAGAAAAACAACTTCCGGGTCCACAACGAAAACGTTTTATAAACGGATTTTTCTTACTTTTTCTTCGTGATAGGATTTTTTGTCTAAAGTTCTAACTGTTTCAGGTAGAGGTTAATTCATTGAAAACATTTTTCGCTCTATTTTATCGGTTTTTGTGAGCAGTTGGACCCGGAAATACGTCACAACTTAACAGCTCTATTGAAATAAGTATATACTGACGCTTAACATCACCTAAGCTGTGTAAGGTAAGTTAAAAAAAGGTAAAAAAAATATTGGATGGATTTTTTACTTTCAGGTGTCCAACTTTGTATGGGTAAGATTACAGATGCAGACCTGGTCAAGTTTATTGAGTTTAGTGATGCAGTACTTGATCGCTTGACTCGTGAAATGAGGCATTTGGAAAACCGTCAAGAAGATGAAGCCCATCGAGTAAACAATGCTCTGCACAGCATGAGGAATGATTTCGAGAATTATAAAGACAACATCAACAAGAAAATTGAATCTTTAGAAAAAAGAATAGAGAAGAGATTGGAGAGTCATGACCGGAAATTGAAAGCCATGGAATTAGCTATGACGTCAAAAAGATAATGGCCACTAGAAGTAGGTTCAGGCGGAGTCACTTCTTAAAACCATACCAAGGAATTCAAGCGTAGGAATTGGTCAAAATTATCATGTGATTTCGCAACCTGTCCTTCAAACCTTCAATTTTTATCGAACCCTGAAACACCTCTAGGCTGATCAAAGTCAGGGTAGGGCTAACTCACAGATCAAACCCTGAAACATCCTCTAGGCTGATCTAAGTCAGGGTAGGGCTAACTCACAGATCAAACCCTGAAACATCCTCTAGGCTGATCTAAGTCAGGGTACGGCTAACTCACAGATCAAACCCTGAAACACCCTCTAGGCTGATCAAAGTCAGGGCACGGCTAACTCACAGATCAAACCCTGAAACACCCTCTAGGCTGATCAAAGTCAGGGCACGGCTAACTCACAGATCAAACCCTGAAACACCCTCTAGGCTGATCAAAGTCAGGGCACGGCTAACTCACAGATCAAACCCTGAAACATCCTCTAGGCTGATCTAAGTCAGGGTACGGCTAACTCACAGATCAAACCCTGAAACACCCTCTAGGCTGATCAAAGTCAGGGCACGGCTAACTCACAGATCAAACCCTGAAACACCCTCTAGGCTGATCAAAGTCTAGGAATCGAACCCGAAACCCTAGAGATGAGAGGCAAGTGCACTGTCTCTACGCCAACCTTGATTCACAAAGCGGCAATTAATGTATTATTGACAATAACCCATAAAACAAGTCAAGTGCGTAATTGATATGACTGCACCGCTGCAGAAGATTTCTATTTTTTATTTCAATTTTTACAATGTACTTTTAAATAGATTAATTAAATTTATTTATTAAAGTTATTTTCGTAATTTAGCCGTACCTATAATTTAGCCGTAATTTAGCCGTATTTTTGCTCATTTTTGTTTGCATGGTAATAGGACTGAGCTCGAGTGTATTTTAATGCGGTCTGTGAATCCGATTCGTTAATCACGAGTATCATTACATACGGATTGGACAACACGAACTCATATTACCAATTAAGGTGGCTTCCTATAGTATTTTTCCACAGGTAGCCCAAGCTATGGTTCTGAATATATATATATAGAGAGAGAATGTATGGCAGATCAAAAAAATTCTTTAAAATAAAATAAATTTCATATTTTATTGTTTCCTTACCGGTATATCAATGTTTTATTGCATGTTTTGTGGTTTGCTGACGGTTTGGTTGCATTTTAAGGCGATTTTAGGAAATTTTATCTCCTCTCTAAAGACGAAGTCAAGGTAGGAATCCTCGGACTCGGGTGCTTTGCTTCAACAGGCCGTAAATCGTCAGAAATCTGTTCCACAGCAAAATTTTCACCAGCTACCCTTGGCCCAATAAATACCCAACACATCTAATCCGAAAATTGCCATATCGCTTCACTTCTTCCCGTCGAAATTTGCAAATATATACGCTCTACTTTGACAAGTTCATCGGCGGACGGATCAGTCTCGCCACGGATTCAACGGTTGGTGACAAATCATTAACTATGTGGGGGAGGGTACATGACAAACGCTGACCTTTGCCTTTGGGCATGACCCCAAACCCCCTAGGTCTTGCAGTATTTGGTGGTCGTTAGCCCCCTAATCAAAATTACGCTCCGCGATCCCTGACTTAGAGCTAAAGTACTCTTTTGACACTTAAAATCATTAATAAAATTCCACAACATGAATATATTAAGCTTACTGATATCTATTGGTCAGACGAAAACAATCTTTTTTCATAAAAACTCGGGTTTTTTTCTGTTAAATGCAAGAACAAGAAATCAATCAGTCAGTATTCTGAAGCAATAGTTATCAAGCAATTCTCATTTTAAAAACTAAAACTTTCTTCTGAAAACTAAAACTTAGAGCTAAAATCATCACAGTACGTCTAAGAAGTATTTCTGTTTTGAAAATAATGCTTGTAAATGCTTCGTGTAGTGAGATTATTTCAACAAATTTAGCTTAAGTTTAATCTTATACAACTAATCTAGCTAATATTGTAAAACAAATGCAAGTTGACAACTTCAGTACACTACTTAGTTTTTATTTACTATTTCACAATTGTTATAAAACAACGAACAGAATTTAGTTTAATTATCGATTCTACTTACTTGTTAAAGAAAAAATTTTTTCCAGGTCTTTCCAAAAAGGTTTTCCAAAGAACCAATGCTCATTAACTCTGATTCTTACGATTCTAATACATTTTATCAGCCAAACATGTGCTGAGAAAACGGCAAAAATTCGTTGATTGTCCACCACAATTCAAGCTTCACAATCTCTAAACTAATATATATGTATTTTTATGTTTTATTGCTTTGGTAAATTATTTCTATGTAACTAATGGGCCCATAGTAATTGGCGAAAGCTGTTGTGGTGCCATCCAATTAACTATTTTCCTTTAAATTTCTTTTTCTCATTTACGTTCAGTTGATTTCATCTATAAAAAGGCGAAGCTAAATAAACAAATAGCTAATTCAGCTAATCTTCTTCTTTTCAAAATTCTTTTTTGACAATGATTCCTACGAGTTTCACAGTAAAATGAGCAGCAAACCATTTTCGCAAAAGAAGATGATATTTGAATCTTTTTTTCACTGTTTTATCCCGACGTATTTTCAATATACTTTAGCAGTTACTTTAGAAAGATAATTTTGACAATTTCACGTGTTCAACTAGTCTTTTTAAATATTTTTCATGGCTTTTTTATACTAAATATTTTCATTTTGGACTATTTGATTGGCTGAAAAGGGTCACGTGGTTTATAGTTTCACTCCCCTCCACTTATACGATCCACTCGTCGCTCCTCGCAAAATATTCGTCGTCGATTTTCGTCGACCAACGCCTGTCTCATTCTTCTCGTAGCGCGCTACGTAACCAAATACTATGACGAACGCCTGTGACATTGTAGATTACTCGCGCGCTAGGTAAACAAACGAATAACACGAACAAAATTTTAACGTGTTCCCTTGGTTGCAGCATGCAAAAGTTGCAGTAAAAATTAAAAGTCGCAGCAAAAGTCGCATGCAACAATAATAAAAAGTGTGCATGTCTCTTAGAGGGCTACGTAGTTGCAAGTTGCAGAGCAAATGTTGCTTGTATTCCACCCCGCGCGAAACAAATTTTCATTGTTGCAGAGAGTAGAAAGAGCTTCTACTTTTGCAACCAAATTTTGTTCACTCACTCACTCACTCACTCACTCACTCACTCACTCACTCACTCACTCACTCACTCACTCACTCACTCACTCACTCACTCACTCACTCACTCACTCACTCACTCACTCACTCACTCACTCACTCACTCACTCACTCACTCACTCACTCACTCACTCACTCACTCACTCACTCACTCACTCACTCACTCACTCACTCACTCACTCACTCACTCACTCACTCACTCACTCACTCACTCACTCACTCACTCACTCACTCACTCACTCACTCACTCACTCACTCACTCACTCACTCACTCACTCACTCACTCACTCACTCACTCACTCACTCACTCACTCACTCACTCACTCACTCACTCACTCACTCACTCACTCACTCACTCACTCACTCACTCACTCACTCACTCACTCACTCACTCACTCACTCACTCACTCACTCACTCACTCACTCACTCACTCACTCACTCACTCACTCACTCACTCACTCACTCACTCACTCACTCACTCACTCACTCACTCACTCACTCACTCACTCACTCACTCACTCACTCACTCACTCACTCACTCACTCACTCACTCACTCACTCACTCACTCACTCACTCACTCACTCACTCACTCACTCACTCACTCACTCACTCACTCACTCACTCACTCACTCACTCACTCACTCACTCACTCACTCACTCACTCACTCACTCACTCACTCACTCACTCACTCACTCACTCACTCACTCACTCACTCACTCACTCACTCACTCACTCACTCACTCACTCACTCACTCACTCACTCACTCACTCACTCACTCACTCACTCACTCACTCACTCACTCACTCACTCACTCACTCACTCACTCACTCACTCACTCACTCACTCACTCACTCACTCACTCACTCACTCACTCACTCACTCACTCACTCACTCACTCACTCACTCACTCACTCACTCACTCACTCACTCACTCACTCACTCACTCACTCACTCACTCACTCACTCACTCACTCACTCACTCACTCACTCACTCACTCACTCACTCACTCACTCACTCACTCACTCACTCACTCACTCACTCACTCACTCACTCACTCACTCACTCACTCACTCACTCACTCACTCACTCACTCACTCACTCACTCACTCACTCACTCACTCACTCACTCACTCACTCACTCACTCACTCACTCACTCACTCACTCACTCACTCACTCACTCACTCACTCACTCACTCACTCACTCACTCACTCACTCACTCACTCACTCACTCACTCACTCACTCACTCACTCACTCACTCACTCACTCACTCACTCACTCACTCACTCACTCACTCACTCACTCACTCACTCACTCACTCACTCACTCACTCACTCACTCACTCACTCACTCACTCACTCACTCACTCACTCACTCACTCACTCACTCACTCACTCACTCACTCACTCACTCACTCACTCACTCACTAAGATGTTAGCAGATATTTAACAGGGACGTAGACTGGGGGCCCGCCTCCTCCCTTTCCCTCTCTCTACGCCAGTGGTGCAGGTTGATGTAAAATAAGAAAATAAACGCGTAAACTAGCTATTACATTACATATTTATATTTTACAACCATTACTTCCCGCAAGGGGCTCTTCTGTGAGGTTCGTTCAATAAATAAACTGAAATAAAAACAAATCATAAAAACGTAAAGTGTTTAAGAATCACAACTGGCAAGGAGGCAAACCAGTTGGCTATTTACAAGCATGGTCGCGAAGCTATTACAAAAGGAATTTGTAGTAAAGTTCGGCTTATTTTGGCAAGTAAATAAATACTTTCTGAGTGAAATACACTCACTTCTTTGGCCGCGTTTACAGTTATAAATAAGGAAGTTGATCTTGTCGCACTGTGACAAGGTCTGACAGTTTGAGGAGAAGTGAGACATGCAAAACGCAACACTGTTTCTATGCAGAGATATCATTTTGTATTCATTTAATTTACTGTTTTCTGATATTTTAAAAACTAATTTTTTTTAATAGTTAAAACTTATTTTATTTGACAATCTAGCTATAACTCGAACTTGAACTCGACCTTGAACTTGAACTTGAACTCGAACTCGAACTCGTTAGCGAATCTTGTGATTCACCGGCGGTAATACAGAACAAGAAATTCTCCGGTTTGCAGCCTTGGATGACATATCACCATTGCAAACAACTTTGTTTATTTTTTCTTACTGCCATGAAGCAGTAAGAAATGTTTACAACATGATCGCCGCGTTGTATAAGATTTACAACACGGACGTGAATGTACGTTGTAGACGACTCATTGTGAGTTGAGTTGTATGCATAGAATATATAATGTAGTGGTAGTGTGTGTGAGAGAGAAAAGGCCAAATTGGAAACCAGTATTAAGTAACTGAATTTGAATACCACTATAAAAAAGTGATTTATTTTATTCAATTTTTTCAAGATTTAGTTAGGTTTTGCTGAGATAATCCAAGCTGAAATGTATGCAAATTGAACAAGATTTCGTACAAAACTATTCATGGTTATGATTTCTATTGTGTTTCCTCATGAATTATTAACGAGTTGAATATATATTTTCGAAATATATCTTTTTCATGCAGCATGGATAGGATGTTAAACTATCTGTGTAAAAGGTTCTGCCTTTATTTTTCTAATCAAACTGATATATCTGGAAATGGCAGGGCTATAGACTATATAGGCTATATATTATAGGCTATAATAAATCCAACAATGCTTCATTTTCCACGTGTGACGCCAAATTTATTCTTTCAAAATTATTTCTTTTAAATGAAATTGAAAAGAATAACTTTGACTTCAAACGAGGATTCATTAAAAGAGTCTATAACGTGGGTCGCATTACCATGTGAAATGGAATTGGCTTTCCCGTTTCATTTATAGACGTTCAACATAGAAAGCCACAAGCTCATCATTCCTTGCGACTGTCAAGTCATCATTTCTAAATAAAGTTGCTTATGCAATAATTGTCTAACCACCTAGGAGTTACATTGTAGACCAATCAAAGCGCAAATTATAATTTAAATCAGATTTAATAGTTAAACTATTAAATGTTCCGATTTGGAAATAAAATAGAATTACATAAACAAATTTGTATGCCAATGATTATGAACAAAACTTATTTAAGAACTTTTTTTTTTTGCACTACAAACTACTAATTCGATAAAATGCTAAAATGCTAAAATGCTCAAAAGTAAATTGGGCATTTAGCAATGTTATTAACCTGGGAACCCCTGCCACGAATATTCCAGAAGTACGAAGATATAATCAGTATATATACATATTACATGTTTTATGGTATATTACAAGGCCAAGAGAATATGAACGAACATTCTAGAATACATCAGTTTCGCATTCGCTGTTTTTGAAGACAACAGACTCATTTGCACAGGCTTAGCCTTGTTTATAAGTCAGCTGATTCATAGACAACATTAAAAGTCCATGGGATTTCAAAACATTGGTATTACTCAACTTGACTTTTGCAAATCATTAGCAACAGTCAACTGTAATGTAAAGAATGATCAAGCTGAATAATACCAAACCCACGGCTCTGTATGTGCTATTCTTATAACAATATATCACAGTATATATACATATTACATGTTTTAGGGTATATCAGAAGACTTTCTAATGTAAATGTCACTTATTTTACGTCGAACATAGACCTTTCCTGATATAGCGAACATGGTGCATTGTAGTCTAGCTTCGGTACAAACATGACTTGTTTTCCTCATCTTGCCTTGTATGGTGTTCTTTATTTATCGAAGTAACAATATTTGTAGAAGAAACAATATTTGTATTATGATCATCCGGGTGGATGTTGTCCTGAGACTGACTGTTTGATGTGACTGACGTTTCGACAACCTGAGCGGTGTTGTTTGTACTGAAGCTAGACCAGAATGCATCCTGTTTATTGAACTCAGAAAAGGCCTATGCAGGGGGTAATTGCTCAGTGTCCCGAGTCATTAGGTTCATGATTAAAAACGTTTATCATTGTTCATACTCATTTTTATAGTTACCCTGACAACTAGTTTAAATTCGAGATCTCTGGGTTTTTGGCTTTCGTCCATCAAAAGAGTTAGACCCGGTTTAGACGTCGCATTTCACATGTGCCGAATCTAATTGAATCAAATGAGCAAAACTTATTTTTCTAATTCATTTGTATTAGATTCGGCACATGTAAAATTCGACGTGTAAACTGGGCATTCGTATCTTTTGACTGACATATGGAAGCAAAAAACCGCTCAGACGTCTTGAGCTTTGTTGGTCATGATTGACCTCAACCAACCCGCACAACGTTTCATTCCCACGAGTTCTTGTGTTTGAATTTGTCTGTCAGATTTGTCCTGGGTTTGTCTCTGATGAAGTTGGCTGTCAGTTCGGTGGCATCACAGAATTGACAGCAGGGTCTTCATAACAGGCGACTTCTCTTGAGCCTGCGACTTATACTTCCTTGTATTGCTTCCATTATTTTGGCAGTATAGCTAATTCTAAGGCTCTGATTTTTCTGTCGTGACTCTCCAGATTTTGCTCCAACCTTTCGATGTTTTTGTTGATGTTGTCCTTATATCTCTCAAAATCACTCCTCATGCTGTGCAGAGCTTTGTTTACTCGACGGGCTTCATCTTCTTGGCTGTTTTCCAAATGCATCACTTCACGAGTCAATCGATCAAGTACTGCATCACTAACCTCAATAAACTTGACCAGGTCTGCATCTGTAATCTTACCCATACAAAGTTGGACACCTGAAGGTAAATACATTCAACCACTTAATCTTGTGATTTATGAAGGAAGTATGCAAATTGCAACGTTAAACTTCAGTATGTAATGTTTAACATTTTATGGTATGATGCTAAAAGGCAGGGACCATAGACCCTTAGCAAAAAGCCATAGAAAAGGAATATGTATAATTATATTTCCACTATGCTAGTTATGATAGCCAGACTTTCAAACAACATGCTTACGTCAGTAATCAGAAGCAAAATGTCAGTGCTCTGGCACAAATTCCTGAAAAGTGGCAGCATTTCGAAATTACAAGGATTTGTATGAAAAGAAGAACTGAGACCTGACCAGCCTCGTGTTCATGTTTTTGGCACATTATAATTGCCTGTTATTCTAGATATATTTGCCTTATTACTTTGAAACTGATACTTATATGTGTCTTTCAGTTGGTAACAAAATCTTGTCGTTGCTTTGTTACAGTCATCCAATATAATTGCAGGCATTTCTTTTGTCGTTTCATCCTCGAGGTTATATACTTGCACTCGAAAAATGGACTTTTGTACATTGGGGGACGTGTTAAAAACGGTTACACTTTTATAAATAGGTGTGCTCTTTCTTTCGTTGATCTGGCATTCACTAATTTTTGTCTCATTTCCTACCTTTATCTTCCCATTCCTGAAGTTCATCAGTGCTTCTCTTCTCTTCTTCAGGGGTCAGGCATAAAGCTTTTACCAGAGAATCTATCAGCTTTAAGCAAGCTCCAAACTTTGCTTCATCCCAGACAGAAAAGTTGCAGTGGCCCCATTCATTTCTAACTTCTTTCCTCACTTGGCTTGACAAGTCTTGGACGTCTGGTGAAAATGCACTAGCAGAGGAGAGAATACCAAGTGCAGCAGATAAATCACATGTGTTATCAAAACCTGCAAAAGAAATAGACTAAGTTTGTATTTACATTGTAAAAATGTATATCATACTTCCAATGTGTTAATGACTGTGACGTCATGTAAACAATTATGCTTTCAAACGCTGGTTGTGAACCAGCAAAATTGTGCATATTAAATGAAGCCTTACATGACGTCACATTTTAAAGTAGAGGTGCTAGGGACACTAGAGAAAAACGTTTGCGCATGCGTGCCTTTCAGCACGCTTTCCAAGAATTTACGAGAGTTTTAGTGAGAAAATAAATGCTTGTTTTCTCCAAGTATACAAAAAAGTTTGTGGGTATACTTTTTGTGAGACCAAGATACTGTATTAATAAAGACAATATGAAAGAATTAGCCTTAAGTTTCAAGAACTGACTTTAAGTTTTGGCATTTTGTAAAGATTATTCTTCAGGCAAGTGTGAAAGTCAAATTTGCATATTTTTACAATAGCACGAAGACGCTTTTGGCTAATTTCCATGCGAGCATGCGCAGACGTTTTTCACGCGTGTCGGAGCTAGGGCAGCCCGTGAATCCACGGCTCTAATGATGGAGAGAAAGTATCATGTGCATCGCTGTTCGTCGCGCCTATTACTTTGCAATATATAGTTTCCCATTGAGTTTTCGTACCTGAAAATTTAGCCATAAAAGGTTGTAGGTATAATTTGGCTAAATCTACAGCAGAATTAACACCGTAGTCGTAAAGACGAGCTCTCTTTCTGTGATTTGCTTCATTGCTGTTGATGCTGGCATAATTCAAATTGTTGCACTTTCCATCTCTGGTGAGGTGTCCAGGGTGAACCTGTGTGTCAATGTTGTTGGTGGTTTGGAGATGAGAGTAGAGGCCTAGCATCTTTGGCTCAACGAAACTGCGCAATGTTGGCAGAAGTATTTTATTCAGGCAAATACCAATCACCAGCCATCTCTTCTGGTCGTCGCTCAACTTAAACGTAGTACTAACTGAAAATGAAGCAAAATAATAATTTTGATTGGTCCAAAGCCTCGCGAGGCACATTTAGTTGTTGCTCTACAGAGAATACGTTCACGGCGAAAATCCGCAACGTGCTACCATTTTTAATCCCTATTAACACACTACACACTATTTGTATAGGAAATCGCACGACCTCGAGTACAATTTGAAATTTAATAGGCACGAGTAATGTTTTGAAAGTTCTTGTAATTGCACGAGCCTTTAGGCTCGTGCAATTAAAGAACTTTCAAAACATTACGAATGCCTATTAATTCCAAATTGTACGAGAAGGTCGTGTGATTTTTTATTTATAATTCACTGAACAAAATTTTATTAAGACAAGTATGTCGAAGCGAAGGCATTCATCTGTGTCTTTGGCCGATTTTCTCCAACAAATTCTAATTAAGGAGAACTGAAATACGTAACAAGATTTTTGTTTACACTTAAATTACTCGATTCTGATTGGTCGAGAGCAGTGCAATAAGAGCGTTAATAGGTACTCCGTAGGGGTAGCAATTAAGTCGCTATGGAAACACTGCTAAACACGGCCAACAGCGGCAAATTTGAGTGTAAACAAAAATTTGTTATGTATTTCAGTTCTCCTTAATTAGAATTTGTTGGAGAAAATCGGCCAAAGACACAGATGAATGCCTTCGCTTCGACATACTTGTCTTAATAAAATTTTGTTCAGTGAATTATAAATAAAAAATCACATGACCTTCTCGTACAATTTGGAATTAATAGCCACTCTTAATGTTTTGAAAGTTCTTTAATGCACTCGCCTAAAGGCTCGTGCAATTACAAGAACTTTCAAAACATTACTCGTACCTATTAATTTCCAAATTGTACTCGAGGTCGTGCGATTTCCTATACTTATTCTACAACTCTATTGAATACACGTCGAGCTTATAGGCAGCCATGCAACGCCTCATGGCTCAGATCGTAGTTAGTTTGCACAGTGTGAAGCCCTACGCGAAGACAAGTCCGGCACAATACTGAGTTTAGATCCCTTCGACTCCAAGGGATAAGAGACAATCACTGTAGCTAATTAGTGAGCTTGGCTGGCTAAGTACTATTATTTCATCTCCCTCGGACTAGAAGCCGAGCCGTTTTAAACTAACCTGAAAGGCCACCAACGTCTTCACTATGCATCAGTGGAACCTGTTGTATGGATACAGAAAACAATATGTGAGATAATAACCACTAAAACCACGACTACATAAGGACATCTTTTAAAAGCCCCAAAGATAGCTTTGTCCCATATGTTCTCTCTTTCCGAAAGTCAGTCCAGAGCCTCAATTTTGGAAGCTAAAACTGCAGGGCATCACTGAAAAACCCAATGGCTTTTACTAGATTTTGTAAACCTTCGGAAGACGAGGATGTCGCGAGCCTTGTTGGCATACGTGCACCTTCGACATGAAAAGATGGACCAATTGCATTGTTAGTAAATGTCCTGCACAGCGTGGTAATTGCATTGTGAGTATAGGTAATAGCATGGTTTGGAGTGATATTTGGCATAAATACCACGAGTGATATTTCAAAATTATTGTAATTTCACGAGCCTTCCTCGGCGAGTGAAATTAGTACAATTTTGAAATATCATGAGTGGTATTTATGCCAAATATCACGAACAAACCATGCTATTATTTGTTTATCATATGGGCTAAGAAATTTACTGAAAAATCTGTATAAGTTTGTTTGTTTATCGTTTGAGCGGCTGCTTCATCACGTACGGGGCACAAGATTTAATAAGCTTAAGCTTAAATGATAAAAAGAAACAACGAAAAGTGTGACTTAAAGCCTTTTTCTAAAATATATAAAAAGCTAAAGCTGAGCTAAAAACAGCATATTCTAGTCATTTTAAGGAAGTTCGAGTTGTCAATTATAATTTACAATTCTGACTTATCTGCTTGTCTTGAGACTCGAGACTCGTTGTTGTAAACTTTAATATTAAGTTTTCAAAGTCTGTTTTTCGCTTCAACGAAGGCAAATCGTCGTTGTTGAGCTATGTGATCTTGAACTTGAAAAAAACAAAGTTTTCCAGGAATAAACAGCCGTCGGATATCCTTATCTTCATCAGGAGAACTTCAACAGAAGCATATTTTGTGAGTTTTTACTTCGCTGGTTTTCTTCTTTCGCCGAAGAATTCTCCACACGATTTTCAAGTTTCTGGCACAAGAAATCCTTTCTTAAGTCGATTTCATTGATAAAAGCCAACTCTTGAAACGTTCTGTCATACATATACTATTGTTCTTTTAGTGTTCGTTAATGTTTTTGCTTGTAGATTCAAATAATTAGCTTAATATTTAGGGAAATCTTTCTGCCACTTCAAACATGTTTTGGCGGTTGCAATAGCAATTTTGAAATCACACTCCCGAGAGCTTGAAATCACACTGTTACGTTTAATTACATTCCTCTTAGCCAATCAGATTGCAGAAATTTCTTAGGTCATATGTTAATGCTAGTAAACCCATCCCAAAAACATTATCTGATATTTGAGGAACTAAGGTATGTGCAGAAGCAGCACTGCGTTGGGAACTTAATGATTTTATCTACGTGTGTCCTAACAGACTTTTATAGCTTAATTAAGTGTAATGTTTCTCCATTTCAGACCACGTGTCATTCCCTAGAATATATAATGTCTTTGTTGAACAGTTGCGCATCAGAGGAAATATAACTATAATGCAATCCAAACAAAGAATCTCATTCCCAAGAGAATGACACGTGGTCTGAAATGGGAAAACATCATGCTTAAGCTAATTAAGGTCTGATGTTAAGCTCGATCTTTCAATATTGAGATTTTTCAATTAAAGTAAGTGTCGGTGTATAATATTTTGTCTCACAAAGGGCACTTTATAAGGGAAGTAAGTATTCAATACACCTAAACGACGCATGATGAAAATGACTTACTTTTGGATGTTCTCTATACCACTCTTTCAATCCAAGAACTTCTGGCTTTGATTCCTCACCGAGGCTTTCCCTGCAAACCAACTCTCGATCCTTTTCAATCGGCAACAGGTGAAGACAATCCTCATCAATACACGACTCCAGTTGGTGTCCTTCACATTTTGTTGCGTGACTAGAAGGACACCGCACACATATTTTATGATTCAAGGATTGGTACCAGAGGCATTCTTCTGTTACTTCTTTCAAGGAACTTTCCAAAAATTCCCGAATTTGAAAGGCAACGGGCTGAAATACCCATGATCTTTCTGCTTGAAGTGATCTGAGCACGACTTTCACAAAACGCTTTCGGCGTATTAGAAACAGCTCGTATCGATAAGCACAGCCAATGAAAAACCTTGAAACACTTTGATAGAGCTTTGGCTTGTGGGGATAGCCTTTCTCGGAGCACCAAGTGATCAGTCTCGAAACTAAAAGGCTGTACAGACCATGTGGGATAAACCCATCGAGAAAGTGCAAATACAAGGTGCATGGGTCTGACATGGAAGGACCGACATCAAAGAATGCTTCAGGGGATGACTGTAATTGGGCAGGCACAAAATAATGGAAGTTCTTTGGGTCTTCGTTTCCTCCAAATCTAGCTATGAGCCCATAGTTCTCCATCATGGCTAGAATATCATCTTTCGTCTCTCCACAGTCAATTTTCTCTTTGAAGACGTGTTCGACAAGTTTCACATCAAGGATACCGGTTTCCTCCAAGATTCTCCAATATACTGAGTTTACTGGATTCTGAAACGTAGCAAAAATGTTCAGTATCAAAAAACCGCGAATCAGAGGAAGTTAAGGGTAGCAGTGAACGCCATCAGAGGTAAGCGATCGGATTAAGATATAAATAAATGAACTGTTTTAAATATTAATAGCTTACTAGTCGACAAACCAGTGAGACTTCACTCTGTACTTTAAAAAAAAAAAAGATTCTTATTAGGTATTGTCTTTACGCTGTATAAATGCTATCCTAACTTTCAAAGTTAGTTTGCATTGCTCGCCATTTTAACTTGATTTTAAGGGATTAATTTCTTCTAGCTAGTTGGTTTGCCATTTGAATCGAAATTGTTTTGATTTTGGTTTTTCAGCCAGTGTTGACAAATGAATGCAATTCCTTTTAACCATAGCTTGATGAAAAGGAGTAGCAGGACATTTAATTGAACATTATAGTATTTTATAATTTTTTTTACAATAACAAAGAAATCCTCCTATGAAGTGAGCTGTGAAGCGTGACGTGCCGAGTGTCACGATCCCGATGGCGGGCTGTGACGTCATTCAGTAAATATGCTTGAAAAGAGTAAAAGAAGATGGCGGCTACCTGTGGCTTATCTGGCCGAGCGTGAGTTTTAAAGACAAACTTTGATTTCTGGTTTTGCGAAGAGCGAACCTCAGCCAGAGATACCCAAAAGGCACCACACTAACACTTGATCTTGTGATTTACGGGCTTTGATTGGCTGGAACGTAAACACCCTTGGACAATTTTTTGGCACAGACGGGGGACTGGTTTAACTTAGACTATTAGGTATAAGGTCAAAGCAATTGTCATCTTACGGTACCCGAGAGGGGTGGTGTGTTACCCGGTACCCACCACCTCTGGAAGTGAAATCCTGGATTTTGTCCTCAAATATCTCCAAAACTAAAAGTCAAATCGCACAAATGCCGGAATGTACTGCCTGTTTTTATGTATGTTCAACAACGTATTTATGGATAGAAATGTCATTACGGACATCCAGTATCGAGCATTTCAACAGGTCTCTGAGGGGGAGGGGTATTTACCGGTACCCACCACCTAAATCAATGAAATCGGGTCACTATTTTGGACAACTGTTTCGAACTTGTTTCTTATAATATAGATACTCCACTTTAACATATCTTAGTGGAAAATGACGGAGCTATCTGTCATGCGAACTACTAGAAAGTGGGTCTAACTGTTGCTGTTGCAGATACGGAATAACAAAGACACCATCTCCACAGATCAGTATCAACGGCTGAGCCAATTGCTTTTGGAAGCTTTATAAATACATTACCGTCCCAAGCCAAGATGGAAGAGTAATGGGAGATTTAACTTTAAACATTTCTCATATTTCAAACGAACCGTGCTTGTGCAGCCCGACCACTAGCTAG
Source organism: Anthopleura xanthogrammica (assembly GCA_964019055.1). NCBI lineage: Eukaryota > Metazoa > Cnidaria > Anthozoa > Actiniaria > Actiniidae > Anthopleura > Anthopleura xanthogrammica. Next base: position 23,114,093 of record OZ025206.1, on the reverse strand, counting down.
CTAATTAACCTTTGTCAACAGCTGTACGAAGGCTTAAAGACTATGAACCACTTACACGCAAAGAGTTCAGGGGTTAAAAAAGGACACCATCTTATCATAATAATTTTTTTACCAACCTGTTCATTGAAAGGTCTGATAGTAATGAGTTTTCTAAACAGGTCAGTAAGCCATTCAGCGTTTAGAACAACTGTGTTCCCATGCTTCACGATGACACCGAGGTCGTGGTAAAAGTTTAGCAGAGCCGAGATCTCTTTCTTGTCTTCTATGTCGCAAACCTCTAGGATTAGTCTTTCAAGGTCTTTCAACGACATATGATTCTTCCCTTCCTCTTCCACTAAACTTTTGATAACCTAAACAGGCAAATACAATAAAGCATGAATTTGAGGATTAGAGAAGGGGATATGGAATAGGGGTTTGGGTGAAGAAATAGTTAACAGTGCACTTGCATGGAAATAAACCTTAAGAAGTTGAGGTTTCAACACTATGAGGAACTTGGTGAGTAATTAAAGATGGAGATAATGATTAATGAATGAGAATTAAGGACTAATCTACAAGGCATGCCAACCTTTACGTTGGTCGCAGAGGAGGGTCCAGGGTTATCCCATGATGCATAGCGCTTACCAATTGTAAACATTGAATCGTCTCGGTGTTGAAGAATCGAATACAAAGTCGTTTTTAAAGCCATGATTAACCAACAAAATCGTGAACAATGAAACTAGAGTTAACGTGTGTTGTTTCTTAATAATCCTACTTATGTTTACACCAAAAGGTAACGATATTTTTGGAATGGCTCATAAAACAATTGATATTTTAGAAAGACGACTTGATAGGCTTCAAATATTGTGAAAAAAAAGTGTCAGATGTTGTAGGCAAAGCGCTTATTTCTCAGGAATTATAAGAGTATTTTTCGTTTTAATACCATCACATCTTAGCTTAAGGGTTAATTCATACTTGTATATAAAAATACTCCAAAGTACTCCAGGTTTTAGATGTGTTTAGGACCTCTGAAAATAGCCATTTTTTGACAGTTCACGAAGAACTGAGCATTTGAAATGTATAAATAATGAACGGAAATTCAGTAAAATCACTGTATATTTTACACAAACGACAAGAAAAGTAATAAATATATACAACTTATCCATATATTAGATGCTGAAATGAGGCAAATAAGCGATGGGATACGAACTTTGTTGAACAACGAGTACATCGAACAGTTGTCACTCGTCTCTTTCTCTCAAATTTATCCGTATATAACTAGATGAATCAGGCTTAAAACAACTTCAAATCCTTCCAGGCCGGGAATAGAAGCAGAAACATCTCTTTCGATACACAGAGAACGTTAAATAAATAAAAACTCTGGAAAATATATCGAGTATCTAGCAACTGGACTAAACATCGCCATTTTGATCTTCACTCAAAGCCAGCTCAAACAAAGTGATGACGCCACGAAAGAATTGATTATATACTATGAAACGCAATGCATCATGGGATAACCCTGGACCCTCCTCTGCGTTGGTCGTAGCTCCAATTCACTCCCACCTACTCCTAATTCAAACATTGAACACAGTTAACCAAGGCGGTGGAAACGTCATCTCACAAAAAAGTGCTACAACTAATCGATATATGTAGAGTAGAGTGAATTAAGAAAAAAAACACTCATATCAACTCAAATCTTCCCGAAACTTGATCAGGAGACTCGACAAGGTAGAAACAACGACTGCATAAAGCAAATTATTTACGGCACATTCGGTTTACTGAAACTTTGGAATTTGCCAACTTTGGTTTACCTGTTCAAATTTAAACCAACGTACAGGAACTTTTTCCCCCATGTAGGGCTCCATACCGAACACTCCTTTGACTTTTTCCTTCAGCTTCTTTATACCGTCATCATTAGACGACATCTTATTATTGACCGTTATAAAAGGTCTTACGACATGCTGGTCATAACTCTTTTTAGTTAAACTTTTTTGGATGTTTTCTTCCATTTTCTTCGGTTCTTCAAATGGACAGTCGGCGTGAGTCCCAACAATGATAACAGGAGGACGTAAGTATGGGAGTTCCTCTCGTATTTTGCCTCCGTCGCTGGCTTCTGGCCGAGCACTGTGTATTGACACAAGCCATGAGAGAAGAGCTTCCAAGTTAGTTTGCTGGTCATGATTGTTCAAGCGTATATCATGCACACCTTGCCGCACACAAGGTTCTGCTTCAGCTACTAGATCTTTCTCAAGGTTATAAACCAGAACATAAACTGCCCTGTGAGTAAAGAACACAGGATGAGAAGCGTAGTACAGTTGTTGTCCTGCGAAATCCCAAATACTGACAGAAGTTTCCTGTCCTGCAGAGGAACCTAGATTTTTCGCCGACAAACGCTGGATTAAGTTTTCCATCACCGTTTCTGGTACGACATCTTTTCTTGTAGCATTCCCTGTATCAACGTCATCTTCTTTGTTTTTTTCCTTGGTGTTTTCAAAAATGTCATGACTGCTCTCGACAACGTGGTTACTAGTGCTATCGTCATTATGTACATTATCAATAACATCTTTATTGATTCTCTGGTTAATGACACTGCTTTTCTGCGGTGCGAAAGTATCTGTCGACGTTGACGTTTCAGCGATACTTTCTTCTTCGATATTTGCGGTTTCTTTCTCTTCTTCCTTTTCTTTCTTCACCTCTTGATTTAAGGGGGGTCGCCTGTCGTAGACCTGTTAGTTAAATGGTTGAACATTTAGTCAGTCAAAATTCTGAATATCTAAAAACCAGACTCTCAACTGGATAAGTAGTCTTCCCGCTGAGTGGCTGCTATTTTAAGGATCGTCAAAAACGGCTGCGAGGGAGACTACTGGATAAGGGGGAGCTTTCTAACAGATCAAAGATCGCTCATTCTCAGATAAAGTTTACCAATAGCGTTCGGAAAATCGGGGGGGGGGGGGGGGGTTGATATTGACCTTTTTTATTTTACCTCTTGGCTTCATTAAATATAAAAACTTTAACCGGTTCACACAAACAGTATTTAAAAAGTATCATGGTTATACTCTTGGTTTCCACAATGTTTAGTGTAAATTTGGTGTCTTATAATGGCCAGTGTTTAGTCTTACATGTAAAACAAATATACTCAAATTCCTGGGTAGTCGTCACAGTCATTAACATATTGGAAGTATAAACCTTTATAACTTAAAGACGCAACACTCAAATGAAGAAATATTTCACCATTCAACTATTCACTTCATATAGAATCAATACTGAAAATATTGTATCAGGGGTTAGGTACACTTTAAGATGACTATTGGTACCTACACTTCATCTGACAATGAGCGAGAGTTTGAATTCACAGAATCAAAATAGCAGTTATTATGGATGCATGCAAATGAGACAACAAGCATTGTATCGACCCGATAGCCTCACTTGTATGATTCTTAAAACAAAAGAATATCTCATTGCGGGCTCAACTGTACTAACAACTATTGGCAGAAATAAAAAATGATGTGGTTCGAAAGAGTTAGGGGAAAATGCATTCCCTACCTGTTGATTTAAAATTTTGGCCATTACGCTAGCAACACCATCTTCGAAGTTGTTCTTCTTTACGTCACCAGTTTTTGATATCTGCCAGTCTACAGCATCATCAACGTCAACACTAAAGTTAGATGGATCTACTACTACTCCATCTGTGCTTTGTTCGTTAGGGTCAAATGATAATCCAAGAAGGGACTTTTTGAGACTAGTTTTACCGGCTCTGTCCTGCCCAATCAGCATTATTCGTCCTCGGTAAAATTCTACCTCGCCATTCTTTAGAGCTTCTCGATACGCTTTTTCAGCTTCAGGACCTCGAAAACTGATTTCTAGTGGAACTGAAAATAGCGGAAAATAGAATGATTAGGATATCATAGGAATCGTGATATATTTTTTATAGGAAACAAAACAGGTCCCTAGATAAATCAGTTTTCTCATAGGACATTTCTTTGTTATTGTAGCGGTTGTGACATTCTTTTCCAAACGCGCCCCTTTGGCGAACTCATGGATACAACTTATAAGTAGATGAAATCTTTTTGCTTAACAAAATATTAAGCTTCTTCGTGAACTTCTAATATAACGATTTTATGTAGCTTTAAGTACCGTGTCTAGCTTAGGCGTCCTGTTTGGTGTTATTTGTATCGGTAGGATATGGCTAAGCAAACACCAGGATTGTTTAGATGTAACTATTTCTTATTACAACTACTATTCAATACCCAAGCCTATTATTTTCTCCCTGCATTATATCAACGATTGCAGGGAGAAAACAATCAAAAGAGCAAAATCATACGACACGCTACATTATTCTTAATAATGCGGTCAGCTATTTGAGCAGACAGCATTATCTATGATATTGCTATCAGTAGACAGCAATGTTAATAATAATGCAGCATCCTTGCTGGATTGAGGAAGATGGTAAGCAAATGGACCACAAAGTTAGTAGTTCCACAGCTTCCCAGAGCCTATTCAAAATCCAGGCAACCGTATCGAAATGAAATAGCTTTTCCGCTTCCTGTCTTAATCGAAACACGATCCGCAATTTTAACCAGAAACCGTAAATTATTGTGCATGAAGGAAAACAATGGGCCGATGCACTGAAAAGTAATTATGACAGATCACTTCGGCAAACACCATTCGTGGGTATATTGCAGGCAGCTGAGGCTTCAGGCACATCTAGGTCGTCAACCTGCAACTGGCAAGCAGCATTATAGTGAAGTCGCCTCTTCCGGCTGTCTTGTGTATCGTTTCAAAAAAGGCAAAGAACCCCGCCAGCTTGCCCTGCATCTCCGAGACATACCAAGTTTTGTTGCTGGATCTATAAATACTTTAACTTGCAAGGAATAAATGAAACTCTTCCAGATTGTCTGGCAATGCAAGATGTTGAGACATGACCTTACTTTCATCCAAGAAACCCATATGACCGGCACTCAGACTGTACATTTTCAAGAGAACAAATTCGCAAAATGGTCATTTATCAACTCGGGTTTCCAAAGAAAAGCAGCTGCTGGAGTTGGCGTTTTACTATCTCCTAAAGCCAAACTCCTTGAAGGCCCTGGAGGGAAGGATCCTGGTTGCGAGATTGATGGTGAAGGGTACAAAAATAACAGCGATCTGTGCGTTTGCTCCTACTGATGCTAGTCCTGATTCTAGTAAAGACTGTTTTTACCTTCTCCTAGAAGGCACCATCAAGACCATAGAGAAGAAACATCCCAGTTTTAAGATAGTTATTGGCGGCGATATAAATGCCACTATTATTGGTAACGACTCTGTAGGGTCTTGGAAGTGCCTCGGCCACAATAATAGGGACCTTAAGCACCAGGACGGGAGGACGAGGACGGCGTCAAGTCCGAGAACGGACTAGGTCGAGAACGCCGTTGGTCCTCTCGTCACGTAACATTAGAGACCTTAAGATCCACGACGGGAGCGGACAGCGACGGCAGACGATGATGCCAGCACATTTTCAAGACGGTTTTTCGAGTGCGCGCCGTCGTCCTTGCCGTTGCCGTCCTCTCCAGAACGTCACTTGGTGCTTTTTCACGTTCTAGCGAGGACTGCAGCAGCAAGGACGACGGCGCGCGAACGAAAACCCCGTATTGAAAACGTGCTGGCGTCACCTTGTTAATATTTTGATTTGTGAACTTTTGCTTGTTTTCCCGTCCTGGTGCTTAAGTGTTACGTTGTTTGAAAACCGACGGCGATCTCGACCTAGTCCTTTCTCAGACTTTACGTCGCCGTCCTCGTCCTCCCGTCCTGGTGCTTAAGGTCCCTAATGATGACCTTACCACAAATGGAAAGGGTCGACGTCTCCTGACAATATGTGAAAACAGCAATCTGTTCATCATGAATTCAATGTTTTCAGCAAAAACCATACATACTGCTACATGGTGCATGAGGACTAGCTTTAAGAAGAGGACCGATTATATCCTGACTGAAGAGTACGTTAAAAAGAGATCAAGCAAGTACCGTGTCTATCCCGTTTAAGTTTAGGTCTGACCACCGAATGGTGGTACTATTCTCCAGATTACCAACTATAAAGCTGAACGAAAAGAACTTCGTCGGCGATGTACACCAGCAACTAAGAAACTGGAGGTTACTAGTCCAGAAAACGAGTTGCAGATGAACTCAGTCTTGTATCTGAAGAAACTCTGGCGAGTTCTTCAGAAACAGTGAACACCTCAGATCAGTGTAGACCAGATTGAAAGAAACATCATTCGTTGACACCCTCGGCAAGGCAGCTGATGAAACAATGCCTCAAAAGTCCAACGCTAAACAAGAGTGGTTAAACGACGAATTTTTTCTCGCTTATTAACGAATGAAGTACCTGCATAGATCCTCTCAGACTCAAATAATTGAAATGTGACATCAGAAAAACTGTCCAGAAAACTGAAATAATGATTTCTATACTAGGAAAGCAAAAGCACTTAATCTCGCGAGTGAAGCAAAAGACGCTGAAGAGGAGTTTAAAATGCTGAAATATTACAGTGCTACCAAGAAAATGCAACAACTCCTTATAACAACTAAGAAACTCGGAAATCATTTTAGTGCGCATTTCAATCGCCCTTCTACCGATCCGCCCGATAAAGTCACCAACCCCCAAGACCACCCACATATATTTACGACGGACGATTGCTGCTCAGTATGTGTTGATGAAGATCCTCCTTCGATGAAGGAAATCAGTAAAACCGTTAACATCATTGACAGCGTTGAAAATAAGGAAACAGCTAAATCGCTTTCAGCAAAGGCCAAACGTCGAACTTATATTAATTAATATGAGCCGAACGCATTGAAAACAATAGATACTAAGGCGGTTTTCTTTGATGTCATTAGGTTCGGCTCATGTAAAATTCGACGTTCTACCTCACCAATCGATACTACGGGATCACGTGAGATAGAGCACGTGACCAGTAAACCACATGAGCGACTTTGTAAACCACGGAGAAGGTTTTTGTTGGACGAGGTCCTGATAAATACGAGTAAATACAGCGGCAGAAAAGAGAAATTCACTTAATCAACTGAATGATGTCTGAGGAGAAGACAGAATCAGAGCTTGGTGGCGAAAAAACCGGGAAGAAACGGCCAGCGTCAGGGAAAATACCAACCAAGGCCAACAAGAAGAGACACATCCAAGATGGCGATTTTCCCGCCGAAACACAACATCTTGACGACCTCAGAAAGAGAGAGGACAATCCCTCCAAAGATGCCCCAAAAGGGGATACTGAGAACCATGGTGAACATGCTTCACACAACGGTAAAAGTACCGAAAATGACATGATAGTCATGCTGCTAGAGTCAATGAATACACTCGTTCAGCAGCAGATGAGCGGGCAATCAAAATTGAACGCCACGCTACGAACAATGGGAGACAAAATTGCCTCTCTGCAAGATCAGTTAGATAAATCTAATACTGAAGACGAGGAAGAGGTATCCAGTGAAACATCTAGGGGAAACTTAGAGAAGAACCTCGAAGATCTTCTTGCAGGCCTCGAGAATGATGAGGGGAAAAATCCCAACAATAATTCCTCAGAGGAAAAATCCCAAACAGAGGAATGTGACGATCTCCTTCAAGAGATTGCGGGAGACTTTACTGAAGACACGGACATGGGACCAGATATCAATGAAAAATTGTCCAGCATCATAAATGATGCAGTGTCCAAAAGATTAGGGGGAGAAAAAATCAAGGAGCTATTAGAGAAATACCCAAGACCAAAAAACTGCTCCACTCATTTGCCTAAGGTCAATCCAGAAATCTGGACCAAGCTCCCACCACCATCAAAGTCAAAAGACATAAGAATGCAAAAATCACAAAAGTACTTAGAAAAGGCTATTTCATCACTTAGCATCCTGTCAGACAACATACTGTCCTTAAAGACAAATAAAACCCCAGAAAAACTGGATCTTAGTGACACACTAAGAAAACTTCTTGATGCAATTACCTTTGTGGGGCTAGCACAGCAAGATTTAAACATCAAAAGGAGGGAACTCATGAAACAGGACATGAACCCAGAATATAGACAGCTGTGCTCAGCCCATGCAGGTTCCTGTAACCAAGCTACTATTTGGAGATGACCTACCCAAGTCGATAAAAGACTTAAATGAAACAAACAAAGTTGCAGGAAAATTTGGATTTCAAAGCTTTAAGAGCGACTTTCTGTAAAAATCGACCAAACATTGGCACAACTGAAAAAATCGATTTCGCTCATATTTTGTTTATTGATAGCCCTTAGCATAAAATACATCCTGGTGTTTTTAGTTTTAAAAAATTTTACTTGGTTCCCGAGAAATTTACGAAAATCGATTTCGGCCCTACGCATTGAAAAAATGACCGCCGAGATCACGGAATTTAGTGTGAAAATAAGCGCATCGTACAGCTAAATCATTTATCTATATTTTTAGTCGGCATTTTTTATCGAAAGAATAGATATTCGTCTTCCTTTCGGTTGTATTTATCTTAGAATATTTGGCGTTTTAAGACCCGAAAAAAAATATTTACGAAGGTCATTATTTCCAAAGTTCACAAATGCAAATTAAGGCCTTAAAATACGGCTTATAAAAACTATGTGCTCTTTTTCCAAATCATAAAAAAACTACACCCAGAGGATTATCTCATGTATTTCTATCAGAATCAAAAGAAAAATCTCTGGGCAAATCGTTTTTACTGGTCCGATACTACGAGACCACGTACAATTTGCATCTTCGAATTGTCGTCAAATAGGGACAGAAAAGCGTCCTCAACGGAACAGTAAAAATGATTTGCCCAGAGATTTTTCTTTTGATTCTGATAGAAATACATTAGATAATCCTCTGGGTGTAGTTTTTTTATGATTTGGAAAAAGAGCACATAGTTTTTATAAGCCGTATTTTAAGCCCCGAATTTGCATTTGTGAACTTTGGAAATAATGACCTTCGTAAATATTTTTTTTCGGGTCTTAAAACGCTAAATATTCTAAAATAGATACAACCGAAAGGAAGAGGAATATATTTTCTTTCGATAAAAAATGCTGACCAAAAATATAGATAAGTGATTTAGCTGTACGATGCGCTTATTTTCACACTAAATTCCGTGATCTCAGCGGTCATTTTTTCGATGCGTAGGGCCGAAATCGATTTTTGTAAATTTCTCGGGAACCAAGTAAAATTTTTTTAAACTAAAAACACCAGGATGTATTTCATGCTAAGGGCTATCAATAAACAAAAAATGAGCGAAATCCATTTTTTTGACTTGTGCCGCGAAGAGTCGATTTTGGTCGATTTTTACAGACAGTCGCTCTTAAAGGCAAAAATGCATATGCAAGCAAAGGGAGAAATTTTTTAGTCCAAAGGAACCAGGGGTACTCCCAAAACAGAGGTGCCTTCCAGAGACAAAATCAATACCCCAAGTGGAAGCAACAGAAATGGAAGGACAGGAAACAATAATACATGTGCACACAAATGTAAGTATTTTTTCCCAAAATTGGGAATCAAAGATTTAAACAACCATTTACCTTCTATTGTAAATGACTTCAGAGGAGGTAGATTGAAACACTTTGCCCAAAATTGGAAGGACCTTACTACAGATGAATGGATCCTCGAAAATATTGAGGGTTGTTCCATTGAATTTACTGAAAACCCATTACAAAATAAGGCTCCACATGCTAAGTCATTCAGTATGAGCGAAGAAAAGATAATTGATCTGGAAATTGAAAGACTCCAGCAGAGAGAAGTTATAATGCAAACTACCCATTCTGTGGGGGAATTCATTTCAACAATCTTTATAAGATGTAAAACGATGGAGTCCACAGACTTATACTGAACCTCAGAAAATTGAATGAGAAGGTGGAAAAACACCATTTCAAAATGCAAACATTTACATCAGCTTTAACTCTGATAACAAAAGATTGTTATATGGCCTCCATAGACTGGAAAGATGCATACTACTCTGTACCAGTCTTGCCCGAATATCAGAAATTTTTGCGATTTCAGTGGAAAGGGCAATTGTTTCAATATACCTGCCTCCCTAATGGCTTGTCCAGTGCACCATGGATATTTACTAAGATTACCAAGCCAATTTTTTCAGTATTAAGAAGGAAAGGACATTTAAATTCCTCTTACATTGATGACTCACTCCTAATTGGAGATACATTAATTGAATGCAGAGAAAATGTAATGGATACTGTGGAATTAGCACTTAAAGCAGGATTTATTATACACCCCCAAAAATCAGTGTTTGAACCCTCTCAAACCCTTACATATTTGGGGTTTATTATTAACTCTGTAGAAATGAGTGTTACATTAACAGAGGGAAAAATCACAAAACTTACAAAATCCTGCACAGACATACTTAGAAAAAACATGATAACAATAAGAGAGTTGTCAGAATTTATTGGGCAGATGGTAGCCAGTTTCCCAGCAGTGGAACATGGAAGGTTATTCTACAGGTTAATACAAAATGAAAAATCAGCTGCCCTTAAACAAGCAAAAGGAGATTTTGATGCTCAAATACGTATCTCTTACCAAGCTAGGAGAAATATTCAATGGTGGATTTCTAATATATCCACCTCCTCCTGTCCCATATCACATAGGAACCCCAACTTGATTATGAAAACAGATGCCTCTGGCTGACCTCTAGATCTGGCTCAGGTTGGGGTGGAGTCAAGGGTGAGATAAAAACAGGGGGACCCTGGAACCTAGAAGAGCAAAACTATCATATAAATTGTCTAGAGCTGTTAGCTGTTCTATTCTCCCTTAAAGCTTTGTGCAGCAATGAAAAATCAGTCCACATACAGGTTAAATCAGATAACACCACTACTGTAAGCTACATCAATAACATGGGGGGTACGAAAGACTTCTGCTACAAAATAACCAGAGATATTTTGATAGCCCCCCTGTGGACTACCCAAACATGGTTCCCAAAACTGGGGAATATGCTAACAGATTGTCCTTTATTACTCCCTAGAACAAAGGACACTCTAATACTGCCATACAAACGCCAAGCTGTTCATCCATTAAGCTCAAAGATGAGGTTAGCAGCTTTTCTTGTGTCAGGGATTCCCTCGACAGCCTCAACATTTCGCAATCGGCTTAAGACATCATCATGTCATCATGGCGGCCATCAACACAAAAGCAGTATGGACCATACATCCGACAATGGATAGACTTTTGCAGTAAAAGGAGTGAAAGTAACAGCTCACCCAACTTGGGAACTGTAATTGAGTTTTTAACCTCATTGTTTGACAGAAATCTGGGTTACAGTGCTGTAAATACAGCCCGTTCAGCGTTATCTTACATATTGTATACAGAGTCAGGACAGCCCATAGGCCAACACCAAATGATTGTCAGATTTATAAAGGGTGTATTTGAAAAAAGGCCAAGCCTGCCCAGAAACAATGTCACATGGGACAAAAAAATTGTGCTGAGTTATCTAAGGACACTAGGCCCCCCAGCTGAACTTTCGTTAAAGATGTTGACATTCAAAACAGTTACTTTAGTTGCACTGTTAAGTGCTCAACGAGCTCAAACTATTCATCTACTGAGTTTGGAAAATATGACAATCACTTCCAGTTTTTACAAGTTCAGAATAGCCAAACCTATAAAAACAAAACCAGGAAAGCACATTCAAGAATTAGAATTTGCAGCCTATCCTGAGGACAAAGATATTTGCATAGTCACTACCTTAAAGGAATATATCACGAGAACAGAAAAACTTAGGGGTCAGGAGAAAGCACTGTTTATCAGTTTTTCAAAACCCTATAACATAGTATCCAAGTCTACAATATATTAAGATGGATCAAAACCACACTGACAAATGCTGGTATAGACATGAATATCTTTACTCCACACAGTACTCGTGCTGCATCAACAAGCGAAGTGCAAAATACAGTCTCATTGGAGACAATCCTGAAAACAGCAGCATGGAGTCAGGAATCTACCTTCAGGAAGTTTTACAACAAGCCAATCCACAACACAGGGGAATTTGGCCTCAATATTCTAGAGAACAGTTAAAAATATGACTGTTTTAAAACTTATGTTACAAAGTTATAGTTGTGAATATATTTTACCTATGGTCTTGTTTACCTATCATTACAGATTTGATGAATATGAATCTGTCTCTTATTATCCCAAGGCTTATGCACAGGGCTTTAAACATCTCACGTGATCCCGTAGTATCGATTGGTGAGGTAGAATTAAAAATTAAACGAGACTTACCTGTAAGTTGAAGTTTGATTGGAATTCTACCGATCCAATAGAGATACGTAGGGATTACGTGCCCTCCCTATTTTTTATGCCACTCCCTAAATGATATTTACCTGTCCACTCGCCTTGTTTTTTAAAATATGTGGTTTACTGGTCACGTGCTCAATCTCTCAACTATGCATGTGTTCTGCCTATATTTATACTTGTTGTTACGCATAGTTGCACATTAAATAGAGGTCAACAACAATAACGAACTCAAACAAAAAAATTACTCCAAAAGATTTGAAAGCTACCCACTTTGATAAAACAAAAACGTGAATATGCATCTTTTACCGCGCGCTGTCGATTTTGACATTCCTTTTACCCCTACCTGTTGTTCTTAAAAGTTGTTGTAGCAATGGCAACATCCTTGTTGGTGGAGAAGGGGTTGATCCTCTAGATGGTGTTGGTGGAGCACCTCTTGATGGAGGAGGGGGTCTTGAAGGTGGTGCTTGTGGGGGAGGACCTGCTCTTATAGAAGGTAGTGGTGGCCCCCTTTCTGATCGTCGACGGACTGATGTTGGTGGTGGTGGTCTTCTTGTAGGTGGTGGTGGTGGTGCCCCTGTCCTTGGTGGTGGTGGAGGGACTGATCCTCTAGATGGTGGTGGTGGTGGAGCACCTCTTGATGGAGGTGGAGGAGGACGTCTTGAAGGTGGTGGTAGTAGTGGACCTTCGTAGAAAATAAATAATTCCTAACATTAAAGAAGCTAGCAGCCCTGCTCAAAACCTCTAAGATTTTGAAACTATATTGACATCAAAATTTTTTATATAAGGCGAGCCGTGGCGTGGAACCAGGGTACTTACAGTTAAACGTACTTGGAAAAAATGTCTTTTGTAGGAACTTGAAGTGGGCAATAGAGAAAGCTTTCTCTTATTTGGCTGATCTTTGTATAAGATCTGTGTCCTGTTGGTCAGGTCTTCAATCAGTGTAGCGCAATGTAATATTGTTTATTTATTTTTTTAATATTGTTGCCGTTGTAAGTTTGAATGATTTTGTTTTTGTAAATGTGTATTTATGCTCATTTGGTTGTAGAGTTAATAAATAAATAATAACCAGGCATGTACCCGTCACGTTGTGACATATTTTGAAAATTGTCAACAGATAGTTCACAAAGCTCATGTTCAGAGATAAATATGAAGCAAACTTGAATTTAATTACTAGGTTGCCATGGTGGCAAACCAGTCTTAAAAAGGAGGCCGTTTTTCGGGCGTCAGGTAGACCATAATGTCTGTGTGACGTCACAAGTCATGATTGTTCGAGAACTTGTAACCATAGCAATAGTCTGTCCAATGATCACTGGCGACTCGTTCACGGCAAGTTGTACTTCAAAACTTTTAACTTGAACGACATATTTGTCGCTTTTATCCCTTTTGACGTTGTCCAGCGAACTTGTTTTAAAAGAAAGTATTTTTGAAATTGTGTTTTTGCAGTTATTAGCAAATTGTAAGAGGAAAAAAACATATTTTAGCGAACTGTATAAACTCTCATGATCAGCTTTCGCTTAGTTTTCACACAGTACGTTTTCAAAGAAAAGCCGCTTCTTGATTCGCTGTTTAGATGTCAGTACTGTCATTCAATAGTTGTAAATGTGTAAACATGCATTAAAATGGCTTTTTACTTGAGATGTAAAATTATTTTCTAGTATTTTGTAGTTCAAATCATACATAAAATACTCATTTAAACAGCTTTTACAACAACGTTAACTCTTTCTATGCTGTTCTTGACTTAGCTTTCCTTAGGAGAAGGGTTGGTTATAGCAAAGGTTAGCAAAGGCTCGTGCAATTACAAGAACTTTCAAAACATTACTCGTACCTATTAAATTCCAAATTGTACTCGAGGTCGTGCGATTTCCTATACAAATATCACCATAAATGACAGATAAAGCAAAAGCCATCTTGGTACCATTGCTCTGCCGTGTATCTGCAAATAAACTGAAATCTCTGGTAAAATCTCGGGACTGGTACGATTACAAATTCATCTCGTATTATGGGTGAGCCAATTTATAATCTTTTATAATCTTCAGAAGCAAAATGCCGTGAGTATATATCATCGACGACGCTGTTCGCGTCCATTTTGCTCTCCTCTGGAGTACGAAGTTTACCCACTTCCTACGTCTTGCTTTTGCGATTGGACGGTTATCTCTGTAATATGGAATAGTACAGAGTTTAACTCCATCTTTCCCTTGATTGGAGCAGCCTCCAACAACGCACTCGACTTCGCATTTCATCTTATTTTAGTTTGAATATATGGCATAAACCTGTGTGAACAGCATGTAAACAAGACACCGTGTTCTGGAATTTAAGTTGAATAAGCAAAAGGCAGATTATTTACTTTCTTCAAGAAACTTATAGTACAGAAGAAATTGTAAATCAATGGAGGAAGGAATGGAAGGGGGATCTTTTCTTTTCACACAGTACAAATCATAGCAAAGGAACTTTTATTCTCATTCGAGGTACACTTGATTTTGACTGTAGAAATAAGTCTATTGACTCTGAAGGAAGATTTGTTATATTAGACCTATTAATACAAAATACTCCGTTTATCATTGCTAAAGTTTACATACTCCAACAAAAGTAAAGGAGCAAAGCCATTTATTTTCAAAATATATTGGACGTTCTAGAATCTATGGTTCATATCGAGCATAATACTATACTGGGGGGAGATTTCAATGTCGTATACAAGCCAAACTTGATGGCTCAGGAGGAACCCCTTTTGTTAAAGATTCAGTTAAGGAATTGCATAATATTCTTTTAAAACAAGACCTTATAGATATCTGGCGAACTCGAAATCCAATAGAAAAACGTTTCACATGGAGACAAAAAACTCCGTTTATACAAAGGAGATTAGACTATTGGTTTCTAAGTGATTCCTTGCAAGAAGATGTTGATAAAGTAGATATCGTGTGTTCTATCAAGTCTGATCATTCCGCTGTACTTCCGAATATAAATAGTATACCTGACAAAAAACATGGCCCTTCTTTTTGGAAAATGATCTACTCCAAGATAAGGTTTACATAGATATGATTAACGATAAATTCTCTGATTGGCTCCAACAAGTTAGTAACGAAAATGATATAAGAATCACATTGGAATGGCTTAAGTACAAAATCAGACAGGAGAAAATGACCTACAGTAAGACACTCTTGAAACCAAGATAAAAGTTGCAGAAAAAAAATGCGATGAAAGTCAAAGTAAAGAAAGCATAGAAGAATTACAATCATTAAAAGATGAATATGAATTTGAATATAACTATATAACTAGAGGTTCGATCATTAGATCTCGAGTAAACTGGCACGAAAATGGACAGAAAAACAACAAATATTTCTTGAATCTGGAAATTGGAGAAAAAAGAAAACATCTGTCCGACTGCTTATATCTAAAGATGAACAGGTCACTTCAGATCCCGACATCATATTAAAAAACATAGAAAACTTTTATCATGATCTTTATGAAGAAAAACTTAGTATTAATTATATGAACGAAACCCATGTGAATTCCTATCAAGTAAAATACCGAAACTATCACCCGAACAGAGGACTCTCTGTGAAGGAGAACTCACTATTACGGAATGTTTTGATGTTTTAAATACATTTCAAAAAAATAAAACCCCAGGTAATGATGGTCCCACAGCTGAATTCTATAAAACCTTTTGGTCCCTTGTTGGGCCTATCTTAGTAGAATGTCTAAACTGTTGCTATAAAAATGGGGAGCTTACAACCTCCCAGAAACAGGCTGTAATTACACTGATTGAAAAAAAAGGAAAAGATAGACGCTTCATCAAGAATTGGAGACCCATTTCACTTATAAATGTGGATGTCAAGATTGGTTCGAAAACAATAGCACGAAGGTTAGAAAAGATACTTCCTCACATTATACACCATAATCAGCACGCTTTTGTAAAAGGAAGAACCATTTTTGATGCCGTCCGTACAATCGATGACGTTTTGGATTTCACTAGATCAGTGCAAAAACATTGAAGCACTACTAGTTGTAGTTGATTTTGAAAAAGCTGGAATTTTTCATTTAGAGTTTTAAAAGAATTCAATTTTGGGTCATCATTCGTAGCATGGGTCAAGACGTCTCAAGAATATATCTAGCTGTGTGATAAACAATGGGATCGCTACTTCTTTTTTCAACAACTCGCGTGGAGTTCGCCAGGGCGATCCTCTGTCTCCATATTTATTCATTTTAGTAATTGAAACCCAACAATATATAACGTAATGACAAAAATATAATAGGACTGACAATCATAAACGAGCAGAACATTAAGTTAAACTTGTTCGCAGACGACCTCACGGATTTTGTCCATGATAAATATTAATTTAGTAGACTTTTCAATGTATTAAAAAAGTTTAGCGGTTTCTCCGGTTTAAAAGTCAATGACGATAAGACAGAAGTCATGTGCCTTGGTTCTAATAATACAACAGCTCAAGATTTGGGTATTGAAGAAATTAAAACTGCAGTCAAAATTTTAGGTATCTTCTTTACTTATGACAAAGTTCTTTTTAGAAAATTAAACTTTGACGAAATAAAAACTTCGTTAAAATCAACGTCTGCAAGATGGAAATGGAGAGGCTTAACCATACTAAATTGGAAAAATTCAAATAATCAAAACATTCTCTATCCCTAAAATACTCTATTGTTTATCATTAATTTCAGTAGACAATATAACCATTAAGGAAAAAAATTACTTATTGTATAACTTTATTTGGAATGGTAAAGACAAAGTGAAACGTTCAGCTCTCGTAAATGATATTGAGCTTGGAGGGCTGAAGATGTTAGATATAGAATCCTTAATGCATGCTCAACGAATTATGTGTATCAAAAGATTTTTGGCAGATTATCCTTGTTGTTGGAAATATTTTTTAAGTTATTACTTAGAAAAATCAGGTGGAAAATTACTTTTTCTTTGTAACTTTCATTTTAAAAAACTACCACTAAAACTTCCTAATATAATTACTATCAGGAATGTTTGAAATCTTGGACACTATTCAACCTAATAAGACACCTGATTCTCTAGAGGATGTAATTAACCAAGTTATTTGGAATAACAAATTTGTTTGCATCAATGATAAATCAGTTTTTATAAAAAATATTTACTCGAGTGGAATTTGTAAAATAGGCGATCTTTACGATGATAACGGCCTGAATTTTGAAAAAATGGTACATTTAAGCCCATTGGAAATATCCAATCTCAGACAAATCTTACATGCTATTCCGACAGCTTGGCGTAAAATAATCAAAGAAAATTATGCAGCTAACAAGACTTGTTAAAAACCTTTCCAAATAAGTGAAGTGGAAATTTATACTCACTTATACTTACAAACGCTTAAAATCCAAAAATTAACTTCCAGGAAAGCTTATTGTATCTTGTTGTCCAAGAAAATATCCCCTCCAACAGCGCAAAAAAATTTCGAAGCAAACTATATTGATATAGTTAACGAAATTAATTGGCAAAATATTTACACGACACGATTTCATTTAGATGTGCACTTGATACAAAAACACGTGAATTTCAATTCAAAATTTTTCATAGAATTCTATTTACAAAACAATTACTTTTCAAAATAGGAAAGAGTAACTCTCCTTTGTGTTCCTTCTGCCAGATTCGAGAAGAAACTATTGAACATCTGTTTTATTATTGTCCTGAGGTCCAATTATTTTGGTCCTCTGTTAAGGAAAATCTATTTAGAAAATCAAAAATTCAGTATACTGAAAGTAAGGAATTGGACATTATTATTGGTATCACAGATCAAATATGCGACCAAGCTATTAAGATTTAATTAATCATTTACATTTATTATCAAAATATTATATATATCAAAGTAGTTTAAGAGCGACTGTCTGTAAAAATCGAGAATCGTTCGACAGTTGTAAAAAATTTGATTTCTTTATACTTTGCCCAAAAGACCCTTAGGGTAAACTATTTTCGAAAAAAATATTTAAAGGTTTGGCCGATTTTTATTTTTGGCGAAATCGAGAAAAGTTGAAATTCACGTCCGAGCGTGTCTGGCGGCCTTCGAAATGCGTGAAAAATGGTGCATCTTTGATAACCGCTCACGACCGATTGAAATCCCGTTCGAAATTGAAAAACTCACAACTGATTTATCTATTATTAATCTATGAACAGACTTAATTTGAGCTATACAGACATTTTATTTCTTTTTATTTTCTTACTAAGGTAAGGGCACTTTGGAGCTGCTAGAGAAAACATCAAATTACGGGCAAATCCAATGCATTCATTCTCCAATGCGCTATACAATATTACAAAAAAAATAATTTTTCCTTAAAGCTCAACTATCATACTCAGTCACCACAAAATATCTAACTTGGCCCGCAAAAAGCCTGACTTCTAGAGGAAGAGTTCTAAGCACTACTTTGACCTGTCGTAACGCAATCTAACACTTGAGCGTTACCAAGATGATAGGCCTAAACTGCTCCTAAAATATATTCTATGCCTCTAAATGACTGTTTTTCAATTTTTGGTCGTAATTCGACTGCAGAAGTATAAGTTTTGTAAACATTGAGATGATAATATTCAAGAAACTATCATACTGAACTACAACAATGACTTCCGGTTACATTCCCGCAGTAACACAACGACAACAACAAAGGCCTAATGTGATAATCTTGCAAAAATTACCAGTTTGAGAGTGATAATACTAAACAAAACGGAATAAAGCAATGAATTCAACTCTGCATATATGTAATTTTGAATAAATGAGCGAATATAAGCGTTATTAAAGGCAATGATACTTAGGGCCGTTCTGCCAGACTATAAAACGCATGTCGGTTGTACAAACATCATTTTAATGCCGCTACTGGCTTCAACCAACTTACGATTGTAACGTTGTTTAACAAAATCCAGTTTAAACTCAAAATTATATAAAAAATAATGCTGCGTTTATTGATGAAATAAGCTTAAATTCAATGCGATTGGTCAGATCAGTAATTCGAAAATTAAGTTACTTACATTTATTCAAAAGTTACACTCGTCTACATTCGTGCTTGTTACCGGTTGTCAGCCGGCTATTATATTTATCCGTCCCGATTCAACCAATCCCTGAATTCTCATATTCTTTTGAAAGATTTAGGCCTCAGTACACGTAGCCTCGTGATCCCGACTTAATAACGTTTAGACAATGATCATGTCAAGTTTGACGGCTCCACCTTACGAATATTGCCAAATATAGAACTTAGTTACCAATGCAACGACAATAGAATTATGTTATATCACCACTGTCACATCCCCATAATACTTTACGTTTTCTTTTTTTTGGGGGGGGGGGGGACGGGGGCAACAATCTTCTTTCTTTTTTTTGGGGGGGGGGGGGACAACAATCGGCAAAAAAAATATTTGAAAATTCAACTTTTCATGCAGCTGCTGAGTATATTTGCTATTATCATTGGAAAAATCCAGTATCAGTTTAAATAGAGTTAATTCCACACGAATGTGAAAATGAAATGTTTGGCGTAACAGACAATGTATGGACTTACCAAAAAAATGTCATGACTCGTAAACCTGTTCAAATTTCTTTCTTTCTGGTTTTTGTGAATTGTGATAGAATCTATCATAGATGCATACGTGTTTTAGATGTTTTTTTCTTCAATTCTTATTAATCTTCATGGTAATATTAACGATTTTGTTTCGTTGTTGCCCCCCCCCCCCCCCCCCCTGAATGCAAAGCATTATGGGAATGTGAAAGTGGTGAACTGAATTGCCTAATACATTGTACAATGCTTGTTGCTGCGCTGAGAAGGCCTCGTGCGGCTTTTCGCTCTTGCTTGAAAATCCTACACCTTGTGGAGCAAGCTGAAATCCTGACAACATACAGTGTATCGCACTGAGTGTAAGAGAGACGTGTTATATGTCTTTGCGCAGTACGACGTATACACAATGCTTAAATTGAAGCTGCCCGTTCTCAAGTCACTTTGCAACAACTTTGATTTGCACCAACTTTGATTTGCACCTTGCTGATTCAAAGAACTGCCGGAAGAAAGCGTTTTACATTGTTCTATTCAGGTACGGCGGAAAAGGGGGGGGGGGGGGGCTGGGTGAGGGGCTTTCACGAGAATGACATTTCTATTTTGTCTAAGAATAAGAAAAAAAAGTTAACATAACATAATTCTCACCCCGAGATGAGATTGGATTACCTGTGGTGAGAACGCTAGCCCCCCCCCCCCCCCCCCCCAATACCTTAAAAACTGTAATGTTGCTGCCTGTCAGCGTTCAAATTCATAAATATATATATAGACTCTACCCACCCCTACCCCCACCCCCAACGGTTTCATTTGTTATTCTTGTTAACTAGCCGCTAGTCTTTGATTACTGTCGGTCTAGTATCGCAAAGGTTGTTTATGCAGGTTATGGTACTGTCCGTGAACTAACTATGTCACAAGGATATTATTTAGACGATTGGCTGACCAACTCAAAATATTGTATTTGAATTCAAGGCAAATTCAAGGTGATTTGGTTGACCAAATCAGAACATTTGACAAATCAGGACGGACATTAGAAAAGCTAACAAAACAAGTAGAAATGTAGCCAGACTTGTAAGTAAATTAATGTATTTTTGAAAATAACAAATTGAATTTAAGCTTATTTCATCAATAAACGCAGCATTATTTTTTATATAATTTTGAGTTTAAACTGGATTTTGTTAAACAACGTTACAATCGTAAGTTGGTTGAAGCCAGTAGCGGCATTAAAATGATGTTTGTACAACCGACATGCGTTTTATAGTCTGGCAGAACGGCCCTAAGTATCATTGCCTTTAATAACGCTTATATTCGCTCATTTATTCAAAATTACATATATGCAGAGTTGAATTCATTGCTTTATTCCGTTTTGTTTAGTATTATCACTCTCAAACTGGTAGTTTTTGCAAGATTATCACATTAGGCCTTTGTTGTTGTCGTTGTGTTACTGCGGGAATGTAACCGGAAGTCATTGTTGTAGTTCAGTATGATAGTTTCTTGAATATTATCATCTCAATGTTTACAAAACTTATACTTCTGCAGTCGAATTACGACCAAAAATTGAAAAACAGTCATTTAGAGGCATAGAATATATTTTAGGAGCAGTTTAGGCCTATCATCTTGGTAACGCTCAAGTGTTAGATTGCGTTACGACAGGTCAAAGTAGTGCTTAGAACTCTTCCTCTAGAAGTCAGGCTTTTTGCGGGCCAAGTTAGATATTTTGTGGTGACTGAGTATGATAGTTGAGCTTTAAGGAAAAATTATTTTTTTTGTAATATTGTATAGCGCATTGGAGAATGAATGCATTGGATTTGCCCGTAATTTGATGTTTTCTCTAGCAGCTCCAAAGTGCCCTTACCTTAGTAAGAAAATAAAAAGAAATAAAATGTCTGTATAGCTCAAATTAAGTCTGTTCATAGATTAATAATAGATAAATCAGTTGTGAGTTTTTCAATTTCGAACGGGGTTTCAATCGGTCGTGAGCGGTTATCAAAGATGCACCATTTTTCACGCATTTCGAAGGCCGCCAGACACGCTCGGACGTGAATTTCAACTTTTCTCGATTTCGCCAAAAATAAAAATCGGCCAAACCTTTAAATATTTTTTTCGAAAATAGTTTACCCTAAGGGTCTTTTGGGCAAAGTATAGAGAAATCAAATTTTTTACAACTGTCGAACGATTCTCGATTTTTACAGACAGTCGCTCTTAACAAACTTAAAATTGTCACCTACGTTGCCTTCTTAAATAAAGTTAAAATTATTTATCATATTGCATTAAGGATAGCTACTGAAAAAGAAAAACTAGGCTTTTATTACAATAAATGGAACAAACTCCTTGAATTTATTTGAATTAATTCAATATATATATTTTTTCTTTTTCTCTTTTTTTTTTCTTTTTTAATTTTTCTTGTTAACTGTAAGCGTGTTGTTTAACTTTCCATGTATACCCGTATTCATTATAATAAACATCTTATTTGCTTAATAAAAAAATTGTAAAAAAATAAAAAAATAAAAAAAGTGTTCTGGAATTTACGTCACACTCAAGCTAGTGCCAGTCTACTTGAGACTCCGAAAACACGGCCAAGCGGCAGGGGCGTGGTTAGACCTGACACTTTCAAGCCTAATTTGAGGGGGAAGGAGACACGCAATTCAAAAAAAATTGGATTTTTATTCTACACTATATAAATATATGAAAACGAAAAAAAAAATAAGGCTGATATACACTTTAAGGTTAGATACCCCTCTAGTTGCATAATGATGACGTGGTTGACTTATGAGATTTGTGAGACAATCAGGTGCAAGACCATGTATACACTTAGTATATAGGTAGTACTGAGAGTTTTTGAAAAAGATCAATTGAGTGGGAAAAGAGGTCGGCATTAAGTAATAATCTTACTGCTCGAAGACTCGCTTGTTCGTTTTATGATACTTCACAACTCGTGAATAAAAACCGTACGCGCGCACTTTCCATGAAGTAATCTCTATGTATAACTCCAGAAAAATATCAGGATTAAGGTTACTGGAGACCTTCGCGGGTAAAATGTTTCTAAAAAAAATTTATTTCACTAATTAAAAGTTTCTACATTAATCTTTCTTTTTGAAAATTTTTTTTCTCGAAATGTTTAAAAGTTCGCTAGTTATTTTAAAAGAACATGATATGAAGGGAAAATAAATCTAAACCGAAGGCGTCGTGACCCTCGTTAATCCTATTATACTTGAGTCGGTTACTCTTTGGATTTTCCCGCGTGATGAAATTCGTGTCCTACCACGCTTCGAAACTCTGGCGCTTTCTGATTTCGTTTGCGTCTTGAATACACTATACTTTCGATACCTTTGGGAATTTTACATTCTTCTTGTGTCTTTATCAAATGTTTACCGGAGAAACGAAGTGTTCGATTTTTAGATCATTTCCCGCGTAGTTCGAAGTGTTTGTCAACACTCCGTTGGTCCCGTTGTTCCTTGTTTTTGGTTGGCTGGCGGTATCACTATGTTGACAGACGTCTTAACGAGGTGTGAAACTCTCCCAAATCTTTAAAGCTTAAAATCTCTACCATCGTTTTTACTACAATTCCCTCTATTTAAATGAATTAATAGGGTATGTGGTTTTGTTCAATTTCAGTGAAATTTGGCAAGAAGCATGGAGAAGTATTGATAAAAAAAGGGTGTGAGCGATTTTTGATATTTTGATTATT
Source organism: Anthopleura xanthogrammica (assembly GCA_964019055.1). Classification (NCBI taxonomy): domain Eukaryota; kingdom Metazoa; phylum Cnidaria; class Anthozoa; order Actiniaria; family Actiniidae; genus Anthopleura; species Anthopleura xanthogrammica. The sequence continues at coordinate 23,090,707 of OZ025206.1, read as the reverse complement.
TCGTCTTTATGCGGTAAAACGTCAAAGATCGGCCAGGTAAAAATCGCTCTTCAAAGACAGTGTTTTTAAGGATCAAAGTTATCATTTAGAACTAAACAATTGCGAGTTATAAGATGAGAAATACCTATTTTATCGAATTAAGTGTTTGTTTTGCAAGATTTGTAAACTTTTTGCTCAAGCGACAGACTTTTCGTGATGGACCGTTTTCGGCTCCTCAGACAGCTGATTTTGGGTCTCGAGGCTGAGAAATCGATTTTCTCGTATAATTCGAAAACTACTTCGTATTTTGAAAAATCAACCCAGGACCTTTTAAAACTCACTAACATCTACCAATAGAGCCAAAATGAAGGTAGATTGATTTTTGAGTTGTGGCCAGAATTTCTCGATTTTGTCTGTTTTTCCTGACATTGGCTCTTAATATGTCAAGAAAAAACTTCTTTTTTTTTCATTTTAAGAGGTAAGATTATTATTCGCATTAGTAATCATGGATATTGTAGAGTAATAATTTTAAGCTTAATGTGAATCTCAGAGATGTGCATATTATTTCAAATAGCCAGGAAAACCCTCAAACCAAAGGATCGATAGACCCATATGGCTCTTCTGACAAACATTGCCAAAAATAGATAAAATCCATGAATCAACTTTGCTTTTAGAGGATAACTTTTGACATTTATTAAACTAATAAAATCGTGGTCCTCTTTTCACATCGCTATGGTTGATTAGGGATGAGATCGGAGTGCCATTAATGCAGTCATCCAAGCCACGTGAAGGTCCTAATTAATTTTACCAATAATTTTGCAGATTTAATTACAAAGGTAGCACCTTCGCCCTCGTGGCTTTCTATCAATGCTCAGAGCTCTAAATCCCATAAAGCACTCGCGTTTATTCTCTAACCCTTACTTAGTACAAGTATAGTTATTTTACGACCCTGAGTGTTAGTCCGGCCTAACTGGACTCGAAACACGTACACCCAAAAGACTATACCAATTGAGCAAACCGGACAGTGGTCCAAGAATCAAACCCAATGAGAGGCAAATAAACAAATGATTCCCTTATACTTACTGAACATTTTCAGGAGTCCCAATGTCCCCCTTGGACAACCTGGTTCTGCTTTTTCCCTTTTTATTCATGTCTTTCTTGTCTTTTATGCCCTTTTTCCTGGATGTATTACTGCCAATTGTTGGCAGGCTGGTTTAGAAGGTGAATGTACCATTCCTCCATCTAGGAAACACAGAAAACATATACAGTTATACCTTTATTAAACAGATCCCTTATTAATCAAACACCCTTTATTAAACAGACAGAAGTAGATGTAGATGGTTTGATTACACAGTAATCATACCACTATTCAGTAGACGCACAACAAGGGGACACCAGGCAAGGTCCAGAAGGTGTCTCATGCACTTAAGAGCCATTGCCCAGAAATTTCGAGCGAAATCGAAAATTCGCGGCCACAGTCAAAAAATGAAATACCTTCATTTTTGGTTTGTAGAAAGGTTTCAGTGAGTTTTGAAATGTAGTGAGGTTTATTCCTCGAAACATGGGCAATTCCGCGAAGAAATCGAAAAAATCGATTTCGGCTTGTCGCCGGTCTAAAAATAGCTGTCGTAACAGCGATAATTATAGGGTCACAAAAACGTTTTCTCAGTAAAAAAGCAGCAAATTTATAGGCAATCTCACACTGGACTTTGATAGAATACATGTTTTACTCTCTATACATGTCGGTTTTGTGTTTGAATTCAATAAATTTAAGAGTGAACAAACACGTCTTCGTGAGGGAACTTTCCATCTTACTGATTGACTTGGTTTTAGTTCACATTTTTAAAATGGTTTTTCTACATGCGGCTATTCTCCAATAAAGATAAAAATCAGGATATACAATATTCAGAACACATTCTAACACGGGTTGTAAAAATTTGCTTGGGTTTTTTCAAGAGCGCGTAAAAAATATCCATTAAATATTGAGAAATTTTGCGCTACATATGCTTTAATGTTTACATTTGCCGTACATATCTTCAAAGTTTACGCGCGTTTAAGAATGAAACATTGCTCCTAAATCATTTCTACAACAATCAAAAATAGGAAAAATTTACCTCACAACTAAAAAAACCAATCTACCTTAATTACTGAGAAAGAGGAAAAGATTATAATTTTTATTTCATGCGTACCGCTAGAATTTTTTTATTGCGTGACGACTAGATAACGCAATGTCTGATACTTGACTTTAGGATCCAGCTTTTATAGTTCCCTGAGCACTAGTGTTATTGTACCATTGAACGGACCAGAATGATAATTAAAATACTAATTGCACAGAATTTAGAAACAAATCATAACCAACCAGCCAATCAGAAACGAGTGTTTCATGAAGATATGTTATTAACAATGTAAGCCACGTCACTGATGTATCAATAAAACAATAGGGACCTTAAGCACCAGGACGGGAGGGCGAGGACGGCGTCAAGTCCGAGCAAGGACTAGGTCGAGAACGCCGTCGGTCCTCTCGTGACGTAACATTAGAGACCTTTTAAGGATCTTAAAAGATCCACGACAGGAGCGGACAGTGATGGTGGACGATGATGCCAGCACGTTTTCAAAGCGGTTTTTCGAGTGCGCGCCGTCGTCCTTGCCGTTGCCGTCCTCTCCAGAACGTCACTTGTTGCTTTTTTACGTTCTAGCGAGGACTGCAGCAGCAAGGACGACGGCGCGCGCACGAAAAACCGTCTTCAAAACGTGCTCTGGCTTCACGTTAGTATTTTGATTCGGTGAACTTTTACTTGTTTTCCCGTCCTTGGTACTTAAGTGTTACGTTGTGTGAAAACCGACGGCGATCTCGACCTAGTCCTTTCTCGAACTTTACGTCGCCGTCCTCGTCCTCCCGTCCTGGTGCTTAAGGTCCCTAATTATTAACAATTACATAACATACAAGTACATCATCTTTGATTATGAAAGCTGCACATGCAATAACTATAAAGCACTGTTTTCCGCACTATTTGTCATTTTCCGTACTATTTTTGAAAAAAATGCCCAGAATGGATTTCTTTAGCTTCGTCGTTCGTTGTGCCTATTTCAGACCATGTTATGCCACTTTTGGGAGCTGATTGTTTTATTTGTAAATATTTTGACAAAAGAATATTTCTCAAGGGAATGTGGTCTGAAATGGGCAATTTGCATACGAAGCGGTCAATTCATAATATATTTCTTCTAAGCTCAATCCGAAATTTTAAATTTGTCAATTTTATAGATTATAGATTGCTTTTTTTGCGAATTTGAGGTTCTAAAACACGCGTTACTTCACGTATGTTTTCACAAATCAACCAGGCCTTTTTTTGCAATTTTTGCAAGAGCCTGGAGACTAATTTTTGTTCTAACAAAGCTTGCGATTGGCAGAATTTTGTCCAATCATAATTATCAATAAAACTCCGGATGTTTTTGGCAGGAAATACATTGAAAAGCTGTATTCACAGGGAGCCCAATTTAGATAAAAGTAAAAGGTGAAAATAAAATGGGGGAAAAAATCGCATTTAATTATCTTTTATTTTAATTTCCCTTATAATACGAACGAGCAAAAAAATCAGTAAAAAATGTACTAGAACATTATTTTCCGCGAGCGCCTTTGTTTTCCTATATAATTCCCCTATGGTATCCTACGTGTGGATTTGTGTCAATATAATTTAACAAGGGAGGAAAGTACAGCAGCCATCTTGAACAACACAACACACTTTAAACCACGATTTAACCGTCTTTTAAACCACAAATTCCCGAAAAAAACGTGACCAAAATGGTCCCTAAGATGGGGGATTCATTTTTTAAAAAGTCGTTTTTACGTTTCTCACCGATTTCTCGAAACGAAATTTACGTGCAGAATTTTTTTCGCTGGCTGCAGATTACCTGACTATTATATTTGCTATTTGCTATTTGCTATTTGCTATTTGCTATTTGCTATTTGCTATTTGCTATTTGCTATTTGCTATTTGCTATTTGCTATTTGCTATTTGCTATTTGCTATTTGCTATTTGCTATTTGCTATTTGCTATTTGCTATTTGCTATTTGCTATTTGCTATTTGCTATTTGCTATTTGCTATTTGCTATTTCCTATTTGCTATTTGCTATTTGCTATTTGCTATTTGCTATTTGCTATTTGCTATTTGCTATTTGCTATTTGCTATTTGCTATTTGCTATTTGCTATTTGCTATTTGCTATTTGCTATTTGCTATTTGCTATTTGCTATTTGCTATTTGCTATTTGCTATTTGCTATTTGCTATTTGCTATTTGCTATTTGCTATTTGCTATTTGCTATTTGCTATTTGCTATTTGCTATTTGCTATTTGCTATTTGCTATTTGCTATTTGCTATTTGCTATTTGCTATTTGCTATTTGCTATTTGCTATTTGCTATTTGCTATTTGCTATTTGCTATTTGCTACTGATTTGCTATTTGCTATTTGCTATTTGCTATCTGCTATTTGCTATTTGCTATTTAGTATTTGCCGTGACTATTAGCGACTATTCGCACTATTCGTCGATTCTAGTTTCATTTAATGTTGATCCTGATCATAATCTTTAACCTTTTAAAAGTCTAGTGAGTAAAGGTCTCACACAATTTTAAACGATCAAGCGCCAGTGCGCGCATGCATTGACAAAGCCAACAACGTAACGCCGAGTAGTAAATGCAAATATAGCAAGGTTTAAGGATTTTTTAATAATAATAATAATTACACTTATAAAGCGCAAATTAGCATGAAATGTTCATCTGCGCTGAATACAAAAATAATAAATCATAGTCATAAACGCTATAAAAAGGCTTTCCTATAAAAATATGTCTTCAAGTGTTCTTTAAAAGTAGCTAATGATGTAATATGCCTAATACTAGATGGTAAAGAGTTCCATTCTACTGGCGCAGCATATGAAAAAGTCCTACCACCAAGAGTAGGTCGAAGCTTAGTCGGTAGAGGTGCTAATAGAAGCTCATTATTAGACCTAAGATTATAACTAGACTGATTTTTGATAGAAATTAGATCAGATAAATAACTAGGAGCAAGACCGTGGATAGCCTTAAAAGCGAAAATAAGTATCTTAAAGCGTATTCTAAATCTCACTGGTAGCCAGTGGAGATCAGCTAAGACAGGAGTAATATGCGAAAAGCGCGGGGTCAAAGACACTAAACGAGCGGCAGCATTCTGTATGCGTTGCAGTTTAGCTATTTGATAACCAGGTAGCCCATAGTATAAGCTATTACAGTAATCTATGCGACAGGTTATGAAAGCATTGACTAGAGTAGCGCAAGAATCAGGAGATAGGAATTTCCTGATCTTTCTAATATTATATAGATAATAAAAAGAAGATTTGCATATGCTTGCTATCTGCTTATCTAAGGATAAGTTAGTGTCAAAAATAGTTCCAAGATTCCTGAAAGAAGATGATGGCTTGATTGAAGAATTGCCAACAGTGAGCTGCTCTATTGATTGCTTGGACACTTGCTGTCGCGTGCCAATGATCATGAACTCTGTCTTCCCATCATTCATTTTCAATTTGCTGCATGTCATCCATCCTTGAATATCTCTGATGCAGTTCGTCATAGTATCCGTAGCTTCATTTTGGTTAACCATGCTTCCTGGTTTGAACGAGAGATACAGTTGGCTGTCATCTGCATAAGCATGAGCTTTAACTGAGTGTTTGTTTAGAATCTTAAACAGATCACTGGCGTAAATGATAAAGAGGAGAGGCCCTAGACAGCTTCCTTGAGGCACACCGCTTGTGATGCTGAACTTCTTAGATATACATCCGTTGATAGAGACACGTTGACTTCGGCCAGAGAGGTACTCCTTGAACCACGATAGAGCAGGTTCTGAAATGCCAAGGTTTGAATTGAGACGCGCTATAAGAATATCGTGGTCAATAGTATCGAATGCAGCGCTCAGGTCCAGGAATACTAGCAATATGACGTTCTGACTGTTCATATCAAGCAGGATGTCGTTGAACACTTTCAGTAATGAAGTCTCCGTGCTGTGATTTTTGCGATATGCTGACTGCAGTGTTGGATAGAGGTTATTACTGGCCATGTGCTTATGAAGTTGTTGAAATACTGCTTTTTCAGTAAGTTTAGATACATAGACAAGGTTGCTGACAGGACGAAGGTTACCAAAAGAAGTGTCAAGCTCTACTTTCTTCAGTCTTGGTTGTACTATTGCTTCTTTCCATACATCTGGGAAGCAGTTCTGCTGAAGAGACATGTTGATCATGGTGGTTATTACTGGTAAAATAGTTGGAATACAGCGTATGAGCAAATATGTAGGCATGGGGTCCAGCGTACACGACTTCTTCGGTAAAGAAGAAAGCAGGCTAAGAACATCATCTTCTGATAACAGTTCAAAGCAAGTGAATTCACTAACTTGAGAGTCAGTGACATAAAGGTCAGGCTCATGGTGGGTCGTTGGACAAACATCAAGTTCACTACGAATTTTGGCGATCTTCTGTATGAAGAACTCTCCAAGATCATTAGCAAGTTGGTTATTATCCTTGTAATCAGGAAAGGACAGTCGTTGTGCCTTAAAAAGAAGACGCTTAGTTGCTTGAAACAATTTACGAGAATCACTGGATCAAGCAACCTTAGAAAGCTTCAGTGCCTTTGAAATTAATATAGCTTATAGAACAAGGGTTGAATTTAAAATAACAAAAAATAGAAAAATATCTATTGGCTAGTTTTTGAGAAACAGTATCAGTAGAGTAAAAGTCACAATTTCAAATTAAAAGCGCAAATTTAATACTTTACTCTCGGTCGTCTCAATGGCGATCAAAACAAGCAAATAAAATGAATTTTACGCAGAATAAAGAAACATGTGTTGGCTTTAATAACATTCCATGATATTGCGTCAGTTCTTTCGGGATCCAGTCAGTGTTGTAAATTAAAGTTAGTAATAATAATAATAATAATAATAATAATAATAGTAATAATAATAGTTATAATACTTTATTTCTTAAAAACGCATTTCAAAAACTCAATGAATTTTACAAATTTAAATATATGCTAATATATAACCAAGATAAAATATAGAGAAAAAAAATTGTTAAATAGGTAGAGAAAAAATAAATTAAGAACAAACCATACTAAAGGCCTAAAATAAGTAATATATACAATATGAGTGGCCGTGTTGTATCAGATATACAACCTCCTCCACGGACATTGATTTCTATTGTGTTTTCCTCATTATTTATTCATGAGCTTTATAAATATCTGATACAAAATCGTCCTGATTTGCATAAACTTTAACTCCAATTTTCTCAGCCAAATTCAATTTTATCTTTAAAATTTTAGTAGAACATGAATGTATACACCAAGACGTTTTATAAGTAGTTCAATAAACTCGTACATCGTGTTTTATCAGGTCTAAAAAATGATAAAACACTTCTACTCATTTATTAAACAGTACTTAAAGATGTCAACAGTTTGTGAGTTTTTCAGTTCTTCAGGTAATGAGTTCCAGATTTTCGTTCCTGATAGAATGATAGAAATGATAGAATATTTGATATTTTCGATTAAATTCCACTGAAATATACTTGAAATAGAGATTTTAAGCATACTCAAGGCAAAATCTTTCTTCCCGACTACGACTAATACGGAATATATTTTCTCCCAACTAGCCGCCAATATAATAATAATAATAATAATAATAATAATAATAATAATAATAATAATAATAATAACTTTATTGATATAGCGGCAATTACCAATTAGTTTTTTTATTAAATTACCAAAAGCTTTACAATTGTAGGGGGGGGGGGAATGATTTATAAAATTATATATACAGTAAATCTAAGCTAATTCTATATAATTAATAAAAATGTATTAAAAAGGAAAATACATATAAATATGAACAAAGTTCATAAAAATCTATAGATATATGGGAATAATTCAAAATGAAAAACAACAAAATGATAAATAAAAACAGCTATAAAAGTTACTAAATAACCCATGGTTAATTCTTAACTAATTAAAACAGGATATGCTTGCTTGAAGAGGCAGGTTTTAAGTAGGCTTTTAAGTAAAGTTCAGTGCAGGATCTGATATCATTAGGCAAAGAGTTCCACAGCTCAGGAGCCGCGTAGGAAAAGGCCCTCTTACCATAAGAATTTACCTTGTAAGAGGGCTTAGACAGAAGATTAAGGCCAGAAGATCTTTTAAAAGGTTCTTGCAGGTTTGTAAACTTGAAGTAGGTCAGAAAGATACGAAGGAGCACAGTTATTGAGAGCTTTAAAAGTAAGTAGTAAAATCTTGTACTGTATACGTTGTTCTATGGGTAACCAATGAAGGCTACGCAGCACAGGAGAAATATGTTCAAATTTATGTGAAAAGGTAAGTACCCTGGCTGCAGCATTCTGTACACGCTGTAGTTTTTGAAGCGATGATTTAGACAGACCATAAAGAAGGGAGTTGCAGAAGTCTAGTTTAGAAGGGATAAATGCGTGCATAAGGGTCTCACAGGCTTTGACACTGATGTGTTTTCTAATTTTTGAGATATTTCTCAAATGAAAAAAGCAGGATTTACAGATGGAAGCAATCTGGTGATCAAGATATATTTTCATCGAAAATAACACCAATATTGCCAGCTTTTGCTAAAAATGAGATGTCATGACCTGCAATATTCACAGAGTCAATAGAAGGCCTGGGACGAAAGGAGGAAGATAACAGTATAATTTCTGTTTTGTAAAACCCGTATTGGCGGCTCAAAATCGCAATAAGTTATAAGTATTTCGACATGGATTTGACCAGATCGAAGAACACTCAAAATCCGCCAAGTTTAATTTCTCTTTGCAATAAACAACTTCATAGAGTGACTGTCTTAAAACTGAACAACTCTAGATCAAATGAAAAAGTAGCTGATAAAGCACAAATCGAATGACGAAGGCCGGAAGCAACGAGCAGTTTCCCGAGCATAAATATATTGTTTCTAACAAAATAAGTCTACATAACTAACCTGCCATGGTTTCTTAGTTTCAGTTTCCTCTGATAATGTTATCCTCTTTTTCTCCACAATGATATCATAGATTAAAACAAGCAGATTCAACTTTCAGAACAAACCATGTTACATACCGAGCTGCAGGCCCTTGCGATTAATTTTTATGTGCTTCATTGCCTTGTCTAGTCCATTGGATTTTCATACTCGATTCTGATTGGCTCTCGCACGCCCCTACATCATTGAACTTGAACATATCAATATGAATACATATACCATAAAAGGTAGAACAGAGGTTGATTCGTGAACATAATAAAATATATATATGTTCGATATAAAACTGTCTGGCTGTCACATAAAACTATTTGTATGATAACGAGTAATTATTGCTACAGCCATAATCTTTGATCAAAACATTGCTGGTCGTAGAAGAGGTTTGAGTATCGGTTATGTATTGGCTAATGGAAACGTAGTCGAAATAATTTTGGTATTACATGACGTGTTCATTGGCATGGAAAGTCAGAGGACAAGTACAATCGGTAAGAACGCTGGTTTAGCCAGCATTATGCCGAAAAAATGCTAGCTTATGTTCGACTTGAACCGGCTTCAAAGGTTTGAGTGTGTTGAATATATATTATTTAGTGACATAGTACGCTAACTGAAAAATGCTAAAACAAAACAACTAAAGAGAAAATTGTTTACAGTCAAAACGGCTCAAGCGTACCCCTCTAGGCTTCATTAATGATTTTATTATTACTGATTATTCACTCTGAGTTTTCATTAACAAATCCGGACTCCAAACTTCACATGCATTTCACAACTAAAATTCTAAGTGATGGCCTTTCTAGGGAGTTTTTCTACCTTGGCATGGCAATTGTTGAAGAATCCAATCAAAACTCAAGTGAATAATTCATTTTCAAGTTTGGAGTCGGTTGAATAATCAACTCAATATTCGAATGATAAATTCATTAATGGTTCTAGGGGGTACGCTTGGGCTGTTTTGACTGTAAACATTTTCAAGAAAATTCATCAACAGAAAATATCATCCTATTATTTAGTATTAATACACTAAAACACTAAATCATTGGAAAACAGACTTTTTAGCGATAGGGATGTTGTGTGTTTCTTTAGTTTCACGACGAAAAAAGGCAAAATATAATACATAATTTCAAATAAAACAGCGAAAAAACGACAAAAAACAATTTTGCTCTTTAAAATATAGGTATTTTGGGTGATAGATATCGGAAATATCATTGAATTTGCTTTAAAAATGGGAAATATTGACTGAAACTTAGTCTCAGTTGTCGCCATTAAAGTCCAAAGATCGTAATCGAAATCATTTAGCGATCATTTGGCTTCGCAAAAAAAATGAAAATAAAGCTTGTTGGTCTTAAAATTTTGCACATAAGCAGTAAATCTCAAAGAGAATAATCTGTGTTCATTACAGCTTCTGAATCTTCGAAAAAGCCGATTTTTGAAGGCATAATTTGCTTGACAGCTCGTTTGTTTACGTTTCGCATGGCTACATACGCTCGTAAGACGGCGCTGCATTTTGCCATATATCTTCTCTCTTTTACATTGAAATGACTCCCAGAGATCTTGTAAGACTAAATTAGCTGTTGTTTCATTGAAGAATGTTAATATTTTTTCATTTTAGCTTACCTTTTATAACAAGACCCTGCGGGCAGGGTAGACTGGGTTACCTGGACCGGGTGAGACCAGGGACAGGGGCAGGGGGAGGGGTCCTAGGGTGCCCTTGACCCACCCTTTGTGGAAAAAGAGTGATCAATTATAAAATAAGCTGACTGTAATTTGGTTTTTAATGTTTCTGATGTATCGTACTGTCGAGGCCCTCGTTTTCTTTTTTCGTCGTTTTTCAAAAGACAGTGAGAGACTGCCTACTATAAATGTACAGTGAAAGCCATTTTGGAAAAAAAAGTTAAATCAAAAACTAAATCATCGAAAATACCCATTTTGGTGAAGTCCAACTTCCATATCCTTAATTCCGATTCCAGTCCGAGTTTTATCATACGTAATTAAGTCGCAGACGGAAAGTCGGCAAAGCGAGCTGACGGAGACATGTTTGCTTGAGGTCAGCATTATTTGTTTACCACATGAATCCTTCGTTTAGAACGGTAAGACGAGCAAATAATTGCTCAAAACTACCCTCAGAATTGCTTTACATCTTACAATTTTCTATTTTCGTATATATTTGTAAATCAATCGACAGTTCGTAAATGTTTAACGAGTGAGTCGCGAGTTGAATGACTTTTATATAAGAGATCGATCTGAGAGTCAAAATCCATGCGTTCGATTTAACAATATTTCTCATTACTCTTCAGTTCTTAATATCAAAATGAAAGCCCAAATAAACTTCGTTGTACCTCATGTTTATTTGTAGTAGTCTTGTTGAGTCAACCATTAAATATAGCATCCGAGAATCGGGTCGGTAAAACTCGAATGAAGTCAGGACGTCCCATCGGTTTGAGTTAGCTTGGAGCGCGTAGAAATTCTTTAATACAAGAATTAAATATCGGCCACGGCTAGCTTTTACCTTTTGTACTGGTACTACAGATAATACTGCTTTAGATAGCTGAGTCAAAGCACGAGTAGTTAATCAAAGTTAGCGGAGTTGCCGTGAGCAATGCAAATTCTTAAGATTAGAATTATCCTTGTTTACGAATAAATTAAAATTTCTGACTCGGCTCACTCTTTAATTACAGCAGTCAACGAAATAGAGCATGCGTAGACATTAATTTATGTCACGTGATACGCTAGCTCCGCCCTCTCTTAATTAGTTGGCAACGTAGTGACATTGATTGACAGTTGGCACATGCTAATTGTTGGACTATAGACAGGAACCCTGTATCAGATGCCCACTAAGGACTGTTGGGTAAGGCCGCAATGACCCTCTGGGTAGTATTGCGCAACTTTGCCATTTTGTCGCGAAGGAATCAGAAAGAAAAAAAAACGAAGGTATTTTATGACTGGTTTACCACAGGTAACCCAGTAATAAAACAGGATACAATTGTAGAAGTTGTGTTACTGTAAATTAACCTTGAACTCGACACACAGTCACGCTATAATGCCCTGATTACCCAAGATGCACCGTTTTGCCGAAAGCGCGTATTGCCGGTATTCGCACTATTCGCGACCATTCGGGTTTTACGTATCACTAGCCTCGAGTTAAGCCGATGTTACACGAGTCGAAAATTTGCAACGACGATATTTCTCGCAACGTGTTGCCTGAAGTCGAAGTTACTCTAAAAATAGTTTTATCTTGCATGTTACTTGGTATAAACCTTTCGCGCAACGGCGTATTCTTTTGCTTTGATACGGTCTTCTCTAAAATGATATTTGTAGTTCAATTTAAAACTCTAAAGTGAGACTTTCATGATCAGTGTTTAGGGATCAAAGGAATCTTTATTTTAAAACTATAATTACACATCTAGTTATTAATAAATGGTACATTGGTAATTTGATTATTGATATGATGATCCTTGTTTGTAGCCAGAACTATGAATCACCTATGCCCTAAATTGCTGCAAAAACTTATGATTCTTAGTGAATAACACTTAAACTTAAGGAAAATATATGTGATGCACGATCAAACGACAAAAAGGATTCTAGATCAGAAAATACGACTGTAATCGTTGGAGACTCAATGATAAAACGAGTGCAAGGATGGAAAGTTGGAAAAAAAGTTGGGCATAGAGTAGTCGTTAAGTCATTTCCAGGAGCTATTGCCAAGGATATGAAACACTACTTGAAACCGACGTTAGAGAAGAACCCACAACAAATCATTGCCAGAAATATTGGACATTGTCAGCGGTGTTACGCATGAATGAAAATGAAGTGGTTTTCTAGAGGAAAAATATAACTACATGGTTTCCAAGCACATATTTATATTCAACTATGATGTTAGTAAAACAATTCTTGCCAAAAAATAGTTACTTGACAATCAAAAGAACAACTATTATTTTTCTGTTGATAAGCCTCACCACAGGAAGCCCATGAAGGACAAGAAACAAGTTTCAAACGTAAATCGTTACTTTAAGCTTCCTTATTGTATCTCAGCAGTCAATAGGAGCTTGTAAAAACAAAATGGCGATATTTAGGGGGTTTTGAAACTGTTTGGAGCAGTTCTCTGTGGTTTCTTGTCATTTTTAACTGAAAACTACGAGCTAACAACGCGTCAAATCGCTTAAAATTTAACCTAACTTCAAGCTTCTTGGGAACCTACATTCTGAAGGCATGCTGTCTATTTTGAGCGGTTTTGGATTTATTAAACACTCGTTTGGTGATATCGAGGTGGAGCTCTTTTACTTTTAAATTTTTTCGAGCTCAAATAAGACGATTTTGGGGTCAAGTGTGGCCAGATTTATAGACGATGTATGGAATCTAGAGCTTTCGAAGCCTTTCGAAGGCAAGTAGTCCGGGAACCAATATGTCGCATGATTCAATGATCATTTTACGCTTATTTAGTAGCTTGTAGGGTGGGTTGTTTGTCGCGATGTGGAGCTCAGAGGAAATAAAACCCTATTCGCCGTAAATAGAGGAAGCTCTATATTCCCCATACATTTCCTATAAGACTCGGCGGCTATTTTGTAAGCTGAAACGCATCATTGCGCATGGATGAGCAGGCTCATGTCCCATATTTCTGGCAATGTGTTTTGCATGTTGGAACAAATGATCTTGGTGGTAGATCGACAGATCCCTACCAAGTAGTTGACAGGATTGTTGATTTGGCAAGAATACTACCGAGAAACTACTTCTCTAGACTCATTTGCGCACCAATTTTGTTAGTTTTCAATTGAGATTCCATGAAAATCGTCTTCCAAAAAATATATTTCCTCTCCCCGGCGGTGAATCGAACCCCGGTCTCCGGCGTGAAAGGCGGGGATACTCATCACTGTACTACCAATCATCTTTAATCGTATTTATTTTTTTTTTCATTATAGGCCTCGTGTCATTCCATTGAGCATCATTTCTTTATTTATTCCTGAAATTAGCCTTTCCCGAATTCGCTTGAATGACCACAGAGCAATAGGTTCAAGGCGAGGCTGGAGTAAAACAAAACTGCAAATTTAGCGATAGGAAACCCCAGCCTCGACTTGAATCTATTGTTATGTGGTCATTCAAGCGAGTTAGGGAAAGGTCTATTTCTGTCATAATATATTTTTATATTTTCTAGTTTCTTGAACATATTTAGTTCAATTAAAACTCGTTTTAAATCAAGTGTAAGTTTATTTGTACAAATCATTGATATTTATCTTTATCTTACACAAAACTATAAAATTATTAGCCAACACCTCCCAGGATTAAAGTCAAAACTAGTCCTGTGTTTTGTGTCAGAATATTCAAGTCTTTCTGTTTTCTCTGTCTTGGTATTTTCTTCACTATTACTTATTTTGAATATAATTCAAGGCAGCTGTTACCTAAGGACTCATGGCAGCTTTGTTTTCATTCATATGTTAGTTAACAAAACCTCTGTTTTCAATGACTTCGATATCGATGAAGCGAAAACTTTACGCAACACCGACTTAGAAACCCTGTATTGTAAAACGTTTGAGTACTAAATTATTAGGTTCAAAAACTTTGAAATATTTCTCTTCCAAGTTGTATTTCACTCAAAAGTCATTTTCAGTTTATTTCTTGAGACGTCTTCAATCCAGCCGTCGTTTGCCAAATTTGCAGTCCGGGATCCGTTCAACGCTACAGATTTTTACGTGTTCTGTTTGTAAAAAGCTACTGAGGAGATTTTTTAATCATGCGATTCAAAGATTTTATATTTCTCGGCGAAACTTACACTATTGAAGGCTCTAAGAAAATACTCCTTGAACTCTCGAAAAGTATCGAGACTGAACATGAACAGTACAACTTGATGACAGAATTTTTTACGACCCGCCTTGATGAAGAGAAAAGTCTTTTTCTATAAGCTTCTTGTAGAAATATTTGTTGGCAGTAATAATTGAGCTAGCACCATAACTTTTTTACACAGCTTGACACTGTTGGAGTCGACATTTTTGATCTACCAGCCTCACAAATGCTGCGGAGAAGCATTTTTTTTCGCCCAAGTGTGGATCTCTTAGGGACTAGTGGAATAATTTTATGTAGGGTTTGGTTTTGAAAGCAATCCTTTGTTTTTATTCAGTCTTCAGGCCATAAGTATTAGCCTCTTGTTTTTAACAAATCATAGCAATTGGCTGTATGCAATTGATGTTTTAACAGAACTATTAATTGTGATATGAAAATAGCTGTTCTGTGCGATAAATTCATCGCGAATAATATCGTCACGTACATGCAAATCCAACCTGATTTTTCTTATGAATTCTCGAGTTATTTTTCGAGAGAAAAAGTTGAAGAACTAGGATAGCCGTTTGTACGTACAAACCAAGATACTCCTGTGGCTAACAGGATTTCTAAAAACCATATCTAATGATCTCTTGCTGTGACCCGAGTCAAGGAGACTCTAGCAGTCATTCACACTACTGGGTCGCCTAGCAACTACGACAACCTGCTGAGGGTGTGACTGGTTTTCATTTAGAAGAATAAAAATAGCTAATGTGAACAGCTGTAATGGAAGCTAGTAACCCCTGAAGCATATATCCCTACATACTGCTAGTCATATCGCAGTACGGTGGTTAACTAGTTATTGGTAGAAGGAGGAAGAGACATACTCTTTCCCGCGCTTTTCCATTATTTCGGCGCGCGCAGAAATAAATAAGACTTCATTCTCTGGGTTCATTTTAGTCGCTTGTTTGAAGTGATCAAAAGTTGTTATTGTGTTCCAAAGGGGTGCAAATGACGGCACGTGTGACTTGTAGTCGAACTGTTAGAGGCTACACAGATGATATTATACAACGATACCGGCGTAGAATCCTACAAGGTTGCACGGCGCTACTCTATCAACGTTTGCACCGGTATTCTACTGGACTCAATCAGTATAACCGGGTGGGCTTACAATCGGGGGAGGGGGAGCTTATAATCGGGAAGAAGTTTTTGTTAGCAGGCACGGTGGGTTTATCATCGGGGTGCTTATAATCGGGCCGGGGGGGGGGGGGGAGGCTTATAACCGGGAAGACGTTTTTGTTAGCAGGCACGGTGGGTTTATCATCGGGGGGCTTATGATCGGGTCGGGGGGGGGGGGGGCTTATGATTGGGATTCTACGGTATCTTAGTGGCTGAAATACAAAATCCTTATGAAATAGTAAGAGATGTTGGTGACTAATTTCAATATTTATGAATGATAATGAAGATCAAAACAAACCTGGAGTCAAATTGCCATTAAATCTACACTAAAAAAGGCGCTTTGCTTGAATCATAATTTACTATTGCAATTAATAAAACCCACCTCAAGGAAACAGGAAATACTGATGAATAATGATAAATGATAGTTGAAAAAGGGAATTTTACATATCTTGTCTATAACAATGTCCGTTAATGTCCTATGTATTGAATAAAGTGGAATACTTCATGGCTCGAGAGTAAAAATTAGCCGTTCTGTTGAAAGACGTTTTTTAATCACCACGTTATAACGAAGCTTTTAATAAACAGCTATAGCAGAATGCGTCTTTTTTTATCTGCAATTCAGATACAAGTGTCATAGCTAGAGAGAAAGAAAGAGTTGATATCCATGATTCTTAACTCAGAATTTTCAATTTTTTTACTAACTAATAAACGTCGTGTGTTTTCCAATGATTTAGTGTTTTAATGTAAAAACATTGTCTCTCGATTTCTATGGCTTTGAAACTACTTAAAATGCGGCTCTTCTTTTCGTATCGTTCTAGGACCCCGGGGGGGGGGGTTACTCCCTATAATTGACTATACGGGGATGCTCCGCCCGAAAGGGGTACGTTTTTCAGGCCGCAGGTATAGAAAAGGGGTGGGAATTTGTGAATTTTGGTATAAAAAGGGTAGCTTTTCTTCAAAAGTATATGAAAGGGGTACCTTTTCAGGCAAAAAAGTGTATAAAAGGGGTACGTTTTTGCTGAAATTTGGTATATCAAAGGGTAAGGGGTCGAGAGTCCTGGCGGAGCATCCCCGTATGAAACGACCCGAAGTACCCCCCCCCCCCCCCCGGGTCTAGGACGGTGAGGTGACATTCACAACCCTCAATCAAAGATAGGATGAGGATGTCGAAGATTCTGGTAATGATGATAATTGATAACTATTATTGTTAATTAATTCATTAACTTAACATGATCATTTTTACTGATGTTTGTTTTTCTAAATTAGCCTTCTCAAATTGCCGTGAATTAACGCGTGAAATTGGCCCGCGTCCGTCGCAGGTGCTTGCAGAGGAAGTTTGCTCAAAACTACAAATACTTTCAAAACATCTAATCTAAGTTCATAAACAATGAGTCAATGAATCAAAAAGGGCGGATTTAATGTTTAAATATTTGGAAGCCACTTCAAAGTCAAGTTATCATAGCATTTAAATGGCTTCCTGTGTAAACGTAGTTCATGGAAAAATGTTATTAACTTGTCGTAACACCACTACACTAGGTGCAACACTTAACAGTTTATTACTGTTTTGTATAGTTTTGTTTTGAGAGAGAAAGGTGCTATATAGTTGTGACAAAGGCGGTATTTCATGCGACTTGTTTTGTAGTGGCTACGGCA
The DNA here is from genome assembly GCA_964019055.1 of Anthopleura xanthogrammica. NCBI lineage: Eukaryota > Metazoa > Cnidaria > Anthozoa > Actiniaria > Actiniidae > Anthopleura > Anthopleura xanthogrammica. The sequence goes on along the minus strand of OZ025206.1, from coordinate 23,073,129 downwards.
GAGGACAAGAGTAATTACCATCATTGCACTTTTGAACGAAGTTGATATTTCTAGCTGTTTAAATGGGCAGTGATATCGAAAATTTTATGTTACTAGGCAATAGACAGATTGCATCGCGTATTTTCTTCCCGCAAACGGCAGACATGACCACGTTTTCATCGTTTCCTTACATTTCACAGTTTACGTTTCGCAAATTTAACCTTCACACCAAAGACAAAATTATTTTATTTATCGACCACTTTGAGATTTTTTCCATTTTTTTCCCTTTAATTGAAGAATGTTGGAGGATTTTCAACTCTGCGGTGAACACGTTTGCCATAAACAAGATGTGCTATCTATTACCTAGATGTTTGTACCGGCAAATCGCGACTAACGACCTTCTCAACACATGTGCAGTGCACATGACTGTCAGACAATCGTTTGGTATATGTTACTCCGTTGGCTTCTCCAATGCGACTCTACTCGCAACGAATCGAAATTGAAGACCTGTGCTTAGTAGCACTCGCCTAACTCACTACTAGAGGTGAGCGTGGAGCTAGTTTCGATGAGAACGGATAAGAGGGACTTTGAGATGTCTACAGAACTGCAACACAAGTTACAAACAATATTTTCTTTGTGGAAATTTTCTTTACGAATCACGTTGACATACTTCCATGCAAATTCATTTGATCCTCCAGAAATGTCAGTTGTCATCAGTTCTTTACCAACCAACAATTTTTTTACATTGGATTTTCAAAAAACAATGCTTTGTTGTTTGTAGTCAAGTCATTCATTCACAGATACGATGAAACAAAGTCTATAAAAAAATCATCTTTGTTTCGAAATAGTGTTGTTTTTATTGTAAAAGAGAATCTATAGAACAACTCTACTGAAATTTCAGCTGTCGCTGGAGTTTCGTGCAAGTTCACTGTCACTTATAAACACACCACCTAGTGAACGAGAGTGATAATTGTAGCCCGGGCAGAACTCTCTTTAACTACTTAAAACTATGGATATAAAGATTTTGGCAGACTTGGCAGATGTTTAAGCTTTTAGCAGTTTACCAATCATTTGTTAACAGAGTTTTACTCTGTCTTCTTTGGCTCAAAATCTCCAACTGGTTCTCTAATAATGGCGTTCAGCAGGGGGTCTTTCGCTTAATATTGTTCGAAAACACACGGCTTCGACTTAAATATTACTTTGAATGAAAGCAAAAAGGTCGCTTGTTTTTCTGTAGTCACCGAGACAATTAGCTTGAATACTTTAAGCTGCTGTTTTTATTAAGGAAAGCGCTTCTAAAAACAATATTCTATAATTATTTCTAAAGATCATGTGATACGAATCTCAAGCGACACTTTCTCTCAAATCTAGTTCGGTTCTTCGCTCAGTATTTAGAATTCAATAAATAATTCCCGTGTTTCGTGTTGAAATTCACCTTACTACTTCCTAAAGTCTAGAGTTTCTTTCATGTTTCCAAACCTCTTCAGTAATTGATTACAATATTTGAAAAACTTTCTTAAACTTTTCTTTTCAAGTAATCCCCTCAGGATTTAACACGCAAACCGGCTTTAAATAAATGATTGCCAATGTGATTTGCTGCGTGACATAAGAATTTCACCAACCACTCCTTCGTTTTCCTAGAGATTACCCTTCATATAATAATAATAAAGAAAAGACATTTTGTACTAAAGAATTCCTATAAAAATGAATAAAGTTTACATGTTATTCCGGTCTTGTAACTGAACATTTTTAGTGCTAATTTACGTAAAAACACTGTGAAATCAGAGAGTAAAACAATTCAACAGACTAAGATGTGTGCAGTATTTTATTCAATTAAGAAATTTCTCAATTTCTGATAAACATAAGCAGAAATAATTTTTGATTTGATCTTGGGTTAGTTATAAATACTTCGGTCCGTGCAATGATGTAGTAGTTGATAAGTGTTACTCAGTCGATGGCATAATTTACGAAATTGAAAATACGAAATTACTTGAAATTTTAGAGCAAAAAATAAGAAAACTGTGAAAAAACTATTTTTACAATTGAAATGAGAAATCTTTGCTTTTTGTGTCAATAAAATCATGCAACCTCCTATAAAAGTTCTTAATAATCTTATTTTTCTTTGGCTTGAAATTTTGTTAAAGGATCAGTGGGTGACGACTGAGTTGTTTACTTTGCACAGAGATTTGCTGTGGTGGTCCTTGAGGTCGCAGCGTCGTGAAAAGCTTTCTTTACAGAACCGGCATCTGTAGGGTTTATTGTCAGTGTGGATATGCAGGTGGAATTTTAAGTTGGAGAGCTTGTTGAACGCCTTCTTGCAGAGAGTACACTTGTGAGGCTTCTCTCCGGAATGAATGAGCAAGTGATTTCGTAAGTTGCCTTTTTGATGAAATCCTTTGCCACAGACCTCGCAAGCGAACTCCTTGACATCGCTGTGAGTTCGCTGATGCGTCTTGAGTGTTGAAGACCGGTTGAAGGCTTTCCCACAGATCTGACATTGATGAGGTTTGTGGGTTGTGTGGATAATCTTGTGTCGACAGAGAGTGCTCGAAAGACGAAAACCTTTGCCACAAATCGCGCACACAAATGGCCTGGCGCCAGTATGCGAAGGCATTTTGAGATGAATTGTCAAGGTGTACTTAGTCTTAAAAACCTTTCCACACTGGTTGCACTTGTAAGCTTGCTTCTTTGGTTGATCTGGTTTCTGTGAATTGGCCGCTTTCAGCGGTGGTTTTCCATCCTCTCGTTTGAGGCCTTCAACATCGATAATTTTCCCCGTTGTATATGAATGAACCAAATGGCCAGGGACTGTCGTTTCCTTATCAAAGCTGTGATTCCCTTTTTGCTGGCAGTTCGATTTAGTATCTGTATAGTACTGGCTTCGTATCTGGTCTTGTGCCCCATTCCAGTTGTAACTCGTATAAACAACAGCTCCAATTTTGGAATCTAGATCGTTAGGGTTCACTTCACTGAGCACTTCAATTTCATAACCTTTCCCTAAAGAAATTAATTGAAATCATATTTTAAAATAAATCCTCATTTTTCCATAGTAATTAAAGCCCGTAACCTCATGGTCTTTTAGATAAAATGTTCCAGAAAATTATAAGTAATTGCAATATTTTCACGACTTTAGTTAGTTCAGCCAAATTTTTTATCAAGAGACTGTATTCTCACTTACCTTGGAAAGGAAAGTCGATCCCATTACGATTAGAATTGCTCTCATTCTTTGTAAAACGTTTAAGCAAAAACGACCTTGGCATTTTTCAGTCTAAAATAAACGAATTGTACTATTTGGTAACAAGAGGAAAAGCAAGTTGACTTTGGGTCCAACGCGAATGATCTCTCGACTAGTGTTCAACCCGACTGTCCATAGTCTGTGTTCAATAAGTTAACTAACACATCAGCAAACCTCGGTTGATCTTTAGCGGGACGCATCGAAACCCTGCTGGCCTTTTTTGAATATAATTATAGAAGTATTGTGGTGCGACCAATGGAAGCGTGGTTAACGGAGCAGTCTTGATTATCGACCAGTATCATTGGTCAGTTCGCGGTTTTGGGATCTTTCAGGGGGGACTTTACCTCAAAGCAACTGTTTCAAAACCAACTTCCGGTGTTACTCTCTTCGCCGATGGAGACTTTTCACATCCCTAAAAATTCCAAAGTCCATTTATTTTTCAGAACAAAATCAGAATTTGATACTAAAATCTATACTTGCAATTGTATCTAAACAAATTTCTAGCTAAAACCCGTACAATTTGAGGTGTTATTAAAGATAAAACTTGCAGCCAGCAAAAAAATACGTACCAAAGTACATATATATATCGGTACTTAGAAATTGGAAAAGGTTTTCATTTATTTACATTCAGTTAACAAATCCTTAGTGTTTATTCAAACTGGTTTTGGTATCGAGTCATTTGGAGTCATTACGCGACCCCCCTGAATATCTATACACCTGTCTCCAATATAGTTCACACATTCTCCTTGTCTCTAGTTATCGCTCAAAAAAATATATCTTAGTAAATAATTAACGATTGAATCGTGAAAATTGGCGTCCCTGCGTAAAAATTCAGATTTATTGAGTCAGACGAGAATCAAAGTTTTCGAGTGGCTGTTGTACTTGTAAAAGAGTATTTTACAAGCACTAAACACTTGACATTTTCGATGTTGAAGGATTTGTGTGCTTGTAAATAAAAGTTCCATCTGGCCGCAGTACGACCTGACCAAGGTTATGCATGGCTTTTTGTTTTGTTTTAGTTTGGTTAATGAGTAATTTTGTTGACACTCTTCAAGACGTCCTCATTCCAAAATGAGCTTTTTCTTAAAAGAGCATTTTACACAAAAAATTCACCGCTTATTAAACTTTCATAGCTGTGGCTTGAATTGATTTTTAAGCTAGAATATTCCGGTCGAGATATTTTGGATATTTTACTGTTTTTCTATTTTGGTTTTGAGTAATTTTTTTTTGTATCACGGCGTTTTTGTTTGTACTTTTTACTCGCTGGTTCAAAGTGGTCTCAAGCTGCTAAATGACTTCATCGATTATAATATTTAATGGTTATGAATAAGTTGCTCAGATCCCGATTTACATACCATACTACATACTAAATGACTCCGTTTAAAGCGACCATTATTTGAATACCCTATTATTAAGGAGACCTTCTCGTTTTCTACCTAGCTTGTGTTAGCACGGATTCAAACAGCTGGAATTTTAATAGGGTACGTTTAAGAATGCTCGTCAGTCGAAGAGAGGAAACGCTATAAGAGTGTCCTACTTGATCCGCGCGCGAGAAGCCATTTTGATGTCAGGTGGCTTGAAATAACTTACCCCTCGTGAAAAGTCTTCGTGGACTTAAAAGGAAGGGAATCGAAAACCAGGAAAATTATTATTAATGAAAAATTTACTGGAAATAATGTTAGTGTTTGTATTGTATGAAACAATCAAAATTTTCACAAATTTTCAGCTAAATTTATTATTCGTGTTTTACTCGATTTTGTAAGTATACTACCATGCTTTAGTTTTACTTGTACTTTATTTCTGTATTTATATATCTTCTACCATACTGTAACAGAACCATAGTAATAAAATAAAACACAGAAAAATAGTTACATAAATTGGGGAGATGCACAACAGAGCGCGGATTCTTCAATGTAAGTACGTAGAACAACACTCATGAATGCATCATATTAGTGCGTTTTCAGCTATTGTTCAACTATATGTTGAAAAGTTTATAAGCAAATATTTTGAAAATAGGCTTAATATTTTAAGTTTTCTTGAAATTAAAGGCTGTTATTTTTACCTTATCAGACTAATTACTGGCCAATATATTTACTACCAGATCCTACTAGATCATGCTCATAGTCAAATCTATTGATATCTATTTATAAGTACCGTAACCATCAGTGGTGGTAGTGGTAGTGGTAGTGGTGGTGGTAGTGGTGGTGGTAGTGGTGGTGGTAGTGGTAGCGGTGGTGGTAGTGGTGGTAGTGGTGGTGGTAGTGGTGGTGGTAGTGGTGGTGGTGGTGGTAGTGGTGGTGATGGTAGTGGTGGTGGTAGTAGTGGTGGTGGTAGTGGTGGTGGTGGTAGTGGTAGTGGTAGTGGTGGTGGTAGTGGTGGTGGTAGTGGTGGTGGTAGTGGTGGTGGTAGTGGTGGTGGTAGTGGTGGTGGTGGTGGTAGTGGTGGTGGTAGTGGTGGTGGTGGTGGTGGTGGTAGTGGTGGTGGTGGTGGTAGTGGTGGTGGTAGTGGTGGTGGTGGTGGTGGTAGTGGTGGTGGTGGTGGTAGTGGTGGTGGTAGTGGTGGTGGTGGTAGTGGTGGTGGTAGTGGTGGTGGTGGTGGTGGTGGTGGTGGTGGTGGTGGTAGTGGTGGTGGTAGTGGTGGTGGTAGTGGTGGTGGTAGTGAGATGGCACCTTCTTATCTATGCAAAAAATTTTGTAACCGTGCCACGATTCATGGCCGTCACACCCGCAACCGTGACCAACTTCAAATCCCCAAGTACACCTCAGCATCTGGACAAAGAACATTTAATTATAGAGCTGTTAAGATTTGGAACTTATTGGATTTAGAACTAAAACAACTTATAATAAGTCGTTAAGCAAGTTTAAACGCATTTTAAAGTCAAAATTATTAGACAAATCTCATAATTAGATGTACATGGTTTATATCAGCTAGATCTCGTATTTTAGAGCTGTTAAGATTTGGAACTCATTGGATTTAGAACTAAAAGAACTTAAGTCGGTAAGAGAGTTTAAACGCATTTTAAAGTCAAAATTATTAGACAAATTTTATAATTAGATTTTCATGGTTTATATCAGCTAGATTTTGTATCTTAGTTCATTATTGATTATTATTAATGTAATAGGTTTTGAAAAGCCTTGTTTGGAAAGCCTAATAAAGTATGTATGTAGTGGTGGTGGTAGTGGTGGTGGTAGTGGTGGTGGTAGTGGTGGTGGTAGTGGTGGTGGTAGTGGTGGTGGTAGTGGTGGTGGTAGTGGTGGTGGTAGTGGTGGTGGTAGCGGTGGTGGTAGTGGTGGTTGTACGCTCTTTCTTCCCTTTAGGGAATCAACATGACTTCTATTTCAAGGGTCGGGATTGATTTCAAGAATAGAGCCTAGACTGGAAGATTGATCTCATTCCAATGTCCGATTTACTAGTTACTCACTAGTTACATACAAATTGCAACATGTCAACGATGTCAGAGCACTGGTTATGTTTTGGTGGAACTGTTGGCTTTCATAACCAAAGGAATCAAGTGTTTCATTAGTTTCTTTTCCCATTCACTGTCATCTTTTTTAACATATTCTACATGAACCTTTTTTCCAGATTTTTTAGGCAGCTTTTTTATGGGAATGTCATCAACTGTGATGACAGTCAAACACGATCCATCCATGGCAACATGTCTGCATACCGCCATGTCCAGCTCTGCACGGCAGAACTTGCTCTTCATGTAGTTCTCGGATAAAATAGCAACAACCTGGGGGGAAAAATACCACAACCATTATAGACCTTTCCCTAATTCACTTGAATGACCACAGAACAATAGATTCAAGGCGAGGCTGGGGTAGACAATACAGTTAATTCATGGATAGAAAACCCCAGCCTCGACTTGAATCTATTGTTCTGTGGTCATTCAAGTGAATTAGGGAAAGGTCTATAATGCATCTGCCTTTTACTCAATGACGTCATGATGGGGATTACCGCTGTTACTTTTCTGAGCCGACCGGTATTTGGGGTCCGAAGTCCGAAGAGGGTTCTCGAATATTATTTGGAATTTGCAAGGTAAAAATTCAATAGAGGTTGTCGTAGCGAGTGAAGCCTTATTTTTTCGTTTCCCTCCCTCAGATATAACACTAATGACTTACTTGCTTGCAGTTGTAGACACTATCCGCCATATTATCTACTATTGTTTTACCGACTTGGAAGTCTTTACTGTGGATTGAGTAGGAAATCTTGTTCTTTTCCAACAATGGGAGCAGCTGCTCGCTGACCCACTCGAAATCCTTGCTGGTGTACGAGATAAACAAGTCCCAATGGAGTACCTCTTTGTTGATTTTGAGCCCTAAAAACAGAAAATAAATTCAAATATTGAAAACGAAAGAATATTTGAAACACGCGGCTACAAGAACAGAGAATTAAAGAGGAGTTAGGTAGAGGGACAAGGCAGTTTTAACTATGACAACAAACAAGTATCATCAACAACACCTGTATTAATTCACAACTAAATAAAAAACGACAAGCGACAAACGACTAAACGACAGACAAGAGACAACAGTCGACAGGCGACTGAGAAGACGACAAATCGACAAACGATAAAACCATTTGAAAGAACAAAGGACAAACGAAAGACAAACCACAAAAAAAATAAAAAATAAAAACCGACAAATGATAAACGACAAAAAAAGAAAAGAAAAGAAAAGAAAAACAAATCGTGAACGTTCGCCAATCGACAGACGGCAGACCGGTGACCAAATTAAGCAAGCGACAATAACAAGCGACAAATTGACAAATAACAACATAATATTTCCTACCTTTAGGCATTCTATAGATGGTTTTCTTCTTGTACTTTTTCAACAAGAAGCAACCAATGGCGACTCCAGCCAAGACAATGAAGGAGATTGCCAATAAAATGAATAACCATGAATCATTTGACCCGTGATCTGTGTGAATATAATTAATATCATTAATCAGCTAACTACATGCCATTTACCCTAAGGGGACCCTGCCCCCTTAAACCAAGAACTCGTGTCAAAATGAACCCCAGAAATGGAAAGAGCACCTCAATTTTAAAATGAAGGCCAGTTTCAATCCCGTAATGTAGAATACAAAGAACTTAATTAAATAGGGCATAGAATGGAATATTTCATTGGGATTTGTTTGGAAAAATGTGTTGGACATCGCCCGGGGGGGGGGGGGGGGACTCCAGGGGTAAAGTATCGGGTATGGTCGTCTTATCTCTTAGGGGTAAAAATAAGCGATTTGGTATCTTTTAGGGTCTTAAATTTGAGGTTTATCAAATCAGCACTTTCTGGTATCTTTTAGGGTGTTGAAAAAGGAACTAGCCCATCGCATAATAACGCAATATGTATGCCTGCGTAAACTCAGATTATTACTCAAGGAAAAACATTTCAAAAGCCTTTATTTTTTAATAGTATTATTTTTGTGGTATCTCTTAGGGGTTAAAATTTACCCAGCCACGCCCTTTTGAAAAAACTTCCGGTATCTTTTAGGAGTATTTTTGGAAATTTCCGACGAGCACACCCGATACTTTACCCCCTGAGTCACCCCCCGGGGGACATCGTAACATGTAATTACATAATTAGATTAGATTCTGTATGACTGTGGAAAAACTGAAGGTACGAAAGTACCCTGCCGTGCCGTGCCGTGCCTTGCCTCGTGACCGTGACCGTGACGTTTCCGTGTCCTGGTATTCTGATTGGATGAATATTATTATCGCACGATGTGATTTGTTATAACTTCAAGTCTTATCCCATGACCGTGTCGTGCCCCTGACGTGACAATGAGTCCTAGTATTCTGATTGGACGAATAATAGCATCATACGATGTGATTTGTTATAACTTCAAGTCTCATCCTATGACCGTGCCGTGCCCCGTGACGTTTCACTGTCATGCATAACCAGCTCTAATTCACTGCAAATGACCTACCTTGTGGATCAGTTTTGTTCATTGGACATGGAGCTACCAGCTTCTCCTTGACGCCTTGTGACGTATCCATACCACAGGTATACCAACGACAATCCCTTTGACTGTAGTTGAATATGGTAAGAACCATCGTAATCAAGATGGAGTGGCCTTTGTGTTCTTGTAACAAAAGTGATTTGTACTTTGACTGTGCAGTCACCGTCTCGCCATTTAATGCCCAGTAAAGTCTCGGTGGCAGTGGATCCCTATCAGGGTACTTCATTTGGCAAGAAATGTCAATGTCCTTAGAATTGACTGGAAGGGCATTTGGTGACATCACGTCTATCTTGTATGGATCTTATCAAAATTTGAGAACACAAGTATGACAAAAGATTTGACTATTAATAATCATGCGTTCTGATTGGCTAAGCCTAGTGGTCTATTTCTCATAGACAATGGCAAAGACACCAGGTTTTCAAATAATAAGGATGAAAGATTAATTAGCATTTGTTTTTTTTCCTGTCACTTCCCAAAGCTGTTCCCCTCTACGTCATGAACTAAGAGCTAATCGGGCTGCGCCTCGTGGTCTACAGACTCATGGCTCATGGCCCATTCGCGCCAGCTAAGGTCTAAATCACCTTTTAAACTTGGCTTGGCGTAATGTTTTCCCATTTCAAATCACATGTCATCCCCTGTAGAGTATCATTACTCTGTTTAATGATGGTGCACGAAAAGACATGCACACGAGTACGGATACAACTAAGTGTTTTCAGTTTTCAGACCATGTGTCATATCCTAGAGTATCATTTCTTTGTTTAATGGTTGCAGCACATAAGAAGACACATGAATATGGATACAACACAAACAAGGCATCGTATTCTCAAGAGAATGACACGTGATCGATCTGACATTGGAAAACATTACGCCCAAGGTGAAGAAGTCTATTGTATTGAAACCCACTGCAGATTACCTCGTTCATGGACTGTGAGTTGAACATGCCCAACAGCCAGAAGTTCCACTGATGTTGTTACTCGTAAAATGAATTTTTTCGCGTTTTGCAAATTAGCGAAAAAATATTCTCTCGACGGTATGTATTCTCAAGGGAATTGGTGTAGGTACTTAAAGAGTTGTCAAGGTTGTTTGTGTCATCTTGGTGTTCGCTTCAGTGCCGCACATATTTATACTTATCACTTTTAGTTTTGTATTATCCTGTGAGTTTAGTTCGGATGGGTGAGCGAGAAGGAGCAGTTGGAGCCGCCATTTCGCCAGAACTACAAGCAGTTTTAGATGCTCAGCAAAATTCAATTCTCGAAGCGGTCAACGCTCAACTTACTGGTTTACAATCTAATCTTCTCAAGCAACAAGCGGATCTCGCTACTCAGTTTGCGAACGAAGTGGAAACCCCCGAGAGTTACTCCTTCAAGAAGAAAGGGAACGAGCAACAGTTCAAGATCAACCAGAAAGTTTGCAGGAAGAGCGAGAAGGCGTTGAAGGCGTTGGAAAACGGCAACGTGGATAGAGCGAAGGAGGAACTCAAAGAAGGTATTCAGTTAATTAAGGAGAGACAGAAATTGATTAAGCTTGCCGATAAGTCGGAATTCGGATGGTCTACCATTAATGAATACGTTGATGACGAATTGGCAGATAATGAAGTCGATGCTAAGAAAATTAAAAAAGCAGAAAAGAGAGCAGCCGAGAAGCTTAAGTCTGCTCAGGAGAAAAAGAGGAAATCTAGAATATCTCAGTCCTCTAGTTCAAATCAAGGAAATTCCTTTTCTGCTTCAAATTTTGCTACTCGTGATTTGCGTTATTTTCGTCCCCAAAGCGGACCGCGTTTTTTCCCGAATCGACAAAACGATTTGTGCTTCAGGTGTGGACGCCCAGGACACTGGGTCGCCGAATGTCCACGTCCCAAACCATCCAGTGCCACAACCACCGCTAGTGGATCTAAACAGTGAATCTTATGAGTACGAGCAAATTACCACTCCTTCAGATTTTGTGCAAGGAAAATTGAAGGCTCATTTAGAATTTTGGCAGCAAATTGGTACGTCGCAGTTTGTTTTAGAGATCCTTCAATATGGTTACACCATTGTCTTTAATGAATTACCTTTGCCCTTTTCTATAGAAAACCGTAATTCCGCTTTTGTTCATCAGGATTTTGTTAATGAAGCTATTTCAGAGTTACTTGTTCGAGGTTGCATTCAAGAGGTTCCTCACTATCCTGAATATTGTAATCCTTTACATGTGGCTATTCAGTCATCCGGCAAGCTCCGCCTGATTTTGGATTTATCTCATCTGAATAACTTTATTGTCAAAAAATCAATTAAGTACGAGGACATTAGAACTGTGCTCCAGCTTTTCTCCCCAGGGGTTCACGTGTTTTCTTTTGACCTTAAGTCGGCCTACCATCATATTGATATTTGTGATGAACAAACGAAGTACTTAGCTTTCAAATGGGCCTCAAACAAAGTTGTGAAATACTATGTTTTTCGCGTTCTTCCATTTGGTTTAACCTCTGCTCCGTACGTTTTTACCAAAGTCATGAGACAACTCGTAAAATTTTGGAGAAGTCAGGGCCATACCATTCTTTTATATTTGGATGATGGGATTGGGGGAGACTTGTCTTTGGATAAGGCCGAACGCTTAAGCGTCGAAGTGCGAAGTGATATTTTAGCTTCTGGTTTCACCCTAAACGACGTGAAATCCAACTGGGCCCCTTCCCAAGTAGTGACCTTTTTGGGCGTCATTTTGAATTTTGAATCTGGCATGATTAGTATACCCGAGAGAAGAATTAGCAAATTGAAAGTGTGCCTAGAGGAATGCCAATCTAAAACGTTTATCCAAGCTCGTAAGCTAGCTTCTGTCACAGGTCAAATCATCTCTATGTCCTGTGCAGTTGGAAACATTACTAGATTATTGACACGAAATTGTTATCATGCCATAGAACAAAGGCGCTCGTGGGAGGACCGCCTCCCTTTGTCCGCAGGTGTCGCGGAAGAACTTTCGTTTTGGTTAAGAAACATTAACTCGTTTAATGGTAAGGCCATGGTATCTAAATCTAGCGTGGTCGGAGTGGTGTACTCTGACGCCAGTGATACAGGTTTTGGTGGATATTCCATCCAATGTGGACGAGATTTAGTTTCGGGCCAGTGGAGCCCTAATGAAATGCAGACTAGCTCTACGTTAAGAGAAATTTTGGCTGTGAAATATGTTTTACTTTCATTGATTGATAAGCTTTCGGGTTGTTCGATAAAGTGGTTCACAGACAACCAAAATGTTCCCAGGATTATTTCCAACGGAAGCAGTAAAGAACACCTGCAAAAGGAAGCCCTAGATATATTCAATTTGTGCTGTGTCCACAATATCTGCTGGGACCCTGATAGTTCCCCACTGGCCTTCGGCCCCCTACTGGCCCATGATCTCAGATGGCCCATCGTTTCGAGGATTTGTCATTGCATGGATGGATTTGCCAACGTTTAGGGAAGCCTTCGTTCCCGGTTCTTGTCCCTGTATTTTCGGATCAGAGGATCTCTCATTCAGGATGCTCGCATTGAGGATTCTATTCTAACTGGTAAATGATTTAATGCTGTTTATCGATCGTATTCTTCAAGGTTGTTATTGATCCTTATTTAATCCGTTTTTCATATTATCATTATTATTCTTACACTATTATTTTATTCCTTCAGTTCATCTTTCTTTGTTCTCTTGGCTGGTCGTGCGGTCACCAGCCGAGCACACGACAAACAATAATGAAGGTGTATGACTAGTCAGTCTCGCACGGGCGGGAGGGTTGAGTACATTTAGAAGAGAGATGAATTTTTTCGCGTTTTGCAAATTAGCGAAAAAATATTCTCTCGACGGTATGTATTCTCAAGGGAATTGGTGTAGGTACTTAAAGAGTTGTCAAGGTTGTTTGTGTCATCTTGGTGTTCGCTTCAGTGCCGCACATATTTATACTTATCACTTTTATTCCTATTTATTTATTTATTTATTTTTTTTTTGGTTTCAGATTTGGGACTCGGTCATCACTAGAAGTCAAGGACTTTGTTATGCATATAATTTTGTTTTGTTTGCTGAGGATTGAATTAACGTTAGGGACCATCTGTGCCCTGAGAACGTTAGGGACCATCTGTGCCCGGAGAACGTTTGGGACGATCTGTGCCCTGAGAACGTTAGGGACTATCTGTGCCCTGAGAACGTTAGGGACCATCTGTGCCCGGAGAACGTTTGGGACGATCTGTGCCCTGAGAACATTAGGGACGATCTGTGCCCGGAGAATGTTTGGGACTATCTGTGCCCTGTAAAAAAAAAAAAAAAAAAAAAAAAAAAAAAAAAATTGTGTTTGGGACCATCTGTGCCGTAAATTATAGTGACCACTTCTGGTCAATTTTTTGGCTTGTAATAATTTTTTCCCATTGAAATGACGACAAATATATTTATCTTAAATAATAATAATTCAACATTGTGTTTATGAAAAGTTCCAATTACTTCTCTTGTTGCTTCTGTTTTTCTTTCCTTTTCTGTTTCAGATGTTTTCAACACTGCCTTGTGGTCTGATTTTAGTGCAGCCCTGCCTCCCCACCTTCAGCCGTGTGTGGATCAAGTAAAGCAGACGGTATTGGCTGCCAAAGCTGAAGGATCTATCAAAACGTATCTGGGAGGGTTTAACCGCTGGAAGCGCTGGACGTCTGAGAATCGCTTAGATCATTTCCCTGCCAACCCATTCCATGTCGCAGTTTATCTTCAGTGTATTTTACAGAATTCTCAGACCCCTTCTCCTCTCTCGAATGCGGTTTACAGTATCGACTGGGCGCACTCCTTAGGGGGGTTCCCTAAAGTTTCTGACCATACCCTGATTGCGCCTATGCTGTCTGCTGCTAAGAGAATCCTGGGAAAGCCTAAGAACAGGAAAGAACCCATTACTGCGGAGATGTTACTCGCGTTGGTGTCGAAATATAAAGAGAATCCTTCTTTATATCACCTCAGGACAATTGCTATGTGCCTTATCGGTTTCGCAGGTTTTTTCCGGTTTAGTGAACTCTGTAACATCAAATGCTGTGATGTTAGGGTTTTCTCTTCTTATATTTCTATCTTCATAGAATCATCCAAGACGGACCAGTTGAGAGAAGGAGCCTGGGTGTCAATATCCAGATCCAGCCTGTTGACTTGTCCTGTTAAAGCTCTGGAACGCTACGTAGATGCTGCAGAAATGAATTTTCAAGAAGAGCTGCCCCTTTTCCGTGCTTTGTCAGGGCCTAGCTGTTCCCGCAAAGTTCGCCCCCAAGGAATTGGTTATTCTCGTGCAAGGGAGCTAATAAAGGAAGCCTTTGAAGGAATCACAGACACGGCCAAGATCAGTTTACACAGTCTGCGAGCAGGAGGGGCTTCAGCTGCAGCAAACAGTGGAATACCAGATCGATTATTCAAGAGACATGGCAGATGGTCCAGTGAAAATGCGAAAGACGGTTATATAAAAGACAATCTCGATTCATTGTTATCAGTTTCCCAAAGTTTGGGAATTTAAAAATTAGCCGAGCCCAGCAGGCGGAAGGGTGCGATCCATAGGGCTGGGATTTTTCCCCTTAAAAAATTAGCGCTGCGGAGCGCTTTGGGGTTTTTTCATCCTATGGAATTTCGCTCGCACTACTTTTTGTAGATATACGTTGATGCTTTGACGAAAATGCTCACCCAAGTCAGTTGTGTAAAAATGCTAAATAAACTCGTGCGGTCACCAGCCGAGCACACGACAAACAATAATGAAGGTGTATGACTAGTCAGTCTCGCACGGGCGGGAGGGTTGAGTACATTTAGAAGAGAGGTATAGTTCCCTGAATCATCTTCAGTCAGGTCGTGTACTGTCATCGAGAAAAGCCCCTGGTCTGTCCCTGGCACGGGCCAAGATTCATGTAGAGTGTACTTAGGGCTATCGTGTAAGACTCTCCTGTTGTACTTCCATACACCAAGGGTTAAGTACTTCGGGGTATACTTAGTGGACAAGGACAATGTCACGTTGTTGCCATAGTTACCAACAGCTTCTTGGTATGGTGACGTCATCAAAGGTGAGTATGGTGTTTTTATTTCTGTTAGCAACAAATTAAGAACAAGGTTTAAAATTAAGAATTTCTTATAGAGTGGTTTTATAGCAGCCATGTTGTAGGGCAGGAAAAATTATTTTTCTTGACAAGAGATTTCATTTCTCAAAGGAGAAAACATCTTTTGTTTTGCCCCCCACAGCATTGGCTGTCGTGAAACCATTCTGTTCTCCGTTTGCGCGTTACGTCATCGCCGCCATGTTGGTGGTATTTTAACCAAAGATTTCTCATTAACGTCCATTGTTAGTACCACCAACATGGCCGCTATGCATGTGTTTGTATTTATGTGGCTCTCGTATGAATGATTTCAATCCATAAATAAGATGCTTCTAGAAACAGCTCGAGCAACGAACCAAGAAAATGATCCTAACCTCTCATGGCTTTAAGAATGAACATTTGCTTTTTAACTTCACGTCCAGCTGAATTGATTGCCCTGCAGTAGTACATTCCAGTATCTTTTAGTTTCACTTCAAACAGTTTTAGCTTCAACTCAGTCCTCGACGTTTTCTCAATCTTAGCACTGTCGGTGATGATGTTGCCAGACTCATCAAGCCACTGGAGTGATGGTATCTCACAACTTGCTTGAACTGTACATGGTATCATTGTGCTGTCTCCACCATCCAGCAGAACCCAAGCCCTCGGATTTACTTGCAACACTATTTCTGAATAAAGTGAAAATATGTATCAAGTATTAGTTGATCGAGGACAAAATCGACAGGTGACCTGAGTAGGCTCCTTACTATGGATGTATATGTCTTTATTATATGGCTACGATAGTACACGCGCTCTGATTGGCTGATTTCTGGTCTGAGATTTTCCCATCTCAGACCGTTACCATGACGATGGGTCCGGATCGTATATCAAATTTGAGAGGTTGTTCAAAATTTTCACGGCGCGAAATTTGACATTTTTTCTCATTAAACAAGAAATTTATAAGCAAAATAAAACAAAAAGCGAACAAAGAAATTATGAGCGACGAAGAGGACCATTCTCCGAGCGAATTTTACTACCCTGACGAGCTCGAAGTGGACATGAAAATGAAAACCAACAATATGAAAACACAGCTCCTAACAGTCAAGAACAGATTGAAAACTTCGTTACAAACTAGAAAGCTAAAAATACGATTAGAAAAACCAAGTCGGACATGAACATACTCCATAAATATTTAAACAGCCTTGGAAAAAACACAGAGATTGAAAGCTTACCAGCTAACGACCTAGACCATCTGTTAAACAAGTTCTTGTTTAGTTTGTTCCACTTCGATGAAAGAGCTTAGTTCTATTACGATTGTTTTAAAAAAACAACTTAGAAACATTTAAAATGCTTGTACTTCTGTGACATCGGTCTGAAGGATATTTAAAGTTCTTTGTGTAAAAAAAATAGTAGTTTTCTGATGTAATAAACGCACGATTTGACAGTTTGACTTTATGTGTTTTGCTAGTTGGAAACGATCGATACCTGGCCAATCGATATTCGCGCGATACCGGAAGTTCGCATGTTTTTTGTCGACGCAGCTAAAAAAAACCAGCCATACAATAAACGATTTATTACTCGCTTGCTCGGTTAATAATCCTTTAGTATTCCTTGATGAAAACCTAGGCATGCATATACTAGTAACTTTCTTTCTTTCTCTCTTTCCCCCCGTATTTTCCTTTCCTTTTATTTTCCTTCAAACAGCTCAAGCTCAAGAACGGCCTACCAAGACCGAACGGCCTGTTACCATTGTTTACTGCTATTATCTCGTTTAAGGAGATAAAAAATACTGCTATTATAAATTAACAAATTACCATCAACACAGACATAACGCTGGAGAGTCGCTTTGGTTGAGTTGTTTTTCCATGTACGACAAGTATACATTGCAGTTGTATTGAGAGGAGAGACATTCTGAAGTATCAGGCTGGACCACCAAACACCGCCCTGAAGTGACGTAGTGACCACGTGATCTGGCACGGACTGATTGCCTTTCAACCAATCAAATCTGTCTACAGCATCGCCTTGTGGCACTGAACAATTCAAGATGACGTCACATCCTTTGGGAATGCTTTTCACGTGACTACCGTTGATAGTTACGTCAATTTTTATAGCACCAACAGAACACGCCAGCAAACCTACAAAATTAAGGTTATAAATGTATGTCCAGGTGTATTACAATAGAGGCTTTGCACCATCACGTGATGGCAGCCATGACAGGAGGCAGGAACAATTGAATCTGATCTAATATGATTTACATGAGAAAGAATTCTATTGTTCCTGCCTCCTGTCATGGCTGCCATCACGTGGTGGTGCAAAGCCTCTATTTATGTATAGACCCCTTGCAACACGTCAGAATGCAGCTCAATTTGGAGGGCAAAACAATAGGTTCCAATTCTCAAGAGATTAAAATTCTTTTGTTTTGCCATCCAAATTGAGCTGCTCTAACGTCACGTGCAAGGGGTCTATTGTAATGTAGTGTATTGTTCTATATTGCATGTACTGTGTTATCGTCTATTGTGGTTTTATTGTTAATTGGAGTTAATTGGAGTCCCGAAAAAAAAAGCCGTTTTTATTGTTTTAAAGGATCCCTACCATTTTTTCGACTATCAAGGCAGTTGTAATCCATTATTGCAAGGGCTCTTGTGATTGCTAGAGCGGGTTTTCAATCAATTATCGCGAAAAATATTCTGACCAATCAGAACTCTTGAAATTCTAGGATTTCCCAGAGTCTCTGACATTTCGTCGAGCATGCGCAGTAAGAATTGCAGGTTTCTGGGGTCGAGAGTGATTCAATATCCTATAATTGCTCTTTATCCCATACGTACACCACAGAAGCCGATCTCAAACCACAGGAAACCCATAAAGAGCAATTAAAGGATAATGAATGCGGTAAAGGAAAGCGGGTTCCCTGTGGCCATACGAGGCGTTTGATTTAATTATTTTTAGATAAAGATGAATTCCAAGGTAACATGACATCGTTGCATGATAGGTTGATATAGAATATCATCACTGCCGATGCGGTTATAGTAAAACACTCTCATTACCTAACTGATGGTCCAGTGTGAATCGCTGGTAGAACAGTTTAATAATACAACATCAAAAGAAAGGTGATATCGAAAATGTTACTGTACTATGTAACATAATACTTCAATAAATAAATAAATATAAAAGCTTGAAATAGATATAAAATGCATACTGTATATGAATATGGATATAAAACTCTTGTCACTTTAAAGTTCTTACAAGCGGCTCGGTTGATTTTAAATTTTTTGGAAAGAAAATTATCTTATTAATTATTATAAAGAAATAGAATGTGGAATGTGAAAAGTGGAATGTGTAGATCGAAACCCCTGTTGGTACACACGCAGAGTCAAGGAAGCCATTCAGATGTGACTCCTCCCTGACAACATCAATAGGGACAGTGGTATAGAGATCCCTGAAGCGTGGATGCCGACGATAAGGAAACACTCTGGCGGAGACTCAACAATAAAACATCCAATCAGAACACAAACCGACCATCCAACCACAGTGCAGATGATCCGACGAGCAGTATATAATAGACGCACCATCCAGTCTACACCATGCCATCGCCTGATGAAGACTAGCAGCTTGCAATCGAAACGTCGCGGTCCTCTACGAATGACCCTCAATCGTGAGACAAACGAATAAGTATCTTTCTTTATTACATTTCCACGATGAATAATATATTTTTTCATTCCATTATCATATTACTTTATAAAGAAACTTATTTTTGAACATACATAAAAAGAGCTACCTATTGGTTCGTTTATATTTTCAATCCTTTTATACCAACACACTCTCTTTTTCTTCCCTTCCTCCCTCACTCCTTTCCTCTCTCCATCTCTCTAAGTATTGAATACTCACCAGCAAGGATGGCTTTCAATAGTAGCATCTCAAGAACAGGTCTTTTATCAAGCGGCAGTTTTATTTTAACTGGAAGAGCCTCAAGACTTGGGTCGCCTTTCATACAGCACTTCATCAATAGAGCATCATTTATGACGAAACTGATCTGTAATGTTGCTAGGCAGCGTCAAAGCGCTATGTGGTCTAGCGTAACCTCACCAGACAGAGGCGTGAATTAAATAAAGCCAAAAATAGATTCGAACTCAAATTTCAATTACAGATAATATGTAAATAAGAATTACAGCGCTTTTCATTATCCTTCGACATAACCGACTCCAGACGTCTGGAGATTAGGCTTCCGTCAATCAAACTACGACGGGCCGAGTTCATTCCGATCGCGAGGGATAAAGAAATTCCCATGTGAAAATGGCTGTTTAGTCCCAGGAATTCCCTTATCCCTTGATAGGAATGACCTCGGCTCTTTGTAATTTTGATTGACAGAAGCCAAAACGCCAGACGTCTTGGGCTGGTTAGGTCACAGAAATACGAAAAGGGCTGTAATTGGCAGTGGTTGAAATTAACATATTCACGTAAATTTATCCAGATCAACGAGGCGAACCTCGATCAAGGTATTGACACCTGTTCTTAGAGATTAAGTAACATCATTTACTTATTCACTTACATGGGGAAGTTTGGCGACTGAAATGTCAGTATTCTTTTCCTTTTCCATCCGTTCTTTCTTTTTGCCTGAGTTGATAAAGAAAAGGATACATAGATTGATAAATGGATGAATGGTATAGGCTACGTGGGTGGTTGGATGACGGATGGATGGATGGATGAATGGTTTTAATCAAGCTGAAGTAGACCATATGTTTACAGCAATAGTACTTCCCCAATTAAGATATGGCCTTTCTGTTTACGGTGCTTCAAAGCCTGAGTTAACAACTATTCAGAGTTTTTTAAGAGACGTTTTATTTCTACAAAATTTGATATTCATGATTTATTAAGAGACAGCGATAAGCAAATATTACATAAAATTATCAATACCGAAGGTTATCCTTTAGTTTCGTTAATTCCCAAATCGAAGAATAATATTTACAACCTTAAAAATATCTCTTGCCCTAGACCAAAGATTTACACAGAACGTTTTAAAAATTCATTTAGTAATAGATTGATATTTAAATATAATTTAGCTTTATAGTGACGTTCTTTGAATTAGTATTTATTCTAACTCTTATATCTCATTTTTTTATTTCATATATTTAAAGAAATGCTAAAAATGTCGTTCACTGATCAGTTTTTCAAAACAAACTAGCAAAATAAATTTTAATTTATCGCACCGAAAAGCGACAGTTTCTGCTTCATCTCGGCCCGTGAGAACGACGAAAATCGTTATAGTTTTGTTCGAGATGTACTTTGTTTTTCCCTCAAAAAAGAGTGTTGATAATTTGTTGAGTAGAATCCATTTGATTTGTCGATCGTATTTGCTGCTGCCTCACTGACTTACTACGTTTTACAAGACAAGGCCTTTTTCCTACACATCGCCAGAAAACCGCGACATGCAAGTGCGGTCAGCGGTATTCAATGGGCGCATTGCGCATGCGTTTAATAAGTGGAAACAGAAAAAACCTACTCTATCGAAGATATTTAAACAAGGGAATCAAGATTAAGGCCCATCTCGACTTTATCTTAGAATTTTTTTAGTAGAAACTCGCGTTTTTTTCAAAAGTTCCCGCAAGTTTAGTAAAGACCGCTGACATTTCTGATTCATTCGCGGGCTTACGGACCTTCCTGCGATGGTACATACATTTGGGCGCTATTTTCTGGGAGTCCCACTGGATATTCGGACCAAATATGCTATTGTGTGCCCCGATCGAGAGTTGCTCTTCAAAATGGCGTTTCAACTATGAGATTTGGCTTATTCTTTGCGAAGATATCAAGCCCCGAAGTCAGGGCATTTTGCGAACTTTAACGGGGAAACATGGAGGTATTTTTAAGCTGTTTAACTGCTGTTATTGTTCAGCAATCGAAAGGAAACCTCGGATTTTATCCTAGAGCCGAGACTTAGTTTCGAGCTGGTGCTCAAATAATTAAACAATATTTCTGAATGCAGACATTTGTTTCTTTTGTCGTCTATTCTCTGTTTCGGCGAATTACAAACTAATTTAACTTTCGTTTATTTTTCCGTTCTCATACAAACCTCTGCTTTCAGTGCGATTTCTCTAGGAGTCATTTTGAAATTTAAAAAGGAAACCTCAAATTTAGATTAAAGTAATATTTTTCTTGCAGGTTATAATGTCCTATAAATGAATTACAAATTGTGATGCAGACATTTATGATCCGCCAACACACAGGCTATATTTTAGACACTTTTTGTTTTAAACCCATACATTTCTCATAACTTTTCGCCGGCCGTATTTTCTTCTGAGCCGGGTTAACCATGCGTGACATGGGTAGCGGCGCGGTTTTCTGGCGATGAAACATAGTACACTTGCTTGATAAATCGAAATGACCACTAAACTAACCAGGTGATCTCGATTTGACTACTCATCAAGATTTGACCAATCAGCGCGCATTCTTTAATTCAGCTAGGCGGTCCATCGAGACGATTAAACTACACATCGAAATTTGCAATATTTGCGTGAAGAAAAACTCATTTTATCGTGTGTTCATTTTGTTATCAGCGTCAATGCAGGGTAAATAAGTCTTTTGCAAGATGCTTAGAGGCAGTTTGCAATTCAAATTCGCTACTTGAAGCCAAATTAAGTGAATTCTTAACTACTTTAATTTCCTAACAAGCCAAGATAGCACCAGAAATGTGTAATATTATATATCCTAAAAGTAATTGTTGTTTGTCTCTCTTAAATAATATTTGTAGCAGAGCAAAACGACTTTACTCGAGTAAAACTACTAACCCAAAACCACGCTCTCAAGTTCGTTGTGTTTTTTTCTTTATGTTAGAAATAGGTAAAAAGAAATTCAAACTAGGAATTCAAATCTACGATACGACACTATTTTCTATTTCCTTGGAAGGTTTTTCTGGTAAAATAGGCTCAGGTACAGTCTATTTAAGCTGTTATTTTGCCGATAAATTCATTGTTTTGAGCTTCAAGAATAGGCTATGGACCGCTATGAGAACAACAATAATGCATTGCGCGCCTATTCCGAGATCACCTGGAAGTCGGTGAACCCTAATTCATATTCATTATTTTACTTTTAGCATCATGTAGCTTTAACAGGAAAATTTCTAAGAAAATATGAGTGTTTCGTTTGCTCCTGAAAGTCCTTTTCAAATCCTGTTTGAATGATGACAACCACGCTGAGAGTATTTCAACACAGGGTCAAAGTAATGATAGCTGAGTATTTGAACCATTATTTTTCTTGCTCCTGCTCGCGCCACGCCACTGTAATCGACTGGAATGCAATGCAGAGTCATCGAGCTTTAATACTACTGCCTACGTAATCCGGAATTAGTCCTCCGTTATTTGATGACAGCTTTAATCGTCCCACATGTCAGAGAAAAATGCATCTGATGACACTTGAACGGGGTCGATGACGTCAAGGCATGCAAAAATGAGCCTGCCATGCTTGGAATCAATTAGCAAAGTATGGTTCGATTTCGAAAAATATATATTTGGATATAATAGCTTTTTCTAGCTCTTTCTAAATTATATATCCATTGTTTTTGTGAAGTCCATATGTACCGTCGCCGTATTTCCATCAATGTGTGTCTGGCCTCAGCCGCATCCATTCAGCTCCGGATGGCGTTGACGAGAGACTGTGAACTGATAGAAACGATACCTTGAACGACGACAGTTTGTTTCACAATCTGCCAGTGATGCTGAATAAATATTTTCCGAATTCCCTTGGACTTGATGTGTTTGCATTTACTGTATTTTATCAAGTACAACCTCGACTTGGATACATTGTTTCCTTGGACTGATCAAAGCCTATTCTAGTTATATTAATTCCCGGGGGGGGGGGGGGGGTACTACCACCCCAACTTGGGTGGGGGTGTACCGCCAGGTCCTCAAAACCCTGACCCTATCCCAGACCTAGAATTTTGATTTCATATACCCTACCCCAGACTAAACCTACATTTTGTTAACATGCAAAAAACGGTTATTCAATAGATTTCAATAACTATTTGGCAATTGTTTAATTGAATTTAAATTTTTTTTTTTTTGTGCCGGCAGAAAACGTAGCCTACCAGGCTAAAACAACTAAAACATAACCCTATCCCAGAAAAAATGTCAAAAAGATACCCTATCCCAGACAAAAACCTTACCCTTCCCTAGACAAATTGTAAAAAAATGATACCCTACCCCAGACCTAAAAGCCAAAAAACCATACCCTATCGGGCGGCACATACCCGTATAGCAAATATAGGGGAGTACCCCCCCCCCCCCCGGGTATTAATTGTGGTGGCTCATTTTCAATGATCATAATGTAGGTTATTTTCCTTCCTCTTTGTGGGATGGAATACAACTTCCCCCACTTCCTGAGGACTTGCTGAATCAGTTTGACTATTTGGTAGGTCAAAGATAGGGTACTTAAGGCAGGTTAAGGAATAATGGACTGTATTTAAACCACCCGCCCCTTCTTTAGATTCTCCGGTTTTCCTCCCTTCATAAAACTTAATAACTGCTGCTTCCAGTGCGATCTACAGTGAGTTAGCCATGCCCTGACTTGGATCAGCCAGAAGTTGCATGTTTCAGGGTTCGATCTGTGATTCAGCCGTGCCCTGACTTAGATCAGCCCAGAGGTTGTTTCAGGGTCTAATCTGTGTGCCAGCCGTGCCCTGACTTAGATCAGCCCAGAGGTTATTTCAGGGTTGAATCTGTGAGTTAGCCATACCCTGACTTAGATCAGCCCAGAGGTTGTTTCAGGGTTTGATCTGTGATTCAGCCGTGCCCTGACTTAGATCAGCCCAGAGGTTATTTCAGGGTTCAATCTGTGAGTTAGCCATGCCCTGACTTAGATCAGCCCAGAGGTTGTTTCAGGGTCTAATCTGTGTGCCAGCCGTGCCCGGAATTAGATCAGCCAGAGGTTGTTTCAGGGTTCGATCATCTGTAAGTAAGCTATGCCCTGACTTTGATCAGCCTAGAGCTGTTTCAGGGAGTACTAGAATAGACCTCTTTACCTTCGTTGTTTGTTGTGCCCATTTCAAACCACGTGATGCCACTCTTGGGAGTTGATTCTTTCATGTGTAAATATTTTAACAAAAGAACATTTCTCAAGGGAATGCCATGTGGTCTGAAATGGGCAATTTGCATACGAAGGTAAAGAGGTATATTGAGAGTTTCGGTAGAACCTTACGACTTTTCCGAAAGACCATTCATGAATGGAAAAGCAATGTAAAGGGAAATATGATCGATTCTTTGGAAGGAAATCTACAACCACTCAAACACTTCTCATTTTCACTTAAGACGTTATCCTTCACTTGCGGAGGGAAGGAATTCCTTCACTTCTTTCTTTCCGGTTTTAATTTCAAGTCAACCTGTGACTTCATGACGTCACCAAGAATGAAGAGAAGTGAAATCACTGACAGTTTCAAATTCTCTGTTCACCCTCAAAATTAGTCTGGATTTTATGTAGATTATTCACTGTTGTAGGTTTTTTTAAAAGACCCTTTTTATCTTACATTTCCGTGATTTAAGTAGTTAATTGCTTAAGGCAATTGACTTTTTTCAAAGTGAAGTGTTGTGCGATTTCCTTTCATAAGCAGGTGGGCAGCCACAAAGTGATCAAACGAGCGACCTATACTGGATAAAGTCCCCGGATATGTGGATTGTATTAATCCACGTACATGTCGGTGATGGTTGACATATTACCTGCTGTCCAATAAGATTAACCACGTCTTTAATTAGGATGATTCCCCCCTTTCGTTGGGACCCCAGTGTTCCATTCTTCGCCCTGTTTAGGGTACTGAAGTTCAGGTTCGTAAAGTCTGTTGAATGAGAGTCAGTACTCTCGAATAAAGAGGGGAAATATTTGCTTTATACTGATGGGTATGACGTTGTGGAATCACTTGAATCAATAGACCTTTTTCGAATTCGTAACTACCGCTGTCTTCCTTGACTACAGATTCATTTACTCAGATTTTGCGAATAATATTAATGTGTTCCAGAAGAAGTCTTCAAATTGTTTGTGTTTCTGAAGTTGTGCATTCTTTACTAATTCATAATAACAATCATGATGGATACCACTAATAAATAAAGGATGACTAGTTGTTTCGCCAAGGTCAATAGACCCCTTGCAGCACGTCGGAATGCAGCTCAATTTTGAGGAAAAAAACAATAGGTTCCAATTCTCAGGAGATTAAAATTCTTTTGTTTTGTCCTCTAAATTGAGCTGCTTTGACGTCACGTGAGGGGTCTATTAAACTTAACCCAGTTGGTTTTTGCCGGTGCGACTCAGTTCTAGAACGTGTTGTTGTTGCTGTTGTTTTTTTTTGGGGGGGGGGGGGGGGGGACCTGGGGATTTTTTCCCTTGCTTTTTTTGCTGCTTTTTGCTTCAAACACGTTCCCATTTATTTTTCCTGCTTTTTCTGCCTTTTTTTGTTTTAACTGAGTGTATTTACCGTAACATTTATGATTTGGTCATAAGACATGTAAAAACACGCATCGGCAAAACAGGTTCAAGTGGCTTTTCATCCTCAAGCTGAGAAATATCGAAGAACCCGCAGTGAGAAAAACCGGAAATATCTTAAACAAACTCCAAAGTCACGTACGAAAGACGAGAAACTAGGGTTTATGAAAACTTCTCAACACGACTACTCCTCCGCAGGGCATCATACCGATAATATCGACAT
Organism: Anthopleura xanthogrammica; assembly: GCA_964019055.1. Classification (NCBI taxonomy): domain Eukaryota; kingdom Metazoa; phylum Cnidaria; class Anthozoa; order Actiniaria; family Actiniidae; genus Anthopleura; species Anthopleura xanthogrammica. The sequence continues at coordinate 23,047,274 of OZ025206.1, read as the reverse complement.
GTGTGACCAAATTAATTACCCTCTAAACCAGTATTCAACAGCAGAGAACCGGCTCTACTTAAATGGGATGGTAGTCACATCATTTTTAGTCAGTTTACAAGTGACGAACGGACCAGACGTTTAGCGAAACTATCGAGCAATGTTTTTTTCATTATCCTCAGAATTTTTCACTTTCGAGCAGGCTGGATATCTAAAAATGCTTTTTCTGAAAGCATTTATTTTTGGTGAGTAGTTGGTCTTTTCTTTTTCATTTTGATTTACTTCATTTTAATTTAGTTTAGCCGTGAGTTCAAAAAGGCCGAATCATATTCGCTCGTTCAGCAGTTGAATAAACATCCGTCAGTTCAACGCGCGTCTGCGTATTTCCCGCCAATGCAGCTGTTTAAACAATTCGTTATTCGTTATTCTTTATTTAACTTTATCCCGGTGTTAAAATATTTCCCCCTTAATATATATAATTCAACCTTATTTCAAATTCAAGCTAAGCATAAAGTTCATAGTCGTCGCGTTTTTTAAATCATTCAACAGACTTTTTGAGACATCAAGTTCAAGTTCAAGTCCATTTTATTACACGTATCTCATTACTTACTGCGAAAATCAAGGTCCCTTTCGCAAAATGAAATCCCGTAAAAATATTTGGTCTTTTCGTACGTCACGGATAATTTCACAATCTCTTTCACGTTAATGCAAAATTCAAAATTTGCTTTCACGTGAACGTATAAATATTTAAAACTTCAAATTTCGTTTCACGGAAAAGTAAATCAGCCATTCACGCCCACGTCACGTAAAAATACGTGTCGCGTAAAAGGGGACCCTGATACTTCGAATTCTTTCTTTAGAAAATATTTTCTAGGTCCTGATTGATTCGTCTCATTTACTCTAATAATATTCTTATTAATTTTCTTTGTTTGAGAAGATCAAGTGATCTTTTTTCACGGACTTGTGGTAAGATTTGTGGTAAGATTAGTTTTTCCCGCTTCAAACCTCTCGTGACATAAGATCGATCAAGGTCTTCGGAGCACCCAGAGGAGTGAGTGAAGGGGGCGTGATACTTGAACATAGACTAGCTAGAAGACTAGTACATTCCAGACTAAAGTCGGGGGCTGGCTTGAAAATTTAGTGAATTTTAATGTGGGGAAAGAATGGGGAAGCAAAATTCCTCACCCCTCCCCGTAGTCTTCAAATATGCGCTGTTTGAATACCTTTCAGGTATAAAACATACACATATTATTTAGGCACTCCGGCCTAAAAAAGGAGCTCCCAGTTCAATTTTTCGAGCAAGACTATAAATCAAGTGATGAATGCGTGACAAGTGTGATGCGGCCACGTTACCAAACAGCGTGACCACCTCTCCTTGTGAAATTGAAGAAGAAAAAAAACAATATTTTAAGTATAGCATTCAGTGCATTAGGAAACTTATTTAATTCGAAGAAAAATAATTAAAGTATGAATAATTTATGTTCAATTATTTTTTAAGGTCGGTAAGTGAACTGCTTTCACGAGTGTTTTTCTACAAAAGTTTTCGAAAAATATAAGCTTACATTCACTTCGATTCAACTTCACAAGTTAAGAGTCAGACTTACTCAGCAAAATAATAATTTTCTTCAGTAACTAGCAGAGGTATCACAAGGTCTTACAAGAACATTTCCCTAGAACAGCAATTCTCAATCACAGCGCAAAATCGTAAAATCAATGTTAACGTCACGATGAAGTATAGGCTTTAGTGGACGTCAATCAAGGCGTTTCCATGGCATTCCATAGGCAGCTGCTCTTAAGAGCTTTTTGTTTTCTGACAATGTAAAGACAACAAACAACCACTACAGTCCAATTTTTTCTTGGTGATAATTTTTGCTGAAGGATGAAAACCGGACGACACCAAGCCCGGTGGAACTCGGGATTCGTATTGGTTAGGCGATGCATTATAGCAATGCCCACCCGCCAGTCACACGTTTGTTTCTTAATGCACACACAACACAACCTATAACTTTCTTTCAGAGCTAAGATTTCAAACTTTCCGAACCTTGATTTCTTTATTCAAGTAATATTGGTTCTATGTGGGATCAGAGTTAGATAGTCTACTTATGCTGAGTGGGATCTACTTGTGCTCAGTGGGATCTACTTATGCTGAGTGGGATCTACTTGTGCTGAGTAGGATCTACTTGTGCTGAGTAGGATCTACTTATGCTGAGTGGGATCTACTTGTGCTGAGTAGGATCTACTTATGCTGAGTGGGATCTACTTGTGCTCAGTGGGATCTACTTGTGCTGAGTAGGATCTACTTATGCTGAGTGGGATCTACTTGTGCTGAGTAGGATCTACTTATGCTGAGTGGGATCTACTTGTGCTGAGTAGGATCTACTTATGCTGAGTGGGATCTACTTGTGCTGAGTGGGATCTACCTATTCTGTTTATATAATATCAGTCCAATAGCTCATTTATACCCATTTTCTAAATTACGCGACCTTGAGAGCTCCATTTGTCTGAAATCTTAACTTCCGTGAATCAAACTTGCGACGCGCCGAGATCTTTCCGATGGCTACCGATAAAGAAATTCAGTCGACTCGACAGCCACTTTGAAGTATCGGCAATAAGCATGGCTACGCTAAAATACGATGATCTAGAACAAAATATGTGCCAATATTTATTCCTAGATTTGGATAAAACTAAACAAATTGATAACGTTGAAGATCAGGTTTGAAAACAAACTCAAAAACGTATTTATCGAACGGCATTATACGCATTAAAATCACAGGCGTGAGAACGGTTGTCTCTGATTGGTTGAGCGGGAGTTTCTTTTAACTTGGCCCTTGCTAACTTTGGAAGTCAAACTTCCAGAGTCATTCAGGTGGCGTAATTTTAAAAATGGATGTAATAGACACATGTATACCAGTAAAGACCACTAACGAAGAGCAGAAAAAGAATGATTGAACTAGTACTTACCTCGATGTGTCAACCGTGGGTGGGAAACTCTGATATTGCAATTAGTATAAGTGAAATATATTGGCTTTTATATGGACTTTTCTATGCTCTGTGAGAAACACGTGGGTAGATAATGAGAAATGTTTAATCATCACGTGTCACTCTTGAAACCTGAAAGGAAATACAAGATTTTATGAGCATCTTTTAGCATCCATTTTATGGCTTGCTATGCCTTTTTGTAATCCTATCATTTATGCTTCAATAACCAACGCAGTTCAAACAACTTCCTTACTCGCTATATAGTTCTCTTTTTTATATTCCACGGTGTTCAGCTGACCTGTATCCCATCATATCCTATGCATTATACACCGACGCAGCTGAGACCAGTTTACTCGCTAGTTCTCTTTTTATTCCACGGTGTTCAGCTTACCTATATCCCATCATATTTTATGTATTATACACCGACGCAGCTCAGACTAGTTTACTCGCTAGTTCTCCTTTTATTCCAAAGTGTTCAGCTCACCTATAACCCATCATATTCTATGCATTATACACCGACGCAGCTGAGACTAGTTTACTCGCTAGTTCTCTTTTTATTCCACGGTGTTCAGCTTACCTATATCCCATCATATTTTATGTATTATACACCGACGCAGCTCAAACTAGTTTACTCGCTAGTTCTCCTTTTATTCCAAAGTGTTCAGCTCACCTATAACCCATCATATTCTATGCATTATGGACTGACGCAGCAGTCAATCTCTGTGTGATCGTCTTAGTCATGCCACGGCTAACTCACAAAACTAATCAAACCCTGAAACCTCTGGTCTTTTGGGCACTTTTTAAAATATTCAAGTTCGAAGTGTGGACATGGTTCAGAGAGAAGGTTCCGATGGGAGGGAAGAACGCAAGCTTTTTCATGGAATAACCTAAGAAATAAAGTAACTTTCAATTTGTATAAGACAAAAAGGGCCACAAGTTTGTCAGTTTTAGCTTTTACGCGTTACCCTCTTGAAAAAAAGGTCATTATTTTTATTATTATTACAAAAGAATTTACCGTGCGGCGGGATGGAAGCTACAGAAGATCAAAAAGCATGCAGGGAAGGTTTACGTTTAGGAACAAAATTTGTATTTCTGACTTCGAGAATGAGGTTATACTGATATTAGAGTCTATATAAGTAGGGGAGAGCCTACGTAGCAAGCAGTTGATGCAATGTATTCATAAAAATACGATCCACCACACGTAATACAATAAATAGAACGACAATAGAATACAATAGATTTTATGTATTTTATGAAATACAAGCATCTTTTATTCCAATTCTAAAGATGTTCAAATTCCTTACAATCTTTGATCTCATGCACCTATTGATTTTTCAGTGCACGAAGTTGAAAATAGTGGTAAAGCAGAAAGGTCTATTGAAACACACAATTCCCCTTCTCTTTAATTTTCCCGGCTCATTGTTTGCTAAGAGCAGATTTCGTTTAACTGTGAACGTGCTGTGCTTTGCGATTCCGTGATCGTGCCGTGTTTTTTATGAGCAGTGATTTCGTACGCTGTGATTGGCTTAACGGATGTCGTCAGCTTCTTCCCCTGACCGCGACTTGTGCCGTTCCGTTTCCCGTTCGTATGAAACACTCCTGATTGGCCGATCGATTGTTAGTGACTGATGAACACGTAATGTATAGTCATCTGAGAAAGAAAGTTCTAGAAACTTGTCGAAAATCTTTTAAGAGTAAAAAAAAAAAAAAGAAATTCAGTTCTAGAAACAAACATGTAGAAAACTAGGGAATATACTACTACAGAGGAAAATAGATACGCTGTATTTGAATACTGATCTGAAGTTCTGACAGGTACAACTAGAATGTCACTATATCCGTGAGTTAGCATAGTAGTACTTAATAGCCAGTGGCTAACACAAGTATACCCTCATTCCTTGATCAAATTGAAATTTAGCAGTTATTTCTTGAGGAGGGGAAAGTCCGGAGAACCCGGAGAAAAACCCCCGAAGCACAGGAAAGAACCAACAAGTATAACTCTATCGTCATGAATGAGGTGAATCTGAGGATAAATCCCTGTACAGATGAGAAACACACAACCAAATTGTTTTTACGCCGGTTTGTCTTGTTAGTTTAATCCAATCCCGGACTTGTAAGAAAATATTATATAGTATAGAATATTAGAACCAAACTTTCGACTATAATAGACAGGATGTCGTTGAAAACCAGCAAAAAAAGTAACTTATCTGCTCTGGAAGAAATCCACTTCCCTGTCAAAGAAAAATGACTATTTTTGGAAACACTTTAGTGAAGATTTGTTTTAACAACTGTTCCTACGCAGAAAGCTGAATTATTAAAAGTCATCCCTACATATGGGGTATAATGTTATTTCATGTTAGACTTCCTGGGGCATAACGCTGCACGTGTACAAAGAAATGGTTGTAGGACGTTGTCTTAAACAAACCACATAGTTTTCGCATTTTTTAGAGGTCAATTGTCCGGAAACACACGTCAAACCTCAAACTCTATGATGAAATGATATACTTCCATCGCTCACCAATAAAACCAGCAGGCCATCGCTTTCTCCGAACAAACGTAACTTTGATACATTCCAGTATGCGTGCTCTAATGTTTTACATCTTTGGTGAGTACTGAATTTTATTTTTCAATTTTTTTAACATTGTTTCCATATGTATTCCTTGTTAAAACATGTTTTGCTGTACTTTTTCTTATTTTTATTAAGATATTGGTTGAAGAATGTTTATATTAGAAATAGCAAGGTTTTTGATTTAACTTTTTTTTTCTAGAGATCTTTTTTTTTTTTACAATAGAATAATTTTTTGGTTTTAATTTCTTTTAAAAGCTAAATTGTCGCGGTGAAAACACTGTTACAGCGAATAAATGCAGAAAAAGCAAGAGAAAAAACCTGGGAAAAAGATAAGCTAGAAAAAAGCTCTGTAGAAACTCTGTTTTTGACTGCTCGAGTTTCTTTTTTCGACGTTTTTGATTGTCGTCTGCCAAAGCGATTTCAGAACCTACTTTAAAAGTCAGTATTTGACGAAAGCATGAACATTAATGTATAATAATATTTTAATCAACCTTGGAACTACAATTTTTTTAGGATTTTCGATGATTAGCTACGTCAGTTAGTTATTTCGAGTTATTTCGATAGCATTATTTTTTTCCTATGACTATTTTATTACTTTATATATTTCATCTTTTAGGACTAGCTTATTTCCTTTTTTAAAGATCAAATCAAATTTTAAGAACTGTTTTCTTATCACAAAGTTCTAGTTACGTATTAAAATTTGAATTTGATTTATAAAAGCAACTGACGAATTTTCTAGAAACTGCTACCAGCTATTGAACTTGCCAGAAACCACAGTTTGAGCTGTGTTGGTGTAATGAATAATAAAGAATGGAGTGGAATGACCAAAGATGAGATGACATTGGCTCAGTTCAAATTAACCAGTTCAATTTTATCGATAACCTGAAACAACCTCAGAGTTGATCAAAGTCAGGGCACGGCTAACACACTGATCAAACACTGAAACTGAACCTCTGGGCTGATCAAAGTCAGGGTACAGCTAACTCACAGATCGAATTAAAATTTTCAATATCAACTATCGAATTGCCAGTGCCTTATTTCTTTGACCGAAAAAGACAATGGACGACTTGTAGCAAGTCTGGGGAAGTTGTTGCAGATTTCGAGGGGGATGAATAACCAGGGAGGGGGAGGGGAAGAGGAAGGGGATGGGCACTGGGAAATCAGGACTGCAATGCTTTACATAGTTACTTTTTTCTTATTATTCTATAGGTTTGCTGGCGTGTTCTGTTGGTGCTATAAAAATTGACGTAACTATCAACGGTAGTCACGTGAAAAGCATTCCAACAGGAAGTGACGTCATCTTGAATTGTTCAGTGCCACAAGGCGATGCTGTAGACAGATTTGATTGGTTGAAAGGCAACCAGTCAGTGCCAGATCACGCGGTCACTACGTCACTTCAGGGCGGTGTTTGGTGGTCCAGCCTGATACTTCAGAATGTCTCTCCTCTCAATACAACTGCAATGTATACTTGTCGTACATGGAAAAACAACTCAACCAAAGCGACTCTCCAGCGTTATGTCTGTGTTGATGGTAATTTGTTAATTTATAATAGCAGTATTTTTTATCTCCTTAAACGAGATAATAGCAGTAAACAATGGTAACAGGCCGTTCGGTCTTGGTAGGCCGTTTGCGAGCTCTTTGAAAAACTGAGAAAGGAAAAAACGGGGGGAAAGAGAGAAAGAAAGAAAGTTACTAGTATATGCATGCCTAGGTTTTCAACTAATACTTGATACACATTTTCACTTTATTCAGAAATAGTGTTGCAAGTAAAACCGCATTTTCTGTTTATGGACGCTGGAGACAGCACAATGATAACATGTACAGTTCAAGCAAGTTGTGAGTTACCATCACTCCAGTGGGTTGATCAGTCTGGGAACATCATCACCGACAGTGCTAAGATTGAGAGAACGTCGAGGACTGAGTTGAAGCTAAAACTGTCTGAAGTGAAACTAAAAGATAGTGGAATGTACTACTGCAGGGCAATCAATTCAGCTGGACGTGAAGTTAAAAAACAAATGTTCTATCTTATAGTGAGAGGTTAGGATCAGTATCTTGTTTCGTTGATATTTTCTCTTTGAGAAATGAAATCTCTTGTCAAGGAACATTATTGGTTCCTGCCCTACAACATGGCTGCTGTAAAACCACTCTATAAGAAATTCTTAATTTTAAACTTTTTTCTTTGTTGCTAACAGAAGTAAAATTACCATACCCACCCTTGATGACATCACCATACCAAGACGCTGTTGGTAACTATGGCAACAACGTGACATTGTCCTTCTCCACTAAGTACACCCCGAAGTTCTTTAGCTATGGTGTATGGAAGTACAACGGGAGAGTCTTACACGATAGCCCTAAGTACACTCTACATGAATCTTGGCCCGTGCCAGGGACAGACCAGGGGCTTTTCTCGATGACAGTACACGACCTGACTGAAGATGACTCAGGGAAGTATACTTTACGAGTAACAACAGCAGTGGAACCTCCGGCTGTTGGGCACGTTCAACTCACAGTTCATGGACGTGGTAAGTTGGCTTTTCTCAGGTACCGGACTGTTCGGTTGGGTCGATAATTGAATGGCATTTGTCGGATAAACCAGGATGAAGTGAGCAGATCGGAGAACGCAGAGGTCCAAGAGAAACGGCTGTAACTCGTAATTTAACCTATTATTTGCAATTATGGTATACTAAATAAAGATTAATCAGATTGATTGATTACTGTTGTATGGTTGCTTAATAATGTCGTCTTAATCCATTCTTCCATTCAAACCATGTGCCATCTAAGGCATAGGCTTTCTGAAATCAAAGAGCATGCGCAGAAAGTGCATAATAACTAACAAGCGCTTCCAATCAGCATACACCACAGGTAGACCAAACTAACAAGCGCTTCCAATCAGCACACACCACAGGTAGACCAAACTATCAGGTTATATTTCGACAACAGAATGCATGAGAGAAGCTAGTTAAAAAACATGCACTTTAGAATTATACAAGAATGGAGCTTTGAACATTTTAGGTTTTACTTGAGGGGATCCACGTCAGCCATGTTGTAGGACAAAGCAATAGAAACTTTTGGAAATTGAAATCTCTTCTCATAATGTTAAAAAAATAGTTTTGTTCGCGTACTATACTACAGAATGGCTGTCGCGAATCTCTTACTGCAGACCTTCAGGGGTATGTTTCGTTTAAAACTCTCTCTACGCAACACTTTCAACAAAACCCTATGAAACTATATATCGTTTTAAAGGTCATATGATAAAGATTACGAAAAAAATATTTTTTGAAAGCAATTTCTTAACTTGAAACGATGCCGGGCCCTTAAACACAAATCGGGTACGTTCCGTAGATGTGAATTAATGGACATGGCGTTAGCGCGTATATCCAAAAGAACTTCACAATGTGAATTAGCGAAAGATAAACTTCCAAAGTGTGTGAGCGATTTTTGATTTTTTGATTTGTTAAAAAATTATTAAATGTTGAAAAATGTCCATGTCGGCTGACGTTTTACCGCTTAAAAGACGAAATAATCAAACTATCAAAAATCGCTCACATCTTTTTGTTGATCCATACTTGTCCATGCTTTTTGCCAAAATTTATTGAAATTGAACAAAACTATATACCCTATTAATTCATGTAAAGATAGGGAATTGTCGTAAAATCGATCATGGAGATTTTAAGCTTTAAAGATTTGGGCAAGTTTCACACCTCGTTAAGAGATCTGTCAACAGAGAAATACCGCCAGCCAACCAAAAACAAGGAACAACGGGACCAACGGAGTGTTGACAAACACTTCGAACTACGCGGGAAATCATCTAAAAATCGAACACTTCGTTTCTCCGGTAAACTTTTAATAAAGACACAAAAATAATGAGGAATTCCCAAAGGTATCGAAAGTATAGCGTATTCAAAACGCAAAAGAAATCAGAAAGCGCCAGAGTTTCGAAGCGTGGTAGGAAACGAATTTTATCACGCGGGAAAATCGAAAGAAAGTATGATAGGATTAACGAGGATTACGACGCCTTCGGTTTTGATTTATTTTCCATTCAAATCATGTTTTTTAAAATAGCTAGCGAACTTTCAAAAGATTTCAAAAGTTTAGGAATCGATTATTTCTTCGAAGGATTTAACGTTACCGTAATTAAGCATAAATGTGATCGGCTCTCTTTTTGTTTGATGACTTCACGTATTCTTTTGTCGAGGCTTTTGACGATACGGTGGGCTCGCTCTGATTATTATTTTTGAGGTGGGCTCAAGCCCCGGCAGGAACAAATTGTCGATGCCAATAAGTTGTACTTTCGAAAGAACACTATTTGAATCGATGCTGAGAAAGAAACTCGCAGTACCCATGCATCTTTCCGTCCCCTCATCTATCCATCTATTCATTCACTCAATTGCTTATTATTCTTTCGTTCATTCGTTTGTGCGTTCAGGTCTTTTCTTCTTTATTGCTTGGTTTCTTCGCGATAATTATTCTTTCCTTCCTTCTTTCATTTTTCTTTCTTGCTTCCTTCCTTTTTATCGATCACGACCCCATCTTTCTCCCTTTCCTTACTTTATTCTTACTTTATTTTAGCTTTGAAACAACACGTTTTACAAAACTTTTTTTGGCGATTTTCTTGAAATAATGTAAAACGAAAGAATCGTGTTAATCGCGTTTTGAACGGGGTTTCGAAAGCTGGAAGAAACATCGAAGAAACGTCGGCAAAAAAGAGAAAACAGTAGAAAATTGTGAGGTTATTTTGTGTTGGAGCCTCTAGCTATCCAAGATCATTATCAACCATTTTAAAACAAGTACTTTAATTTGGGGAACTAATAGAGAATTCCAAGAGATTGGCCATTTTGTCAAGGCAAGGATGTCGAACGACAGTAACCCGTGCGATGGTGTCCCAGCACCAAGATATCTTTCCATCTTCACTACGACAGTGTCTATAGCTCTTGCGTTGTTAACCATCCCAGGAAACTCTCTGGTTTGTTACGCCATTCTGAAAGATCCATTCCACGAGCTACGAACTCCAACCAGTTTTCTGATCCTAAGTCTCGCAATGACTGACCTTTTGGTGGGAATCTTAATGGATCCAATATCGACGGTTTTCCACCTTAGTGAAGCACTCAAAATATACCTCGTAGATATTCGAGTTCTCCACATTTTCTACTTCATTTTTTCAACTGCTTCCATCCTCTCTTTAGGAGCCTTGACAATCGACAGATATGTTGCTGTAATCTATCCTCTGTACTACAAGAACTATTTGTCTTCCAAGAAGTGTGTATATCTATCCCTGGTTATTTGGCTGGTATCAATTGGACTTAGTACGGTATATTTCAAATTTGGTTACATATTTTACTCCTTAATTTTCGCCAGCACGGCTGTCTTTCTGACATTTCTAGTTCTATTGTTCGCCTATATCAGCATCTTTAAGCGGCTACGCAGTCAGGTAAAATTATTGAGCCGTCAAAGAGCTTCGAGCTTACAAGCAAACAGGATGAATAAAAAGAAACTATCAAGTTTGAAATGGGAAGCGAAGGTTACGAAGGCTTTAGTGCTCGTATTACTCGCTTATATTCTCTGTTTTGCTCCAGCATGCGTAATCATTTACATCCTAAACTTTTGTACAACATGTAGCTGCGAGTTTATTCACTGGCTTCGAGATTTACAGTTTGTAATTGTCCTAATGAATTCTGCCATTAACCCATACGTATATGCTTGGCGTATGCCTCAATTCAAGAAAGTTTTTACGCAGTTTACATCTAGCAAGTTTGATTCCTACGAAACTTCAGGAACGACATCCAAGGTGATAAATATCGAAATGGAAACCATTGAAGAAAAATCACAACGCTTAAACCAAGAAGAAAGCGAAAAAATTACGATCACATAATGAGAAAAGGGGCCGAAAATATTTTCAATTTTTTTTTTTTTGAAAGGCTTATTTTCCCACGACTGTCGTCGGTACCAGAACCTTTTAGAACCTCTATCTATTTACAGGCTGTAGTTCTTGGAGGGAAATTTCTTTCGTTCAAACTTTTATGACAAAGTTGATAACTTACACTGAAAAGTTTTAGGTTTTAGCGAGTGTATTGGCTAAGATATGCATGGATTACACTAGATATATAGAACATGAAGAAACACAAAATAAAAATATAGGCGGTTCCGGGCGAATCTACCAACGCAATCCAAAAAACACTGTAAGAGATACTTGGCAATATATCCTTTCACCTCACGGGCCCTTTACATCATACCGGAATGAGTTTCGTTCCGGAAAGAGAACGGATTTTTATGCTGCGTTGATCGTTCAGCACTGACTCAGTGAGAGGATCTCTTAACTGAACGCTATGACAAGGAACGCCTGGGAGTGCTTTACATCCGATCTTAGGAGTGCGAAACACAAATCATCCAAACCACAGGTAACCCAAAGCCAATTCAAGATTAGTTTCGATAAAAGCACCAGCTGAGTCAACCGTCAGAACAAACTCAAGGTCAACCAATCAGAATTGAAGATTCGACATCGCATATTGATTAGCATTTCCCATTATTCTGCCAAGAGAAGTTAAGAAATACGAGTTCTTCCTTATTTAAATTAATCGTAAACGCTAGTCGAACTCATGGTGGAATTTTAATTCAATCAACAAGAAGAGTCTACATTGTATACTCGAAAAATGCTCGAAAAATGCTAACCAAAAATAGTGACCCATAATTCCTTTCGGGGAAGGCGATCAAATCAGCTGGAAACAGAAGTATAATTAATATAGATTAACTGCATTTTTATATTATTTTCTTTCTGTATAAGAAGCCTGTAACATCATTATGCAGACAGGTTTCCCGCTGAAGAAAACGGGTTGTATTCAGGCTGTGATTCTTGTTGAACCAATTTGGTTCCAGTTCTACGTTATATAAGTCTATTTTCTAAATCTCTTGAACAACGGGTGCCTAGCAAGATTGGATGATTTAGAAGATGATCGGTACTCGAGATACATCATGTCATCAGCACCAGACATGGACGCCATCGAACCAGCACGACGAAATACTCCAGACTGGGAAAACACCAAGAAATCAAATAGATAAATTAATTAATGATAACGATGATGGCAATGACGCATTTGTTCTCTAACTATTAAAAAGACATTTTTATTGTAGTTTTGCGCGTGTCTTTTTCTTACCTTTTGATTTGATTCCCCAGCAGTCCTTTCTTCCTCAGCATCTGCATCACTGGCCGCTAACACCTAAACACACACCAATCACGTCAATATAGACTCCTTGCAGGTGACGTTAAAGCAGCTCAATTGGAGGACAAAACAAAAGAATTTTAATCTCCTGAGAATGGTTTACTATTGTTTTGTCCTTCAAATTGGAGTGCATTCCGAAGTGCTCGAGGGGTCTACACGAGAAATCCGACTCCAACTGGGAATATGTGGCCAAGGGATCATGGGCTGCAAAAATGAGTAATCTGTCTTCTTAGCTAAAACGGCCGTTTGGTAACCCTGTGGTTAATTTCGGGCAAACATTAAATTGCCTTTTCAAAGTGGTTAGCCTCCTTTGCAGGCATTTCTCTTTTTAGGTCGCTCTCAGTTTCCTTCGGTCATATCAATCTATAAACCACAGGAAGCCTTAGCGTACCTTTTGCAGTAATTCTTGCTGTTCTCGTTTCGTAGAAAGGTTAAGATTTTCCTGTAGATGAAATTCAAACAGTGAAAGTCTTGGATCACCTGGTCGGGAATGGGAATTGCTGGATTTCAATCAGTTGACAAAAGTCTGACCACCTTGTGCTGTCAGCCAGAAATAATAGCCCTCTTTAGCTTGGGTGTAATGTTTTAGCAAACGTCCAAACTAAAGAGGTCTGTTCTATTGAAAACTTGTAATTCAGCTGATGAACATTGCGCACGAGACAGGAAATGACGTCAAATGGAACTGAACTTAGCAATGGAGAGGAAGGACAAGATGATTATATATAAAGGATAGATAAAGATGTTCCAAACCCCCCCTTGCGACTGCTTCCAGCTGATCTGAAGAAAAATGTTATCCTTTGGAGCCCGGCGACTCGGGGAACAGTTATTTCTTTATTTTACTCTCAATGAAGAATACCATAGTTTTTAAAAGTATTCAAAATATATATGAAAAACCTCTCCTGGAAATCTAAATTCATCTCAAATACAAACTTTTATAAGTCAATTTTCACAGGCTACATGACACCTCAGTTTTGCAGTGACGTCATTTCTATGTCACTATTTCAGATCAGCTGGCCTTGATACTCTAACTTGAATCTTATGTACTAACAGTTAGTATTAACTTACCTCCTCCATACCAGCCAGACTGGTAATCACCTACAAGAAAAAGCAAGAGCCGCTGAGAAATGACATTTTTGTACTTGATAAAATAAATAAAATAAATATATGAACAAATCAAGTCCCACTCTCCACTTGGAACCACTGTTTTGAATTTGGGAAACGTCAATAGCCAATGTGCATGAGCTCGAAATTCTAGCACAAAGCATGATGGGAAAGTGAGTTCTTTTGCTTTTTTTGGCTCCTCTAAAAATTCATCTGATAATTTTTCCTTCGACATTTTCTATAGAAATAAAAGGATTTCAGCAGACGAAAATAACAGAGTAATTTTTTTCTGATATTTCCTTTGATTTCCCTGTTACATTTTTAAAGAACTCACTTTCCCAGAGTGCTTTGTGAGCTTTGATGCACATTGCCTATTGGGACTCAGTATTCTTAATGGAGCATACGTGTCAAGCACTACAATTACGACTTCCTGTGGCTAGAATCTCCCAGGGCACCTGGTTAAATAGAACCTCAAAGAACGAACTAATTCTTGTCGCTTCATGAAAATGCGAAGACATCAAATACTGACAAATACCGCCTCCCGCAACTATGACAGCTTGCTGGAACTTTCGCCCCTTTAGGAAGGGATCAAATCATACTTGCTAAGTGGGGTAGTAAAACATATATAGAATATTCATTCCTGATTGGTTATATTAAAGCATTGAAATCGGGTCTTTTTGGATAGATTTACCTTGAAACTGTATCCCTGGTTGACCAGAAACCTTTGACGTTTGCTTGAATAATACATTTCTTCGGTATCCTAAAACAAAGACGAATCAACAATGTGATAGCTGGTTCACTAAAAAGATGTTCTTGGTGTTCAAGATATATCAAGTAAAACAATTGAGAGCAACACATGTCACTAAGCAAGGTACATGTGACGTCATAGTTGTTTCATGGTTCGATTCCTGGACTCGTAATCACGTTTGTAGAGTTTCTTAGATGTCTCCCTTGATTCGAGGGTTTTTCACCTCCACAGTAAAATTCGATTCGATCTGTGAGTTAGCCGTGCCCTGACTCGACACCCTTCGAGCCTTGGTATCGACAGTGATTTGAAGTTTCGAAGCTTTCTCCTTTATTCTCACGGGAATCAATGAATGCATACGACCTACTTACCGTTGATACTAATGTATAAAAGAAAGCGTTGTATTCTTCGGCAGCCATATCTAAACACAATGGAAAAGATAAGTCAGACATATCACAGGGAAGCATGGGTGACGTACTTACTACTCCCGGGTTCGATACCCGAATTTCTTGTTATATGTTAGCAAAGCTGCTTGTTGGTTTTCTCCTGTGTCCAAAGTAAGAGGATATAATTCATTTTTCACATTATTCTCACCTTTTTTAGCTCGCAAAATACGCCCAAGTCTTTGAGCTTCCTAATGACAAAACACCCAAACACATTTTACTTTTGAAAACACATCAGTACATTTCCTGCTGTAAGGCTACACAGGATTGGTCAGAAATGAGATCGAGGTGGGATGGGGTGAGGTGAGGTGAGGTGAAAAAAAACTTTCTAACATGGACCTCTGGGGGGAAGGGGAGGGGAGGGTGTGGTTTTAGCCCTGGTGCTTTGTTGGTGCTTTGTAGTAATAAAGAAGTTTTACACCATCACGTGATGGCAGCCATGACAGGAGGCACAACAAGTGCCTTTTCCCCCTGAGAATCTTTCTCATGTAAATCAGATAAGACCAGATTCAATTGTTCCTGCCTCCTGTCATGGCTGCCATCACGTGATGGTGCAAAGCCTATATATAATATTGAAAATCTATGTGATGCATGACGCCATACATAAAAAAAACATTGACGAGTATGTGCATGGTCAACTGACAACATTAACCAACTCTAATAAAGCACATGAATTAATATTCTAAAGCCACGTAAAATGATCTCTGGTAGGGGAAAAAACACACCTGTCTTCTTGATCCTCCATGAGATGAAACCTGGAACAGCAAAATACAGATGAGAATAGAAAAAAATTTAATTGGATGGGATGGAACACAGCAAGAAACAGACTGCTAAGCGAGGGAAGTGGGCTCGGGCTTACCCAACCAACGTTTCATGAATTTAACCAATAAAAATGAGCTACATCCCCCCCCCCCCCCCTTCGTTTTTGGAGTTTACTGAACTTGGTCATTTCTAGGGGTGGATATGGGAAATACTCAGTAAATAACCGCAATCCCCTTGTCTCTAGATAAGCCGTCTTTTGACCCAAAAATCAAAAAATAGTAAAAAAGTTGTGTAATAAATTCCTTTTCTCGGGTATTATGGGCTGAAATTTTACTCGTTGTATGGTATTATGTCCTCGTTCCTCCAGGACTAAGAAAAATACATTTGCAAACCCTTACCTGGATCAGGACGTTAGCTTCTGGAAGATCAAACGAGTTATCTCCGACCTAACAAAAAAATTACCAGATCTAGAGTAAGCACACAGTTTGCACCTTAAACAAAACAGATATTTCAAAATATCAAGCCTGGGTGGCATAGCGGAAGTACGCTCGCCTCTAACCACTGGGGACTCGGGTTCGATTTGTGATATGAGCATTACATGCGAGTTGAGTTCGTTATGTCTCTCCCTTGATTCGAGAGTTTTTTCCCGGGTAATACGGTTTTCCTTCCTCTGCAAAACCCAACGCGCTAAATTCCAATTCGAAAGACCCTCGTAGTATGGGTGGCGTAGTGCGTAGGTTCTCACCCCTCACCGCTATGGGCTCGGGTTCGTCCTTCACAACTGCAACTGACTCAACTTATGTAAAAGTTTCAGTCGAGAATCGAGCAAGCGACCCCTGGCTTGAACTGCACAGCGGTGAGAGACAGCGCCGTAGCAGCGCATGCCACCCATACCCATGGCTTGACTCACCTTGGATATAAATATTGTATTGACTAAAGGATTGTGTTGGAAGTTTTGTAGAATGTTGATTCTTTCGGCCTGTGAGGTGGGTCCATAAATAAAAGGTCTGGAAAGAAACACAATAAAAATTCATCAATAGGTTACCATGGTAATGGTGTTAAAAGTCTTTATACAAAACGGGTGAAACACTAAAAAACACACGTGCGTGCTGTTTGCAGTAAAAAAAAGCTGATAGAGGGGGAAGGGGGTTGGTAGAACACAAGAGAAGTGTTCTGTCAATCTCCAAGTACTTTATACCTGCACACAGCACAGTGGGGAATTTTAATTCAATTCTAAAGTTTTTAGCTATTTTTAAAAATAGTTTTTCTTATGGATACGAATGGCGCTATAGAAAGTGCGCGCGTGCTGCGTGATCTCCACATAATTCACGCGGCCCCCAGCCAATCAGAACGCCAGGTTCATAATAGTCAGTTTCCATAAAACCTGGAATATATAAGCGATTAACCTTATTCATAAAAGCCTTCAATAAAGAAAGCATTACGCCTAAAGTAAAAGGGACTGTTGTTTTTTATTGAGTCCTTAACGTTGACTTACTTGCAGAGCTTTACAGCGTAGTTCTTCAGGGCAAACACGTTATCTGAAAACACTATCACCTTGTCGTTACGTCTGCACAAAAAGAGGTAGAGTAAGGCTAGCGATCAAAATGTGCATCAAATGCGCATCGTGTGATAAGAACAGATACTATTACAAGCACCATAATACGCGCGTCAAGAGTTACGCGCTACTGCTTTAAGCGCATGCAAACCTGATGAAAACGTGGAACAGCATTTTGTAAAAAAGCACGACCAAATTTAAAGTGTACCAAACCCCAGATACAATACTTTCTGCGTCGATTCTACATGAAGTGACTAGTTGAATAGTCAAATATTTCTTCATTTGAGTGTTGCATCTTTAAGTTATGAAGGTTTATATTTCCAATATGTAAATGACCGTGATGTCACCGCAGGCTTCATTTAATATACAAACTTTAACAGGTTCACAGAAAAAGTATTTAAAAAGCATCATCATTATACTCATGGTTTCCACAATGTTTACAGTAAAGTTTGGTGTCTCATAATGGCCAGTGTTTAGTATTATATGTAAAACAAATAAACTCAAAAGCCTGGGGTGACGTCACGGTCATTAACATATTAAAGTATAAACCTTCATATCTTATAGACGCAACACTCAAATGAAGAAATATTTGACCATTCAACTAGTCACTTCATGTAGAATTGATGCAGAAAGTATTGTATCAGGGGTTAGGTGCACTTTAATGTATTCGCATACTTCTATGCACGTGATTTTGTACTTTAAACTGACACATTTGATGCCAAGCTGTCTGGTTTTAACAAATAAGGCTTGTAAAAACTCGTTGGGCAGCAAACAGCCCGTGCATAAAAGTATGCAAATACATTAAAAGTCATACTTTTGCGCGTCGTGCTTTAATTACTCGGGGTTCCTGTGGAACCACCGAGTCTAAAAATGCAGGCCGTTCTTCGTCGTATTTGGTCGCCAAAAGGGCGGTCATGGTCCCAGGCGTTCCTAGCTGAGTCGCTGGGAACTGAGGGCAAGAATCATAACCGCATGCTAATGATCTCCTTCTGCTTCGGTTCGTCGTACTATAAACTTTACTACAAACCTCGAAAAGACTGACAAAACTATGACTAGTAAGCTTAACTCAACAGAAAACTATGACGCTGAAATGAACTTCTCGGAAGTTGTATTTATAGTTTTTAGTGTTGTGTCACCATTAATTCATTCGTTCAGGGTTCGTGAAGTACTAGTTTGTCTGTAGGCATGTTACTATTGTCTTTAGGTTTTTTAACGCTACGCTTAAACTACTCACAAACACACACGCCGTACGTGGTAACACACACTAAAAGATGTTATTGAGTGATTTTGGAACGGGTTGGTCCACATACTCAAAGAGAGAAGTCTGAGAATCTATGAGCTATCTTTGAAAATCTATGAGCAAACTACGGTATGAGAATCGTAGAACTAGACAAAATAGACTAAGAGAATCTATAAACTACCTAGCTATGATCAAACTAGATCTTACCAGATCTCAGATACAAAAAAATATACTGAGACAAACTACAGAACGAGAGACAAACTACAAAACGAGTGACAAACAAAGCTTTGATGAAAGCTGACTCCAAGAACTTGTAGAAGTCAGACGAGCTGATAGTGATCTACAAGAAAGCGAACTGCCAAGACTCCTTGTTGAATATTTCCATTTATGAAAATACAAAAAACAAAAAATGAGGGAAAAACAAATTACCAGTTAAACACATTTTGGCTAAGAGTATTTACATTGATAAAACGTTTGTTTTGCAGTGAACAGTTTCGATACTGAAATAGATATGTTTATTTCATCATCTAGTCTTGAAAAGTACTCTAGTAGGTCAAGTAGAAATCTAATACGCGTTGACAATTCAGTAACGCAACACTGACTAATGTCTTACTAGAATTTAAAATGTTTTTAATAAAGGGGGACTTTGAACCCAAAAGGAACACTTTGGTAAGAAATAATAGAGTATATA
This sequence comes from Anthopleura xanthogrammica, assembly GCA_964019055.1. Lineage (NCBI taxonomy): Eukaryota > Metazoa > Cnidaria > Anthozoa > Actiniaria > Actiniidae > Anthopleura > Anthopleura xanthogrammica. The sequence continues at coordinate 23,027,999 of OZ025206.1, read as the reverse complement.
GGATTGGTGAGTGGGGGAGCTCTCGTTACCTTTTAAACATGCTGGAAAATACGTTTACTTGTCTTAAATAGAGACTGAGATGAAATATTAGAGAAGGAAAGTATACCCTCTTCAGTCAGTTACCAAATACCGACATCCTTTCCCTTCTCCCTCCCCACTTCCTTTCCTCTCCGGTAAGCTGATAAAAATGATGTAATTATAATATACAGTAGAGGAAAAATCGAAAAATTATTTTATCTCCATTGGCCGTTTTACTATCGGGGACGCTTTAAAATTTGAACAAGAGATTTTGCTATGGAAAAAAAACATTCTTCATACAGCGTTACCAAAAATTTTAAAAACATCACGCCCATCGCCACCACGCAAATCACGTGGTCACGCGTTTTTGCCACGTCCTCCCTTAACGAAACCCGAGTTAACGCTTCATTAGCGTCTAGTTGTAAATATTCGAGATCGCGTACCGTAAAGCTAATTCTGAATCAAATATACCGAAATATTGCATATATTACAAAATATCTTCCCTCTTTTTCATCATGCGGCTTGTAGCGCGGACTCTCGATGTATCATTAGGTTTCAATCAGCAGACAAAAGTCTATGAATCTCACTATCTTCTCCAAATGTTGAGAATTGAGTACTCTATTGACATAACAATGAGTCAGCTTACCGTTCGTGGTAACGAATGAGGAATTCACAGCTTCGAAATTTATTTGGGTTCATAACATAAAGCAGCTTAAAAGAAATGAAATGCAGAAATGAATTAATGAAACGAAAAATAAAATAAAATAAAATTACACAACACCTGACCCATTTAATCCTTCAGAGTGCGCATCTAATATTCCTCCCATTTCTCCATAATAATATCTCATTTTCCTCTTCCCATATTTTTCTCTTGATTTCTTTTTTCTTTCCCCGATTTTCTTTAGCTACACTTTATCTGGATAACAGCAAGAATTACCTTTCGTTTTCTAGTTCTAATGGCCAAGTATTCACTGTAAAACTCTGGCGTCATTGGACACCACACCTGAAACCAAGACAGAAACAATTTATTCTTATAAATATTTTATTCACTATCTCGTCTCTGATTCTTGCAGGGTTTGATCTGTGAGTTAGCCTAGCCCTGACTTAGATCAGTCCAGAGGTTGTTTCAGGGTTCCATCTGTGAGTTAGCCTAGCCCTGACTTAGATCAGTCCAGAGGTTGTTTCAGGGTTCTATCTGTGAGTTAGCCTAGCCCTGACTTAGATCAGTCCAGAGGTTGTTTCAGGGTTCCATCTGTGAGTTAGCCTAGCCCTGACTTAGATCAACCCAGAGGTTGTTTCAGGGTTCCATCTGTGAGTTAGCCATGCTCTGACTTAGATCAACCCAGAAGTTGTTTCAGGGTTCGATTGCAGGACTTACCTCAGCACATTGGACTCTAGCAATAAACCCATTATTCTGTAGCTCCATCCAGTTTGCTTCGTACAGCTTTGGTCCGATCAAGAAATTCAAGTCCTATTGGAATTCGAATATGGAAACAAGACATAGTATGATTTGCAAACCCTCCTAAACAAACTCCTTCTCATTGGACGTGAGCGTGTCACGCGACAGGAAAAATACTATGATTTCTGTAAAGCCCTTGCAGCACGTCGGAATGCAGCTCAATTTGGAGGACAAAACAATAGGTTCCAATTCTCAGGAGATTAAAATTATTTAAGAAGTTCCAGAAGTTTTCCAGAAGTTTTCCAGGAATTCCAGGAGCAGTATACAGTAATTTCATAGATTCGTTTCCTCACGGCTGTACCCACCCCTTCCAAGAAGCTTGCGGAAATTCCGGTTTGCTCCGAGCTCGGTCATTCAATATCTAAGCCCTAATCAGTTTCCTTTAGCCTCTAGTGGGGGAATGACGGGAACCGGAAGCGCTTCACATCGGCTGCGCAGGAGGCTAGTCTCCTAGGGTCTGCAAGTTGGAGAAAGAGTCCCGCACATACAAATATAATTGCTCTAAGATCTGTACCTGAATCTTATCGTCTTCTCTGACTAAAGTTGCCGTGAGACCAAGTTTGCAGTGAGCTTGAACAACTACATTAAATGAGAAAATGTGCAGTTTTAACAAGAAATGCTGTCTATTGGGACCGAAAATTGATAAAGAAATATCAAGGGGGTGTTCGTCGAAGTGTAATCACCTCTCACCTCTGGGGTCCCGGGTTCGATTCCTGGACTCGAAAAGAGTACAGTGAGTTGGGTCTCTCTCTTGATCCGAATGTGAGTTAACCGTGCCCTGACTATAATCAGCCCAGAGGATGGACATTTTCGGAAAAGGTAGGTAGGGTAGGTTAACTGTATATTTAACACCCTAGCCCTGTCAGCCCCGTCACCTAAAGCTGATTTCCACAAGGGATGTGTGGATAAAATAACAAAGTTTTCAATGGGACGCCGTGCTTATGGATTATCATGATGGAAATGCCTTGATTGAAAACCTACGACGTGCGACGACGATTCCGCGTCGGTTTCGTGGCCTTTGCTAATTTATTCTAATTCTCTTCCCTAAGCTCTACACAGGACCCCCAAGAAGCTAAAAGCAAGAGTTGGACGCAAAGAAGGCTAAGTTTTACTGAGCTTCAAAGAGAGAGCTTGAAAACCTACCTGTTAGGACTCTTCTGAACTGTTTAGCAGGAATGGTATGTACCTCTGGAAATTTACAATCATATTAGTGCTTGCTTACAGTCTTCTCTTCACCAAGATTCCTCATCGGAGATCAATTTTTTTCCAAGGGCAAAAACTGCTCGGAATAACTGCCTGGAGAACTCAGTTCAAGTACTATTTTTTGAAGCACGGGTGGCGTGGTGCTAGTTGTAAGTAGAGTTGCTATTTGGTTCTCACTTGTGCTTCCGATGAGGGTTTGCTCCGGGTTCTCCGGTTTTCCTCCCTCGGCAAAAAATCAACTTCTAGACGGTCAGTAGCGCTTTGCACATCGCGAACAAACTTACCATCTAGAATCATTAAACCCCATTCTCGTGCTTGCAGAAAACCCATCACCTTGTAAAAGAACAAAGTCACAATAACCTCCTCTAAACTACACAACTTAGGAAATAAAGTAATATAATAACAGAACATACTTGAAACAACAACGGCAGATGTCGTAAGATAATACAAGCCTGGGTCACTTTTTTTTGTACAGACCTAATGGCCTCATGCCTTCAAGACATATGAATGGGAAGGAAAATCATGATCCTGCTTACCTGTTCTGCTTCCCACGATCTCTTTCCTGTATGTGACACCATTGAATACGTAGAAATAGCTATCCCACAATCTGTTATGAGAGAAATTTAAAGTTTTTGAGATAAAGGAGAAGGAGATAAAGGAGAAGAAGTGTTTGTTAGCAGATTCCATAAGAAAAATGCTTCGAGCTACTAAACAAGTCATCACCTCTCATATGTTACAAAACCAGACAGAATTGAATGCAGTTGGCACTCAAATAATGGATTGCGAACGTGAACCATGTTTTTAGGGACACTACAGTGGCGTAAAGTCTTGACCTTAGCATAGCCAGGCAAATGACACGAGCGCGCACGTTTTAGCACGATAATTCCGGCCAAAACCACAGGAACTCTATCAGTGAAACCAACCAAGAAGCTGCATGATGCTTACCCCTCAATTTAGAAATATAAATTTTCTAATGACATAAGGCTACCTTTTGGTTTATCTTTAGCATCTGATGTGAAACAACATATGATTCGACTGTCAACAGTTGACCAAAGCTTGAACTGAAATCATAATTATTATCATTCATTAACATGACATCGTCAACACAGTCCTCAGTAATCATTGTTGGACAGGCTTACTGGAATGTAGGCTAAGCATAGAACCTAAGTATTCATTAATGTACATGACATCACCAATGCAGTCCAAGTCACTGAATAGACCCCTTGCAGCACATTTGAATGCAGCTTAATTTAGAGGACAGAACAATAGGTTCCAATTCTTCGGAGATTGTAATTCTTTTGTTTTGCCCACCAAATTGAGCTGCTTTGACGTGAAAGGGGTCTATAGCCAGCCCTTTCCGAGATATGCTTCGCTTGTCCCACACAAAGTTTTCAATGTGAGGCTCCGTAGTAAATGCTCAGTAATTCGTGACAGGAGAAAAGAATTGATGGATAGCAAGCATTCCCAAGTGAGTCAACGGTATTAACAACGGATGGTAAAAACCACGAACATGGCGGCGGTGACGTAACGTGCACTCGAAGAATAAATTTAATTTAGTGCGGAGCCTCTGTACTGAAACCTTTTTGCGTGACTAATGAAGCAAATCTTGGAAGTGCATGGCATGCGGGCTACTGAAGTGCAAGTTAATTAAGCATAGAACATATTTCATACCTGACTGCGCCATTGCTCAACAGCAACACCTGAAGCAAAAAAACAAGCCGAGGTTAATAAATAATCCTATTTATTTAAAAGAATTATTTTTCATCAAATGGACGTCTTCCACGGAGCAGCCATCTTTATTCAAATATAGCGGCAGACCGGGTACATCGTGTCAATGCCACAGGAAACCCATAAAAGGCTCTCCAATTGACGGAAATTAATTTGAGACCCTCAAGTAAACCCGAGTGAAAGTTTATCTGGACAAATGTTTTCGGTTATTCACTGGTTTCTTATTCTTGACCTTTGCATAAATACAATAGCTTGTTATCTTTCACTGCACATGAAAACTATTGTGTTTATGCAAAGTGCCCCTCAAATTTGATGCAAATGAGCCAAATCGAAATGCTTCACGGGTCGTAAGAAAACAGCGTATAAACACATTTTTGAATTTATACGGGGGGGGGGGGGGATGACTAGTCAGTCGTGCCCTAAGACATACCTGAAGTGCAGAGAATGAGGCATGGCTTCCTAACCGTACATGCAGCAGTTACACCCACTAGAGTCTTACCAGCACCTATAAGCCATGACAATAAAAATTAGATACATTGAGGATATATGGTTTTACGGCACCTATGTTTAAGGGCAGGAACAGTGCAATATTTTTGCATGACAAGATATTTGTTTTCCCAAAGGAGGAAATTTTCTAACTTCTTTTGTCCTTCAACATGGCTGTCATGAAACACCTTCATAACCCTGGTTTTCTCTGGCGATGCAAGCACAAGCATGATTACACACACCAGCGCAAGGTTGTCTTCAGATGTCCCAGCAATGATGACTACAACAAATTCCCCATCAAAAAAGAAAATCGGGCAACCGTAGTATCAGCACTTGCCTATTGATGGTTTGCAATCATTCCCAAGAGAATAAAATAACAAAAGACATAGCGGCCATGTTGGATGAAATAACAAAAGAATTCATTGAAAAATCTTTTCTTAAAGTCATCCAACATGACGGCTATGACGTCACGTGCAAACGAAGAATGCCGCTGTGCTTTTGCTTGCATTGCCAGTGAAAACCAGGTCACACAGTTGTTATCATGAATGCCTTAGAGTACACTGCCATTCAGTTCCCAATTCGAGTGATGAAAGTACAACACACTATATCTAGAATTAAAATGAGCAAATAAAAAGGGGGGTCCCCTGCTTTGTTTAAGCGCTATAAGAGTTTGAGGTGAAAGACTTGTTTTCTCAGTTGATATTTTGCTTATCGAAACATTTAAATGACGTCATCACGATGAGCACGTGCACACAAAACTCGTGCGTAGAAATGATGCGTGCGAACAATGACCATGCACGTCCTTAAGTTACTCCAGTCTGAGACTGAACCGACAGTCTCCGCACAATATCTAGACCAACTTACCACACGGTAGGACGATAACTCCAGAACGCGCTCGTCCATTGCCAAACATCTTTCTCAGACTTTTCTCCTGCAAACACGTTAAAACAGTTACTAACAATTTAAAACGAAAAAGGATTTTGCTAGATAGCCGGATAAAAGTTGCGGCGAGCTCAGCAGACGCGCGAAGAGTACGGAAGGGCAGTGCTTTTCTCAACCTTTTCTCACTAATAAAATAATTCTTTAGTAATCGCGACTCATTAGAAAATAGGAAAAGGGCAGGTACAGTTTTCCACTCTTTACAGGGAAGCCCTGATCCAAAGGCATCACCGTAAACTTTAAAGAATAATATATATTTTCTAAGAGGCGAGTGCAGTACCACTACATCACCATAGATGTCCCACAAGACACGCTCGTTCTAACTATTTTTACATGCACTCTTTTTACTGACGCCCACCAAAACTCGATTTGACTGTATTTATTTGACAAACTCCTCCTGGATTCCTGATGCTCTCTCGCTCCAGTGCTTCTCGGTGGAACCCAGGGTACCTCGAAAGTCGTGGGTGATTGAGAAACGTTACAAGTATAATACAATACCTGATATGGCCTTAGAACAGTTGTTGGTTTCAGATCCATACTGAAATAAAGATAACGTACGATAAATTAAAACACAAGCCAAAAAAACTAAGAATGTTTCAGTTTACTGTGTCCCGCGGTAGATTCTTTCATCATCTTTTAGCAGTTTACTGTGTCCCGCGGTAGATTCTTTCATCATCTTTTAGCAGTTTACTGTGTCCCGCGGTAGATTCTTTCATCATCTTTTAGCAGTTTACTGTGTCCCGCGGTAGATTCTTTCATCATCTTTTAGCAGTTTACTGTGTCCCGCGGTAGATTCTTTCATCATCTTTTAGCAGTTTACTGTGTCCCGCGGTAGATTCTTTCATCATCTTTTAGCAGTTTACTGTGTCCCGCGGTAGATTCTTTCATCATCTTTTAGCAGTTTACTGTGTCCCGCGGTAGATTCTTTCATCATCTTTTAGCAGTTTACTGTGTCCCGCGGTAGATTCTTTCATCATCTTTTAGCAGTTTACTGTGTCCCGCGGTAGATTCTTTCATCATCTTTTAGCAGTTTACTGTGTCCCGCGGTAGATTCTTTCATCATCTTTTAGCAGTTTACTGTGTCCCGCGGTAGATTCTTTCATCATCTTTTAGCAGTTTACTGTGTCCCGCGGTAGATTCTTTCATCATCTTTTAGCAGTTTACTGTGTCCCGCGGTAGATTCTTTCATCATCTTTTAGCAGTTTACTGTGTCCCGCGGTAGATTCTTTCATCATCTTTTAACACATATTTTCGAAAACGCACTCGTTTTGAATGAATTGTAAACGCATATTTAAAAAAAAATGTTTAGGTGTTTTTGTGAAAATGTGGACGGCGTAAGTGTACATTTTTGGGTATAAAAGTTGTCCATATAAAGCGTGTTCAGTTCAGGCTTCTGGCGTTCTCAGCAGTTTGCGTTTTCTTTAGAATTTCGCAAAGTCCTTCGTCTCCGTATTAGTTCACGTTCGCTGAATAAAGCACAGGCAGCCCAACCAGGATCAAACTTTGACGTTCACTTTTTTTTCTCTCATTTGCTTCGCTCATGACTCTGTGAGTCTCAGAGAGTTCTACTTGGAGCAAGTCTACGTTTTCTTATACGATTGCGGTGTTGGTGAAGACGAAAAACCTCGTTAAAAATGGGTTTGCAAAAATTAATGTATAAGTGTGGACGGGACCTAAAACTCACTTCAAATCAGCATTAACTGAGTCATTCTTGAAGTCGTACTCGGCCAGTAACGGGAAGTCTAGCTCAATACACCTTTAAAAAGAATAAAATAGAAGGTATAAAAGCATAACATGAGAAAAACGCATTTCATTTCCCAGAGGCTGGGTTCTCCACCATTATCACAATGAGCGGGGTCTGCGCAAATCAAACCTGCCACTTGTTTTCTGATTGGCTTATACGAAAATTAAAAAAACCGCTGCAATATTTTTCTAATTGGCTAATACAACTAAAACAAATCAGCAATGAAGAACACAGTGAAACGGAAAATAAAATTGCCCGTACTCTCCCCCAAGACACGCAATGATCTGTGAACATTCCCCCACCACTGTTTTCTGATTGGCTGATATAATATTGATAAGCCGCCAAAGAATGAAACCGAAACTACAACAAATCTGTTTTCAATTTTATTGGATACACTCAAAACCTTTTGGTTATTTGGTCTGAAAAGCCCTTACCGACTTATCAAGCGTGTATTGAAACTAATGAATAACATGCACTAACCTTCTCTGTAAAATCTCGATTTGTTCTTGCCTTATTTCAAACGAAAATATTTGACTCTACAAGCAAAAAAAAGATTAAGTTGTTAGGAAACGTTATCCGGAATCATACTTGTATAAACCTCCCTCGCTGTACTCATCAGCTTTGAATGAAAAGCATGGTGACAAAATAGTTTCATTTCATTGGCCGAGAACATCACGTGATTGCCAACAATATTGCAGGTTGTGTTCACACGATGAAGGCAGTCATACGCAACGTTTAAGACTGAAGTACTGTAAATATCGATTCTACATATGGTGCAAAGTTTTGTGAAGCTATCGTAAAGGTGGTCACACGCTACAATCAATGCTGCACATAAGCTGTTGCACAGTTCAACATTCCCACGGTCATTTGTCATGGACCCTGTATGTAATAAATGATTTGTCAAGAGGTGACTAACCGCTTCTTCATCATCTTCATCTTGGTCAATTTTGTCTATGTAATCTGTGATATCAGAAGGGATTGCTTTTTTCTCTTCTTCCGCTCCCTAAACAATAAAAACTGATAATTTTAAAATATGATCTCTATAGTATTTCAAGGCTTCTCTGTTTCATTTAACAAACCTGTGAAGGGTCTTGACTTTTTGAAGAATCAGCTGAGCTGTTTTCCTTCTGCTTAGTATTAAACTTAAGAAGAAAAAAGAAACTAGTCGTTAGGTAAACACGCAGCAGGATAGAAATGTAAACCTCTTCAGTTTGGGTAAAGGTTTTCCCATTTCTGACCACTCGTCATTCTCTTGTGAATTATGAAGATTCCTTGTTCGGCTTTTTTTTTAATAGCAGTTGAATTCCAAGTGAAGGAACTACGACGTTAAATATATTAGATAGTTTACCTTTTACTTTAAGTTGCATCGATATTTATGCACAATTGCTAACAAAGAAATGAAATGATACTCTTGTTCCTCTTGCAGGATCTTCATTTGCGTTTCGCGCCAAAAATGACGTGTATTTCTGTAGCGTGTGCTAAATTATCGTACCTTGACAATAGAGCACGACCATAATTCAGCAACTCGTTTTTGGGTCACTAAAATTCGCAGGAAACAAGAAAATTTCTTCGTCCAGCACTGCTGACGTGATTCTGGTTGGGCTGCCTGTGCTTTATTCAGCGCGCGTGAACTAATATGGAGACAAAGGACTTTGCGAAAGTCTAGGGAATAACACGTAGTCTGAAATGGGCAAAACATTATTTCGCTCAAGCTAAAGAGGTCTATTACGTTGAATGACATGGGTGTCTACCAATTTGCCATAACATTTCCTACTCGTGCAAACTCTGCTCTATCCAAGTCTTAACAATTAAAATTACAATCACAATACCTTGATTGCAGTCCTTCCTCCATCTGTTGACTTCAGTACTTGACTGGTATCAGGTTCATCACCTTCCTCTGGGATCATCCTACATGACTGAATCACCTCGTCCCTTAACAGTGTCTGAAGCACCTCCTAAAATATTTGTGTCAAATATTAAAGAAAAGCCAAACAAGAAACTACTGAATGACTGAATGAAAGTACTGATTAAAAGAAATAAGAATAAGATAGGAATCAACAAAGGATTCCACACAGTGGCTCTTGGAATTTAGATTTTTTGTGTAGGAAGGAAAAACCAGAGAACCTGGAGAAACACCCTTGTAGTGCAGGAGAGAACTAACCAACAAACAACTCTACTCACATATGACTCTGAACCCTGCAGCGCTCAAACCCAGGTGACATTGGTGAGAGGAGAGCACCTCTCACCGCTATACCTCCCATGGTTCCAAAATAATCCCCAAATACCAAAACAATGAATGAAAAAATGTATCACCACCTCCACCTCTGGGTTTTAACACACCTTATAGGTGCAATTTACGTAATATATACAATAGACGCATCAAGAATTCCGCGCTGCTGCTCAATGCGCATGCTCAGGGGATTCGGTATATTTGATCCAGAATTCGCTTAACGGTACGCGATCTTCAATATTTAGTGAAAATTGTACTTGACAAGAAAGATACAACTAAAATATAGCATATTTTACAAATTTTATCCCACTTTTTAATCTCCTGAGCATGCGCATTGAGCAGCAGCGCGGAATTCTTGATGCGTGTATATGAGTGGCCGTGTTGTATCAGATATACAACCACGAGCCGAAGGCGAGTGATTGTATATCTGATACAACACGGACACGAATATTGTATATTACTTATGAAACGTCTAGGTGTATACATTCATGTTCTACTAAAATTTTAAAAATAAAATTGAATTTGGCTGAGAAAATTGGAGCTAAAGTTTATGCAAATCAGGACGATTTTGTATCAGATATACAACCTCCTCCACGGACAATGATTTCTATTGTATTTTCCTCATTAATTATTCATGAGTTTTATAATGTTCAATAAAGTCATTCTAACATTCTGTGTTCTTACTCTTAACAATAGACTTACTGCATGGTTGCTTTCTACAAAATATTTGTTGTGTTTGAGAACCAGTTTGACTTTTCCATAACTAAGAGTACACAACTGGAAAACAAAAGGTAAAATCGTGTATAAAAATAATTACATAAAATATGAAATTTATACACCCTATGCATAAAGAGTAAAGACTAGGAACGAGCACCATGAATCATCAATGATTTCAAAAATATATTTTGATTACAAGAAAGAGCATGTCTAAATTAGTAATTTGGTAGAGTTCTGTTGTTATATATTAAATCACTGCAGAGTTATAAGCATTTGAAATGTGCCAAAAACATGAAAACGAGGCTGGTCAGGCCTTGGTTGTTGTTTCCATACAAATCTTTCTAATTTCAAACAGCTGTAGCTTTTTATCATTTAATGTTAGTAAGCTGAAATTTTTGGAGATTACTAAAATCGATATACTCTTTACAATGAAAGCAATGGTTGTTTCAATAACTGATGAACTAAGGTATTTTCATGGCCACGCCCTTATGCATAGGGTGTATACAGTAAAGGACTTCCAAATCAGACTTACTAAGTTACCTTTATAAATTTTTCAATTCCATCAGGAATGGTAGTCTTGCTCAGCCTTTTTAAGTACTCTATAATGTCACTTGTCTAAAGAAAAGTCATAAACTTGATGAGATTAGGAGAATTTTCATTTATACAAGGTTGCTTGGTGGGAAGGGGCAGTTGCAATGTATGGTATCTTAGATAGTTGAGAGTTATATTTAAGAGCTTTGATATGAAAGGGTTTGACAAAGAGGATTGACCTGGGATTAGATTATGAAATTTGTACTCAATGTGGAATAGGGTTAGTGATACTTCAAAACACATCAAATAATATTGCTGAATCCTCCAACTCCCCTCCCTCCACTCCCCCCAAAGACCATGCCTCAGTGCATGATTAAAAGCTCCATCGCTGTTTAACTGTTTAATATCAGTAAGGAATTATTACAGGGCTACAAATAAATTACTGCTGGCCAAATCCTAGCCTCCTACGCAGATGCTCTTAGGGTTGTCACGCAATACTTAATGGGGAGAGAAATGTTGCTTGAGGACGTGACGACCCTAAGAACGGCTGCAAAGGAGGCTAGCCAAATCCAAGTGCCTCTTATTTAATTAGGTCAGTAAGTCTTCAGTCACATTGACTGGTCACAAGTAAATCAGTAGGATGTGGTTCGTCATCATGTCCTGTCACTGGGCAGCCATTACTTTTAGTTGGCCTTTATCGGCTCAAAATTTAAATGGCAAGTCAACAGTGTTAAATACATTACCTGGAGACCAACTGAGACAGCAGCATACAGAGAATATGCTGTTAGTCGGTATTCATGAATATGTTCTGGTCGACAAACAGGCTAAAACAATTAAAAAACAATTGAAATCAGCTTACAAACCCCCTAGTACATCAAGTTTCACCAGCCAACCATCTACTCACTTACATCTTACCAACCATGCCAAACAACAAAATCTTACCATCCAGACAAACCACTCACCAACTTCTTGCCACCTTTACTCCAACCACTCCCACTGACATGCTCAAAAGGCCGTTTTCCTCAAAAGCAGCTTTGAGAGACTCTTGTCCAATTTATATCTTAGAGAGTTGAGTTAAAACAAAACTTACCTCTGATATAGCTATCAAGAAATCATGTGCATGCTTGTAGACAGGAGAAAAAGATTCCAAAAAGATGTGTCCATCAGGTGCCTAGAGACAAGAATTCCTTTACAATAAATATTCATCTACATCATCATCATTATCATCATCATCATCATCAAATCCTCGGACTCATACATGTACAAACTTTCTCTACACATTTCTGAATACATAATCTTTAGTTTGGCCAGAGTTTGCTCTATTCATAATTTGTTCCATGTGTATAAGCTTTCTAATGCAACTAATGACATTAGGTTAAATTTGCAGCTAAAAAGTATGACTTCAAGTGATTCAAGAGATTCAGGAATCAAACTCTGCACTGAAGAGGTGTAAAAAAAGGCAGCATTTTACTACTACTACATATCAAGGACCATGGAGCACCCTAAAAATTGTGTGGGGGAGGGGGGCAAGATTGGAAAATTTAAGAGACTAGTATGTAAAAGGGAAAAAGTGGGGGCTATAGTCCCCTCCCCTCAGTCTCCACAGCCTCTGCATGTGTGTTGAGTGGATCATCTAGTAAGTGGTAAACAAAATGGGATATTGCTCACCACCCAGAGAGGTCTTGAGGAATGGTCTGGCTTGAGTTGTATCACTTGTCTGTAATCTCTTGCACCAAATTCATCCTTAAAATAACAAATTGTATGAATAAATTCCTACTAATTAATCTTGATTAAACTAAGGCACATTTTAAGCAGTTCTAACACATACACCAGAATCATCATATATTCTTCCATGAGTATCAATTGAAAAATCAAGGTTTTGAAAACATTTTCAATGTATGAATTTCTCGCTCAGTCTCTCAGTCTGTTATAATTAACTCTCAAGGTTCTTGTAGAAAGTAATGCACCAAAATGAATGTAACTTAGTTTCTAAAACTGCAAAAAGTTGATTGGTTGATGACATGCTATTGAGCACCTCACACTATCATCATAATTCCTAATTATGAATCCAAAATAAGGTCTATAGATACCAATTTGTGTTAGTCGGAAGAGCATTTTTCATAATTACTATCACAAAGCCTTGGGAGATCGAAATGCAGACAAACTTTGTAAAAAAAGTCTTCGGTTACAAGGGGAAAAGAAAACTCATAGTTGAAAACAACTTGTAAGACAACAAAACTTTGTTACAGCATATCAGCATGTGTTCTGGGCTTTATGGCTTGTCTGCATTTCAATCCAATGATGTACAACTTACTGTGATTTATTATATGATTATGTGAAAATATCGTCACTATGGTTACATACTTTTTATTGCAGAAAAAAGCTAATAAAAAAATGTAATAAACAGAATATTAATATATTACATGGGCGCATGGAGATACGAATTTTATCTTCTGGTGTTGAAAATCTCTCACTCGTTTGCTGCACTCACAAGGTGAGAGATCTTTTCGACACTCAAAGATAAAATTTGTATCTCCACGCGCCCATGTAATATCCTCTATGTCATCCATGGAAAGTTTCTGCCAATTTCCACATCAAGATTTATAACCTTTAAGTTAAAAAAGCACAAAGCATGCACACACATTTCCTATAGTTCTTCAATTTAATTGATTCAATTCATCCATTGAAGTTGCTATGTATAAATATGTTGAGGCTCTTACAATACGTAAACTTTAATTTCTTTACTCACCTCTTGAGTTTCAGTCTTCAGAGCAGCTCCAGATGATTTTGGCATATATTCACCTGACAGATCAAGAAAATATGGCAATAAAATATGCGCTGTACATTAATGACAAAAGCAGAATCACTAATCATGTCTTATTAATTAATTATGGTAACAAAAACAACAATATATAACAGAAACATTGGATCCGAACCATCTTTCACGATCATATCAGCACAGCACAGCTTTCAAAGCACATTTTTTGGCTCAAACAAAGTTAAGGTTCCATGCACAAGAAAATATTTTGGAAAATGTTGGGTAATATTATTTTGTATCCACAATTGTCTAGAACTTTAAAAAAAAAATCAATATAAAAAAATGGTAATGATTTATGATTTACAGTGTATTTTCAATGTGGATATAATATTGAAGGCACTTTATAATTCTCAAAAGCCTCTAAAGTCTAATTTCAGGATTATACTACTGACACTACTGTACCTTCTTCAGTTAATGATTCCTCTTCATCTTCAAATTCATCATCTTCTTCTTCTACCTAAGGATTGCATTCATTTGTCATGTTAATAACTTCCCAGTTAAACTCTTTTTAGTGAAGCAATTAGCATGTAAAATACATGTAGAAGGAAAGACTCTTAATCCCCAGGGACACAGAGATGGAGGGTCAGCAGGGTTCAAAATAGAAAATAAAAATGGCCAGTCAATTTTTTAATTTTACATTGTTATTGGCAGGAAAATTTATACTTTTGGTGGAGCAAACTTTCCCCTGCCATTTTACTTTCCATTCAGCAGTTCAAAATTGTTTTAGCCTCCAAAGATTAAAATTTGAACTGCATTTTGTCCATTGGTAGGCTACTATCAAGCCAAGAAGATGACTCTTATATTATGAAATAGGGTGGGAATGCTCATCGGAAATTTTGAAAGTGACCCCTAAAAGGTACCCAATTCCTATTCAGGTGGGTGTGTCAACTAATGATTGTTACACCTAAAAGATACCAACTTTTTAAAAAAATCACCCATTTATCTAAGAGTGTTACATTATTCTGGCTATCATTAAATCTAATCTCAGGTAACTTATTACCTGACAAATACCCTAAGGAAAAGTACCAAATCGCAGATCTGGAACCCTGGTATGATCGACAAGCATCCCCACCCTTTTCCAATCTGAGAGCCCCCTGGGATTTCGAGCCCTGGGTCAGAGCTAAAAGTTTTTTAAATCTCATCAATTATCTGCTTCATATTGTGGTCAAACATTAATATTAATACTGATATTAATATAATATAAATTAATATTAATATAATGTTCTTTTGTCAGGGAGCCCACTCACAATTGTGATTTTCAGTGAGGCCCTGAGAAACACACACACACAAAGTAATAATAACAAAAATAATAAAAGAAAATATAAATTCAATATAGGAATATAGAAGTACAAAATATATAAGTAAAATTAAAACTATGAATGCATATTAAATAAAAGTCAATGGTATATAAAACTATAATAATTTATAAAATTTAAGTATTACTTATAGCTAACTTAAAATGGTTAAAAGATAAAGTTCTAGTTTGTTCTGGGAGACTGTTCCAATCACCAATGCAGTGTTACACAAAGCGGTTCAGTCTGTCCTCAGGTCTTGTGAGAATGTGGTTTCCGTAGATTGTTCTTATTGCGGGTGTTATAGTTATGGGTGTCAGCAAAAGATGAGAAATAGAAATTCCAGTCCAAGAGATCATTGAACCCCTTATAGGTAAAGATGAGACAGTGTATACGTCATCTTGCTGACCTTGTCTTCCAATTTATCTCTGCTAGAACTAGCCAATGAGTGCCTAGGTCTATACTGGCGCTATATATAGGCTAAAGGGACATAATACTACGTACCCTTCATCTTCAATCTTACTAACACCTAGTCTTTTAGCATATATTTCTTATGCGCAATTCCAAAAAGGGTAACACTGTTAAACTTAATTCTCTCAAAACTAGTAAAAAGTTCTTATTTCAAGGTCCTAAGATAAGACATCATAAGTTTCTTATCTAGAGTATAATCTTTTATCTGGGGACTATAAAGAACTTTTTACTAGTTTTGAGAGAATATAGGAGAATCAAGTTTTAGAGTGGGTTACAACATACTTTATATAAAATTATCAGCTTTTTAAAATGTCAATCTATATATAAGCTTATATATAACACTGCATTCATGATCACGAGAGATGTGAATTTATAGTCTTATGATTCAGGGCTCAAAATAAGAGCCGGTCAACGGTCAATGTCCGGCCAAATTTGATACTTGACCGGTCAAAAATACGGTTTTGAACGGACATGTTGACTGGTCACATTTGAAAATACATTATATCATACGCCAGACATCTTGAACGGCGTATGACTGGCCGTTATTTTGAGCCCTGTGATGTAGAAATCTTTCCATAATTTACCTGTATTTTTCCTTTCTTAGATTTTTTTGAATTTGATGCTGTAAAATACAAGATTGATTGAGAATTTAAAGAAATTATAACTTTTTCTATTTCCTCATTGACCTCTCACAACCAGCTCAAGATGGCGGAAAAAAGACAGTGTGTGTGTGTGTTGACTTGCCTTCGTCTCGCTTTCGCTTCTGCGATTTCATGATTTAGGTATTCAATAACCGTAAATACTATAGTATACCAATAAACGTAACTTTACTAGTCTCTGCTTCCTTTACTTCGAGTTTATCGTCATTTATTTTAAGATTCTGTCGACCCCAGCACAAATGAAATGTAAAAATATGGCAGGCGTTCATGTGACAGGCCGAGAGTAAACTAAGTCCAAGACTACATAGTGAGAAGATTTCGGGTCAAAAAAAATTGAAATGAAGACACGAAAAGCTTCAGTTTTTCAAAGAAAATATTATAAAAATTATGGGGAAAGTAATTTGAATTTGTCCAGCTGCACGACTCTTTCTTATTATACAGCTAGTATTTTACAGTTAGTATTTTTACAGTTTGCAAACATAATCAATCTCTTCTCCCTCCCCTCCCCTCTTGAATTATTATCGCTTTTTGGCATTCAGCTGACAGCGAAAACACGTGTATGAAGTAGTGAGCTGAACACTCTGTTTTTGGAAGCCAAAGAGTATCCATTTCCTTAGTTTTTCCTTAGTTTTTGTACAATTTAAACCTATCGAGAAACTAAGAATAAGGAAATTTTAGTAGCTTAGAGTTTAATATATCGACTCGTTTTGTTTTGCAGAGAAGAGAAGTGGAGATTTTTCTGTTCTCATCGAAGAAAGATCATGGCTCGCTTGTTGATAATGTGCCTTTACTTCGTTATCACTTTGATTTTGAGTGCTTCTATGGTATCTGCTGAAGACCAATGTATAAAGGGAAGGTATCACAAGCCTAAGCCCTCTCCAGCGGACGGGACATTCAAATCTTGTACCGAGTATAGCACCATTGATAATTGTTGCAAGGCTGAATTCACGGTTGAGTTGGCGGCTACAAGGACTGAGAAGCTTTACAATCACACGTGGGACCTATGTAAGCCCCTCAGTAAAGGGTGTCTGGATTTCTGGATGCATCAGGTATTATTCTATGATAAAGATATTGCTTAAATCATTGGATTTACCATAATACACTGAATATTATCACATGCACGGACTCTGCTGCTCCCATCCTCAAGGGCGGATCTAGGAAATATCAAAGAAAGGGTGGGTAGGAAAACTTCGTCCCGAGAGAAAACCTTAAGGAACATATGTAATTTTTTTTATCTTGCCAAGTTTATAGAAAATACATTTTTTTAAGGTGGCTGGAAAGAGTTTTTAACCATGTCAACTGACTGTGTTCAAAGCACTCGTATCCATCTTCCATTTGCTTTAGGCCAAAGATATTCACAGCTATGACAAACAAAGGGTCAAAGATTATAATCATGAGTGTGGCATGACAACCAGCCTGTGCATATTACAGCGCTTTTCATTATTCTGCGACCTAACCACCTGAGACGTCTGGCGTCTAGGCTTCCGTCAATCAAACTACAATGGGCCGAGTTCATTCCAATCTCATGAGATAAAGAAATTCCCATGTGAAAATGGCTGTTTAGTCAAGGGAATTTCCTTATCGCTTGATCGGAATAGACTGTGAACAGTCCCCCTTTTCCCTCCTAACTCATTCGAATCAGGTTTTTTCCTGCCTTGGACGCGCGGAGAGTGGGGGCGACTCTCCCCGCGTGCGCGCAGCTTCAAACTCGCTCCCACTCCCCACGCGTCCAAGGCAGGACGGAGGGAAAAGAGGGACTGTTCACAGTCTAGATCGGAATGATTCAGGAATTTCCTTATCGCTTGATCAGAATGAACTTGGTTCTTTGTAAGTTTGATTGACAGAAGCCAAAATGCCAGACGCCTTGGGTTTTGAGGGCACAAAATATGAAAATATTTTATGGGGAAATCATATCCCGAAAAACAAATTTTCATATGGGGCTCTGTTGGATGCACATAGAAATATAGCATGGATATTTTTTGTAGAGCCGTAGCAAGCCTTGAAAATATGAGGGCACAAAAAAAATAAATTCAATTCCATAGCTGTTACTGTATATGTCCCTGTTCTGTTTTACTCAACAATTTCTAAATATATATTTTTTCAGGAATGTTTCTATCAGTGTTCTCCTCATTTGTACAAATGGGCACATCCAAAAGTACAAGAAGGAATTCACGGTAAGAATATTACTGCAAATCTCAATTGCGATATTTTGCAAACTCAGTTATCTCAACATTCCATTTAATTATCCATGCATCCATCCATGCACCCATCCAACCCATCCATATATATAATACACCAACTCAACCATCAATTCATCCATCTATCCATCCACCCATCCCTCCTCATTTATCCATTCACATATTGCCATAATTTTTTAATAACATTTTGATATATCCACCATTTGCTGTTATATCATGCCCTGCTTCTATCTTAACCATTTAATTAAATCAATGACTAAATCATTCCATGCCATATTTTATTGCTAGGTGTTCCAGTATGCTCCAGCTTCTGTGATGCTTGGTTTGACGCTTGTAAAGATGATCAAACCTGTGTCCAGGATGTCCTAACTGGCTACAAATATCTCCCCAATGGAACCAATATATGTCCAGTCAATAGCACTTGTGTCACCTACAAAGAAATGTTTAAAAACGGAGAAGGTCTGTGCAACAAGATGTGGAACACATCCTACATATACACCAAAGAAAATTCAAACCAATCTAACTGTATGGTCTTCACTGGGAAAAACCCAAATGCAACGTTTGTCAATGTGGCGTCTCCTTACATGGCTTCTATTATCACAAGTTCATTGGCTTTCATTGTTGCTTTGTATTTAAACCTGTGTTAGTTCATGGTGTTTTAAACTAACAGTACTTCACGCTTTAGCTATTATTAGGTTTTAGACTTAAGCTTAATTGCAAATTTTTAAGTATCAGAAGATTGTAGGAAATAGGACTAAACAAGCTTGTTGGGAAGCACAGGTGGCGTATCATTGAGAGCGCTCACCTCTAAACAAGGCAACCTGAGTTCGAGTCCTGCCAGGCTTGATGTTGTATGTGAGTAGAGTTTTTTGTTGGTTCTCTCCTCTGCATCCAGGGTTTATCTGGGTTCTCTTCCCACTGTAAAAATTAACTTCTAAATTCCAATTGGAATGCAGTGGAAGAAGAGCCACCCTGTGGATCCACTGTTAGTTCAAGTTCAATGTTCTTAGGGTCGTCACCCCTAAAATTTTGGGTTTTTTTGTTGGACGGATAATGTCAATGCCACTGGTGTAGGAAGGGGGTGGGCAGGTGCCTGGTGGTTGGTTGTTTGCTGATTGTTTTTGACTCGTATTCGTATGGTTCTGTGTCGTCTTGGATCGTTTTGGCTGGTTTTGGGTCGTTCGAGGTTTGAGTATACTGAACAACCAATTATAAAAAATTTGACTTCCGATATTTGTACGTTTAGATTTCTATTAACTACTTTTTCTACTGTTGTGATACAATATCTATCAAATTGTGTCCATTTGTGTCATGATACATATGAACACAATTTTGCACTTTAATCATCATGGAATATCATGATAACTTTAATACCATAAATTTGAACTGTAACATAAGTGACCCAGCAAATGAAATGTAAAAATATGGCAGGCGTTCATGTGACAGGCCGAGAGTAAACTAAGTCAAAGACCAAATAAAGTACTATGGGGACCCGTGTGAGAAGATTTCGGGTCAAAAGAAATTGAAATGAAGACACGAAAAGCTTCAGTTTTTCAAAGAAAATAATATAAAAAATTATGGGAAAAGTAATTTGAATTTGTCCAGCTGCACGACTCTTTCTTATTATACAGCTAGTATTTTACAGTTAGTGTTTTTACAGTTTGCAAACATAATCAATCTCTTCTCCCTCCCCTCCCCTCCCCTCTTGAATTATTATCGCTTTTTGGCCTCATGCTTCCTCATGCCAACCTCAGCTCACAGGGAAAACACAGGGAAAACACAGGACGGAAGCGGAAATGACCACTAGCACCGGAAATGAGCGTCTTCCGTTTAAAGCTTTGGAAGATAGTAGTAACAATGAAATTCCTTCAACTTATTATAGATACAGAAAAAAGTTATTATAGATGCAGTAAAATCATCGATTTTGATGACTACCTGTCAAATTTAGAAGACTCCATTTAACTTCCGTCCCCCCTTACTCGAGGTGCAGATAGAACGAAAACAAGCTTTTAATCTGTTGCCATTTTTCCAAGACATAAGTCCATGCTGGTTTTTTCTGTCCACACAGAACGTTAGACAAACTTTCCAAGCATCGGGATTTTGAGTTTTAAAGCTTAAAAAACAAGATTTCCTTAAAGCAATTTTATTTGAGGGGTCCGTTTTAAGTTTCATCCCTTGTCATTATATTCTACGCTAGCAACGTTAGCAGCTGATAATTTATTCAGACTCGAACTGCAACCAATCAGGCGCCAAGCTCGTGCGGGAGCTAGCACGTGCATTTAAGGCGCGATTACACGGTGCAATTTTCTCTGCAACTTGTCTCGCAACGGCGTTGCGACACAAGTTGCAAGAGCGTTTACACAGTGCAACGGAGACGCAATCGTTGCCGAAAGTAGAAACGAATTCTACTTTTCGCAACGATTGCTGCAACTTGTCTCGCAACATTTTTCAAATTGCACTGTGTAGGTTACACGGTGCAATGCTTCGTGCAACTTGTGTCGCAACGCCGTTGCGAGACAAGTTGCAGAGAAAATTGCACCGTGTAATCGCGCCTGAGTTGAGTTTTAAAGCTTAAAAAACATTCCACGAATTTTTTAAAGCAATTTTATTCGAGGGGTCCGTTTTAAGTTTCATCCCTTGTCATTATATTCTACGCTAGCAACGATAGCAGCTGATAATTTTTCAGACTTGAACTGCAACCAATCAGGCGCCAAGCTCGTGCGGGAGCTAGCACGTGCATTTACGCATGATAGATTTTATTCTAATCACTGATTCTACCAGCTGTGGGCTCCCTGTTGTATGAAGTAGTAAGCTGAATACTCTATATTTGGAAGCCAAAGAGTATGCATTTCCTTAGTTTTTGTACAATTTATACCTATCGAGAAACTAAGAATAAGGAAATTTTAGTAGCTTAGAGTTTAATATATCGACTCGTTTTGTTTTGCAGAGAAGAGAAGTGGAGATTTTTCTGTTCTCATCGAAGGAAGATCATGGCTCGCTTGTTGATATTGTGCCTTTACTTTGTTATCCCTTTGATTTTGAGTGCTTCTATGGTATCTGCTGAAGGCCAATGTATAAAGGGAAGGTATCACAAGCCTAAGCCCTCTCCAGCGGACGGGACATTCAAATCTTGTACCGAGTATAGCACCATTGATAATTGTTGCAAGGCTGAATTCACGATTGAGTTGGCGGCTACAAGGACTGAGAAACTTTACAATCACACGTGGGACCTATGTAAGCCCCTCAGTAAAGGGTGTCTGGATTTCTGGATGCATCAGGTATTATTCTATGATAAAGATATTACTTAAGGCATTGGATTTACCATAATACAATAATATCACATGCACGGACTCTGCTGCTCCCATCCTCAAGGGCGGATCTAGGAAATATCAAAGAAAGGGTGCACGTGGGCAGGAAAACTTCGTCCTGAGAGAAAACCTTAAGGAACATATGTAATTTTTTTATTTTGCCAAGTTTAAAGAAAATACATATTTTAAGGTGGCTGGAAAGAGTCTTGATCCACGTCAACTGACTGTGTTCAAAGCACTCATAACCCATCTTCCCTTTGCTTTAGGCCAAAGATATTCACAGCTATGACAAACAAAGGGTCAAAGATTATAATCATGAGTGTGGCATGACAATCAGCCTTTGCATATTCCCGGGCATATTACAGCGCTTTTTATTATTCTGCGACCTAACCAACTCAGACGTCTGGCGTTTAGGCTTCCATCAATCAATCAAACTATGACGGGCCGAGTTCATTCCAATCTCGTGATCGAGGTAAAGAAATTCCCATGTGAAAATGGCTGTTTAGTCCCAGGAATTCCCTTCTCCCTTGATCGGAATGACCTCGGCTCTTTGTAAGTTTGATTGACAGAAGCCAAAACGCCAGACGCCTTGGGTTTTGAGGGTACAAAAAAAATAAATTTGATTCCATAGTTACTGTATATATGTTCCTGTTGTGTTTTACTAAACAATTTCTAAATATTTTTTTTCAGGAATGTTTCTATCAGTGTTCTCCTTATTTGTACAAATGGGCACATCCAAAAGTACAAGATGGAATTCACGGTAAGAATATTACTGCAATTATTCTCAATTGCGATATTTTGCAAACTTAGTTATATATTTCAACATTCCATTTAATTATCCATGCATCCATCCATGCATCCATCCAACCCATCCAACCCATCCATATATATAATACACCAACTCAACCATCAATTCATCCATCTATCCATCCACCCATCCCTCCTCATTTATCCATTCTCTTATTGTCATAATTTTTTTTGCCACAACTTATGGAAAAGACACGGAAAGCGCAAAACCCCTATTAAACCTCTTAAATATTTTATCCATTGAAAACATCTATCGCTCTAAAGTGTTAGAATTTATGCACCTCTGGCATAATGCTAAACTTCCCTCTGTGTTTATGTCAATGTTTACATATGCCAGTCAAGTGCATTCATATAACACTAGATATGCCTATATAAAAAGAATATATATAAACCGAAAGTAAGAACAAATATAGGCAAGCAAAGTATTTCATTTGCTGCGATTGATCTTTGGAAAATACTCCCAGCTCATCTTAAATCTTCAAATACATTCTCCTTTAAGAAAAAACTGAAAGAATATATTCTCTCCAATCAGAGCCTATAATTGTTCAATTAATATACTTTATATTATATTATACTATATATTACATAATTTATATTATACTATATACTTATATTTTTCCATAATTTTCACTTCTCTTCCTATGGAGATATACATAATATTTTCTCTCACTATAAATATATATTTTCCCTACCTTATATATAAGCTTCTCATCAGGCTTAACATTTTTGCTCAATATTTTTCCATATTTCTACTCAGTATAAATATACCTTTAGTAATTTTCCTTAATTTTGTCATCAAAAATTGTTAATGTAAAAAGGCTGGAGGTCAACAAGAAAACATATTGTTAATTTGACCTCCAGGCTCAAACAAAAATACTAATTTCTATTATAATTAAGTTATCCTTTCCACTTAGTACTATGTAATATAGATAGAAATTAGTATAACATTTTATTTTTCTTCTTCAATGTATTAATTAATTATAATGTAAAATTGTTAAAAGATGTTTAAAAAAATATATATATATATATGAGTAAAATAAAATCAATCAATCAATCAATCATAATTTTTTGATAACATTTTGATATATCTACCATATTTGCTGTTATATCATGCCCTGCTTCTATCTTAACCATTTAATTAAATCAATGACTAAATCATTCCATGCCATATTTTATTGCTAGGTGTTCCAGTATGCTCCAGCTTCTGTGATGCTTGGTTTGACGCTTGTAAAGATGATCAAACCTGTGTCCAGGATGTCCTAACTGGCTACAAATATCTCCCCAATGGAACCAATATATGTCCAGTCAAAAGCACTTGTGTCACCTACAAAGAAATGTTTAAAAAGGGAGAAGGTCTGTGCAACAAGATGTGGAACACATCCTACATATACACCAAAGAAAATTCAGACCGATCTAACTGTATGGTCTTGCACTTCACTGGAAAAAACCCAAATGCAAAGTTTGTCAATGTGGCATCTCCTTACATGGCTTCTATTATCACAAGTTCATTGGCTTTCATTGTTGCCTTGTATTTAAACCTGTGTTAGTTCATGGTGTTTTAAACTAACAGTACTTCACGCTTTAGCTATATTAGGCCTTAATTAGACTTAAGCTTTAATTGCAAATTTTTAAGTATCAGAAGATTGTGTTATTTTATCCTAGCAGGGAACACATATATTATTATTGTTATTGTTTTCCAATACAACCACTCCACATAAGGAAATAGGACTATAAACAAGCTTGTTGGGAAGCATGCACAGCTAGGTGGTGTAGCAGTGAGAGTTCACCTCTCAACAAGGCAACCCGAGTTGAGTCCTGCCAGGCTTGATGTTGTATGTGAGTATAGAGTTTTTTGTTGGTTCTCTCCTCTGCAACCAGGGTTTATCCAGGTTCTCCTCCCTCTGTAAAAATCAACTTCTAAATTCCAATTGGAATGCATGCAGTGGAAGAAGATCGAGCAACCCTGTGGATCCAGTGTTAATTCGCATTTATTTTATTTATTTGTTCAAGTTCAACTTGTTCAAGTTCAACGTTCTTAGGGTCGTCACGTCATCAAGCAACGTTACTAAGAGCGTCTGTGTAGGAGGCTTAAACAGTCAGGTGCTTCTTATAAACAAACACAACTATGAGGATTGAATTTTCCAAAGCATTGATCATAAATGAGGCTTATAAAATTGTAATTGTTCAATGTCATAATTTAATAAGTTAATCTTGCATGCATTCAAATCTCAAAAAAGGT
Source organism: Anthopleura xanthogrammica (assembly GCA_964019055.1). NCBI lineage: Eukaryota > Metazoa > Cnidaria > Anthozoa > Actiniaria > Actiniidae > Anthopleura > Anthopleura xanthogrammica. Next base: position 23,003,152 of record OZ025206.1, on the reverse strand, counting down.
AGATTTTTCAAGGTTTATAAACTATGTATATCAGTGTATAAGTACTGTCAGAACTGGCCTTAAAATGGCTGGTATGATTTATGTAGGGGAGAGGAGAATAGATTTTACAGGTTGGTTAATATATAGTTACCATATTTATAAAGAATTGCTGCATAATTATTAGTATAAGATATGATGAGTATAAGTTATTCAGACGACTCCCTCCCTAAACTGAAAAAATGGAGCTTAATTATATATAATTTAATTTTTGTCAATATATTAATTTAATTACCTTCAAAAAATTGAGAGCATCAAGTAAACTGTGTGAAAGCTTATCCATATAAATGTCTTCAGTTATAATCACATTCTTTTGATTTTGTGCAAAAAGAGGGGGTGACTAGCGCAAGGGGGGAAAACGGATGTGAAAGGGGCTGGGATGCTCGTCGTACCTTGTAGGTCTTAATTTTCATTATTTGGTATCTTTTAGGGTGTTCAAATGAAAAACTAATTAAAATGCCGAAAAATTAGTGTTATTTGGTACCATGCATTTCAGTGGCATAGCAAGGGGATGGGGGGAGGAGATATCCCCCCTTAAAATTTTGGGGTTTTTTGTTGGATGGATGATGTTGATGGCACTGGCATAGGGAGGGGGTGGGCACGTGCCCCCCAAATTTTTGGTAATTGTCCTTGATTAACAATCTTTTTCTGATGCAAAACTTAAAATTTACATGTTCTTACACATGTAAAAAAATATGATGACCCTTCCATAGATTTCTCAGACGCACCCCCCTTTTTAAAATAATTGGTCCAATAAGACGGTTCCTAGTCCCCTTGGGCATTCTTTTGTACCAGAACTTAATAAACCTCTGCGCATACTCTCGAGTGAAGATCGAGTGCAGTAGTATTGCAGGCTCAATTCTTGACCACGAAAGCTGGTTTTGCATTTTTTGAAGCTTTCGCTAAATCTGCTATATTTTTCTACGTTTTACAGCGTTTCAGCTTTAATAAACGCATAATAGAGCATCTAGTATTGTATTAAGAAGCACTTCAAAGCTATCGTTGCCGGTGTTGGCGAGAAAAAATGTTTCAGCTTTGGAATTTTCATTCGAAGTGAAGTGGACTTATGCTGAGAGGAAAGGTGAGAACGACCTCGTAGAATTGAGCAGAGAACAAACGCCATGTCACGGAACATTTGGCTGGCTTTTTCTGCTGTAAGAGGGCGATGCAAACGCTTTGAAACTAAAGCCACCCTTCCTTGTCTTTTGTATGCCGTATATTGACTTATTTTGACCTTCTATATATTTTGTATCAGCCCGGACACGGAAGGTGTTGCACAAAACATATTCCAAAACCAATTTCACAAATTTTCCTTCAAGGTGCTCAATTTGAAAAGAAACGCCATGTCGTCGGAACGAGCTGAAAACATGGATGCTTCACTGTCTCCTCAAGTCAGAGAGGTAGGTTTTTGGCAATAGCTCGAGAGCTAAAATAGGAAGGGGGTTTAGTGTTTAATGTCAACTGTAATCATGACCTCTTTTACTATTTGCTCCCATATCTCTTTGTACTTTGGACTGCACTAGAGATAGCGCGTCTTTTTTCTTTACTACGTGCTCTATTCGATAACCCTATGAACCATCAATTATTATTTCCTAAGTACATATAATATTTATACAGTTAACATTATAATATATATTTCGACTTAAAAGATAGTACAATTTTGGTTGGTGTAAATATTTCAACCATTGAGAAGGAATTTCACAATTTATTATGCAATATTTCAGCTCTTTTGTTTACTCCTATGTGTTTGAAATTAGGTAGTATTTTAATTTATCCTTTTATTACATATATAATATACCCGCCCAATATCTATGAAATCGTAGCATTTGAATAAATACATTTAGGGGTAAAGGGGTTTCCTTGATTGACATGGGCAAGTGTTTTGAGATTTGTTTATTCATGTTTTGAAGATATTTTGTGCTTTTACAGGCAGTACAAATATTTTGAATAACAATATTTTAGCAGGAAGGGACGTCCTTGATTGACACCAACAAGTGATTTGAAATTTGTACATCATTTTGCATATTGTTTATTTATAGTTTGAAATTATTTGTGCCAATGCAGTCAGTGGCACTATCGCTTATGCACAGTTCTCCCATTCTTGTCAATTTTATGCATACAACTTGCATACAACTGAATTCAATTTTTGCAAAGTAGGGAAAACTTGAGTACACAGTACGTACATCAGACTCAATTCCAAATTCAATACAATTATCTCGCATCACAAGCCAAAATATTTGCTTTTTCTAACTAACCAAAATATTTTGTTCTAATTTTCATTATTGGATTTTTGACCAGGGTCTATATCTCTGCACCAAACATTCTTCTAAATTGCTTTTAGAGTGCAAAATTATCTTATTATATAATTAGAAATTAATATCACAAACAAAATCATAGGATATTACACTCCGACTTCCTTCAAGGTCTTGTCATATCAGTTTTCATTTGACATTAATGTCACACTGGGATTAAATTTCTTTTGGTATTAATAGTTGTGATGGCAGTTGGTATTTGTAGGTCTCTTCCTATCATTGAATTCTTTGATTATGCAATTAATAACTGCATTAGAAATTTTTTCTTGTGTAAATACAAGTAGATAAGCTCTCATCTCATCTGCTTTGATCTTGAGCATTTTAGCAGGTACGAGGGCTTGAAATAATAGCTAGTCAACGGAAAATATCTGGCCAGAATTGGAACTTGTCAAATCTTTGCCTTGCCAGTCATTTTGACCAGTAACATTGAGCAAGAAATGAGGTATGAGTGAGCTAAAACTAATTTGGCTGGTCATCATGATCGGCTGTTATTTTAAGCCCTGAGGTACTGACGTATCTGTGATAGTACTTTTTAAGAATGAAAACAGAAAGAAAATTAAGGCTAAAATGAAAAGCTTTAATAACACTTACTAGTTGGCAAAATGTGGTGCATTGGTGAGGGTTTATAAATTCTAGGTTATGAAATTGGAGAGATTTTGAGGGCTGTCCTGGCCTGGCCCAGTAATTTTTTACGAGAAGTACTTTGAAGGGCTTTCAAAATAATTTCTTTAACTAAATACTAATAGGAGGTGGGGGTAATGCAATTTATGCAGTCTAGTTATACATTGGCATACTAATGGGTTATTCCATGATACAGTATATATACATCTAGGCAGCAATGCCTGATAGGAAGGAACAGTTAAACACTGCTTTATATACAATGGATGCCTGGATCCTTTCGCAAGAGAATAAAAGCCCTGGTTACCATATTGGATGACATAAGAACAGAAACCAAAATCAACCAACATAGTGGCTATGATGTCTTCTAAGGGCTGGGAAGGCATTGATCTTTATATAAGGGAGGGGCTAGCTAGCAACAGTATATCATAAATGTTTTCTTTAAAAGCTTCAAATCCACTTACCCCCACCCCAACCAATAAATTTGTTATACTGTTAAGGTGAATTGGATTGGCTTCTTGGATTATTTTGTAATTGATATGTACTGTATTTATGCACATTAATGACATATAGATACAGTGCAGTAGCGTGTTTTTGCACACAAAAAACTAGTTTTCAGAATATTGTTCTATCATCAGCTTAAATGATTATTATAACATTATGAATAATTTGTGTTGTAAGAAAGATAAGCATATTTGCATCTGGGGTACATAGGATATGATATAAATAGGTAAATAAATGGGTAAATAATCTCAAGTGGCAGTTAAGAAACCTTGATAGTTATGATTACCCTTCTGTCCAGTGGATGTTGGATAAAATATTAAACATTCAAAAAAAATTAATTCAACTTGTTGTAATTGTTTTTATTTTAATGACCCTTCTATTGATATATGTCAGTTGTTATGTAAATAACTAATATTAAATGCCACTTTCACTTATGATAAGCATACTCATTAATCTTCTGTGTTGTCATAAATTGTCTGGACAAAATACAGTGCTATCCATGTCTGTTCTACATACATGTACATGTATATACAGGGTGTATGTATATGAGTATATAATATATGTAGTTTAATTATTAAACAATTTTAAATGTTTCATGGTGCCAAAATATCAGGTCTATCATGCCACAATAATTAGGGAAAGCTGATATTTTATATTAAATATTATGTTATTTTATTATCCTATATTAAGATGCATGAAATATATAGTTAGTTACCGTATGTTCGCTTCAATCATTGAATTTCCAGTTGTCAAATCTGGGACTTTTTGAGTAAATTTAGGGGTTTCAATAATATTTGAAGTAGACGAATGGGATTCAAATGTAGGCGTCTGTGTCCAATAATCTTACAGTGTATAATAATATAATAATCTTACTTCTTATTTGTTGGAACTTATTCATAAAATAGCCGGTGGTATGAAGTTAAGTACCTGGCGATCGTCCGCCATTAGCCGCCTTCTATCGAAACCCCTGATATTAGAGGACTTTAATATAAGTTACATGTCAGTCAGTCAGTTGTCAGTCAGCCAGTCAGTTGGATTCAGTCAGTCTACAGTAGGACATTCATCATTTTATTATACCATAGGTCATAATTTCTCTTGGGCTTGCAGCACTGATCAGAAATTAATCTACTACTGTATACACCAGAATGTACATCTCTAAGTTTTAAAACACAAAATGAATAGAATCATTGAATAGGATCTTAGAATCAATCAATATAAAAAAACAATATAAAAATCATATTTTATCAAGCAAACAATATTTTATAGACATTTTATCATTCGTTCACCTCATTCTCAATCTTTCTCAATGTAAGAATTTATTTTCAACATTTTTATTGTAAATTGTTGCTGAAAAGCCTTTTTAGGAGTATTCAATAAAGTATGTATGTAATAGGAATAAGGCTAAAAATAATGGCTTCTCAATGGCTGACCCTGCATATCAGACATATTGTGACAGGTCAAGAGAACTGCCCAGCCGAAGAGGCAATAAATTGGCTGGAAAAATTGGCCAGACATTGTTCATTAACCTGCTTTTCTTTTAAGCCCTGTAGTGTCTCATAACCATCAAGTTTATTAAGGGCTATAATTAAGGCTTGTTAGGAGCTTATAAACATGGTTTGACATGTATCTTGCTATTGATTCATTCCCAACAGTTGTCAAGTAGTTTTAATGATGCAAAGAATGCTTGTCCACCAGAACAAACTCTCTGGAGAAGTGCTGAAGTTGAGGTACATATAGGTGCAGTGACTATTATCAGTAGAATTAGGGCTATAAGATCAACAAGCAAACAAACAACAAACTATTTATTTGTACAACTGCAATTTCCAAATACAGTATGGTAATATACAGGGTGTGAATATGTTTCATCAACACAGTTATCTTTAGAAATATTTTTGTTCCGGAAGTAAAATTATTTCTATAAAAGATAACTGTGTTGATGAAACATATTTATATCCTGAAACAAACAACTTATTCATACATTAATAAAAGAAAATATTTTACATTATTTTACCTACATGTACAGATCAAATGTGAAATAAATTATTTAAAAGTAAAACTAATGGAATAAAATAATGTAGTATAAAATAATATAAATATTATTTTAAAAAATTCTAGAAATAATCAAATATAATATAAGATAAGATTATAATCTTATAATCCTAAATTAAGCCTAAAAGGCTACATATAACGAAAAATACTAAGTAATATACAGCATATTTTTTAACACCTAATTTCTTATGCAAGAATGTTGTCATATGAAAATAACAAATAAGAAATAGGAATTAATTATTTTTGCTCTAATGTGGTATGCTACATGACTCTATGAAACAGTCTGAATTCAAAAACAAAACTCTTAAGATTTTGACATACATGTACTGGAGGTGTGCTTACCATTTTTAGTTCATTAAAGACATCCTGGCTTACTAATTGGGAGTAATGTTTTCCCATTTTAGACCATATGTCATTATCTTGAGAATGAGATTCTTTGTTTGAGTTGTGTTTTTTCAGGCACAATCATTAAACAAAGAAATGATTTTCTAGATAGTGATAAGTTGTCTGAACAAAAGGTCTAAAGAGCATCTTTTAGGAGCTGAATTATCTTCCTTTGTCAAAATAATTATCTCCATATTATGGTTCTGAAGTCTTCTCTTCGCATTCATTATTATCTCCATATTATGGTTCTGAAGTCTTCTCTTCGCATTCATTATTATCCATATTATTCATGTGTCATCTCATGTGCTGCCATTTAGCTGAATTGTTTAGCCTTAGGGTTATTTCAGTTAGCATGTACTAAATTAAGTTCTTTAATTAATTTAATATGTTAATTACTTTGTACAAAAATAGTACTAAATAAATCATTGTCATTGTCATTGTCATTGTCATTGTCATTACACATGTCATTACACATGTCAAAGGAAATGTTCCTCTAATAAACATGTACTGTATTGTGGTGCAGCCTTGAACTCAGCCATACCAAGCTCTTTATCCTGTACAATTCAGTACAATAGTAATAGTAATAGTACAGGAAAAATCCTCTCAAATGATATATTATTCCAGAATACTGCCATCTTCTTTCAACTGGACTCAGTCTCAACAAGAAACCCAATTTGTTTACATGTACTGTAGCTTAATTTCAGCACCATGCCAATATATATAGATAAAATAAATCTATTTAATATGTATTTTGACTGGCATTTTTATTTCCAACATAAGGACCTCCGCACTTGTGAAGCACCACAGTTGAACAGTGACAGTATACTCCCTCAAGACAAACGGTCAAGTAGAGAATGGGTGCTTGAATGGCACAATAAGACCCAAGAAGAACCTGATCAGTTTGAAACAAGACATCGTAGCTCTTCCCAGACATCAGGTGGTTCTCCATCCTCCATGGGTAGCATTCCAAGAAGTAACTCTGCCCCTACCAACACTGGATATGATAGTCCTGACCTGGAGCCAATGGACGTTGAAGCTGACTTGCTTCATAGGGTAGTGCAGACAATAGGAGAAAGTACATCTGCTGATGGAGTTTTCAGTTTCTCAAGGGATGCAGTCTTTGTAAGTTATTACTGTATTTTTGTTGAGAATCAAGGGTGGCATAGTGGTAGTGCACTCACCTCTCACCTCTGGGGTCTCTGGTTTAATTCCTGGACTCAGCATAACAGGGGAGTAGAGTTTGTTAGATCTGTCCCTTGATTCGAGGGTTCTCTTGTTTTCCTCCCTCCACAAAACCTAAAACTGCCTACTGTACATGTACAGTAGGGGTTATTTCAGGGTATTGATAAGATTTTGAATGGTGAAGGTTTATATCTTTATTAAGGGACCGCCAGTTGTAGGTGTTGTAGCGCTTTACACCCATTTTCATAATTATGCGACTCAGACAACTAGTTATATAAGTCATTTGGGTTTTTGGCTTCAATCTGTCAATTAAATTTTTAACTGTCTGGGCTAGTAAATTTCTGATTGATGGCAGCCAAAAACACAGAAGTCTTGTGCTGATGTTGGTCCCATAATGAAAATGGTGCACTCACCTTTCATCTCTAGAGTTGTACATCTACATGTAGGTGTGATTCTTTGACCCAGTAATATGAGTTACAAGTCAATTTAATAAATTTTTATCCTTCCTTCAAACAGGAAAATAATGACGATGATGATTATGATATTGATATTGACATTGAAGAGCACATGATGGGTAAGAGGTTTTGCTGTTTTAAAATTAATGGTATTTTGATGTACACTTGCAAAGCTCAATATCCAGAGCTAAAATTATTGGCCAGTGATCATTGGACAACATTATTCCAGGCTTTTTGAATGACCTTTCAGGGACTGCAAGAGCTGGGGGAGCAGTAGCATAGCGAGGGGGGCACGGGGGGCATGTGCCCCCCCCCCCCCCAAATTTTTTGGAATTAATGTTTGAATATATAAAAATGTTTGGTTTCTGTTTTTTGGTTTGCTTTTTTATACTGGGTGCCTGGGTGCCCCCCCACTTTCAAGGTCCTCACTACGCCCCTGTGGGGGAGGAAGCTATAACCCTCATGTTTGTTTGTACTGTATCCACTAAAGGTGCTTTGTGTAATCCATAAACTGCTCTTTTAAAACAAGGTATTTAATCTTGTTGGCAGGTCACCTCAAGGCAAAAATATTGGTGGGGGGAGGGGAGCAGGCTTCTAGGCCCCTGCCCCTTCTATGGCCCAGCATTAAATGTCAGCAAACAGCCAAAATCATTACAGCTGAGCCCCCGTGCCCCTCCCCTAGATATGGCCCTGTCACCAAAATGCCAGAAATTCTGCAGTACCTGGATATTTTATTCTGGGTTGATGAAATATAAATAGTACAAAATGAAAAAATGGGGGAAAAGTGAAAATGAGAGGCAGGAAACTTAAAATGAAATCTTCAGCTTACATGAAAGTGTAAAACAAGATACACTGTACAGGGAGAGTAAAGAAATTGTTTTTTCCTTTTTCTTTTTTCTTTCACAGGAGAAAAATGGGTGTACTCAAATTTTTTGAAATCAAGAAAGATTCATGAATTAATGCCAAAAAGTTCTAAGATAGTGGTCTTTGACACCAGATTAAATGTGAGTAAACACTAATTCCTAAAAATAGTCACTTTTATTGGTTTCCCTTTATTACATTAAAGGAAGGGAGCTGACCAGTTTTAGGTCTACCCCATAACTTTTTAAAGTTCTGAAGTACTGGGGAATTGACAGAACACTAGACAAGTGTAAAGAAGTACTTGACTTAGTACTTATTGTGCTTAATCTTTCAATTATCCCAGTAGGCTTCATGACAGCACATAGAACATGCACACATTTTCTATTTCTTCAACAAGACACAGAGACTTGATCAACATATTGAATGAAAAGAGTTTGCAATGATAATGCTAATAACTGTTTTCTTGTTGCTTTTAAGGTTAAAAAGGCCTTCTTTGCTCTAGTAGCAAATGGTAGGTTTGTAATAATATATTATTAGGAATAATAATACAAGGCCACCCAAACAAATTTTAAATCAAATATATAAATCACATTTTGAACGCTGAATAACAGTATGGTGACGGCTTCTGGAGTTTAAACTGTTTCTTGTTCACTTCTGATCATAAGTTCATACACAAGTTAAGTATATAGTAAAATATATGCTTTTAAAGGGAAAAATGTGAAAATTTGTGACGATTCTATTGTTGAAATACTCAATCATGATTGGCTAATTTGTATGAAAATTTGCTTGGGTGGCCTTGGTTGGAGTAGTCGCACTGTAAAGCTGATAAAAGTATGTGAATAATAAGAAATTGCAAAAATGAAGCCAAAAGTGTGGTTAAAAACCTGCCTACCATCTGCAACAAACAGTATTTCAAACAACATTTACTGGTTTTTTTTGGGGGGGGGGGAGGGCTTTGGACCCAGAAACGGTTTTTGATATGATTGACATCTGCAGGTATTGTACTGTTGTACTGTACTGTACATCCAAAATATAATCATTCTGATCATACATTTTATTTTGATATATTGATATGCTAATGTATATACTATGTATGTTTTCTAGGTGTGAGGTCTGCACCAGTCTTTGATAGCCAAAGACAAGATTTTGTTGGTAAGTTATATAATCCTATATAAGTTTTATTGATAAGTTTTTATTATTATTTTTTTTTTTTAATGTTATTTTTTTATTTTTGCTCATAATGGGCAAAGCTAATAAAATAAAACTATAAAATAAAATAATTTATAGACTTTGTGTGGTATAAAATATTTGAAATATAACACACATGCTGATTTACTGGATATGATATTTGAGATATATACACATGTAATATGTGTACTGATTGGCTGCAGGATTACCATGTTTATGTCAGAAGACAGAGACCCACTCATGCAAAACCATTCCAAATTTTAGGAAATCAAATAAAACAGCTGCTTATATATGGTAGCTGTAGAGCACTTAAAGAAGCAAGAGAAACTGTTACACACAGGAAAAAAAATCGAAAAACCATTTATGTTTTTTTTGAATGGGAAATGCCCATTAACCATTGAAACAAACATCTATGGTTTTGCCGAACACTAACCATTAATGGTTATTATAAGTAATAAACCATTGATGGTATAACAAAAAAAAACGTCAATGGACTTAATATTTAAACCATTACTGGTTTACTACAATACTACAGGGATGGGAAACATGGTTAATCCATGCATGGTATCAGATAACAAAACATTAATGTTTAAATCACATAATACATTGATGATAAGTAAATGGTTATATGGCTTAAAACATTAATGTTTAATTAGCGCAATACTATGATGGGAAATATAGTAATACCATCATGAAAACATTAATGTTTAAGTCACATTGTACATTGATGGTATATGTAAATGGTTATATGGCTTAAAACATTAATGTTTAATTAGCGCAATACTATGATGGGAAATATAGTAATACCATCATGAAAACATTAATGCATCAACAATAACCATTAATGGTAATGATGGGGCATAGAAAACCATTGATGGATATGTAAAAACCATGAATGGTACACTTTGCAATAACGTTAATGTATTTTAAGGAGCATTTTTTCCATTCATGGTTTTTTACTAATCTAAATGTATTTTCATGAAAACATTAATGCATCAACAATAACCATTAATGGTAATGATGGGGGCATAGAAAACCATTGATGGATATGTAAAAACCATGAATGGTACACTTTGCAATAACGTTAATGTATTTTAAGGAGCATTTTTTCCATTCATGGTTTTTTACTAATCTAAATGTATTTTCATGAAAACATTAATGCATCAACAATAACCATTAATGGTAATGATGGGGTCATAGAAAACCATTGATGGATATGTAAAAACCATGAATGGTACACTTTGTAATAACATTAATGTATTTAGATAAAACATTAATGTTATGAATAAAAACAAAACACATTAATGTTTTTTTGTTTTTCATATTGTTTTTTGAGTAAAATACAAGAATGGTTTTTAATTTAACCATTAATGTAAATTCAATTTTAATGGTTATTTGAAAAATAAAATTCATTTTACCATTAATGTTTATGTTTATTAGTGGTTTTTTACAGAAAACCATCATGGTTTATAATGAAAACATTCATGGTTTTTCGATTTTTTTTCCTGTGTACAATGAGCTGCCTTGCGTTCCTAAGCTTGCTTCTCCTGCTCTATAGCTCCCAGCATTTTTATACACGGCACAGAAGCATGTAGCCACCAGTACAGTTGGTCTGGTTATAACAGGACCACTTTTTACCATCAGAATCATTTTTCCCCTAACCTTGTAAAAAATATTTATTACCTGAGAAAACTGGACCACTTTTTTCAAACCAGACCACTGTCCATATAAAATGGTGGCTACGGCCCTGTTACAGCAATTTTCAATAGTAGGTTGTATCATTACTGATTAATTTTGATTGACGACAGATGACAACTACTGAGTTCACATAATATTGAAAACTGCAGCTATTTATAAGATCTATATACAACAGCTAGAAGTACTTATGTATGGATGAACTGATAACCATTTCTTTTCTTTTTAAACGTTATGACTTATATATGACCTATAATATTGAATTTTTCTAGGAATGCTCACTATTACAGATTTTATCAATATTCTTCGAAGATACTACAAGTCTCCTTTGGTGAGTTATGAATTTGAATTAATTAAATGCTTATCTATTCAATCCAATCAGTAGCATCGCTGGGGCAGATCTAAGAATTTGAAAGTGAGTGGAGTGGGGCTGAAAGGCCACTGAAGACTGGAGACTCTGAGGTTTTCCAAAAAAGGTCTTTAGAAATGGTTCAATTCTCCTCCCCTTCCCCCTCCCCCACTGTAGATCTGTCTTATAATTATTATATTATTATTATTATTATATCATTAGAATATCATTATTGTCTCCAATAAATGGAGTACAGTTATTTAACGAAAAACATGTTTTTTTCTAAAAATCAAAATTTGTTTTTCAATCCTCTAAGCTTTACTTTACTTTTAATGACAACTTTAAGGTACATTAAAAAGTATAAAATATGAAAAATGAATAAATTTTGATTAATGTACTCAAACTGAAATTTCCAAACAATTATGTGCATTCATAATATTATGCCCAAATAATTGGACCTCATTGTTAAAACTTAACTCAGTAGAGAGCTATTCCACCACAATGCCACCCATTCCTCCCATTAAGAAAACCTTTTGTCAACTTTTATTAAACTCTGAAACAACCTGGCATGGATAACTCGCAGATTAATTGAGCCCTGGAACAACATCTGGCCTTGGGCTGATCAAAGTCAGGGCATGGCTGACTCACAGATCGAACCCTGAAACAACCTCTGCACTGATCAAAGTCAAGGCACAACTAATTGGATTGGTATAGATCCCTTGTATGTGTCGTCAAAGCAGCTCAATGTGGAGGACAAAACAAAAAAAATTTCAATCTCCCGAGATAGATTATTGGAAAACTATTGTTTTTTCCTCCAAATTGACCTGCATATTCTGAAGTGCTGCAAGGGGTCTATTAACAGGCTAGGGTTTGTGAAGGGAGGAAATTTGGAAAACCTGGAGAAAAAACCCTTGAATCAAGGGAGAGACCTAACAAGAGACCTAACAAGCTCTGCTCACATGTGATGCGGAGTTCAGAAATTGATCCTTAGACTCCACATGTGAGAGACGAGTGTACTACTACCACCACGCCTTTTTTCATTCCATAAAAAATAAATGTTATAAATTGCCTATATTTTGAATCAATTCATATTAAAAGGGACATTAATTTTATAAATCAGTGTCATAAATGATTAAACCATTATTAATTGTTAATAATATTATTGGTTGCATACCAATCTTGGGTATCTAATTTTTTTTTTTAAATGATTTGACTCGATTGACTGACATTGTTTTAGAACCATTGACAAAACAACACCTGACCCTATACACGCATCAAGCATTCCACGCTACTGCTCTAAGCGCATGCTCAAGGGATTAAAAAGTGGGATAATATTTTGTAAAATATGTTATGTTTTAGTTGTATTTTTCTTGTCAAACACAATTTTCGTTAAATATTCAAGATCACCTACCGTTAAGCGAATTTTGAGTCAAATATACCAAAAAATTGCATATTTTACAAAATATTATCCCACTTTTTAATCCCCTGAGCAATGCGCTTAGAGCAGTAGCGCGGAATGCTTGATGCGTGTATCTAGAGATTTTCATTTACTTATCAATACCCCAGTCATAATGTTTGTTTATTGATCGTTCAAATTATCTAACCTTTTCGTGATCACTTTTACCAGGAAACTGGTTCAACTAATCAGGTACGCACCCACGTTTTTTTAATTTCTAACTCTATAAATTTGTCTCTGTTGCTATGATAATTATGTATTGTATCTAAGTAAACTAATTGGAATGTGCTAGTGTTGCTTACAGTAAGATAAAATTGCATTAATTTAGGACTAGATTATCGTATGGATAAATTATAAATTTGTAGATCAATTTAATATTTTAATGTAATTATGTACTTGATAAAACTAATTGCTTATTAAGGATTACATTGAATCAATACTGCTCGTACTTAAAAAAAATGATGCCTGCATACTTGTTGAACATTATGCCTTATTTTTGTTTGTTTGTTTTTATAGCCATTCTCAGTCACATATGCGCCTTCTAGACAAAACTTCAGGTCTGTCACTAGGACCTTGAAAGGAGGGGTTCGTTTTTCTCTGCCAATGAATCTCAGTTATTTCTATACGTCCAGCTTTTCTTGCAGAATTTTGCAAATAGAAGGAGTAAGGAGAGGGGGTTCATTCAAACCGTCAAACCACCCCTAGGGACGGCCTAAACTCTCACCTCCAGACATGAATTTGGTGGACATCAATCAAAGGCATTTCCATGGATTTCCATGAATTTTGTTTCTCAAAAGTACAAACATTGGCGAGGAAAAATTATAAAACTTATAAAAAATGCAATTTTGTCACGAATAAATTGTTCTGCCAGAGAAAAATATTTATAACTGACACTGATTGTCATTGGAAGCTTTCTGTAAGTTGCCTCTTAGAGTAAATCTATAACTTTAAAGGCCAATAGATGAAAACAGTCAGTGCATGTATGTTGTTTGAATAAAAAAATATTTCTTTTCCCAATTGCAAATGCTTCATCGATGCTGGAATCTTCTCTGCTTATAACAGCTTTTAACTTTGCTAAGAATTTACAGTAAATATAAAATTTAGGCTATTTCTTTATTCCTTTACCTTAGTGAGTTCTGAAATAACGTTACTGTTGTATTCAACAATTTGAATATTCAAATTGTTGAATATTCAAAGCTACTAGGTGCTGGTGAACGGCCTTTCAAATACTTTTCAATTGATGAACATCAACCAAGTTCATGTCTGGATTTTGTCTTGAAGACACACGTGCGACTAAGAACGGCTGTAATTTCTTGTTTTGTTTTTTTTTGTTCAAGTTTGTTTAATTTCTGTGTGTTTGTTAGTCAGACTATTTTGTTTGTTTTTGTTTTGTTCATATACTAACGTTTTTTGGTGTTTGTTTACTTGCTTTTGTTAGAATCTGGTTATTATATTTATTTATTTGATCCTATCCTATTTGATTCTATTTTCTGAGCAGCTTATTTTCCCTTCTGTTTGTAGACACAAATGGAGGAACTGGAAGAACATAAAATAGAAACATGGAGAGGTGAGAATGAATGGTAGAAGTGTATTAAGATGATTATTAATATACAACATTCCCAACATCCATCTGCCCCAACATCCATCTGCCCATCCATCCACCCATCCATCCATCCTTTCATTCCATCCATCCCATCCATCCCATCCATCAATTCATTCCATCCATACACTTGTCCCTCCATCCATCTATTCCTCCGTCCCATCCATCCATCCATCCATTCATCCTCCTTCCATTCATCCATCCTCTCCATCCATTCATTCCATCCATCCGATTATCAATCCCTCATCCCATCCACCCATCCATCCACCCATTGCTCCTTCCATTCATCCATCCCAACTGTAACTTCAATAATCTCCCCACATGTGGTCTGAATACTCCAGTTTCACATTCGATGGAAACCGCTGTTTTGGAAGACCACAGACTCATTTGTACAGGCTTAGCCTCGCTTATAAGTCAGCTATTCAACGACATCATTAAAAGTCCGTGGGATTTCAAAACATTGGTATTGTTCAACTTACACATTCTTTACATTACGGTTGACTTATGCAAATCATTAGCAACAGCCAACTGTAATGTAAAGAATGTGCAAGTTGAATAATACCAATCCCACGGACTTTTAATGGTGCCTTTGAATAGATGACTTATAAACGAGGCTAAGCCTGTACAAATGAGTCTGTGGTCTTCAAAAACAGCGATTTCCATCGAATGTGAAACTGGAGTATTTTATAGTTTGTTAACCTCGTCATTTCTACTGTGTGCTGATATGATAATTTTTTTTCATTCTTTTCAGAAATACAGTTACTCAATACTAATCAGCCAAAACTAGTTCGCATTGGTCCAGAACAGAGGTACATCCTGTAAAACATTGATGCAATACCTTGATAGACCTTTCCCTAATTCACTTTCCCTATTAATTTGAAATTCTAAAAATATTTTTCTTCTAGTCTTTATGATGCAGTCAAGATGTTGTTGGACTGTAAAATTCATCGTCTGCCTGTCATCGATTATGTTACTGACAATGCACTTTATATTGTTACCCATAAAAGAATACTGAAGTTTTTATTTGCTTATGTAAGTACTAAAATAGGTTAGTTGGTTAATTGGTGGGTGGGTCGGTTGGTGGGTCAGTGGGTGGGTGGTTGGTTGATTGATGGGTTTGTTGGTAGGTCAGGCTGGATTGGATTGGGTCAAATTGATGGATGAGTTGGTTGGTTATTGTGTTAGTCAGATGAAATATATATGTGATTGTACCAAAATTCCATCATCATATGCAAATCATCTTTATCAGTAGTTGGTTAATTGGTTGCAGTTTCATTTTTATATATAATTTTCTATTCATCCATTCATACATTTTCTCCTTAATTTTTTTTATTTAGATGAGGACATTACAAATGCCAGATTTTATGAAAAGCTCACTCAAAGATATTGGTATTGGGACCCACACTAATGTGGCAACAGTAAGGATATTTTATTTTCGAAATGTTCAAAATTAATGTCCTTACAGCGCTTTTCATATTTCTGCGACCTACTGACTCCAGATGTCTGGCATTTAGACTTCTGTCAACCAAGTTTAGGATGGGCCGAGTTCATTCCAATCGAAAGCAATAAAGAAATTCCCCTTCAAAAATAGCCTCCTATTCATGGGGATTTCCTTATTGCTCAATTGGAATGAACTTAGCCCATCATAAATTTGATTGACGTGATTGATTTAGTTTGACGGAAGCCAAATGCTAGACGTCTTGAGCAGGTAGATCACAGCAATATGAAATGAACTGTAAATATAGGGTCCCACACGGAGTGTTGACTATTTTTTTCAAAAACTGGTGACTGACATGACCTCTAAAGATAAGCTTGCATTGTAACCATCTAACCAGTTCAAAATTAGTTAGGATTGGTTTCAGAGAAGGAAGGAGAAACTTAAAAGGCAGAAAAATCCTCAGAGTTACTCAGCTCATGTCACTTGTGGCAACTGGGAATCAAACCCTTTTACCACACAGAGGTGAGAGGTTGTTGTTTTACTTTGCCTTAATTGGTGAATAACTGCTAAATATTTAATGGATAAATGTTGTTTCTATCTTTAGGTCACCCCAAATACCTCATTGATTACTGCACTACACATGTTTTCTGAAAAGAGGGTCTCTGCGTTACCTGTGGTTGATGAAAATGGTAAGTATACGAGACAAATAGTGGTTAGTAACCACTGACAATAATTATTATTAAATACTACTACCACCACTACTACTACTATATCACTCCTACTACTACTACTACTAAGGGTGCTGCTGCTGCTGCTGCTGCTGCTATTACTACTACCTAGAAGTAGGATTTGCTTTGAGCTTCAAATAACAAGCTAGTCATGATAGTTTCAATCTAATGATTTATCTATTGATTGCAGGAGTTTGTGTGGATGTCTATGCAAAATTTGATGTCATTGTAAGTATGAATCCTACTACTAACTAAAAACATGTCCAGGGATTTCATTAGAAGCCAGCAACCGGTGACCTCCAGCATCTACTTTCCATATCTGAACCACCTAGCTACTATATTGTACCTATTTCCTTGTTGCCCCTTCATTGATACAGCTTACAATTTAATGAAATCCCAACATGTTAAACAGCCTCTTTTTTCATCTACATGTAGACCTTCTGTCCACATAATTATTATAGTTGTCCTGTACAGGCCATACCCCATGTCATTCTACACTGTTTTAACCTGTTCTAACATACATCAAACCAGTACAGACTGTGTAACAAACCATTTGCTGTGCAAGGAATGTAGTTGCATTTACTTCACAAACTATCTTTATAGTATTATAATTATTTTATAGCCAAAAACGAAATATTTTGAATTATTTCTTCTTAATTTTTAAAATCTGCTTGTTTTAATTTCTTTATATTTCTTGATGACATCAGTAAAATTGAAGTTTACTGCATGAAAAATGCCACCTTAAATTTTATGGCCATGAGACTATTGTGACGTCCCTTTATCACATTAGACAGCTACATGTATTCTTCTGTGAAGAATTTGTCAATAAAAAATCCTTAAGACCAATGGTCCACAAGTCTTGCACTGGAGACATTATATGTCAGGATCTGAAGTCTACCTTTTTTTACCTCTTAGAATCTTGCTGCTGAAAAAAGTTATAATAATCTTGATGTGACTGTCCAACAGGCATTGGAGCACAGAGCTGAGGTATGCTAAAAGATGGGTTAGACACCCTCTTCTGCTCTCCTTTTCCCTCCTCTTCCCTCCTGTGAGAATATTCCATCCCATTTGTTTCAACTTCTGCTTTGTTTTCCTTGTGCAGGGATTTGAAGGTGTGCACCGGTGTTATTTGGATGAAAGTTTATTAACTATCATAGAAAGACTTGTTGAAGCTAAGGTGAGTATTGGAAGAATTATGAACTCTCTCTCAATATTCTGTGAACTCTGTAGTTGTAAGTTGCCTTTTGGAATTTTGTTTTTCGCTGCCGCAAGTCAAAAATATAAAAGGTACCAACTGATTAGTTTTGATTGACGGCAGTAAAAAAAAAACAATCTCACAACAAGCCGTTGAAATGTCTGAGTTCACAGAATATTGAGAATCGCAGTAGAGTTGATCCAGGTACAGGAGACAATTTACATCCCCATTTATTTTTACATGTCCCGTGTCTCTGCTACATGTCCTGTCCTATGCACCCCCTTTATGTTCCTGCACTACATGTCCCTTCCAATATCTCCACATGTCCCTATTTCATATACACAAGTTATGTGCTTCCAATATGTCCTGCAGCATGTCTCTGCTTTGTCATTCAAGATCACCCAATATTTTTCATATATTCAGTGTTTTTTTATTTCACCCTAATAGTGAGTGATATGTCTGTCTGTCACAGGTTCATCGACTGGTCATAGTGGATCCCAATGATCGCTGTATTGGAGTCTTATCTTTATCAGATATTTTAAAATTTCTCATTCTAAAGCCAACAGGTATGTTTATAGAGATGAAATCACATCACAGGGTTTTCTTTTCTGGGTAAAGAGTTAGAATCAAAAGAATAAAAATTTAAAAAAGAGCAATCAGCAAGCTGCCTAACTCGTTTAGCCTTCTAGCTATTTTAGGTAGCTGTGCTCTTTTTTTGCAATTTTTATCTACTATTCAATGTAATTTTCATTTTCTTTAGAGTGCAAATAAATTGTTGTTGTTGTTGTTGTTGTCAGCTGGTAAAGGTATGTGGATTATGGCGGGAAAACGGAACACGTGACCACTGGGTACAGGTCTTAAAGTTCTCTCGTTTTGTTTATTTATTATGTTATTTTTTTAATCTAGGTGCTCAGTCTCCAAAGCAATCTTAGCCACGAAGAACTCAAGTTGTTTGGGATGACAGTGGACGAAACGTTCTTACTCGAACGAAGACGTCCGTGTGAACATTTTTTTTTTTTTGATGGAATCCAAGAGCTATCTTGTGTTTCCTTAAGGTACAAAAATCGTGTTGATATGTGAGGGCGGGGTTCGCATGAGTGGAACAATAGCCCATTCCGAGATATGCTTCACTTGTCACTCACAAAGGTTTCAATATGAGGCTCCGTGCTAAATGCTCAGTGATTCGTGACAGGAGAAAAGAATGAATTTAATTTAACACGGAGCCTCGTACTGAAACCTTTGTGAGTGACAAGTGAAGCATATTGCTCGTTTGCACGTTACGTCATGGCGCCATGTTGGTGGTAATAGGCAATGTGCATCAAAGCTTACAAAGCACTCTGGGAAACCGAGCCCTGCAAAAATGAAACAGGGAAATCAACGAATATATCAGAAAAAAATTACTCTGTTATTTTCGTGTGTTGAAATACTTACATTTCCATAGAAAATGTCGAAGGAAAAATTGTCAGATGAATGTTTAGAGAAGCCAAAAAAATGTAAGGACTCGGTTTCCCATCATGCTTTGTGTTAGAAATTCGAGTTCGTGCACATTGGTTATTGACAAATTTTTCTCGTAAGCTTCCTTTGCTAATACCACCAACATGAATGCATGTTTAGGTCGCTGGACTCTCGAATGACTGTAAACTACTAATACGACATGCTTGTATCAGTGATACAAAAATGTACGTTCTGAAATGCACAAACAGATTGGGAAGCCATTTCATTGTTACAGTAGGTGGTAGTAAATAAAAAGATTTCTCGTGATAGTAAATAAAAAAATTTCACTATGGAAACGATACTACTATAAAAATACCTACCACATATGTGCTGTAACCAGCTGATCTGAAGTAGTGACGTATGAATGACGTCACTGAAAAACTGAGGTGTCATGAAGCCTGCGAAAATTGACTTATAAAAGTTTATATCTGAGACGAATCTAGATTTCCAGGAGAGAATTTTAATATTTTGTATATATTTACTGTGTTATTCATCTTGAGTGGAAAAATAAAATAAACTAACCGTTTCTCAATTTGTCGGGCTACTAAGGATGACACCTCAGTTTTGTAAATTTTCTCGAATCTGATTTGCTAATATTTTTTCTTAGATCAGCTGAAAGTCAGTACCTTGGAGCGCTTTTTTTTGTGTTCTGAGGCCCACGTTTTCTCATGCTTTGACTTCTTTCCATCAACTGAAATTCACAGCAATCTACAATAGTCAAATGTAATGTAATGTTGACATGGACAGACTTAAAAAACCTGAAAATTCTGGAAGTTGCCAGAAACAAAAAAAGCCCTCTAAGTCTCCCCACTCATACGAATACAGCTCGATAGGCTCACATGGTCTTGATTTTCGTCGCGTTTTGAGTAAGCCTCATCGGACACAGGTAGCCCAAGCCAAATATTTGCTGATGTTTTAGCTAAATAAAGCCTCGCAATGACGCGGTAAAACGATTGGTTCATTGATCAGAGGTTTTGTTTCCTACAGTCCTGTATCTGCATATAATTTCATGATCATGATAATCAGTTGAACCGTTTGTCCGGTCAAGATGTCCGGCATATAATATTTTATGTTTTTTTTTTTTTTCAAATATGACCGGTCAACATGTCCGTTCAAAACCATATTTGACCAGTCAAGTACCAAATTTAGCCGGACATTGACCGTTGACCGGCTGTTATTTTGAGCCCTGCCACTGAGAAGCACCTTTGGAAACCAATTGAATTTGCTAGTAGTTGGAGCAAAATGTGAAACACGAAAGCGTAAAATTATATTTGCGCTATGTTTTATAAATATTTCCGCGTTTGGTAAAAAGATATATTTGTTTTTATTCTCCACCCATAGGAGGATCTTTATCCATTTTGCACTACTTAGGCCGCATACAAACGTTGAACTTCGAATGAGCTGAACCTAACGACATAAGAAACCGACTTATTCATTGTTATCAATGCGTACGGCTCATGAGAAGTTTGACGTTTGCACCTGGGCCTTGGTGTTTTATTTACGAGAACTTTAACACGGCAAAACATTACGCCCAATAGAACTTTTTATATTGGCGTTTTGTTTTCCCATTTCAGACCACTTGTCATTCCCTAGAGCATCATTTCTTTGTTTAATGGTTGCACATGAGAAGACATATAGATACATCTCTAACAAAGAATCTTAGTCTAAATAGAATGACACGCTGGTCTGAAAACATTACACGAGCTAAATACAATCTGATAAAAGAGTATTACAAAAATATTGAAGCTTGGGCTACCTGTGTGCATACTCCAAGAAACTTGTTTGTTATCTTGGAGGGAGGAGTGGGGAATATTTTCCTTTGGTAGGGAATAAAAACTATATAAAAGTTAGTAGAGTGATTGCAATAAACCCGTTCAACAATTACTAGACTAATACACACTATTAATCACAAGTACTAGCTAATAGAACCTATTAGACTACAAATAGTCTAAAACAAAAATTATTAAACAGACAACAAATGAATGTAGTCTATACATGTTTATTGACATTTATATGTATTTCAATTTTTAAGTCGGATAACTGGAAAGACTGTAGAAGGCAAAACGGCAAAGCTTTAATTCAATCTTTTACACGGAATGAATTACTTATTTACAGTTTAAAATTTGTAAAGCAAATGACTCGCAGTAAAAATATTGTTTTTCAGTAGAATGAGACCGTTATTTCGTCTTGCTAAATTTAACCAATAAAGTTGTAGTCTTCACACATGAGCTAGTTACACTAGGTTAATACACACTAATAAACGCTAGCAGATAGTCGTAGACTTTGACTAACAGATTTTGTTGAACGGGTTTATTGTAATCACTCTACGATGTCGGAAAAGTACAAAGTTAGCATTTATTGAATAATTGCAATGTAATATGATTTCATTTTATCGAAATATTATTATTGGAAACTGCTAGCTAAAAAAAAATATTCTTGTGTTGAAAAAATGACGGCATTTTAAGTTGTTCAATAAAAACTAATTTGAAATTTGTCAATAAAGAACTTTTGTCATCAGGATTCTAGAGTATCGTGGGCGCGTACGAAACCCCGACGGCTGGAAGCCTGAGCCTACGTTGTGCCTTATTATACATGAAACAGATAACTTTTCTTGAAACTTTTCCATTTAGTGTGCTACTTAGTACACTGTGTCAATTATAGGGCAATTATTCGCATTTCGAGAGTAGCCCGATTTCGAAAGATATTCAGGAAAAACTGTTTTTCGAAAAGTTTGATTATCGTTGCTAAGGAAACGCTGATTAGCATAAAAAGACATTCGTTCATAACTTTCATCCAAGTCTAACATCTGGTGTAAAATATAGATTCATTGAGCTAAAGTAAGAGTATGTATAAGCGGATTCAAAAAGGGAAGACAGTGAAACTCAAAAATAACTCCCCTGAGCCACCTTAATTTCGCGATTATGATATAAAGTCAGTCACTTTAATTTCTCGATTTCATTAAATAAATCTTTTAGTATTTGTTTCCAAATACACACATTCCTTGAACAAAATGACTTAAATGTCAAATACTAACTACAACATGAAATAAAAATCTCGTGTTATTTCCTTTAATATTAAAATATTTCGCTTCATGTATCATAAACACGAACCTAAATGGAAAATGTTGTATTACAATGAAACATAGTATTGTAAAGAAAGATCATGTTGCGTAATTAGTGAGCGCCTAATTAGTGTCGATCTAATAAGTGCGCGTCGCCGCCTCGGCGTCATTTTTACTTTTGTGTCGGTAATTTGATTGAGCGGTTGAGTGGATTCTGCTCAAACTTAATAAACCAGATCCTCACTCAGTAAATTAGACGCTCACTGATTAGACCGACACCACCAATTACGCAACACCAGGTAATTGTGCTATTGTGTATCGTGGCAGTATAAATATAACCTATCTGACTTTATCCTTCACTTGATTCTGAAGATGACTTCCGCTCAGGTTGTCGAAACGTCAGTCACATCAAACAGTCCTTCTCAGGACTACATCCACCCGGATGATCATAATACAAATATTGTTTCTTCGACAAATATTCGATAAATAATGAAACTTAGAAAAAACCTACTAATGGTCTATCACCAATCGAGCCCTGTGATTGGCTGAGCTACTAGGGGTCTATTAGTGATAGACCTCTAGTAGCGAAAAGCGCCGGTTTTGAAAACCAAAAATATATATTTAAAGCAAAATCCAAAACTTTTTGGATCCTTTCATTGGACCGATTAGTAGGTTTTTACTAAAACAATTAGACCTCTCGCCCTCATGGCCTACGAGTCAATAGCCCATTCGGCCTTCGGCCTCATGGGCTATTGACTCGTAGACCATTCGGACTCGAGGACTAATTGTTAAATAGATAGACCTATATGTCATCATTAGACTAGCTTTTGGCGTTTACCAAGGGACAATGATAGACTCAGTCCTTAATGACTTGTAAGAGTGAACATCATCTTATTATTTTTCCCCATCAACAATTTATGGCATCAACACCATCAACGCCTAATACCAGAGGTGGGCAGTGAGGGATCCCGGGTGGTACCGGGGGGCTTCATGGAACCGGCCCCCTTAGTGAGTTCTTCATTGTGAAGCCAATCTAGTTCTTTACGCTCAATAGAATTAACTTGGAACCGCCCTTTTTGAAGCCGATCGTACCAGCTTTTTTTTTCTGCGTGGGGGCTATCGCGGAACCCCCCCTATTTTAAAATCCAGCTGGATCCGCAACAGGTGGGCTTTTAACTAGAAGGATCACGTTCCCGTTATCAGACTAGTGGGCCTTTAACCACAGGTGGGCTTATAACTGCAAGGATCACGTTTCCATTAGCAGACTAATATATGTGAGGGCCGACTTGTAACTAGGTGGGGCTTGTAATCAGCTCTGCATGAAGACATAACGCTTTTACTTACTAACCCATAAAACAAAAATTCCTTGTTAATGTGTAATATAGTCAAATAGACACAAAAGAAAACAATGGAAGGATCTACTAACTTCAGGACTCCATTTAAACTAGCCTTGCTAAACTGGATGTTCCTGTATAAACATTGACTTAAATAAAAACTTCTATTAGTCTAGTAACTATTTCACGGGTTAAGTCAAACCACCCTACATTATAGAAATACGAATTTCAAATGAGTTCAAAGCATTTATAAATAAAACTACTTTGTAAAAGAATCAAATGAAATAAGAAAATGTCTTTCCTGAAATTGTTTTCAAGTTCAAGAGTAACGGTTAAGTACTGCACTGTCCGAGTTCTCGACTTTCTCCCCACTGCAAATTCCAATTGTAACACGCTATAAATTCCAATTCGTTCAGTGAGTTAGCCGTGCACTGACTTAGTTCAGCCCAGCGAGGTTGTTTCATGGTTCCGCTGCACTAAGAACTCCCTACATTGAATGATATTGTAACTGCTACCTTCATTACATAAAACTCCATACATTCAGTGTTTTTAAGATTTTATTATTATATGCTATAAGATATTTTTTGTTCTTTCTGTGGGTGGCATATAGCGGCGAGAGCGCTCGTCTCTCACCAAGGCGACCCGAGTTCGAGCCTCGCTGAGCTCGGTGTTGTATATATGTGAGTAGAGTTTCTAGTTGGTTCTCTCCTGTGCTTCGAGGGGTTTTCTCCGGTTTTCCTCCCTCTGTAAAAAATAAATAGATAAATAAATAAATAGGATTTAGCAGTGGCTCCTCTACTGTTTCTATTCCAATTGGAATTTAGAAAGTGATTATCTATTTATTTACTTCAGTTCTGAGTTTCTTTCTTAATTCCCTACCTTTTTTTTTCTTCTTCCATTTGCCGCCAAACTGCTATATCATAAATTACTTGTACACTCACAAATTCATTTACGCAGCGGCAACTTCATTAATCGTTTTTCGCCACGAGCTTCAAATAATGACTTGAAAGCGAGACATTACTTAAGGGAAACTGTAATGAGACTATAGAGTAACTCTCGTGTACCGGCGAATCCTAGCTGGAAGACCAAACTACGCCATTGTTTATCGGAAGAGCAAATAATATAGAGTTTTGTTTTTGACTTCTTTTGGTCCCGAGAGCACTGAGCAAATCGGGTTAAAAGGTAGACTGGTACACGGTTAACGTTAGCTACTTTTGAAGCCTCTATACATTATGAAGTCAAGCATGTAATCAGTTACCCAATAAGCTACAAAGTACAGGACAACAAACTGGTGTTTTTTTGGATTTTAACAGGTGATGGAGAAGTTTTTTTGACAAAACACCGGCAAAACTAGTACCAGTCTTTCTTCTCAAGTATCCTTGAAAAACCATTGATCTTTGTCTTTTCGAGAAATATTTTTTCCAATACTTTATTCTTGAAGCCTTTTGCTAATAATCGATTACTCGTGAATTCCAGTTCCAGTGTGTACAAAGTAACGATGTACTGACTCTATGCTGTGGCCTTATCTATTTTTTTTGTGGACGGATCATAGCTTCGTATTCAACAATATGGATCACAGGCTATAACATCGATTCGAAACGACGTAGAAATTCTATGAAAATGGTGTCGAGGCGTCGTCTAATCTACTATACGATTCTTTTGACCTCTTTCTTTTGGATTTTTGGGACCATAACATTCTTATTTCTTCAGTCATTGGAAGTTAACATCGAAGTCAAGAGGAAAAGACAAGTGGAATACTTCAACAAGCCCAACTGGAATATCAAAATGAATAGATTAGATTTAACACCTCCGCCTATTCCTGCGCCAAAGGAAAGTCCTCCAAAGAGAAAAAAGGTTGAAGAAAAATCCGCGTTTAAAGCACCTAAGAAAGTTATCTATGCTTCAGCTGAATATGAACATTATCCACCTGGAGCGAAACTCGATGGGCCCGGTGATGGAGGCGAAGGGGTAACAGTGAGCTCGAAGCTGAAGAAGAAAGAAGATGAAGGTTATGATTTACACTCGTTTAATCTGGTAGCTAGCAATATGATGTCCTTTCATCGAAGGCTTCCGGATTACAGGAGTGACGTGTAAGTATTATATGAGTTTAGTGATTATTTGACTTCAAAACTGGAAGTAATTTGAGCGTGCACGGCCGCTTCGCATCTCGTTTAAGCACTTCCCTGCTTATAAAGGGACGCAGCTAGCGGGATATTTCGCCGGCACATGAAATTAGGGTGACCCCATGCACCCAGAACGTGTTCCTTGTTTTTGGGTCTCGGGCTCAATTCCGAACTTTCTTTCACATGGGGGTAGAGTTGTTGTTTTTTTTGTTTTTTTTTTTCGGTATTTCTATCCGGTTATCCGGCTTTCCTTCCGCCTCCGCAAAGCTAAGAAGCTAAATTCCGATTCGATGTGCCGGAGTTAGCCGTGCCCCGCTCACTTAGATTAGCCCGGTGGTTCAGCTAGCGTTTCAGGCATCGATACAATTGATGTTTAACATTCCTAACATTTACTATTAAGCGCGAAATACATGCCCACGCTGCGATTTGTCGGCCCGATTCATCGTTCCGACCAGGGGCGTAGCGAGGACCTAGGATCTGGGGGGGGGGGGGGGGGGGGGGGCACCCAACGGCCAAAAATCGCCGAAACAAAAAAAAAAAAGAACGCGATAATTGCAGACGCAAAAAAAAAAAAGTCCAAAATCGCCGCAACAATTGTGAGCATCAAACTCTCACTAAAAAAGTGTGTTGGGGGGGGGGGGGGGGGGGGGCAACCAACAATAAAAAAGTAAGTGCCCCCTCCCTACGCTGACTGGTTCCGACAACATCGGGAACTACAAATCGTGCGTGTATATACGTATTTTAAAGTCCGATTAAAAAAAATTGAATCGGCCCGATTCTCAAATAAAAAAATCTAAAGAAATGAGACCTACTGAGCCAATCATTTTTTTTTAACGTGGGATGGTCTGAACGTGATATTTGTGTTAATAACATTATTATCTAAAGTGAACCGAAGGGAGAAAGCCTTATTCGGGAAGGACATACCTCCCAACGAGCTAATCAGCCTTGGACTGAAAAAAAATCTACTTAAGTTAATTTGTCTCTTCATCGATGCAGCTAGTATTCTCCCACCTCCGCAGCCTCTAGCTAATGTAGCAAACCCCAACAGAGTAAAAATGGGGTTTTAACTAAAATTATATTTCTGCAAAAAAAAAAGTTCTGTTAATTGAGAACACATGCCAAGTTCCTTGATCTGTAAATTTTGCAGTCAGTGTTGAGAGTTTTTTAACTCAGAAAGTATTCAAGTTATCACTGATAATTTGTATTTGAATTGTGCGACAATAAAAATAGCATCTTTCTTTGTCTTCCTTCCAGTTGTTTTTGACTCGCAGTTCAGTTTTAATATGCTCATGCGGAGAAGTAATGCACCATATCTCGAATTTATTTTAAGTTTTTGAAACAGCTGTCTCCTTGGTGTTTTCGAATTCAGTGCTTTATTGCCAAGCCTTGACAAGAACGCGTAGTTAAGACCAGAAGGTTCCAAACGTGCTTTTTACGGGCTTAATATAGCTTCTCCTTATTTCAAATTAAAGATAGAACCAATTCTAAAAAAGCAAAAAACTGAACCGTTGTTACTGAAAATAAAGGCAGGAACAAAGGGAAAAAACGAGGGAAAATAAATGGAAGTGCGTATCTAAATCGGTAAAAATAAGAAGTAATGATAAAAAAAAACAAGTTTTCAGTGGCTTCTTGATATTCCCAATATTTGAAACCACCGCGATCATCTCCATGTTTTGCAGCCGCTATTTTAATGACTTCTTCAGTTTTCAATTGAGTCATCAAAGCGCCGTGCGCCTTTCGATTTGATTAAAGATTCCTTTTTCGTGTACCGCTCTGAAATGGTGTAAATTTTTGAGCTTTTCGGCTTTGGATTCGTCAAGCAGCCGTTATTCCACAGGTCGATTTTTCCCTCAATAAAAAGCTCGCCAAACATTAATTCCTTTGGTCTTTGTCAGTGAATCTCGACCGCCCTTATCGTCGCGGTTCAGATATGAGTCTTGGGAGTTTTGGCGGGACTTTCTTGTCAGAGATCAAATCTGATTGAAACAAGTTCTGCTATTGATCTCATCTTTGATAATAACTTCGTCAGTCTTTCCCTTAGTAACACTGTTCCTTTAGTTTTCATAATTTCCCCCTGTTTATTGTTTCTCACTTATTCTGTAGCTAACGTTACTATAGTATTTTTTACAAGCGACTACTTGAAGCGTTAGCGTGTTTTGAGGTCGTAAAGCCGCCTCTTCATTCAGCATCTTCGACAACTTTTCGCTTTCAACAACCGGATAGTCTACAAGACTCAACGTCTTATTTTACCGACAGAAGCACGAACTAGAAAGCTCTCTTTGATAGAAGCAAGCGACAGGAAATTTCAGTCACAAACAGCCTCAGGGGACAATACGATCCACCTTGTTCGGTGGTCAACTGATTAAACAGCTTACGACCCATAAAATCTTCCAAACCAATATTTGCACGAAACATGGTCACTCAATAATATATTCACTAGTTTTCAGTTTATCAGTAAATTAAAGATTCAATTGGTTTTCAATTTAAATTAGATAAACGTTTTAAAAGTATAAGTGAATAAAACTGAACCGAGCAAATTCAGAACAGTCACTCCGTATATACTACTGTTTTTTGGATCATTAGTCTGTCAGAGCTAGTTATTCTTTCGTGTCTGTTTCTTTTAAAACAAAAATTACTAAAATGTCTAAAGAAAAAGGGGTTTGAAATCCCTTACGCAATTAGGACTCAAAATTCATGAGAGTAAAAATAGTAACTTCGGCTATTTTTGAAAATGAAAAAAATTGGCTTAGACGAAGCCATAAAGTAGACTGAGGAAAAGCAACAGATGGAAAACTAATTATGTTTTTGGAGGTACCACGCCATTCGATATACCTTTTGTTTTATTGTTTTTTCTTTATCTAAAAAGCAGCAATAGCTAGATATCTATTATTTTTTCATACCGAAAAATATTCAGATGACCCAGAGGTCCAAATCATCAATTATTCAAGTCACTTAGACCGTGGTACGTTGTTTGGCATAATCCACTTTTTACTTGTAAACTTGTGCTTTTGAAGTTTGAAAATCAAAATATTATATAACATCTAGGTTAAAAATGCTTATGTTAGTTGGTTAGGCAGGATATATTCTTTTTGTGGGGGAGCCAGTTTTTTTTCAATCCGTGTCCTAGTACGACAATGACAGTTATCATTTGGGGTGTCAGATTCAATCGCAAGTGTGCTACAAATAAATAAAATTTGATTTTGGTATTTTCACTTTTAATTATCACGCGAAGCCTGAACCACGATATAAAATACAGTAAATGAATAAATAATCTCGTTTGTAGAGTAATTTGGGGTTGAAAATGCGAGTTGGTTGTAAAGAACGCTCCTAGGGTTTCGGCACCGGATCCGTGACTTAAGGTTTGATCATTGGTTGATTTGAGTGCGCATGTACTATGTCCTACATCCTGTCTCGCGTTATCATTCTAACCACATATATACACATGCGGAAATCAAATGTATTTAACTGGATTCTCCACTTGAGGTCATTTACTTAGTTAGAAGACACGTTCCCTGAAAGGAGCAGTCATGATGCCTAAAAACCTCGATTCTTGGACAAGCTGTAGCCATGGCTAGGTTAAGAAGTGACTCATGTTGTGTTTATGCAGATGACCCGAAGTGGCGTCGAGAAACAACCACTAAAAGAATCTCGCGAAATACGTCTGATAATGACACGACAGCTTGTATGAGAAAATAATGAATGAAAGGACAGATAAGATATGATCATCCCGAAGAGAAGAATAGTTTTTTACTTTATTTTACTCACGTCTGTAGCGTGGGTTTACCTCGCTACCTATTACTTGTTTAATTCGGCCAAAGGAAATGAATTAGACATTTTAGCAAGAAATAATCGCTTCAACCAAGAGAATAATTATGCAGGACTTGAAAACACTTCGAAACAAGGATTCACCTATGCTACTTACGATAAAACTCCAGACAGAAACCCGGATAAACCCGGAGAATGGGGAGCTGGAGTGACTCTGAATTTCCTCGACAAGGAAAAAGAGAAGGAAGGCTACGCTGGTTATGCATTTAACAAAGCAGCCAGTGACAAAATATCCCTGGAGAGAAACCTCTTAGATTTACGAAATTCCAAGTAGGTACTATCCACTGTTATCTAAAGCTAAAGTTTTCATCATGCGATCTCGAGTTTGAGTTGCTGATGCTCGATTGTTGTAAGTTTGTAATGTTAATGTGGTTACCGACAGCTCGTAGTCTTTAGACTTTAGGTCAAGAACACTCATTCCTGTTCAAGATAAGCATATCATATATCTTAATTTACTGTTGAAAATAGTAGTTCTAATTCCCCAAAAGCCTGATATTGGTCTTTTAAGAATTTGACTGGTCTATCTCCGATATTTCAAGTGTTATATTTAGAGAGGATTGCTACTTGTAAATGCATTGACCGCACACGTGTTCGTCGTTAGATTCTCCTTCTAAACCAACCCCAATACGTCTAGTTAAATTTTCCCTTCGATTTTAAGCCGCTTGTCAACTACTTGAGCGTTGTTGAACCTTGGAGAGTTCATTTTAAGCTGTTCTTGACAGTAATCTACTTGTTAATCTACTAGTAAGAACTATTAGAACTTTGCAATAATAATTTTACCACTTGTTTATAGTCGTGGTGTTTATTATGTACAATACGGTGTCTGGGTGTGAATTGGTTGTTTCTTCGAAATCAATTATAAAATATTGTTTCTTCGGATTCAATTGGAATGATATTCCCAAGTCGATGACTACTTTTAGTTTTTTTTCTTTTAAATTATCGTCAATTGACTCACTAATTCTTAAATTTTTTATTTATTTATTTATTTTTTGTTGAAAAATACAAGATATTGCTTTAGCAATATATTTAGAAAATTCTACTCTTAAACATACAAGCAAAATATAATGAATACATAAACCAACAAACTAGCCAGCTAGACGGTATATTATGTCCACTATCTTTAAATCTTTCTCAATTGATTGTATTCGTCTGATTTGAAATGTTACCAATTTATGGAAACGTTTCAAATTAATTTTTCTTCAAAGCATTTTGCGGGCTTTCTTGATCGTTGATATCAATTTTTAATAATATTTCTTGTTGTCACATTTTGTGGAATTTTTTAAATAGATATACAGGCCATCTTGAACCAATACTTATCAATAATTCATAGTTTTGAACTTTTTTCAAACATTTTATCAATTTTATTAATTACTCATGTAATGCATTGTTATTTTTTTAATGTATTTAAGCAGTTAATTCTAGGCTCAATTCATAGATCCTTAGTTTCTGCATGCAATTTGAGTAGAGTTTCTAGATGTTTCCTTTGATTCGAGGGGTTTTCTCTAATTTTCTAGTTTTTTCACCCTCTGCAAAACATAACATGCTAAATCCTGTGAGTTAGCCATACCCTGACTTTGATCAGCCCAGAGGTTGTTTCAGGATATCAATAAATTTTTTTGTAGAAAAATTATTTTTCTTTGATTTGCATAAAAAAATTCCTGGAGGGACAAAGAATGGGAAATATACACCAACAAATTAAATATGCAACAGCTTTCCTGCATTGTGATTTAAATAGCTGTATTTTTGTGGTATTGAATAAATTAGCATGTACGAATATTTGGCACTGGCCAATCACACTGCATTGATCTGGAGCCATCTGATAGTTTCAGTTGATTATATATATATACAGCTCTTATATATGAAATATCATAGAATATTTTTCCTTGGATAGCTCTAATTAAAGCCAGATGTAAGATTTTTGAGGTTTCGTTTGTACTACATTTCTGAGGAAATCCAAAGCAGGAAGGGTGGTTCTCAAGAACCCAGTAAACCTGCATTAAATCTAGCCTAGGGCTTGGAGTCATTCGTACTGTCTGGGAATTATTAAGTTGAAGATCTGACCCCTGCACAATCAGGGTCTTCAATTAACGAGTGAGATAAGACAATCTTTGTAAATTATACATTTTACCAGTATAACCATCATGCTAAATTACAATAGTCTGATGTGTTTCAGGTTGAACCAATTAATTCTAACTTATTTTATGTCTATGACTCCAGTAATAAATTATGAGGTGAAAGATGGCATTAATTCATCCCCAAGAACTTTGTGATACCAATTTTATTTCTAAAAAATTACACAGTGCAACATTCCCTGCAACGTTAACATTGCTTGCAACATTATGATTACAGTACTATTTCAGCAGCCAAATCAGAGAAAATCTCGATTTTTACAAATAACATAAACAAAATAAAACAGGCGTTCAAATTTCTATATCCTAGTGTGATGTTGCATGCAATGATGCACCTTGTGTTGGTGCCTTTAGAAGAGCGAATTTGCATATCACTTAATATTTTGCTAAAGATCTTGTACTTGGAATGTGAATTTGAAAAGTTAATAGCAAAGCAAATCATAGATAAATGAATATTAGATAAATTTTAATTTGATTTGTAGAATCTGGCTTAGTTTTTTAAAGAAATTGTACAGACGTTTCAATCCGATCTCTGACCTTCAGCGAAAGAACTTTGGTGTTGCACATGCATTTTGAATCTCGTTGTTAGCGCACACTTAGTCCTAGAATTTAAAAGCATTTTATCAATTTTTTCTCACATGTCCCTGATTTTAGGGATCTGAATATGATGGTTCCCCGAGTTTTGTCTAATTCAGAAATTAAAAAATAACCGGTATAAATCTCACTTTCTGATTGGTTGGAGGTGCATGCATGCATTATGAGAGCACACAGCACATGCGCACATTTGTATTTTATATGAGAAATAAAAAACTTGCTTGCTGTGCTGTGTGAAGTTATAAAGCACTTTGGGATTGTCAGAACACTTGAGAAGTGTTGAGAAGCACTCCGCTACATGCCATGCTTCTCCTAACACTTCTCTCATGTTCTACCAATCTGCGTGTGCTTTATAAATGTACACAGCATGCTCACACGTTTTCTGTTTCTTCATTATTATCTCACTCATTTCTATTTTTCTTTCAGATGTAAAAGCAAGAAATATCCCATCCACTTACCCAAGAGTAGTGTTATTATCTGCTTCCATAATGAAGCTTGGTCAACATTATTAAGAACCGTACACAGTGTTATAAACAGAACACCACCACGCCTACTAGAAGAAATTATTCTAATTGATGATTTTAGTGATAGAGGTAATGTACAGTAAAACACCTTCAAAAATGTTAAGTTATTTTATCATTCTTTTCCAAAATTTCTGTGACAAAAACTATGATGCCCAGGGGGGACTCCCATACATAGAGGGATGGGGATGTTTGCTGAAATTTTGAAAATGACCCCTAAAAGGTACCAAAATTCTATTTCTCATAGCCATAACAATCCAAGTTTCAGCCCTAAATGGTACCAAATGACACTAATCTTACAGCATTTTAGTTAGTTTTCTGTTTGAATACCCTCAAAGGTACTAAATAATGAAAATTAACCCCTAAAAGGTATGACGAGCATCCCCACCCCTTTCATATCGGAGTCCCCCCCCCCCCCCCGGATATGATGTACATGCAGTGATACCCCTATGTTAAAAGCAAAACCCTTTTTTTAAGTTCATGGACACATGGTTATTAAAGGACAGCTAACTTGCACATCACGCAGTCCAAAATTATAATTAAACTAATCTAACTGCTTTAGACACCATCATTAGTATTCTATTGTATGGGCCGGCATATCCTGTGTTGTGGGGGATGTAGGGGCCTAAGGATGCATATCTAAGTAAAGGGGAAGACTGAGGCAGGAACACAGGATGTTCAATGGTAAAAGTTGCATGTAGAGGAAGCTAAATTCTAATAGCGAAGCACACAGACGACGTCAGTATTGAGGCTTGTCTGAGTTTATAATTTATTCTTAACATTCTTGCATTCAAGACAAAAGAAAATGACTATTTACGAATCCCTCGAGATTCAGTTTTGGTTTGTTCGTCTGAGTTTTGGTCTATTAATAGTATCTGTACGCTTCGCTTTTGTAGTAGCTAGTTGCTTACTATACTCTGGCCTGTGAATTGATGATTCCCGTTTGAAAATATATACAGTCATTGTCAAAAAGGTTGTCCTGTGAAAAAAGACTTAAAGACCAAAAGAAGTATCACTCAATCATTTGTTTATTTGTTTTAAACGATATAAATTCTGGTTTCAAAGTCTATAATGAACTAGTACCAATGAACAGAGAATAGTTCAAAAAAGTTGACCAGTTTTCCTCCTTCGTAGCCTGGTGCTTGCATCCAGACAAATACCACTTTCCCGGTTTCGTCCAGATGCACACACTGGGGGGTTACCTCTTCTGAGGTAAATAAAAAACTAAAATTTAGGAAAGCTTTAATAATTTAACAATGTTCTCTCTATTTTCTAGACGAATTAAAAGAGAAGCTAGACAATTACATTTCAAAATTAAAGATCGTAAAAGTTATTCGTCTTCCAAGTCGTCAAGGTCTCATACGTGCAAGACTAAAGGGAGCGGCAGCAGCAAAAGGGAGTATTTTAACATTTTTAGATGCTCATTGTGAATGTAATAAGGGATGGCTGGAGCCATTATCTGCGAAGATTTCTGAGAACCCTTCAAATGTAGTGATGCCAGTCATAGATGAAATTAGTGATACATCTTTCTACTACCATGCTGTACCTGAACCCTTTCATCGAGGGGTTTTTCGATGGCGATTAGAGTTTGGCTGGAAGCCTGTACCTCAGTATGAAATGGAAAGAAGAAAGGATGAGGCAGATGGGATAAGGTATAAAAATATTTTTGGGAAACTAGCTTTATCAGTTTAACATCTTTCGTAGCTGCTCTACCAGTAGCCTCCTACGCAGACGCTCTTAGGGTCGTCACGCAATACTTCACGTTGCGTGACGACGTGACGACCCTAAGAACGTCTGCATAGAAGGCTACTCTACCAGGGAGATGATAGCAGTACCGCGTTCCTACAAAAATGCTCCATTAAAATCCTCTTTTCAAGGCAATTATTTGAAGAGGACGGGTGGGGGGCGAGAGGTGCTAAAAACCGCAAATACACAGAAAAAAACGCCAAAACCTGAGAATTCAAAAAGGAAATCGAGCAACATCAAAATTATGTGCACCCTTTCTAATAAAGTTGTTAAAATCGTTACTTCTCGATGAAATTGCCAAAAAAAAGACGTTATCCGAAAACCGCATGTAAAAATTATTTGAATCCAAAAATGGCCTGCTCCCCCTCGATTTGGTGTAATACTGGGAAAACACTTCACGCAAACGAGAACTAAGACTGGCATATTCATATACCCAGCTATTGCTTTCTCTTATCCATTCTCTTTACCTTCTAGGACTCCAGTCATGGCAGGTGGCCTATTTTCTATCCATAAAAAATATTTTGAAACGATTGGTACATATGATACTGGAATGGATATCTGGGGTGGTGAAAACATAGAGATATCTTTCAGAGTGAGTATCCGGCCCCTTGTAGACCCCTTGCACGTGACGTCAAAGCAGCTCTATTTGGAGGACAAAACAAAAGAATTTCAATCTCCTGAGGATTGGAAACCTATTGCTTTGTCCTTCGGATTGAGCGGCATTCCGAAGTACTGCAAGGGGTCTATATGGACTTTCATAATGAGCAATGAATCTTTGACATGTGGGATCAGCTTTGAATCTGTTCCCTGAAGACTTCTTTTGTCCTATATAGTGAGCATGCGTTGTCACCATTTTATAAAGTACGCAATGAAGTCATAGATTTGGTTAGGACTGAAAATATGGGGATTCACAATGAGCAATGAATCTTTCCCATGTTGGATCAGCTCACAATCTAACGTCACAGAAGACGACTTTTTCCTGTTGAGCATGCGTAGTCATTGTAAATAAATTTCTTCCCAGGTATGGATGTGTGGTGGCGCCATCGAGATGCTACCATGTTCCAGAGTTGGTCATGTCTTCAGACCGCGATTCCCCTACTCCTTCCCAGCTCGACCAGGCCACGATATTGACGTGGTCAGTAATAACTTAATGCGAGTAGCAGACGTGTGGATGGACGAATACAAAAAGCATTTTTATAATATCCGGTTTGACTTAAAGAAGAAGAAACACGATGATGTGAGTGAAAGACTTGCCCTGAGGAAGAGATTAAAATGTAAAAGTTTTAAATGGTATTTGGATAATGTCTACCCTGAATTGGAAGTACCAGATACTAATTTTAACGCTGCTGGACAGGTAAGACGATGGGGGAAGGGGAGGGGGACTGATTTCTGTTGCTCAGGGTAAGCCTCGGTTTTGTGTAGAATATTCACGTGTTCCAGTGAAGGGCCATGGAATTTTGAAGTTTTGTATTGTTGAAGTTGAGCATTCTTTACTTTACTGTTGGTATTTGTGAATATCTAGACGCTGAAATGAGGCTAACCCTGAGTAAATGAGCATGTAATCAAGGAACACAGCGGTATTTTAAGGATTTAGTATATCGGATTTCAGGTCAGCTCAAACTAAGCATTCAATCGAGGCTGCAAGGAGGTTTCAAATGAATGCTTTATGTTCGACCAGTGAACCAATTCCGTATACGGAGAGTGGTCACTAGATCTTTTTTCGAAGGTTTGCGTACTCATGCTAGCGGAACTGAGAAACGCTCGATGGGTACATAGCCGTTGCGAGAAACACCCCGTGGCGGAAACTTGTCTCACACGGCAGATGCCTGCATGGATCAGCTAGGAGTTTCACCGCTTAACGTACTAGTCCTGATTCTGCAAAGATTCCGTTGACGAGATAATTTCGCAAAAGTAGAACTGCTTTCACTCGTGTAGCTTGAAAACTTGGCACGTCTCACAAGGAATTGCGCGCTATTCTGCAACAACCCAATGAAGCTTGTCTTGCAATGCCTTCACATATGGATCAAAGTGTCACCGTGTTTTAACGCCTTAACTTATCTTGTTTCTTTCTTGTCGCATTGTGTATTAGGTACGGAATCCTGCTTCTGATATGTGTCTGGATACATTAGGCAAGAAAGACGACGCCCCCTTGGGTTTATACACCTGTCATGGACAAGGCGGTAACCAGGTAACTAACACGTGATATAATAGCCGCCATCTTGGACTGGCGAAGAACCTACCCAGTCGATAAAAATGTAATGCACAACACATAATACAAGATGCAGACACTAAAATACAAGATATCCTTTATCAGTTTGGTGGGTGATAAGCTTCCCTTCTTTTGTTTTAACATCCGATTCAACATGGCAGCAAGTCATGTCGATTTTTTTTCTCTTTTTTTTCCGGGCTGGTTGCCCATTAATCTAAGCTAAGCATACTACTGTAAAAAGCACTTTTGGAACGACGAGAGATCCAGTCCTTGCGAGTTGAAATTTCATTTTCATATCTGGCGAACCAAACTTGTCCCCAGTCCCTCTCGCTCTTAGGTTGAGGAGCACGGGCTCAGATGACAAGATGATCAAAACAACATCAGTCGAGTCACCTTGCACATGCGCATAACAGTCACACGGTCATGATCACTCTTTCTGAACTGATCAAAATAGTAGCGTGGTGCATTGTTTGTCAAAGTAATAGTACTCGTAGTATTTTCTCTCCTAAATATCTATTTTCCCCTGAGATATCCTTAAGCTTATCGATATGATTCCTGGTTCTAAATTATCCCCTGAACATCGGGGAATCGCTTTCTCATGGGCAAGCTTTCTTTTCTCTGTTACGAAGGGTAGTTCTGTTTATCAAGCCTAGAACCTATAACTAGGACGATTCTCGATTCCCTTTCGTAGTTCCTTTTTGTTGGCCTAATTAACGCCATTATCTTGCGACTTCCAAAGGAGTTCAAACATTTGAATAAGAAAAAGAATTCAGAGGATTCTAGTGGTAGTGGTATCAAGACGTAATAAGGGGAATGGTGAATTGAACTAACGCTGAATAGCTGATTCACTCAAGTGTAGAGAAAACTTATTTTGTTGTTTTCTTTGTTGCAGTACTTTGTATTGACGAGCAAAGGTGAAATCAAATCAGAAGATAACTGTCTGGATTATAACGGCAGTGACTTGTACTTGAGAGAATGTGACGGACTCAAACAGAACCAGAAGTGGATCTACAAGGTGAGAGGCCCTTAAGTTGGCTTTATAACTCTAGAGGCCATTTGTTCTTTACTTGAATGCGTAGGGCGGGATGAAAAAAATTGACATCGAAATAATTGGGGGCCAAAATTAATACAGTCTAGATGCCACGGGGAAATGAATTTCATGATTCCGCTCTCAAAGCTCTTGGCTTTAGGCTTTTTTCAGCGACAACGTTACATAACTACGCTTCTCAGTTGAGCTTGGAACGACCGAAGATGAAAACATGTTGTCAGGGGCAACGTCAAAAGTATTCAATAGGAATCAAGCATGATACTGACGTCACCGCGGCGGCAATTAAGCTCGTGAATTTCTCCCACACTATACGGTTCAAAACTTTTGACGTTGCCCCTGACAACATGCACTTTTCAACGACAAAATTTTGAGACAAAACTTCGGTCGTTCAAAGCTCGTAGTAATTGAATTAGCTATATGCTTTTAGTAGCATGTGGACAATAATATTTTGGTGATTGCAGGACAACACACTACAGAATCCGCGTCACGATGTCTGCTTGGACCGCGGGCGCAGTGGCAACGAGCACGTTAAGGTTAAACCATGTGACGACAGTCAAACACAGGTTTGGAAATTCTCCAAGACTGAGGAAATGGATGACTAAGTTGATTACTACATGAATGACGAGTGGAAATTTCTCTTTACGAAGACTGTCTGTCAATGAGGGCTTCTTTCTTACAAGCAACGTGAAAATACTTGCAATTATTTGGCGCCACTTTTCAAATTTCGCGATCCATCTGAAAACTTTGACAAGATATTCAACGATACATACTTCATGTAGTACTAAGCTAAGCTAAGTACTAAGTTTTTGATATTGATTACTAGGAAGGACAGCATATCATGTAATACATGAAGTGCTATGCCTGGTCAAGACGTTACAAAATCATTCGAGAAACATACACTGATGACCTCATCTTTTACTGAGTCCTTTAAGCGTCCTTGTAAATGTATTACGTCATCACAAAGTTTTACGTCATTCGCCATAGAATATATCATTTTCTTAAATTCAGATATATTTAATAAACTTGATACTTTAATTAAAAAAATACGTAAAGTTTCAGGGAAAATGGAACAAAATGGATGGTCCAACTCAATGGGTATA
Organism: Anthopleura xanthogrammica; assembly: GCA_964019055.1. NCBI lineage: Eukaryota > Metazoa > Cnidaria > Anthozoa > Actiniaria > Actiniidae > Anthopleura > Anthopleura xanthogrammica. The sequence goes on along the minus strand of OZ025206.1, from coordinate 22,963,918 downwards.
AGAAAATATTAGCGCTTGGCATGCACACGCATCCCTGTAAGCAAAACACTCGTTAATTTGTGTTCAATCTCCCTTCAATCTTTCTTTCAATCTTGTTGGTAGTTTTTTACCAGCAGGATAGGTGGCCCGGACCCCCTGAATACGCCCCCTCCACCTTTTTTTATTTTATTTTCTAGCTCGATTTCCGCCATTTTTCTTTCGAAAACTTATGGTCAAATTTCATCATCTCGAGAACCAGAAACTTAAGTTGATTTTTCTTTCCTTATTTTGAATCCGCGTTAAATTCTCTATAAAAAGGGTGTTAGAAAGCTTTCTAATTACTTTTTGCTAAATGCGAAAATTGGCTCTCATAAGCGGCAATGCAAACGGGGGTTTCAAAATCGTGGTCGTAACTAGAGCTGGTCGCTTAATGTTAGAGTGGTCGCAAGAAGGGCTTCGGATTCCCTTGCACTAATTTTTTTTTTTTTTTTTTTTTTTGTCAGTTAAGAGGGTGTCAATGGTGTTTACAGTTAACTGCCATTTCTGTTATTTCGGTTAAATATTATGGCCAGCGTTTGTAAGATTAATTAGTAGTTAACTGACAATTGGCAAACAAATTAGTAGTTAACTGACAATCGGGTACTGACCCCCATTGGCACCCTCAGTTAACTACTACTAACATAAAATAAACAACAATAGCAAAATAAAGTTCATTTTGATGGTTCAACATCTTGTCAAAACGCAATGAAACTGACACCATTGTTTGAATCTACCAATAGGCTATCACATCACTAATTAGCCCATAGCACAGTAGCCAATCGGAATGTGTGATTGACAATAGCCTCTCTACTAGCTAGTGAAGCCTTATTTATTTGCTATTTTAGATAGTCACTATTACCATGGTTACTCGGTTGGCTAACATTCAACAGGTGGCCAGATGGTGGTTGATTTGTGCTTGAATGCAAACTAGAAAAATTGCTTTATTATCACTAGTCTTTTCCATACTGCAGAATTCCTTCGATCTTTCTTCTCTTCCTCCCCTAACCTTCCACTGATTCTCACTCTTCTGCTTCTCCGTTCCAGCTTCCTTCCCTCCATCCTCCCTCCTCTCCTTCGACCCTCCTTTTCTTTATTCCTTCTTTACTTTCTTTCTATCAATCTCGCTTGCTTGTTTGCTTTCCTTCTTTCTTTCTAACATCCTCTTTTTCTAATTTTACTCCACTTTATTGCGTGTTTAGTTCCATATTCTATTTACCATGTCTTCCATTTAGAATTCATTTACGAGTACAAACTATAACAATACAAATGCAACCACACAAATACATTTTGAGTCATTTTATTCATTTCTTCCTTTCTTTTTTTCTTTAGATTTAGTTCGAAGTAAAATTCATGATATTAGTTTCAAAGCAAAATGTTTTCTTTAGTAAAATATTTCTTGCATTCCAATAAAAAAAATTAATTTAAAAGTTCTCTACCCCCACCTAGATTCCTCCCCAAACCTACCCCAGTTTTATCGGCATTGATTTGACATTTCTTGTCAGTATTTTTGCATCGTTCCCCAGATTTCTTCTGAATGTAGAGCCAGGGAATGATGCCTGCAGTGCATGGAAATTCCATACACTCTCCCTCCAATTTTCACGGTACAATGTAGTCGTGCATTTTCCCTACGTCCAGTCTCTTCATCAAGAAATAGCCTCTACTTTTTCCCGTCACCGTATCTATGGGAACCATTGACCGATATAGATCCCTTGCAGGTACCCAGTATGGCGGGTACTTGAACCTAGCAGTGTCCAAGACAAGAATCGAGTTGGTTTTCAGGTCAAAAGCACCAACAGGACTGTAGTGTCCATTCCCATGTTGTTCTAAAGCCTCCCTGAAAAATGAAACTGCCATCAACTTGCTCGGGTATTCTTCACTTAGAGACAAGTTGATATTCCTAGAGTTATCATCAGAGTTCATTAAGCTATGATCTTGCCAGCGATTTTTCCTTCCCGTACAAACATGATAAAGATCGGAGAGAAACTCTTCATAACCTTCATCACTATCGCCAGATGGACGAACAAGTTTACAGGTTACGCCGTTGCGATCGGACACCGTCTGAAACTGCTCCATCGTTATCCCTCTCTTTTTTATAAGTTCCAGTTCGGCCAACTCGACTGATTTTTCCAGTAACTCCTCCGTAAACCATCGCCAAGGAGTTTTCCAAAGTCTTTTAGGATCAACTCTTAAGGCATTCAACACCATCACTAGAGTAGAGAATCCACAATACGCCGGGTGTGACTGGGGTTTGTAGCAAGAAGAAAGCGCCAGAAATGGCAATGCGGTCCCCTCGCTCATACAACGAATCAAACGCTTCTTAGATTCATGTGAGCGATAGTCCAAAAGATCCTCTGGAAGCTTGAATCCGTAAAAAGACGTTTCATTGCTGTACATTATACTGCCTTCTGAATTTCAGAAAGAAATGTTTTCTTGTTGAAAAAATACTGAGCACGTTGGACAGCGCTTAATGCCGTGCCGAGGTCAAAACGCGATACATGGCTTGCCCCAAGCTAATATGTCATTTTAAACACGCCGTTGTTGGCATCCATTCAGTAAAAACAAGTTACTCGGATCAATACAAGCCATTAGCACAACCACAAATGAAAACCAAAATAATTACTTTTGCTACATACTAAAGTTAACTGCTTGAAGTTTAGAGAAGAAAAATCATGATGAGATTTAAAAAATTACCTAGATTTATATTTTTAGTTATAGGTAAGTGTTAAACATTTAGTGTTGTTGTTGTTTTTTTTTTAAACAATTTTCAATCCTTAAATAATTGATGTCACTGAATTCTATGTTCTTTTTAGATGGAAATAACTTGATAAACTGGTTAAACCTGATAATCGGCTGGCAGTCGGTGAGCGTTAGCACTGGAGGTTATTCGACAACACAGAGAGGACGAGAAAATCACAACAAAACAAGACTCCAGCTTTGAAAAAAAATATTTAATTTAGTTAAAACTATTATTTAAACTCTATTTGAAAAGCTTTTGCTGGATTTACATGTAAGCTTCGTGTTAACTAATATCTCCGATCCAAATGGAATTCAGTTGGATTTTAGAGTACTAATTCTTGATCTATTTTATCAACAGCAGCGTCCAATGCATAAGAAAACTGAATTAAGAAATTATCGGCCTTCGAAAAAATTATTTAGATAATATAGTAAGAATAAATAAAAAATTATAAAAATGTTATTTAAATAACAGAAATCCTAAGATTGAGGTAGTTTTAAGGTAAAAAAAGGTTCGATAAAATTTGAAGTTTATTTTTGTTTTGTTTTGTTTTTCAATTTGAAGACGCTTCTCCTGTCGAATTTTGCCGCTTATTTATCTCGCTTTGAACAATTTTTACCCTTTCTTTGAGATCCAAGACGTTAATTACCGTATAAGCTATTGATAGTTGGTGCAGAAGGTTTTCCATCGTTGATGTAAAGTCGTTCATCTCGGTAATTTTTGGACGGAGTCGAACACCATCTTCACAGATGCATTCTGGGAAAGGCTTGATAACGAACACCAGTGACGATCGGTATCTGAATAGGAAAAACACTTCATTAACTCTGAATAAACTGTTAATGGATTTTTAAAAAGTCTTTTTTTTCTTTCAAGTTGCCCTCCAAAACGCAAAGCATTATGGGGGATGTGAAAGTGGTGAATAGGCAATGTGCATCAAAGCTTACAAAGCACTCTGGGAAACCGAGCCCTGCAAAAATGAAACAGGGAAATCAAAGGATATATCAGAAAAAAATTACTCTGTTATTTTCGTCTGTTGAAATACTTACATTCCCATAGAAAAATGTTGAAGGAAAAATTATCAGATGAATGTTTAGAGAAGCCAAAAAAGTGTAAGGACTCGGTTTCCCATCATGCTTTGTACTATAAATTCGAGATCATGCACATTGGCTATTGAAATATTGAAACCTGTTTGAGGCACAGGAAGCCCAATTTATGTTTCTACACAGGAATTTCATACATAGGAAAACAAAGGCGCGCAATAAATCATGATTCCACTGTGTTTTCGCTAGACTAGATTTTCCTGTTCCATAATATTAGCACACATTCTCAGCCTCAATTTTTTTCAATAACTAGCATTTTTTCCGGGTAATATTTTCGTCTAGCACTTTTATCTAAATTTGGCTTCCAGTGATTTGAGAATGTTATGTAAACTGTATATCTTTCTCGATGACCCTTGGTTTTTTGTTTTTTTTTGCAGTCTATATTTAATTATGTCAGTCATAAGTGGCTTCGCTTTGCTCCGCTGACGCCGGCTGCGCTGTTTCCATGACAACAGGCTTAGACCGTGAAATAATTGTTGATTTAAATATTATCCACGTCAGAAAAAATTCCTAAGAATAGTTCAATATCGAACTTATAAAGTTCAAATGGATTACATGATATAAAGTCGTTTTTTTTTATGTTTTCTTATGAGGTTAAAAAAAATTTAAACTAAATTTCAGTGCAAATTAGCTCACCAGAAGTAGCCAAAAATATATATCAATATTACATATAAGATAATGAATATTAGTTGTTCTTAATTCTAATTTTACCTTTGAATAATTTCCTTGGTTTCTGATAGTTCTAGTAGGATATCAGCCGCTTCTTTTCCTATATATATCGAAGCATATACCACAGGATCGATGCCACGATCAGATATATAATTCAAACCCTGATTATCGTTTTCCTCTTCTTTTTTAGCTTGAGCTACGATGATTTCTCGTTGAAGATCAAAGAATTTATCTGGGTGAGATTTGGGCTCAAAGTCTTCTCTCTTCATCCCTTTGTCGCGGATAATTTTCCTCGCTATCTCTGTCATCATATGAAAATTTGTCTCTTTAACAATTTCCTTGGCTAAAGTCGTCTTCCCTACGCTGTGAGCTCCACAGAGAAATATTCTGACATTATTCATGATTTGTGAATCTTCCTCTTGTACAGCAGGCGAGATATTTTACATATACTTTCCTGGTAATATCTCTGAAAATATATTTTTTGGTCACAAATGTATTAAAGTGAAGACTTTTAGACAATAATTCTATTGTTGTGACAAGATTTTTCCCTTTCCTAAAACAGCTGTCGCTTGGTCTGTTAATGGAAGCAAACATGCATATCAAACGAAGGGTTTTTTTTTACCAGACCCCTCGTAATTCTTGGAAATGAAGATTGCGCGACGTTCAGAGTGACACAAGTCATGCTCCGGGGCATTTAGCCTGGCCAATGACTACTTGATGAAAGAACGTGCCAGAACGCGTCGAGAATGCAAAACAAATCCATTTTATAATAAAATTATTTTCTCTTCAAAAGTTTTTAAAAGATTCCTTTATTTACATTAACAGATTAACAACTTTCGCACATATATATCTTCATAAATTACAGGTCTATATCTTTTTCTCGTTATATGTGTATATAATAATATCTAACACTTTAATTGGCTTCTGTCAATCCAGTACTCAAGTGCTGATCAACAAGGAAACCCATGCAGGGGCGGATCCAGGGGGCGTTGTGGCGGTTGCAAACCTCCTTTAAAAATACCGATTAGCTGGCTGACAGTACAGTGAGAGAATGACGGATAACTAGAATTAGACATTATTTTTGCTTTCATTGTCATCATACAACCCCCTGTTAAAGAAATCCTGGCTTCGCCCAGACTCTGCTTTGGAGAGCGTTTCAAAACAAATCTCATAATGATTTAATGATTTATGATTTATATAGCGCCCTTTCTATATGGATATGATCAAAGATGCTTTACAATCATGAGAGGTGGCTAGTATAAGGTGTAGACACTGAGAGTGGTCACTTTCAGGGTTTCTTTACGTCCTCAGTGGTTCTTTTACGTCCCTCCGATATTGGTTAGTGATGAAGTGTGGAGAGACGGGACCGCCATTTAAAGTGGTCATCTGAGCCACCGCTCGTAGATGTAATTACAAAGGCATGTGTGTAGGTCCGGCCGGGACTCGAACCACGACCTCACGAAAGTCCGGTGCTCAACCAACTGAGCCAACCAGGCGGCAGTTAATCTCGTATAAATAAGCAAACAAACAGAATAAAAGAAATACTTAGAAAGTACAAACTTTAAGGAACTTTGACATTTGGTGGACGACAAGTTTTTCTCAAATTACTACGTATTTTTTCTTGTATGAGAAAATAAACATTTTAATAATCTTCTTTCCCAGTGTTTCCTCTCCTCCGTGTCGGCGTAATCCAGAAATGTTCTGTTCCTCAAAGCTTTTGGCAATATACTTTTTTCGATACCATCAATTCTGATGACTATGAGAGAACCATCGTCCAGCTCTGCATTTTTATACAGCGCCAAGTCTAATTCCTGTTGGCAGTGCTTACTTGCCATGAAGTTTTTCGATAAAATGGCAATCACAGTTTGACTTTGATAAATACTATCTGCAATGTTTTCTATCATGGCTTTACCAACTTCGAAATCTTTTCTGGTGACGCAGTATTTGAAGGAATATTTATCGAGAAGAGGAGTGATATGTGTTGTGATCCACTCGTTGTCACGGTTACTAAATGAAAGGAATGTTTCATATCTGTACTCCTGTGATGAGGCAGAATACCCTAGAAAGAAAAAGATCAAATATTTTGCTCACAAACTACATTTCATTCCCTTGAGTTTTATACCTTTCTTCGTTGGTAACATTGACCGTGCAAACCTCATACTTTTAGGGATCAGATTCATTGTTTTAATATGCACAGCTTATCTTCTCAAGTTTTATTGTTAAACATAGTAGTACTACAAGGATTACGAGGCTATTTGTGGTTCTCTCCTGTGCTACGAGGGTTTTCTCCGGGTACTCCGGTTTCCTCCCTCCGTAAAAATCAACATGTGAGTGAGCGTTGTGTGCATAGAATACTGAATGTAGTGGAAGTGTGTGTGAGTGAAAAGTGTCCCCAATTAGTGCGAAAGCGCTAGAACGATTAGACACTTAAATAAAGAGATATATTCTTATTATTTTTTAATATGCACACGCAGAGCCTTCAGGTGGTCATGTTAAGCAAGAAAATACAAGAGAGAAGTGGGATATTTCATGGTGTGCTATTGTATAACTATTTTTTCATTATATGAAATAGAGTGTGATATTGAGTGGCATCAAAATGATAAAATTGATATCCCCACTCTCACCAGTGGCCAGTGGGGATACGATTTATATCAACACTGGTGGTGTCAAATTTCGACTTTTTGCTCAGCAAGTCTCAAATTCTCCATTATTTTTCATTGAAGATTTCATACAATAAACAGAACATTACATGGTCGCTTGGAGATACGAATTTTATCTTCTCGTGCTGATATTATCTCTCACTCGTTCGCTCTGCTCACTCATGAGAGATAATATCAACACTCGAAGATAAAATTCGTATATCCGCGCGACCATGTAATATCCTATATATCCCACATCATTGAAAATACACCCAGGCATTTACTCTAGAAATTCAGTCAAAACTTCAGTCGATGTTACAGTCAAAACTGCTCAAGCGTACCCCCTATGCTCCATTAATGATTTTATTGTTCGAATATTGACTTGATTAAAAGCCCCCCTCCCCCTTCTTCCAGCCCCCTCTAGGCTTTTTCGTGTACGCACAGAAACAAAAAAAGCAGCTCTGAATCTAAATACTTACTATATCTGGAGGCCAGTCTTTTTGGTTTAACTCTGTATAGATAACGAATGGTGAATACTGTCACAAGAGCAAAGATTGAACCCAGGGCTGCTACCAGGAATATAATGACTAGAGTAGATGTCGAAACCGGGCTAGAAGAAAGTTGTTTTTCAACTGGAAAAAAAAAAAATAAATAAAACAAGCAAAGTATTACAGGAAAGTATTAAAAACTATAACTTGGAATGATCTTAAACGGCGTAGGGTGACCCTGGTGCTAGGGGCGGGCCTTGGGCTTACTTTCCCAAGGGTAAAACCGTATCAAACTGTACTTTATCCCACACCATAGAAAATACAGCCAATCAGAAAGCAGAAAAGCCGTTGTATACATATTCGTCGGTATTTCACTCTTCCTTCCCATCATACACTGCAAGTTGAATCTACGCATCTGTATTTTCTATGGTGTGGCATTTTCGTGGCATCCCGTGGATATCCCGCTCGTCACTTGTATTTTCTTTGTATGCACACTCGCCTAAAGGCTCGTGTGTATACTACAAACTACAAGTGACTCATGGGATATTCCACGGTATGCCACTCAAAACCATTGTATAACTAGTATGTACACGGAACCTGGCCCAAATTTGCACGACTAGACGTTTGCAGAATTTTTGTCCGGATAGCACAGTTCCTTGTAAACAGAACGTCTAAACGTACAACTATTTGTACGGTCAAAAGTTCGTCCGGTACCGTGTAAGGCCAGCCTTAGTGGATGTGATTGCAGCTTTACCTGTCTGGTTTTTGAGCTGTACTTCGATCGAAGTCCAGTTAGATCCCGTCATCGACTCGGCTCTACACACAAACGTTCCCGCATCATCGAGTGTAAATCTCTTAATAGTCAAAAAGAAGGTAAACATTTCGGAATTATTTTCAAGGGTCTCCTTGGGACTATAGCGAGAAGTGTAAAAATGAGGTACAGCAGAGCCGTTTTTGGTCCACGAGGTTGTGACGATATCATATTTTGGAAACGTCACATAACAAAAAAGAGTTAGACGTTCACCCACTCTCGTCCTGACGATGAGCTGTTCTGTCGACACCGATGGTAACCCTGAAATTGGAAAGGTTTTAAAATAACTGTTTGGAGTACTTTTTTTTCTCTGCTAGGTAATTTATGCGAGGAGTTTTATTGCAATATGCTTTACTCAACTCATAACGTACTCACTACGGCGCCATAAACCTTTTTTTTTTTTTTTTTGAGATAGCAAGTGTGGTGCATTGTGGTCTAGCGAGCATGTTTTGTTCATCATGCCTTATATGGTGCTGTTTGGTACCCAAGCTAGACCACAATGCATCCTCTTATCGGACTCAGAAAAAGCCTATGCTGGTCTATTTCAGGTCCCCAACAATGCTGAAGTTAATCCCTGGTAAACTGAACTCCATGATAAAATCAATTGTCTGTTTGCACTATATACTTCTCAATAGTCGCACGGAATCGTACAACTTGTCGCCACAAAATAGGGTTTTGGTGTACGTCAATCAGTGTTTCCATGACAACTAATGCTGACCAACAACGTGCAATAATGCTGGCCCAACAATGCTTGGCATTTGTCACGAGGGTTAGTGCGAAAGAAGAATACATCGCAACGATGCTTGGCAGAAAGTAGAAAACGATCCTATACTATAGCGAACTTGCCTGCAATATTGCGCGCAATGTTGCAACGTGTGCCTGCGCCTTTGATTTTTTGAACTATTTTTTGGACGTGGACGTGGGTTCGAATCCTACCTCATGCATATAACTTTTTTGTAACTCTTTTATATCTCTTAAATAGAGCTGTGGTTTACTGACTTACTGACAATCGTTTTCCCTTTATATTGCTCTGTTTAATTTTTTCTGTTTATGTTACTGAAGTTACTACCGACTGTTTACCCCGAAGTGTTACCCAGTCACAGTGCCCTTTTATCAAGTATTGGTTTTTACCTTCTTTTTCCTGAATAAGTCGCGTACTGCTCTTCTCTAGGTCAGCAAATATCATAACATAACACCAATACACTCCAACATCTCGATCTGAAGCGTTATGGATCTCTAGGATCGATGACACGGTTTTATTACTAAAGAACCGTTCCTTGTGATGAGTAAGCCGGCGATTATTGTGGTACCAAGTTACACTGGTTTTTTTCTTGAAGATATCCGTGGCCACGCATCGTAGACTGACGTTTGGCGTCCTTGCATTGAATACCTTGTACTTTTCTGTATACAAAACTGGTGTAGCGATGCCTAGAAAAGTCTTTACGTAAGTTTGTAAGTCTAGATGTTCTGCAATTTCTTGTAGCCTGTTCCTGTTCCTCTCTTTACTATCTAAGCCCTTTTATGCACCGTTATCTACCTTTGAAGATAACCGTCAAGGCTATATCTCCTTCTCGTCCTCTGCTTTTATTTGCTTTATAGTCCTATACTCACTTAATAATCTACTTACATTAGTCATCTGTTACTTACTTCTGAACACCAAGGCTGTACTCCTCTCGTCCTGTCCTCTGCTGTTATTTGCTATACAGGTGTAAGTACCACTATCGTTGTTGGTCGCCAGACTTATTCTGAACCTTGATTCATAATACTCATTGGATAACTTGAAATTTCTTTTGCTTTCTGGTACTTCAATGCCGTTGAAAAGCCACTTATAAACAGGTGGCGGATAGCCGGACGCCTTGCAATATAGCGTCATCAAGATACCCACCACATGCTCAGAAGTTGGTGGGCTAGTAAGTCTTATGGATGGAGGGGCTGGAAGAAGAACACAAGATGAAAAAAAAAAACACTTCAATATTAAATGTCTGGAAGTCCTATAAAGGATCTGAGGAAGAATATAACAAACCTCTGTTAAATTCTTCTATATTGATGGACTTTCTTTGGCCCCTCAATTTTCATCAAAACAAAAGATGTTTGTACCCAAGCTAGACCACAATGCATCATGTTCGCTATCTCAGAAAAGATCTATGGAACCAGAGGTCAGCCAAGTGGGACTGAACAAGAAGGATTATAAAGATCTAGAATAAACTTCAGTTGTTGTAACATCGAAAACGCCCGTGTCGTACTACCATCACATGTAGTAATGCTTTGCTCAAGAGTATTGAGCAGTATCAAACGTTTGAGTAGCAAAGTCCCACACGGTAATATATGGAACACATTTCTGTTATTAGGATTAAGGACTGGTCATAAAGTGAAGGGGGGAGGGGGGTGGGCAGGCAAAACTAGAATTGAGTTAGCATTTTTTATGGTGGCCCATTATTAAATGCGGTTGAAAAAGTGATGACCCACCCCTATTTTTGAAGCAAAATTACATAGATGTTAGATGTTCCATGATTTTAAAGATAGCCCACCCCTTTCAAGGAGCTCAAAATTATGTGATCCACCCTCTGTTTTTGCCGGCCCTCCCCCTTTTCTTTATGACCAGTCCCTTAGCAACCAATTATCCCCAGTTTTGAGGGTAGTTAGTACTGCGTAGATAAAATAGTTAAAAGATTTCAATATCATACCAAATATATCCAGCCTCCATTCACAGCCATCATAGCTGTTTCCTCCCTGAACTTTACATTCATATGTCCCAGAATCTGCAGTGGATGCGTTCTGTATCGAGGTCACCAACGACCTGACCTTTGACCCTGGTGTTTGGATACTTATGACATCATCTTTGAGCGGTTTTCCATCCTTGAACCAGACTAAGAGTTCACCTGATCTACTGAGACATGTGAGATTCAGCGAACTTCCTGGCTCGATTTGTTGCGCACCAGGGGGATTACTAGTACACGAGACTTTATCTCCCCTACTTTGTGTTAAACCTGTGAAGAGAATTGACAACGTTTTACGGTTCAAAAAGTGGGACTCCATGAATAAGTAATAATTTTTACGTGTGGACCAAGATAGTAACACGGATCTTAAAGTTGTACACCCATTTTATGACGCGACCAGCACAGTTTTGGGCTTCCGATCCTCAAGTTCTCTCTATCCCTGGTAGATCGTGCTTTGAATACCCTCAAAACAGAGCACTGACAAGGAAGAGGGTTAAGTGCGCACCGCTCTTCAAGTTCTCTCTATCCCTGGTAGATCGTGCTTTGAATACCCTCAAAACAGAGCACTGACAGGGAGAGGGTAAAGTGCGCACCGCTCTTCAAGTTCTCTCTATCCCTGGTAGATCGTGCTTTGAATACCCTCAAAACAGAGCACTGACAGGGAGAGGGTTAAGTGCGCACCGCTCTTCAAGTTCTCTCTATCCCTGGTAGATCGTGCTTTGAATACCCTTAAACAGGAGCACTGACAGGGAGAGGGTAAAGTGCGCACCGCTCTTCAAGTTCTCTCTATCCCTGGTAGATCGTGCTTTGAATACCCTTAAACAGGAGCACTGACAGGGAGAGGGTAAAGTGCGCACCGCTCTTCAAGTTCTCTCTATCCCTGGTAGATCGTGCTTTGAATACCCTTAAACAGGAGCACTGACAGGGAGAGGGTAAAGTGCGCACCGCTCTTCAAGTTCTCTCTATCCCTGGTAGATCGTGCTTTGAATGCCCTCAAAACAGAGGACTGATTTCAAGAGAAGGGTTAAAGTGTGTACCGTCGATAGCAGTTGAACTCCAACAAATCACACTTGGCTGTTTATAAGACTGCAATATACCCCCTCCCCTCCTAATAACTGAAAGGCCAGAGTCACGCGATCAACTTAGCCTTAACCTCCCACACATTCACCCACTCCCTTTCAAAGATTTCGATTGGCTACCTCTTAACCATATTTTTATTCATGCTCTCTGCAAAAGTAATAATCTTGTGAGCATTAAATGTAAGCGACGTCTTTCGCAATCGAAAAGTCGAAGTGTCTCGACAAGAGAGAGATTAATAATGCCGGGGGCAACCTGTAACCAGATAAAAATGAATTTAAACAACACTTGAGATGCTAAAACTATCCAGAAAATGTTGTTTTGTCCTTTGTCTTTATGTTCTGTGATTTTACAGATAAATTCTTAAACCACATGACCCGCAACGAAAAGCGATTGGACTTAAACTGAAATCGTAAATAAAGAAAACAATTCCCGTCAGCGACTGTTTTTGGAAGCTTGACACACAATAGACGCATCAAGAGTTCCGCGCTGCTACTCAGTGCGCATGCTCAGGGGGTTAAAAAGTGAGATAATATTTATTATTATATGAAATAGAGTTTGATATTGAGTGACATCAAAATGATAAAATTGATATCCCCACTCTCACCAGTGGCCAGTGGGGATACGATTTATATCAACACTGGTGGTGTCAAATTTCGACTTTTTGCTCAGCAAGTCTCAAATTCTCCATTATTTTTCATTGAAGATTTCATATAATAAACAGAACATTACATGGACGCTCGCTGCGCTCACTCGTGAGAGATAATATCAACACTCAAAGATAAAATTCGTATCTCCGCGCAACCATGTAATATCCTCTATGTATATTACGCAATTTTTCGGTATATTTGATTCAGAATTCGCTTAACGGTACGCGATCTTGAATATTTAGTTAAAATTGTACTTGACAAGAAAGATACAACTAAAACATAGCATATTTTACAAAATATTATCCCACTTTTTAATCCCCTGAGCATGCGCTTAGAGCAGTAGCGCGGAACTCTTGATGCGTATATGGTAGATGAAAGATCAAAGAACGACTGTAGAAAACTTCCGGAAATATAAAGAATGCTAGTGAGATAACAGTGCGCATTAGCTACTTTAAAAAAAGTGCGCGCTTGTGAAGATCTGTGATGAGGGATTGCAACGTCCGCATGTAAACATGTAAAATCTCAAAAAACAAGTAAAAATATTATACGTCCCTAGAATAAGAATTACTTTAGGAAGTAATAAACGTGATAAACGTCGCACACTAAAAACGGTACAGCGATTAATAGTTAAGTAGACTTAAAGCTTAAATATGAAATTATGTACTTAACATGCCGGCCAATCTTGGGAGAGTGTTTGGTTCTAATCAATTTGGCTTAGCCGACTGATGGGTGATTTGATCCTACGCAGGAAACAGCTAGAAAATAATGCAATAAGGAACCTGTCATGCGGTGAGAGGAGAGGAGAAGAGAACAGGAGAGAATATATGAGAACAGGAGAGAACAGAACAGAACAGAACATGGATGAGGTAGAGATTAGAAAAAGAAGAAGAGAAGAGAAGAGATGGGATGAGATTGAGATGAGAAGAAAAAGATACAAGGAAAAGAGGGACAGAGAAAAAGAGAACAGAACTGAAAAGGAAGTTAAAAATAAGTCAAGAGAGGAAAAAAAGACTTAAAGATAAATGGGAAGTGGATGAAAGGAATGAATGAAAGAGAGGGGAAATATATCACTAAAATGAAAAAGGACACTGAAAAAATATATCGACAAATTAAAAAAAGTGGAAAATTGCACGTACTGACATTCAAATATCAACTGTAACTCTTTGATCTTCCTGTTATCCATCATTTTTCATATGGACATTGTTTACACATCGTCTCGTAGATAACCGTATATCTATACTAATTCAGTGTTTAGTGCAAGCTGTCAGTAACGTACTACAATTACCAGAAAAAAAATATTTAACATGCTGTTTGCTTACGTTTTAAAATTAGAATCAGGATACTTTTTCCGTGAGTTTAGCTTCGGGGAAAATAATCGAGGAAACAACTGGACGTTTGCTACCACGCTCTATTGGGCTGAGTTTGAGTTTACTCAAAAGAGCCAAACTAATGTATGTATGTATATTCTTAGATATTGATGTTGTTTGACTATTCATTAGGTCAGTTTTAGCAAAGAAAAACTGTGGCGAGGTAAAAAAAAAAAAGAAGAAGCTTAATTATACATAAATACAAAGCATTTTTACCAACAAACGCTTGCAATAACAGCTTCAGCATCGAATAGTACTAGGGAAATTTTGGAAGATAAATGTATGCTTGTATTAAATGACTGTATAACTGATCTTACCAGAAATGACAATAAAGATGGCAAAACCAAGGAAGAAATTTTGAATAATCCTCATGAAGGTGACAGCTTCTGGATACCACAATATAGCTTTTTTGATCCTATCGGGATTGAAGGTCTCTCGATGCTTTTGAATCCATCGTGAACACTTGTCATTTTGGGAGCAATCAAATTGTCGAAAACCAGATGGTTGATGTTTTTAATTTATGTCAAATCGTAGGAGTAAAGAAAGAAGTCGTTTCCTCTGTAACAATTTGCATACAGGTGAGAAATAAATGTGAGAGGAATAGAACGTGCTCACAGAAACATTTTACGGAGGGATTTTGCCACCATTTGCTCTAGACACGAGTTAAGAATGAAGAATATTTCACGGTAGCCATGTTGGACGCTGTTTGTTTTTTTCTTTATGCAAACTAGTTGGTATTCAACCGGAGTCTAACAATAATTTAGCGCAGTTTTCAAAAGAGGTCGCAGCTTGAGTGAATAAAGATGATTTTAAATATGTAAGACATGATGATAGAACGAATGTGGGCGATTTGGAGATATTCTGCATATTTTACTTGGATTGTGCTTAAAATATTAGAATTGGTGAACTAAAAATCATATAGCCCCCCACTCCCCCACTACTTTTTTTTACAGTCTGCTTCGCTAATGGAGGTAATTTTCAACTGTCATTCTGGACTTTCAGAAAACAAATAATTTCAAACAAATTAGAATCGATAGTTTATCATTCCCCAGAGAGTGAAAATATAAATACGTTGATGGCATTGAGATCCATGCAAAAGCCAATCATCAAATCCTTATTGAATTCAATAAACAACTGCGTGATGATATACCTAGAAAACGTCGTTGCCTTCGAATCCTGGTCAGACATTTTAAAACTTGTCAGCCGGTATTCTTGCTAAAGCACTGAATTGTTGCTCCAATTACTAATATTGGCATGTCATTTCATACTTCTGACTGGAAAGATTTCAGGGACGATCGACAACTTAAGTGAAAACACATATTGTTTGTCCGTTGCCAATACTTCCAAAAGGCTGATAGTGTGGGTTATTCTTGATTAATTGTCTACGGAACTTGAATAGAATGTTTAGTGAGAACCGATTCAAGACGACATACGATTTTTTTTTTCCTTTTCTTCCTTTTCGTTTTACCATTCGTTTGTCTCCTATTTATATTATCAATAATTTTTTCTTATTTTTTCGTTGTTGTTTTTTTATTCAATTCTTTTCATATTTCTTTCTGCTTCTTTTAGTTTTGTGTTTTTCTTTCCTTTCCTTTCCTTTCCTTTCCTTTCCTTTCCTTTCCTTTCCTTTCCTTTCCTTTCCTTTCCTTTCCTTTCCTTTCCTTTCCTTTCCTTTCCTTTCCTTTCCTTTCCTTTCCTTTCCTTTCCTTTCCTTCCCTTTCCTTCCCTTTCCTTTCCTTTTCTTTCCTTTCATTTATTCCTTACTTCTTGTTCCTAAATCTCCCTGAAAGCTCAATATTCTCCTTTTGGATTTCACAACTTTATCATCAATCATTTCTTCTTCTTTAAAATTATTGATAAAAATCCAGCCTCCCGCCAGGCAAACCTCGAGACAGCCATGATCATTAAGCAGCGGGTTTTTTTCTCGCTTCCAGTGGATCTGCTCACTAATAGATTTACGATTCATTTGCATGTTTACTAATAGGTAGTCAAAATAAAGAATCTGCTAATGTTTTCTATTGTTTCTCGTTCAACAAAATATCTTTCTTCCAAAATACACCGAAAAAATATGCTAAAAGAGAACCTTTATATGCGGCCACTCTTGTCAAACGGCCGCTAAATAGAGGTTGGCCGCTTAACACAGATATAAATTACTGCAAAAACGTCTTTGGCACTTTGACTACTGGTCGCTCAGTAGAGGTTGTCCGCGTAACAGTAGAGGTATACATCTAGTGCAAAAAGCCTTTTTGGGGACTATTTTTTGAAAACTGAGTTTGCCAAGAAAGATCAGTTCGGGACACATAAACCAAAGATGATTGTTTTCAACTAACACCAGCTAAAACCAAGTTTCAAAGTGTCCTTAGTGACTTACTGCACGTATGTTGTATCGTAATAGGAATAAATTAACCGAGAGAGACAGGTGTAGTATGAGTTACTTTCGGTCCAGTGCTTTTCGTTATCCTCCATCAAATATCAAATTGCCCGTCCCTAACCTCAGGTATGACAGGGGGTCGCGACCCCCCGACCCTCCCCTGGATCCGCCCTTTGAAAGCACTGCATATCCATGAACCGTTTGCTGGTAAATTATGTCCAGTTCGTCCTGAATGCATGTAATCATCATATCCTGTATGATAGGTAGAGATAGAGAGGAATGTAGCCCACTCTGTGTACGTTGAAGTAGGAGGGAGAGAGGTTCAGAAGCGTTGACAAGCTGGAAGAATAGTCAAAAATGTAGTTCAAATAAGAATTGTCAAAAAAACTGCTGAAATGTTGTTGTTTTTTTCTTTGCCTTTTTTCTTGCCAAAAACATCATAAGATAAGAATAAAAATAAGAATTAAGAAAATCTGTTTTCAAATCAAAACCTTAATTCTCAAATAATTAAATCTAGGACATTTTGTAGTACGTGAACAAAACGGTATGTTTATTAACCGATTATGAGAAGAGATTTCAATTTCCAAAAGTTTCTATTGCTTTGCCCTACAACATGGCTGACATGGATCCCCTCAAGTAAAACCTAAAATGCTCAAGCTACATTTCTTGTAATTAAGTGTTTTTTACTAGCTTCTCTCATACACTTTGTTGTCAAAAGACTAACTGATAGTTTGGTCTACCTGTGTTGCCTAAGCAGGGCTGAAAAACGAGCCAGCGTTATTGGGTAAAGTCGCGGGCTCACCTACTTCCTATAAAAATGTGCCTATGGCTTCGAAAAAAACTCAAAGTCAGCTACAAAAGTCCAAAAAGTAAGCTCATTTCTTGCCTAAGGTTTGTTTTTACGGTATGTAGAACTTTTGTAATGTTTGTACTAAAAGGCTTTTCCCTGAAAACCTCGACCAATTTGAGTGTTTGATGGGAAGTTTTCAAGCGACCATGTTTGTTTTTATTAGCAATTTGGCGCATGCGCACACGTTTTTCAGCCCTGTCTGTTGTCTACTAATTGGGAGTGCTTGTTAGTTTGGTCTACTGTGGTGTGTGATGATTGGAAGTGCTTGCTAGTTTGGTCTACCTGTGGTGTATGCTGATTGGAAGTGCTTGCTAGTTTGGTCTACCTGTGGTGTATGCTGATTGGAAGTGCTTGCTAGTTTGATCTACCTGTGGTGTGTACTAAAGTGCTTGGTAATAGAAGGGTTTCTATTAAAGTGGATTACTATGCAGCTTGTTCTCAGTCTGGTACGAATGAACATGTTCTTTGGGTCCTTCTTGGCCACTTTTACGGCCAAAACCTGTATGAAGGAAATCGAGTTTTGAGTCTCGTAACTAATATCATGTTGATTGCATTAAATATTTGTTATGCCAATTTATCATTTCATGATAACCCACCTTGATAGAAAACGTAGCTCTTGATCTTTTCATGTCGTTTAACAAATAGGCATGTAAATCCAATCACCATGACAACCAGCAGGAACACACCCCCGAGAGTGATCGGGATCCACACCAGGGACTTCCGTGATAATTTCTGGTCTGAGGTTGCTAAAGACAACAATAAAAACTATTAACATGGTAATAATCGTCAAGCTGGGGTTACGCACATCAAGTTTCTCAGAGCCATCCATCAAGTCTCAAAGTTTGTTGCAGCACACAAAAGCTACACTGGGACCAATATACCCGCGATGTCTTAACGCACAAAAACATAATTTTAGGAGTTTTTAATTAATAAAAATAAAAAATTCCGTGACCGTGCCGTGCCCCCTAGTTTTCTGATTGGATGAAAAATAATATCGCACGACGTGATTTGTTACAGCTTCAAGTCTCGTCCCGTGACCGTGCCGTGCCCCGTGACGTTCCACAGTCATGCATAACCAGCTCTAATTCATTGTAAATAACCAACCTTGTGGATCAGTTTTGTTCATTGGACATGGAGCTACCAGCTTCTCCTTGACGCCTTGTGACGTATCCATACCACAGGTATACCAACGACAATCCCTTTGACTGTAGTTGAATATGGTAAGAACCATCGTAATCAAGATGGAGTGGCCTTTGTGTTCTTGTGACGAATGTGTTTTGTACTTTGACTGTGGAGTCAACGTCTCGCCATTTAACGCCCAGTAAAGTCTCGGTGGCAGTGGATCCCTGTCAGGATACTCCATTTCGCAAGTTACAATGCGAGACGCAGCAGGCGCAGACGATTGGGATGGACGGTGCGGTGGCGAGACTTTATAAAAGAAAAGAAATAAAAGCCAATCAGAAATTATACTTTCTGAGACTGACGCATATGCCTTGCATTTCAGGAAGCGTAGTCTTTAGTTGGGGTGGACGAGGTGGACGGTTAGAGGCGGATTAATGGCAAATGGTTTTGATATGCTAGTAAACGACTAGGAGAATGGATTAAGACGACGCAATTAGGCAGCCATTCAGCAGCCCGCTGCTCGTGGATCTTTGTGCTCTCCGATCTGCGCGCTCACTTCATCATAGTTTGTTCGACAAATGCAGTTCTATGATCGACCCTCCCAAACAGACCAGAGAAAAGCCTCAAATTTATCCCAACTTACCACGTCCATGGACTGTGAGTTGAACGTGCCCAACAGCCGGAGGTTCCAATGATGTTGTTACTCGTAAAGTATAGTTCCCTGAATCATCTTCAGTCAGGTGGTGTACTGTCATCGAGAAAAGCCCCTGGTCTGTCCCTGGCACGGGCCAAGATTCATGTAGAGTGTACTTAGGGCTATCGTGTAAGACTCTCCCGTTGTACTTCCATATACCATAGCTTAAGGGCCTCGGGGTGTACTTAGTGGAGAAGGACAATGTCACGTTGTTGCCATAGTTACCAACAGCTTCTTGGTATGGTGACGTTATCAAGGGTGTGTATGGTGTCTTTATTTCTGTTAGCAACAAAGAACAAGATTAAAATTAAGAATTTCTTATAGAGTGGTTTTACAGCAGCCATGTTGCAGGACAGGAAACAATAATTATTTTCCTTGACAAGAGTTTTCATTTCTCAAACGAGAAAAATCTTTTGTTTTGCCCCACACAGCATTGGCTGAAACCATTCTGTTCTCCATTTGCGCGTTACGTCGTCATCGCCGCCATGTTGGTGGTATTTTAACCAAAGATTCCTCATTAACCTCCATTGGTAGTACCACCAACATGGCCGCTATGTGTCTGTATTTATGTGACTCTCGTGCGAAGGATTTCAATCCATGAATAAGATGCTTGTAGAAATAAGCTCGAGCAACGAAACAAGATACTGATCCTAACCTCTCACTGAAAGATAGAACATTTGCTTTTTAACTTCACGTCCAGCTGAATTGATTGCCCTGCAGTAGTACATTCCAGTATCTTTTAGTTTCACTTCAGACAGTTTTAGCTTCAACTCAGTCCTCGACGTTCTCTCAATCTTAGCACGGTCGGTGATGATGTTCCCAGACTGATCAAGCCACTGGAGTGATGGTATCTCACAACTTGCTTGAACTGTACATGGTATCACTCTGCTGTCTCCACCATTCAGCAGAATCCAACCGCTCGGTTTTACTTGCAACACTATTTCTGAATAAAGTGAAAATATGTATCAAGTATTAGTTGATCGAGGACAAAATCGACAGGTGACCTTAGTAGGCTCCTTACGATGTATGTATATGTCTGCATTCCTTGATGAAAACCTAGGCATGCATATACTAGTAACTTTCTTTCTTTCTCTCTTTCCCCCGAATTTCCTTTCCTTTCTTTTCCCTTCAAACAGCTCAAGCTCAAGAACGGCCTACCACGAACAAACGGCCTGTTACCAATGGTTACTGCAATTATCTCGTTTAAGGAGATAAAAAATACTGCTATTATGAATTAACAAATTACCATCAACACAGACATAACGCTGGAGAGTCGCTTTGGTTGAGTTGTTTTTCCATGTACGACAAGTATACATTGCAGTTGTATTGAGAGGAGAGACATTCTGAAGTATCAGGCTGGACCACCAAACACCGCCCTGAAGTGACGTAGTGACCACGTGATCTGGCACGGACTGATTGCCTTTCAACCAATCAAATCTGTCTACAGCATCGCCTTGTGGCACTGAACAATTCAAGATGACGTCACATCCTTTGGGAATGCTTTTCACGTGACTACCGTTGATAGTTACATCAATTTCAATAGCACCAACAGAACACGCCAGCAAACCTACAAAATTAAGGTTATAAATTTATTAGCTCCAACTGGAATACAAGCAGACAACTTTTCTTGAAACTTTTCCATTTAGCGTGCTACACTACCTCAATGAATCTGAACTTTACACCAGATGTTAGACTTGGATGAAAGTTTTGAACGATGGTCTTTTTATGCTAATTAACGTTTCCATAGCAACAATAAACAAACGTTTTGAAAAACAGTTTTTCCTAAATATCATTCGAAATCGGGCTACTCTCGAAATGCGAATAATTGCACTATAATTGATACAGTGTAGCACACTATAATTGATACAAAGTAAGAGTATGTATAAGCGGATTCAAAAAGGGAGGTGTGACTCAAGAATAACTGCTTGGAGCCACCTTAAACATGTGTAGGTGTCATGTAGGTCTAGAGGACACCGCTGCAGAACGTCTGCGCATGCGCGAGTTTCAATATCTCCGAATTCACAGAGTAAAGTCTCCCTTGGCAAGCCCTTCCTGTTCTTGTTTTTTCAGCCCTCATGCATATACTAGTTTTGTTTGAACCATCTACTACCACTACCACTCGTAAAAACAACATCAAGAAATTAGCGATAGCAGTACTCGACGGCTGCACGCGACCCACTTTAAACTTCATTTTCACCTTAGGTGCAAACGTAAAACTATGTGGTGCAAAAAGTATGTTATTTTATATATGACACTGTAGCTACTCTGAAAATTTCTCGCTCGGCTTTGCTTTATTCGCTTCGGCTTTTTGAATTTCGCGCCATGGTAGCAAGGTTTGTTCACAAAACAAATAATTTTTAGCGCATGCGCATTGCGTTCTGCAGCGGTGTTGGTCTAGAGCGGGAACAATTGAGTGTTATATTAGACATGGGCCTCAAAAATTCCAATCATTTTAAATTCAGTGCAAACAGGGTATACTATGCAAAGCATTGCAGTCCTGATGAGTATGTTCATGCTTTGCATCCCTGCTACACTCTCCCGCTAAAATTAAAACTGCTCGAGTTTGTCCTTGCTAGAGATGAAATGACCCGTTATAGCTTAATCAAGCGACGACATCGCCCACGCTGTCTGCCCTCAGCTGTCAGCTGCTTGAGTTGAGGTCATCTTTAAATCAAGATTCACCTTTCAAAATAAAACCAATTGCACAATGCGTTGCTTTTTTTAACACTGAGTAACTCTACCCTGGAGAGGGTTGAAATCAGAGATCTAATGCTGGCGCCAAATACTTTACATCAAACTCGTGTTTCAAATCCTTTTCTACCGGTATTAAAGGTAAAAATGAGGTGAATGACGTCACAAGGATGGCGAGATCTAAAATAGACCACTGAGGAAACTCATTGTAATTATTTTTTCTCTTTCTCGGCTCTGTTCCAGCTCTGTCTTTTAAGCGCTACTCATCTTGTAGTGCAACCTCTACCACAGCAAGTAAGAGCTGTGAGAACATATGCATGCAGACATGCGCAATAAAAGACTGTAGGACAGCTGTAAGAACATATGCATGCAGACATGCGCAATAAAAGACTGTAGAACAGCTGTGGCAACATGCAGACATGCGCAATAGGAGACTGTAGAACAGCTGTGGCAACATGCAGACATGCGCAATAGGAGACTGTAGAACAGCTGTGAGAACATGCAGATATGCGCAATAGAAGACTGTAGAACAGCCGTAGTGAACTGCAAACAACTTGTTTTAATACTTGAAAAGATATGGTGACAAATTGTGACAAAATGACCTCTTGCAAATGTGCGAACATTTTGTGCGGAAACCGAAAGTCTATTTAATCTTCCTGGGATGTTAAAGGAAGTCCTGGATTAGAGTAAAATATTATTAAAAAAAGAGAATCAAGGAAGAATAAATGGTTGAGTGAAATAGAGCCGGAAGTGTGGCAATGTTACAGCTGCCTGCGCGGGAGAGCGAAGGCAAGAATCCATGATTCAGACTGTTAAATCTTCTACTGAATGAGATCAAACTAAGGCATGACACTGAAATGTGTCATTTGTTTAATAATCCACGGTAGAGTAAGTAGCACAAAGCAAGACCTGCTGATAAGCTTTGTCAACGGTCTACTAACACATTATGCTTGCCATTATAATACAACACACAGTCCAACCACCAGGCCCTCCCACTCAGCGCTTCCAACGAACTCCTCGAGTAATTAGGGAACAAAAGATGCTTGTATTTCATTGTTGTGTGTTGGTATGGCCCGACTTGTCGTTAATGACAACAATGAATTGGGAGCATTTTTTGTTCAAATTCTAAAGATGTTCAAATTTCGTACAATCTTTGATCTGTTTTTTCAGTGCACGAAGTTATAAATAGTGGTAAAGCAAAAAGTTTTATTTCAGTTTAGCGGACATGTTTTATTCAGCACGATCCTGAGTGGTTTCATGCAAGACAGAATGAATATTGAATTCACTTTCATGAAATAGCTAAGCTAAATTTGAATACCAAACAAATAAGAGAGAAAGCAATGACATGAACGTGGGGATGATTTAAGAGTTGTTGATTAAAAGAAGATTTGTCTTGATGTATCCTAGAAAGTCTTCTTTATCCTTGTTGAAAAGAATCGCAAAACTGCTAATAGAGAGAATATTGACGTGGGAATGATTTAAGTGTTTGCCCTTGCCCATGACTGAAGATTCACTCAGCATTCCCAAAACAGAACTAGCGAGTAAACTAGTCTGAGCTGCGTCGGTTTATAATGCATAGAATATGATGGGATATAGGTGAGCTGAACACTGTGGAATAAAAGGAGAACCGTAGCGAGTAAACTAGTCTGAGCTGCGTCGGTGTATAATGCATAGAATATGATGGGTTATAGGTGAGTGAACACTGTGGAATAAAAGGAGAACCATAGCGAGTAAACTACTCTCTGCATCGGTACATGATGCCATAATGTGAGTAGTTTTCGATCCTAAGACTCGTAAAGTTAAAAATAGGTTATTTGACGTAAGCTAGTCGATGACAAAAAGAACAAAAATCCAAAATAAGGTCTACACATCTGTGAGTCACGATCGTTTACGTACGTGGGCATCACGCTAGTGATTGCGTAAAAAAATGATCAATGTTGCGAAACGGTCAAAGAAATAAGACAAGAATACGATAGTTGATATTCAAAACTGATTCGATCTGTAAGTTAGCCCGACTTTGGTCAACTCTGATGTTGTCTCAGGGTATCGATAAAACTTGAATCGTGGTTAATTTGAAGCCAATGTCATCTCATCTTTGGTCATTCCACTCCATTCTTTATTCTTCATTAGACCGACACAGCTCAAACTGTGGTTACTGGCAAGTTTGCTTTTATATATTACGTTCAAATTAATTCATAAAACGCTTTGATAAGGAAACAGTGCTTAAAAGCGCTTCAATACTAAGGGATTAAGCTACGAAGCAACCGAAGATGAAATATATAAAGTATTAAATTAGTTATAGGAAAAAAAAAAATATGCTATCAAATTTACTGACGTAGCTAATCATCTAAAATCCTAAAAAATTGCAATATCAAGGTTGAGTAAATACACTAGTACTATGATACAATGTTCATGCTTTCGTCAAATACTGACTTTTAAAGTAGGTTTCGAAATCGCTTTGGCAGACGACAATCAAATACGAATCAAACAAAAAAATACTCGAGTCAAAAGCGCAGTTTCCACAGACCTTTTTTCTAGCTTATCTTTTTCGCTTTATACAAATTCCCAGGTTTTTTCCCTTGCTTTTTCTGCCTTTATTCGCTTTAACAGTGTTTACACCGAAAAGAAAATTAGAAAATACTTTAGAAGAAATTTAAGAAAAAAAAACCATTTTTTTCTATGGTAAAAAAAAACCCAAGATCTCTAGAAGAAAACGTTAAATCAAAAATCTTGTTATTTCGTAATATTAAACCAATATCTTAAAAGAAAAAAGAAAAAGTACAGCAAAACATGTTTTAACAAGGAAATACATATAATAAAATTCAGTACTCACCAAAGATGTAAAACATTAGAACACGCATACTGGAATGTATCAAAGTTACGTTTGTTCGGAGAAAGCGATGGCCTGCTGGTTTTATTGGTGAGCAATGGAAGTGTTTCCATTTCATCATAGAGTTTTGAAGTCTGACGTGTGTTTCCGGACAATTAACCGCTAAAAAAAATGCCAAAACTATGTGGTTTAATTAAGACCACGTCCTACAACTGTAGTAAGTAGTGTTTTTCAACCACAAAAGAAAAATGCATGCAAGAGAAAATGCAAAAACTGATTTATTTGTACAAGTGCAGCGTTATGACCCAGGAAGTCTAACATTAAATAACATTTTACCCCATATGTCAGGGATCACTTTCAATAATTCAGCTTTCTGCGTAGGAACAGTTTTTAAAACAAATCTTCACTAAAGTGTTTCCAAAAATAGTCATTTTTCTTTGACAGGGAAGTGGATTTCTTCCAGAGCAGGTAAGTTACTTTTTTTGCTGGTTTTCAACGACATCCTGTCTATTCTAGTCGAAAGTTTGGTTCTAATATTCTAGATATAATATTTTCTTACAAGTCCGGGATTGGATTAAACTAACAAGACAAACCGGCATAAAATGGAATTTGGCTGTGTGTTTCTCATCTGTACAGGGATTTATCCTCAGACTCACCTCATTCATCAGGGACGGCGGACGGGGGGAGCCGGGGGGCACTGCCCCCCCCCCCCCCCCCCCCCGCCCAACTGTGGTTTGGATAAATCATAAACTATAAATCATAACTATTTTTAAAGGCATTTGTAAAAATAATTGTAGTGCCCCCCCCCCCCCCCCCCCCAATGATTTTCAGCTTCCGCCGCCGCTCATTCATGACGGTAGAGTTATACTTGTTGGTTCTTTCCTGTGCTTCGAGGGTTTTCTCCCTCTTTCCCCTAATCAAGAAATAACTACTAAATTTCAATTTGATCAAGAAATAAAGGCATACTCAGTTCTGTTAGCCACTGGCTATTAAGTTAGTACTACTATGCTAACCGCCTCACGGATGTAGTCTGTGACATTCTAGTTGCTTGTCAGAACTTCAGATCAGTATTCAAATACAGCTTATCTATTTTCCTTTCTAGTAGTATATTCCCTAGTTTTCTACATGTTTGTAACTGAATTTCTTTTTTAAAAGTCTTAAAAGGTTTTCGACAATTTTCTAGATTTTTGAGCAAGGAGGATAGTGTTTGCCCTTTCCCATGACTTAAGATTCACGAGATTCATTCAGCATTCCCAAAATAGAACTAGCGAGTAAACTAGTCTGAGCTGCGTCGGTGTATAATGCATAGAATATGATGGGATATAGGTGAGCTGAACACCGTGGAATAAAAAGAGAACTAGCGAGTAAACTAGTCTGAGCTGCGTCGGTGTATAATGCATAGAATATGATGGGATATAGGTAAGCTGAACACCGTGGAATAAAAAGAGAACTAGCGAGTAAACTAGTCTGAGCTGCGTCGGTGTACAATGCTTAGAATATGATGGGATATAGGTAAGCTGAACACCGTGGAATAAAAAGAGAACTAGCGAGTAAACTGGTCTGACCTGCGTCGGTGTACAATGCTTAGAATATGATGGGTTATAGGTAAGCTGAACACCGGGGAATATTAGTTTGACTAACTGCGTTGGTTGATGAAGCATAAATGATATTCCTATCATAGGCATAATAAAGTAACCTTCCGGATGTTAGGCCTTCGTCGAACGTCGTACTAAACATGGTAAAGTAGGCGATGAGAAAGGGAAAACTAAACGTCATGATCAAGGGAGATAAACAGCCAGTATGAATAGAGTTAAGGCACAAAATGGATGCCAAAAGATGCTCATATAATCTTGTATTTCCTTTTAGGTTTCAAGAGTGACACGTGATGATTAAACATTTCTTATTATCTACCCACATGTTTCTCACAGAGCATAGAAAAGTCCATATATAAGCCAATATATTCACACTTATACTAATTGCAATATCAAAGTTTCCCACCCACGGTTGACTCATCGAGGTAAGTTCCATCATTCCACTTTTTCTGCCCTTCATTAATGGTTTATGATACTCAAGTCTTGCACAAGTGTCTCATTTAATTAAGCACCTGGATGGTTGTAAGACTATAATATAATATAAGCATATGTAGATCAGTCCCACTTAGAACCAAGTGAATAAGACACTCAAGGTTAAAGGAAATCATAGGTTCTGTTTTGTGTGCATAAAGACATGAAAGTTTTACGGGTGAAACGAATCCCTAGTCCTGCAGGGCTCGGTGTCGTGTGAGTAGAGTTGCTTGTTGGTTCTCTCTTGTGCTTCAAGGGTTTTTTCTCCAGGTTCTCCAGTTTTCGGCTTCCATCCACAAAAATCAACTTTTAAATGAAATTCAAATTAGATCTTGGGCTCACTTCACCAAGAAAAACTTGGACTGTGTCGGTTGTTTGTTGTTTTCACTGCATTTTAAGTTTTTATCATCTTTGTATTCATTACTAGCAACAAGAAAGCGATATTTGACGCTTTGAGTTTTTGTTTTTGATCCCATTTCAAAATAAAAAGGCTAACAGTTTTCAAATAAGATTTGAGAGAGACTGTGATGTCAAAAAAAGATTCCATGAAACCTGGCCCTGATACTAAATATTGCTAATAAATAAATACTATATTATATATATAGATAATTGATTTTAAAATAATGATGAATGAAATATGAGAAGGGAATACATATTCCACCAAATATTCGCCATTTATTTAGCTTTTCTATCCAGCATGATAATAATAATAATAATAAACTTTATTTATGTGTCAATATCATCTAGCTTACATATAAATAGTATGCTAATTGGGGACACCTATCTAAGACCCAGTAAAAAAATCCATATCATACCCAGTTAAATAAAATGAATAAAAGAGAAAGTAATAGGCCTTCCCTGACCCCCCATATACATGATTACCCAAAATGAACTTTTATTAATTTTCTGTTGTTTGAATAGGGACATGTCATTGCAAGACCTTGTGATAATTCTTTCACTCGAAAAGCTTAGAAATAAGTAAACTCAAGACATTTTCGAAGGCCAATTATTACTGGAGCCGGTGGTGCGAATCTGGAATAGCGCTATCCACCGGAAAAATCCTTATCCAGGGGATAAAACCTATAAGCCAGTTCACAGACTAAGGATCGTTTTCAGTGCGCATGCGATTTTATCAACCCTTCTTTTGTTTAAACCTTTTTTTGTTTTTAATTAAACAAAAGAAGGTGAGAAATTCGGGATAAAATCGCATGCGCACTGAAAACGATTCTTTTAAAAACTTTGAACTGGCTTATACGAATTCTATATACACTGGGTAACTCTTATTCGGTGGATAACTTTATGCCAGGCTTCGTATAACCGGCTCTGAAGAAAATTACTATTTTCATGAGTAAGTCTGTCTTAGTTGTTCTTGTGAAGTTGAAGTGAATGTTAGTTTATATTTTTCGAAAACTTTTGCAGGAAAACATTTATGAAACCTCGAAAAATATTTCAGCATACAATTTATTAAATCCTTTCTTCTATACAGGAAACACCTGTGCTTTGTACGATATATATCAATCACTGGAAATTTGTAGCTTCTTCTATATTTAAAATTACCCCTTTTGGTTAACAAACAAAACGATGATGATGATAAAATACTTATTTATTATTTTTTGGAATTGAATACATTTTCTGATGCTTTGAAGGCTTAAAATAGCGATTTTTCTTTCAGAGTTATCCCTGCTTGTATACCTTACGAGCAGGGGCACAAGGAGAGGTTGTCACGCGTGCGGTTTCGTGACGCGGCCGCGTCACACTTGTCACGCATTTAGCACTCGACTAAATAGTACGTCTTGCTCGAAAAATTGAACTGGGAGATCCCGGCGCTGTAAGGCAGTGCCAAATATATTTATTTAGGCACTGCCTTTAACCACGTAGACCAAGCGGGAGGGGGCGAGGAATGAATTTTGCTTCCCCCATTCTTTCCCCATGCTAATATTCAATAAATTTCAAAAGGCTCTGGAATGTATCACGCCCCCTTCACTCACTCTGCTGGGTGCTCCACGGCCACAGACATTGATTAGTTCGATATGTCACAAGAAGTTTAAAGCGGGGGAAAGATTACTGGATCTACTCAAAGAAAGAAAGAAATTGTGAAGAATATTACAACAATGAATGAGACAAATAAATACACAGGACCTAGAAACAGCAAACACATTCTTATAACACTCTTTTAAAACACATTTTAGCAGTCAGGTACTCAGGACATGTCTGTACGAGTCTGTTATATGATTTAAAAAACGCGATGACAGTAATACTAATCTTGAATTGAAAATAAGATTAAAGTAAGGATTTGTTTTAACGAGGTTAAAGGAAAATAACGAAATGTTTTCACAGTTAATTTATATGCATGCAACTAAGGTATTTATATTATAGCTATTTTATTTATGTATGTATTCTCTGAAAAGACTTTTCAATAGGATCAGAATAAAGCCTGTATTCATGTATGCATGTGTGTATGTATGTCAAACAACAGCCACGTTACGCGCGTTGAACTGATCTTAGTCAACTGCTGAACGAGCAAATTCGACCTTTTTTTAAAGATCTATAACTTAAATCAAAATGAAAAAGAAAAGACCAACTACTTACCAAAAATAAATGCTTTCAGAAAAAGCATTTTTTAGATATCCAGCCTGCTCGAAAGTGAAGAACTCTGAGGATACTGAAAAAATCCTTACTCGCTAGTTTCGCTAAACGTCTGGTCCGTTCGTCACTTGTAAACTGACTAAAAATGATGTGACCACCATCCCATTTAAGTAGAGCCGGTTCTCTGCTGTTGAATACTGGTTTAGAGGGTAATGACGTCACACATGTCGATATTATCGGTATGATGCCCTGCGGAGGAGTAGTCGTGTTGAGAAGTTTTCATACACCAGAGTTTCTCGTCTTTCGTACGTGACGTTGGGGTTTGTTTATCGATATTTTCGGGTTTTTTTTCGCTGCGGGTTCTTCGATATTCTCCTTGAGGATAAAAACAACACGAGAACTTGTTTTTCCGTTGCGTGTTTTTGCATTTTTTTTTCTTGTTCTTGTTGAATCAATTACATACATACATACATAGGTACTTTATTATCTTCATCCCTTTACAGGGCTTTTCAGAAGTAATTACAATTTTAAATAAACATCAATAATATAATTTAAAAATATGATAACTATAGATAGCCTAGTATATTAATAAATAAATAAATAATTGGATATATATATAAATAAGGAATAATAAAAAGAGAAAAATATATTTAGCAGTTATTCGCCGAAGGCGAAGTGATTATCGATGAATATTTACCGAGCGGCGAGTCTTCGAGCTGCGAGGTAAATATTCATCGATAACCACTGAGCTTGAGGTGAATAATTGTTTTAGTATAAATAAAAAGGTGATTATTTCAAAAAAGAAAGAAGGAAACAACATTGAAAGTGAAAATATTTTATTTTTTAAAAGCGCGACGGTCACGCTGACAGCCATTTTGTCCGAAAAGGTGATTATCGGCTGATAATCCGAGATAGAAAACCAATCAGAGCGCGCGATTTTGTATAATCACCTTTGTATTTATACTAAAGATGAATAATGTACATCTAAAAAACAAATCTTGAATTCTTGAATTCTTGAATTCTTGAATTCTTGAAAACTAAAAACCTCAGTTTCGGTAAATACATTCAATTCAAACAAATGAAAGCACAAAAAGCAGAATAAATGGGAACGTGTTCGAATTACTGAGGGAAAATGAGAAGTATTTGAGTGGTTGTAGACTTCCTTCCAGAGGAACGATCATATTTCCCTTTTCATTGGCGGCTTTCCATTCATGAATGGCCTCTTGGAAAAGTGATAAAGTTCAACCAAAACTCATTCTCAATTCTATCAACATCTAATTCAGGGCACAGCTTTTTACAGATCGAACCCTGCATAAGCCTATGAGCTTATCAAGGCCGGAACAGCCTCTGGGCTGCTCAAAGTGGGACTAGCTTGGAAGTAGCTAGTTAGGTTTTATGAAAGAAGGAAAACTGGAAAATCTAGATCAGAAGAAATCAAACTAACTTTATCAACTTACACATGACAAGGTTCATAAATTCTAATATACTTTTCATACTCTTCCTCAGGAAGAGGGGGGAGTTGCATTCCAACCCACAAAGAGGAAGGAAAATAACCTCATAATGATCATTGAAAATGAGCCACCACAGCTAGAGGACAGTCAAGAAGTTCACATCAAAATGGACCGCCCACGCTACACGGGGACAAATGGATGCCCCTGAGATGTGCTGAGATTTGCCTAATGACTCTTTGTTCTGCTTTTACTATTCTTGTATGAACTCCAAGCTTGGTCAGCATTTGTCGTAACTAAAGTCATAACCAGAACAATATAATCATATCAAACCCTGAATTAACAACCTCTGGCCGGCTGACCTAAATGAGCTGCCAATTCGCAAATAGAACCCTGAAACAAGCTCTGGACTGATCTAGCCCAGGGCATGGCTAACTCACAGATTGAATTGGAATTTAGCTCGTAGGTTTTGCACAAGGTGGAAAACCGGAAAATCTAGCCAAACCAACTCGATCAGCTTACATCATGATGATGAGGCCTACAAAACCTTGTAAGTATGAAAACATACTTTTCATAGTTTTAGCTGTCCAATATATTAACTTGGACTTGATTCTCTAAGGCAACCGGATATAGGGGGCGGTTGGTGTAAATGCAGTTCATTATGCCTTAAGTACCCTTCTTTGACCTAGATAACTGAGTCAAATATTTAGGAAGCCCTCGTGAAGTAGGGGAAGTTGTATTCCATCCCACAAAGAGGAAGGAAAATAACCTACATTATGATCAATGAAAATGAGCCACCACAATTAATATAACTAGAATAGGCTTTGATTCCACGGAAACAATGTATCCAAGTCGAGGTTGTACTTGATAAAATACAGTAAATGTAAACACATCAAGTCCAAGGGAGTTCGGAAAATATTTATTCAGCATCACTGACAGATTGTGAAACAAACTGTTGTCGTTCAAGGTATCGTTCTTATCAGTTCACAGTCTCTCGCCAACGCCATCCGGAGCTGAATGGATGCCGCTGAGGCCAGACACACATTGATGGAAATACGGCGACCGGTACTGGAATCCCGAGACCCCGGCACGGTACATGGATTTCACCCGGGATTTTACTCATGCATAATATAATTTGTTTTGTGTACTGTTTTCAAAGATGATAAATTTCAATAACCCACTGAAACATTACAACCGATAAAAAAAGAAAAGGAAGGCAAAAAAAGTTATAGGAAAAAGCATTTGAACGCGATGATAAAAGAAGAATCCACTAGAAAGAGCTGTATAGAAAAAATAGCTAGAAGCTGCGTTAGGGGAAAGGTTAAAAACACGATGAAAAGATAATCTAAAAAAGGTAATATATGAAAACACGTTTTACTTGATTCCAACCATGTCAGGCTCATCTTTGCATGTACGCGTTATAGATTGACGTCATCGACCCCTTGTTTCAGTCTACATGGCTCAACTTGCACTTGACATCAGACGTCTCCATGGATCATTTCTGCACAATATTCGAGAACAATCTTTGTATAATATCTAGACAAATACTCCTAAAAAAGAAAATGAGGAAACACAGCAATTGTCCTCGTCCCTTACTAGCTGCATGTTTCCCTGACTTGTGTGACGATATTATACAAAGTTGTCATCAAAGAGGACTGATACACACGTAGGCAGTAGCAAGCTCGATGTCTCTACTCCTTTTAACATTCCAGGGCATTCCACTCGATTACAGAGTGGCGTGGCGCGAGGAGAGGCGAAAAAAGGATTCAAATATTCAGCCATCATCACTTTGACCCTGAGTTGAATACTCTCAGCGTGGTTGTCATCATTCAAAATATATTTTTATTGAGAGATATGTTTCTACTGATACTAAGTTACTGCCACCAAATTTTCAAACTTCTAATATACATACATGGTAAAACTGGAAAAAAAGGTTTGCTGACTTTGTTTCAGAGCTGTGAGAGTTTAAGGAAGTGATAAAAAAAACTTGTTTTCTTGATATTTTGTGCATCACAACCTACCAGTGTTCAAATCAGGACCTCATCACGATAAGCGCTCACGCAAAATTCACGCGTACAAAGGATGCGCACAAACAATGCGCGACTACGGGTTAATTTCCAAGACTGCTTTGAACTGATTTTGGTTTCTACTAAAACATCTTGTCCCAGACTTGACGGAACCATGAAACAAAAGTGAGAAACCAGAATTGCCACAAATCCAACAGCTCAACACTTTTATCTCTCTATGGTTACTTTGTTAGCCGCTTTTGCTGGGCATTTCGTCTTTTGCAGTTACTCATCAACCCACTCTCAACCGACACTCAATCCGTGCGGAAATAATATTTTATTTATTTGGCACTAAAACGTAGTACAAAACGTGCTGGATAAGACTGAAGACCTTGGTTCTATCTCTAGTTTTGGATTGTCACGAACGATTCACATGAAAAGCAAATCCAGTATGATCAGTATTTAGTCTTCCGATCACATGATTGCAAATCTGAACAGCGATATTTGCCTATTGACTACTATTCTTGTATGAATTTAATAACTCCAAGCTTGGTCAGCATTTGCATCGGACTAGTTTTTCAAAATGCATCCCACACGGAAAGAAGTGACGATTGATGTCTAGTCCTTAGCGGCACAAGAGACATAATTTATCGGGTTAATCGGCTCTACGGTCTAGGGACCGACTAACCTTTCCCTTAGGCTTCGCACGAGCTTCCTGATCAGTCTGTAATCTCTCCCGGGATAGCGGTGATAGGCTGGAATTATGAAAAAATTGTCCGTGATTCGTGATCCATACCCCCCCCCCCCCCCCCGCAACAATTTGCATATACTTGACTGCATGGCAAACGCTCAAAGAAGGCGCTTTGGCAAGCAATGGTAGTACTATTAACCACATCATATTTTTTGGATGAGCTCCTAAATTCCTAAAACCAAATTTCCAATATACACGTACGTTACTGAAAAAATAGGATTTGCTGACTTTGTTTCAGAGTTGTGAGCTAAAGTCTTTTGCAGGTAGAGTGATCAAACTTATAACAACATAAATATATTAAACAGTACTGTTTAACAGATTACATTTTTTTTCACTAAATAATTATAATTAGTAGGTAAACCCCTTCTGGCGGCTGGGATATCGGCTGATAATGTCCGAGGATGAGAAATGGTCCGAAAAAACAACATTTGACCGAGAAGCGAAGCTTTAAGGGCAAATGTGATATTTGAACCAGTCAGTGACAACGCGCGAAAAGCCCCGAAAAATACCTTAATAAGGACTTTTAGAAAGCTTAGATGCCCCACTTTGTGTGACGAAACCGTCTCCCTATTCTAGCATTTGCTTCTAAAATGGGCAATAAAAGAGGTGACCCTCTCCCTAACATGGAGAAATAAAAGCTTGACCCTTCACCGAACGTCATATTTCTTTCGACGACCCTCCCACCAAATACTCCAGCCCCCCCCCCCTCCCCCGTCATTAAAAACATACAGCCCCTAATACAAAATAGTACAATGTCTGTTGTTATCATGATGAGACTGAAGACCTTGGAGCGATCTCTAGTTACTGGGTTGCCATGGTGGCAAACCAGTCTTAAAATGAGGGCCGTTTTTCGGGCGTCAGGTAGACCTATTGTGACGTCACACGTCATGATTGGTCGAGAACTTGTAACCATAGCAATAGTCTGTCCAATGAAGTTGTGTTATGTATTTGTGTACAAATATGATCGACAATTTAATAGAATTCGCCACATGATATCGAGCACGAGGTATTTATAGCTTTCGGTGTTTGGTTGCCATTAATTCATTCGTTCAAAGTTCGTGGCCTACCATTGTCTTTAGCTTTTTTAACGGTATGCTTAAACTACTTACAAACGCACGCGCCGTACGTGGTAGACCCACATTAAAAGATGTTATTGAGCGATTTTGGAACGGGTTGGTCCACGTACTCAAAGAGAGAAGTCTGAAATCTATGAGCTATCTATGAGAATCTATGAGCAAACTACGGTATGAGAATCGTAGAACTAGACAAACTAGTCAAAATAGACTAAGAGAATCTATAAACTATCTAGCTATGATCAAACTAGATCTTACCAGATCTCAGATACAAAAAAATATACTGAGACAAACTACAGAACGAGAGACAAACTACAAAACGAGTGACAAACAAAGCTTTGATGAAAGCGGACTCCAAGAACTTGTAGAAGTCAGACGAGCTGATAGTGATCTACAAGAAAGCGAACTGCCAAGACTCCTTGTTGAATATTTCCATTTATGAAAATACAGAAAACAAAAACTGAGGGAAAAACAAATTACCAGTTAAACACATTTTGGCTAAGAGTATTTACATTGATAAAACGTTTGTTTTGCAGTGAACAGTTTCGATACTGAAATAGATATGTTTATTTCATCAGCTAGTCTTGAAAGGTCACGGTACTCTAGTAGGTCACTCACTGTGGAAACCTAATACGCGTTGACGAGTCAGTAACGCAACACTAATGTCTTACTAGAATTTACAGTCAAACTAAGAAAACCGTGAACACCTAAAATATGTCTGGAATGTTTATGTGTTTGATCACAGCGCGGTCACGCAAAGTTTTTTCCCGTTTAAAAGTTTCAAACTTCATATTTTAGTTTTATTGTCGGGAAATTAGAGATTTCTATTCGAGACAGACGGATGCACGAGAGAAGGTTTCAAAACAAACTCTTTTCATGGTGGTGGGAAACATCTTTTTGACAAGCAACGGTCTAAATAAACATTCCAGACATATTTTAGGTGTTCACGGTTTTCGTAGTTTGACTGTAAAATGTTTTTTAATAAAGGGGGACTTTGAACCCAAAAGGAACACTTTCGTGTGAAATAATAAAGAGTATATAGGATTGGCGAGTGGGCGAACTCTTGCACAGGCAACCCAGTGAACGCTCCAAGAGCGTCTAGTTTTAAACGGTTTGAAATAAAAACAAATCCAGTATTATAAGCTTAAGGTAGTTTTGAATTACGCACGCTCGCTCTACTCATCGACGATATGTCGATCTAATATATAGATTTAGGCACTGCCTAAAAGCGGAGCTCCCATAAATAGTATATTTAGTGCTAAAAACGTGACAATTGTGTGACGCGGCATAACGCTGGTTATAGCGTTACCACTTCGTTTGATTTTACCAGAATCCAGGAGGAAAAATTAAAAGAAAAACCATTATTTTAAGCCTTCAAAAGCATTAGAAAACTTTTCAATTCGAAGAAAAATAATTATAGATTGTAGAACATATGAATACATGTATAGAACAAAGGATTTTATTCAGCAAATCTTAGTAATCAAAGTTATAAGTTTTTTAGGTGGAAAGTGAACTACACTGAAAATTGTCGAAAAATATTACTGATAAGTTTAAAAGCTTACATTCACTTGAACTTCACAAGTAAAAAGAAACATATTCATTAATGCAAGATAATAATTTTCATTGTTAGTAAGTTGGTCTTTGAAAAGTTTTTTTTCAGATTTATTCTTAACTTTATTATCGAGCGAAATATCTTACAAAAACATAAGCTTATCCATAAAAAAAAACAAGCTCATCATTTTTGCGATTGTGTAATAGTAATAGCTGGAAAAGCCCGATAAATAGCAAATGTTTGGTGTGATATGTATTCCTTTTTCATATTTCATTCAACATTAAAATAAATTATCTATAAAAATGTCAAAATATTTATATGATTATGAAACTGGAATCTTGTTTTGACTTCGCGTCAAATATATTTTTTCAAAGAACTAAGTCTTTTTACTAAGTCTTAGCCTTTTTCTTGAAATGGGATCAAAAACAAAAAATCAAAGCTTCAAATATCGCTTTTTTGGTTCACAAGTAATGAAGAAAAAGATGATAAAAATCTAGAATGCAGTAAAAACGACAAACTATCCAAGTTTTTCTGACAATGTTTGCCGAACCAACGTCCTTGGCTTGTCTGAGAGTTTCTCCAGCTAATTTACACATTTCTTGTCGATTTTTTACGAAATATTAGTTAAAAATAATGAATTTACCTTCTATGAAGTGTTTTCTACGGAACTGAAATATCATTCTTGCAGTATAATCAGGTTTTTCTGGTCTACAGGCCACTTTTTCTCTCACTGAAGTTTCAGTCACGAAACTTCATCGTAAGATTAAGAATCTTCCCTCGCTTTCCCTCGCTAAATTTTCTTTAGCAAGTCGCTAAAGTCGAAAAATTGTTTTTGTTCACTTTAAGACAGACATGACTTCGATTAAACGTATTTTTTGCATTGCTAAAATAAGAAAAAATACTTCTTGATCCATCTTTGACTACACTATTGCAATTTTTCTGTGCATTTGTGAGTAAGCAAAGCGCGCGGGAACCCTGTGCAAAGTGGTACACGGACGGACGTATGTATGTATGTACGTATGTATGTATGTACGTATGTATGTATGTATGTATGTATGTATGTATGTATGTATGTATGTATGTATGGACAAGGTGATGACGTAATCAAGCCATGAAAAATCAACTCGATGGATTACCATTTTTTCTTAAGTATGGTGCTCCGCTCGCGCGGGCCTTTGGCCCGCGCGGGAGCTCCGCTATTACCTATTTGCTGAATTTTTCAATCAGAACTCAAACATTTCCTAAAATCTGGAAATCAGCAAAGGTCACTGCACTTTTCAAGACAGGAGAACGTACTGATGCCTCAAACTACAGGCCTATATCAATCTTGCCAACTTTAAGCAAAATCACCGAAAGAGCAGCTCACATGCAACTCTATGGCTATTTAATTGACAACAGGCTCCTTACAGACAAGCAGTTTGGATTTCGACCCAAGAACTCTACAGTTACCGCCCTCACAAGTTTTGCTGACGAAGTACTAGGAAAAATGGAGCAGGGTAATGTTTGTGGAGCTGTATTTTTAGATCTGTCCAAAGCGTTTGACACCGTGGACCATAAGATCTTATTGTCCAAATTAAAATCTATTGGTGTCTCACAGGATGCGCTTTGTTGGTTCCAGTCTTATCTTAGCAACAGAACGCAACGTACATCATGCGGAAGTGAATTGTCTGATGCTCTGCCTGTAAGTCATGGGGTACCACAAGGAAGTATTTTGGGCCCTCTGTTGTTCGTTATCTATATCAATGATCTGTCGAGTGTACCTGAACACTGCAAGATGTCACTTTATGCTGATGACACTGTACTTTACTGTTTTTCTTCGAACGTTAGCGATATACAGAACAGCCTTAATACTGATTTAATTAAAATAGCAAATTGGCTCAATTGCAACAAATTATCGCTAAATCTAGATAAGAGTAAATGTATGATTATTGGTAGTAGTAAGAAAACTATCAATTTAGCGCATGATTTATCAATTACAATACATAATAATGCTATTTTAAGAACCGATACTTTTAAGTATCTGGGCGTAACTTTATCATCTGATTTTACGTGGAAAGATCATGTGGAGGTTATTTCTTGCAAGATAAATCAACGTCTAAGTCTTTTGCGTAGGATAAAGGATCTGCTCCCCTTGAATACACTTTTATTTTTTTATAATAGTTTAATTCTTCCAATTTTTGACTATGCAGATATTGTATGGGGAGACAAGAATAACATAGAAATAATGAAATCTCTACAAATATTATAAAATAAGTCTGCTAAAATTATTTTAGACAAGCCTTTACACTCGTCAGCGACTGATGCTCTTAAGGCACTGGGTTGGGTTCGCCTGGAGGAACGTCGAAGACTACATAGATGTTTATATATTTACAAGTGTATTAACAGTAGTCAGTCACCTTAAGGCACTGGGTTGGGTTCGCCTGGAGGAACGTCGAAGACTACATAGATGTTTATATATTTACAAGTGTATTAACAATCTAGCCTCACATAGTTTTACATTCACTAAGAATGCTGATATATATGATTATAATATTAGGAGTAAAGATAACTTGAGGCTTCCTAAAGTTAAAAGAAATTGGGGAAAACAAAGGATTGAATATCAGGCCGTTAAAGAATGGAATGATCTAAGTCAAGAATTAAGGAACTCTAGTAGTGTTCAAGTCTTCAAACGCAATTTCTTCAGTTAGTTTCACAAATTCATATATTCCTTTTTACAATATGTTTTACAATTTTTAGCTTTATATACATTAGTCTAATTTTTATTTTATTATTCATGCTTTTATATTCTATTTTATATATTGTCCTATTTTTTCGTTTATTTTATTTTAAGTTAATTCCAGGACCTCTCTGAAAATCACCTATGTGAGAGAGTTTTCCTGAAGCATATTTTAAAATTTTATTTGATGTGCAATAAAGATTATAATCATATCCATTTTGAAATTATTAGCAAATCCTGCAATCTGATTGGCTACAAAGTGTGCGATTTAAGCATTAATTGCACTATTTTGAATCATTAATTTCATCATTTTGTCAAACAATCACTTTTGAAGCTACATATAACTGTTGAGTATTTTAATATATTAAGTTTCAAAATGGAAATGATTAATAGGTAATAGAACTGAGTGTCTTGCAATTTTGGGCAGAAATCACACTCGTGATTAACAAATTGCACTCCCGCTGCGCGGTCGTGCAATTTTGTAATCACTCTTGCGATTTCAGCCCAAATTGCACTCCACTCAGTTCTATTACCATTATTTATTAATCTCTACTGCGCATGATTTTGGCCAGGGCGAGCTCGCGTACATTGGCTATTACTACAATTTCAAGATGGCGGCCGGCTGCCGATGAAAAAATCGCTTAAAAATACACAAGATATGGGAAAAAACCGAAAACAACCAGGAAACCATCAAACGAAGATTGTCAGACATTATTATGAGCATTATCTATGAATTGTTCAGAAAGAGATGACAGCCTTCCGATATTTTTTACGTAAACTCTCTCTAAACTGTGTCTTTATTAATATTGGTCTCACAAAAGCGTTTTCACTCATCTCGCTAAAGCTTGCAATTAAACGTTAGCCGAAAATGCGGATCAGTCAGAAAAATACTCTAGTTTACTAATTAAGCGAGCTATATTACCGAGTCTGTATAGCAGGCATAGTTTACAAGATATTGCCATCTTGATATACAAGGCCAAATACGGAGTGGTAACCAGCGTTGTTAGTGATATTTTTAATGTTAAGTCATATCCTTTTTGCCTTTGGAATAGAAACTTTCATACACCTAGGTTCGATGCCGTACGATACGGCAAGCACTCCCTTAGATACTTAGGACCATATGTTTGGTCAAAGAGATAAATAATTTACTTTTATAATTTTATAATTTTATAATTTTAAATAATAATCTTTTAGATCTAGCATACGGCGCATGTGAAGTTTCGACAAACATTTCATAGCTAGTGAGAAATGTCTAAAGGATGTTTCTTGAACTTTTTGACTTGATTGAAAACTCTAGTGTGTTGATTTCTCGGCCAATCAGATCACTTATAATTTAGGATTCCCCATATGTTTTCCCGCGAAATGGGCACGACGACATCAGACATGATCATGAATTTTGTTATCAGATGTTACAAGAAGTGTCCCTTGATGTTAATATTCACACCTGCCAACCTGTAAATTGAGCAATCTTCAAGTCCAGACAGTTTTCGTTTTGAAATATTCATTTGATGGTTTGACACGCGATAGATCTGCCACAGGTAGCCCAAGCTATGTATGAGTATTCTTAGAAGAACTAATACATGCGATGCGAAGCATATTTAAAAACAGTGGCGTACTGTAGCGAGGGAGGGCGAGGGCTGTGGGGTTCCCCTCTAAAATTTTCGGGTCAAGGTTTTTTTTCCTTTGATGTATGATGTCAATGTCACTAGCGTAGAGAGCAGGAGTGGGCATGTGCCCCCCCCCCTCCCCCCCCCCCCCCCCCATTCTTGGTAATTAGTTTTTATTCTAGGTACCCCCAGATCCTGGGTCTTCTCTACGCCACTGCTTTAAAAAAATGCTAAAAATGTATTAAATCATGTTATAATAACTGTTCTTTGTCTTTTAATTCATCGTTGGGGAAGGTTTCAAGTCTTTCTAGTTAAATTTGAGCGAGTTCAGTTATGGCCTTTTGAATTCCACCCAATATCTCATGTTTATAATAAAAAATAGGTATGAAACATAAAGGTGTGTTTCGAATCTGATTTATAACATTTTACTATTTTTTTCAGTTTCAACCTGGAGAAAAAACTCCCGTGGCACAGGAGAAAACAACACATCAAACAAACTCAACTCACTTATGATCCAACCCGAGCCGGGGCTCGAATCCGGACCACAACTGTGAGAGGCGAGCGGGAAACCACTACGCCACCCATGCCACCCAAATCGCGCAGATCACTTTCATTCTTTCTTTTAATTTCTTTTTTTCTTTGGAGGAACCGCTTTTTATCCCGAAGGGATTTCAAGTATTAAGTCCGGCAGGCAACGTCTGACAGTTCTGTAGGAGATATTTTATAGTTTATCAATTTTGCACATTAATTTAGTGAAAAGAAATACCACAGACTCCCCCATAATGTTGTTAGATGGCCAGCTCTTCACTCGCATTAGCTGCGCCGCCCTCGTCGCCTGATCGTTTGATACACAGTTCTAGAGCTCCTCAAGGCTCGCTAAACAAGTATTTTGATGTACTATATCCTTGTTTTAACCGCGCTTAGTCTACTCAGGTGTTCTTTAACGATCTTCTTTGAAGATAACCATCACGATAAAAAGAGACTTGAGCAATGACCAGGTGTGCGTGACGTGGGAAGATTCATTTTATCACCTAAGGCAAGGATAGTCATTAACTACGATTAAGAAATATATAATATCATGCAAACCAATTATTCTGAGTAACTGAGTATATATATAGATCTTTCTAGTTTATTTTATTTTTCGTTTTCTTTTCTTTTGTCATTTTTTTTTTTTTTTTTTTTTTTTACTCTCTCTGTCTCTCTGTCTCTCTGTCTCTCTCTGTCTCTCTGTCTCTCTGTCTCTCTCTGTCTCTCTCTGTCTCTCTGTCTCTCTGTCTCTCTGTCTCTCTCTCTCTCTCTCTCTCTGTCTCTCTGTCTCTCTCTGTCTCTCTGTCTCTCTCTGTCTCTCTCTGTCTCTCTCTGTCTCTCTCTGTCTCTCTCTGTCTCTCTCTGTCTCTCTGTCTCTCTCTGTCTCTCTGTCTCTCTCTGTCTCTCTGTCTCTCTGTCTCAAGCAGATTAATCTCTCCCTCACGCTTTTTCTGAAAATTTGTATTTTCATTTTATTACATTTCATTTCTGTACTCTATGTTTGCAATTCCCAATTTTCATTTCTCCATCTCTTTCTCTCTTTTCGAGATTCCTTTTTTCCTATTCATTTTTACCTGTCCTGAATTATTTCTCAAATCTATTCGTCCATTTGTTCATTTTTTTACTTTTCTTATCCTTTCACACCTGTCAATATTACTATTCTAATTTTTCTCATTTTTATTTACATTCACTTTCATGTCAAGTATATTTTGACAATCTGACATCTCCTCAAGCACTGTCATGTGGATCAATACTAGTAATAACTGTAAGGGAAAAAATT
This sequence comes from Anthopleura xanthogrammica, assembly GCA_964019055.1. Classification (NCBI taxonomy): domain Eukaryota; kingdom Metazoa; phylum Cnidaria; class Anthozoa; order Actiniaria; family Actiniidae; genus Anthopleura; species Anthopleura xanthogrammica. The sequence goes on along the minus strand of OZ025206.1, from coordinate 22,921,481 downwards.
CCAAAGATCAAGAATCAAGTATCCATGGCCACATTTCGACAGAAACCGTTTCAATTTTCCAGTTTCAAAGTATTATATATATCATGAATAAAATGTTAATGGATACGCGATAAAGTAGCAAAAAAATCTGCTCACTAACCGATCGAAGTACGATTCAACTTAACAGACACTTCAATGAGTCATTTGCTTTCAAATTACCTGGAGAATATGTGACAAAAGAAAGTAATAAATTCAGTGAATAAGATCATCGTGGTTGATAAAACCCGTGTTGCGTGGTATGTGGTTGAATAAGAAACAATTGCACTAGAGGTTTGAGTTATGCGCCCACTTTCTTCCAACCGCGGTAGTACCCTTGAGGGGGACTTAAATTTGAAACTTTATACGGCTACTTGATAATTAAAGTAGGCTCAAGGTAGGGTCAGGGGAGGGGAGAGGGTGGGAAGCTAGAGAGTTAGACATCACATAATGGAGTCGGTCAGCATTGATGATTCGTTGCGATGCTTGACGACGGTGCGTCGCCGCAAATCTATTTTCCTTGCAGTTTTTGGGCCGTTTCAACTAAACAAGTTTAGAGAATAATTTCAACCAGGAATCGCAAGGCTGATAAACGGATCACATTATATAAATTTGCCAATGATCGTTTAAAACTTGTTTTGTTATTCGTGAATGTAATCTCACATCGCTACACTGAAAGATTTTGATGAAGGATCAAACATAAGCAATGCAATCTCACATCGCTAACACTGAAAGGTTTTGATGAAGGATCAAACATAAGCAATGCAATCTCACATCGCTAACACTGAAAGATTTTGATGAAGGATCAAACATAAACAATAATAACTAAAGATGTCTTGCTGATTACTGGAGGCAAATTATTGGTGTCTAAAATGCAAGTTTGGAATTCTCGGAAGAGTCTCATTAGAGCCGTGGGGAACATCTGCCCACATCTGACGAAAATTGGCAAGTGCGTGCGTGCATGTTAGAAAGTGTTCTTGAGGTCAATCTTTAGAAACTAATTAGAAAGGAAATAACATTTTATTATTTAATTCTCTTCGTCCATCTAACAACCCGCCCATCCATCAACCTCAAACCTAACCATTCATCCATCCATCCATCCATCCCTCCCTCCCTCCCTCCCTCCCTCCCTCCCTCCCTCCCTCCCTCCCTCCCTCCCTCCATCCATCCATCCATCCATCATCATCCATCATCATCCATCCATCAGTTTCCATCCAATCCCACCATTCTATCCATCTACTCACTCTCCCACCCACCCACCCAATCAACCATCCAACTAACCCTGCCACCATCATCCATCCACCCACCCATCCACATAGCCTACCATTTATCCATCCATTTATCCATCCATTCAACCCTTTCTTTCCCAACTCAAAAAGAAAAGAAAAACAATAGATAATAAAACTGACATTTCAGTCGCCAAACTTTGTCCATGTAATGAATATGTAAATGATGATACTTAATCTCTAAGAACAGGTGTCAATACCTTGATCGATGTTGGCTTCGTTCATCTGGATTTATTTACATGAATAAATTAATTTCACACTGCCAATTAATATTCATTTATACATTATCTGCACAAATTTGAATTCGAATCTATTTTGGTTCTTATTTTATTCACGCCTCTGTCTGGTGAAGTTATACCACCTATCGCTTTGACGCCACATAGCAACATAGAAAGATAAGTTTCGTCATAAACGATGATCAGTGTTTGGTGTGTCGAAACAAGCGAGCACTTTGATACCTATTGATGAAGTGCTGTGTTAACGGCGACGAAAGTTCTGAGGCTCTTCCAGTCAAAATAAAACTGCTTGATAAAAGACCTGTTCTTGAGATGCTACTATTGAAAGCCATCCTTGCTGGTAAGTAATATTTAGAGAGATGGAGAATAGAAAGGAGTGAGGGAGGAAGGGAAGAAAAAGAGAGTGTGTTGGTATAGGATAAAAGATAAAAAATATACATTTAACAAGTTAAACTTATGCTACAATATGAGATAACTACAAATCTGTGGCGACTATTTTTATGCATGTTCAAAAATAATTTTCTTTTTAAAGTAGTAAGATAATGGGGTTTTTCAAAATGTAAAATCCTCCGACCGCTTGTAAGAACCTTAAAAGGATCAAGAGTTTAAGGATGTATTATGATCCCCATGTAAACACAGTCAGCCATTTATTTTAAGCCACAAAAGAGTATAATGGTATTAAAAAGCATAATACAGGCTGTTGGAGTGGAAAACAAATATGAAAAAAAACTCATTTGGTTTTGTAATACCGGCAGGAATGAGCTTTTTTATGTCAGGTATTTTGATCGCCGTAAGGCGAGTTAGTCCTCGGCTGTGACCCTCTATATATGAGCCGGTGAATATACGAGGTTTTAATGTTATATTTTTATATCCATATTCATATATAGTATGCATTTTATATCCATTTCAAGATTTTATATTATTTATTTATTTAAGTATTATGTTACATAGTACAGTAACATTTTCGATATCACCTTTCTTTTGATGTTGTACTAAACTGTTCTACCAGCGATTAACACTGGACCATCAGTTAGGTAATGAGAGTGTTTTACTATAACCGCATCGGCAGTGATGATATTCGTTAATCAATCTATTATGCAATGATGTCATGTTACCTTGGAATTCACCTTTATCTAAAAATAATTTAAAAAGCCATCACAATGCATGTGAAATAACTTCTATATTTAAACGATAAAATTCAAAAGAAGCGAATATTTTCCCATTGGTCGGTAGATTAATTCACTCGAAGGTTGCGAAACTTGACTAGCAGGTTGTCTTCAATAGATAGATCTCAAACGGCTGATCTTACGCAATCATCAACATTTATCATTCAAGAAATGTGGCTCATTTTGGACAATTAAAATGTCCCCTGGAGTTTGTTTGCGATTCTAAGATGCGTGGCTTCAACGGTGTAAAAGGTCGCCAAAATCGTTTTCTGGATCCAATGTAGGTTGAGTTCTGAATAAAGTTGAAAGTACGACTTATATTATCGCAACCGAAAATATATTTGTCGCTTTTACTAATTTCACGGGTTTTTGTCATTTTTTCGACACTTGAAAACCTGAATGACTGCTTGTTCACGACCACGTATTCAGTTTTCTCAACTATTATTTACCATTCAATGACATGTTTGGCAAATAATAAGACTTAAATAAATAAGAATAAAAAGAATCAATGGGGAATTAACAGTGGATTCTACAGAGAGGTCCTCCCCCACAACCCCCCCCCCCCCCCCCCCCCCCCCCCCAAATGGATTTAGAAGTTAATTTTTTATTATTTTTTTGCGGAGGGAGGAAAACTGGAGAACCCAGAAAACACCCTCGAAGCACAGGAGAGAACCAATACGACATCGCGCCAGGCGGGATTCGAACCCGGGTCGCATTGGTGAAAGGCGAGCACTCTCGCGGCTACACTGACGGTGAAATCCTATACTAAACTCATAAATTTCATTTCTGATATCTCAGCCTTAAGCTTTCGTACGCGTCCTCTATTAAAAACTTCCAGATATGTTGATCTTGACATGATTAGTCGATACAAATGGTAGAGGATATTCTCACGAGAAAGCTGCCACCTTTCCGATAACGTCTAGGATATCGTTTTGTATAGGAAATACTTTAATCTTATCTATGAAAATACTACTATTTTTGTTCTGCATGCTATTGGCCAACCTGTACAAAGCAGTAGATAGATAGTTTAGTTAGATAGTTTATTATAAAAATACTGTGACATAGCAGTCCAAAGGCTGAATTGCGTATCATTTCTTAAATTACAATAATATTTAAAAGATAAATAATATACATATATATATATATATATATATATATATATATATATATATATATATGAACTCGGAAATAAATGACTTCTTATATAGATATACACTCGATTGCAGAAACGCTGTAGTATACATTTACACATATATAGAAATACCTAATGAGATGCAAAAATGGAAAAAGTCCTAAATTTATGATTGTGTATATGTTGAAAGGTAGCTAAAACACATCTATGCTCTGCGTTGATGCAAGACACGTCAAATACATAAGGTTTTGGAGTATCGGATATTAATGAAATATATTTATTTATATAATTCTCTAATATTATATATTTTACTTTATACCATATCACATGGACCCAAAATGCATTTCGGTCTTAGAATACACTATTCACTATACAGTTTGCAGTATTCAGTATGCACTATTCAGTATTCAGTATACAACGTTTTTTGAAATAGCTGTATATAGGTTTTTCCAGTAATATATATTTCCTGTTTGATATATCGTAAAATATACAAATTATATAATCATATATGACGAAGCTAATAAATGTAAGATGTAAAATTGGAACTTCTTCTTGTTTTGTCCTTCAAATTGAGCTGCATTCCTACGTGAAAAATTCAATTAACTGATTTTCAGGGGCGTATCGAGGACCTAGGATCTGAGGGGGCACGGCCACAAATGGCCGAAGCAAAAAAGAAATTCCAGACGGAACGAAATAATTGCAGACGCAAATAAAACAAAATAACCAAAACCCCGCAACAGTTGTGGGTATCAAACTCTAACTAAAAAAAGTGTGTGTGTGGGGGGGGGGGGGGGGGGCACCCACAATAAAACAGTAAGACAAAGATTAAAAAAACAAATAAACAAACAAACAATTACCTAATTACCAAAAATTTGGGGACCCGGTAACGCCGCTCCCCCCCCCCCCCCCCCCCCCCCCCCCCCCCGCTACGCTACTACTGATTTTAGTTACTCCAGGTTGGTTTACGTGCTTCATGATCGCTTGTCGTTCTTGTCTCATCAATCTGAATGTAAACGAGATCCCTGCAGGGAAGAAATATGACAAGAAAATGTCGACTTATTTTTCTTGTTCTGCGACCCAGACAACTCCACACATTTTCTTGGCACATTTTCTCGAGTTTTGTCTTTCGTCCATCAAATTTACCACAACATAACGGTCTGGCGTGAACGGAAGCCATCGCCAGAAATTCTGAACCATTTTGGGCGGAGCTTATTATTCATCATTTTTACCCTGTCAATCAA